>OX454527.1:209462523-210662523 GCA_949715645.1 Portevinia maculata | reverse complement strand
CCCTATTGCCAGCGAAGTCACCTTATCCTAATCCAACAGCAACTTATGTCCCTGTGCCGTTGATAAGGTCTTATTTTAGCATTTGGCATTATTCAATTTCCCTTTGGGTCAGTTCGCCTCAATTCACAAAGGACAATAGTCAAAATTTGGCCTTTTTTCCGGCACGTCCTAAAGCTTTTCCTCAAATCATTTAATATGACTTCGAAAACTATCTTCTTTGTTGCAGTCAATTAACGCTACATCTTCTAGACTATCGAAGAAATAATTGCCTAGGCGTGTCCTTTTATGTGGAGCGATACACTCGCATTCACATAGTATGTTCCGTGACACAAATATGTATCGTTGCAGTATCTGCACGCGGCTGCTTCTGAGAGGCCCAATTTTTCGGCGTGCGTCGTCAGAAGGCGATGTCCGAACAGGGTCATTCAAAGCTGACATCTTCTAAGTTTTTTTTGCCAGGTCCTTGGATACCGCGTGCCCCGCTATTTGCCTCCATCTTTGACTAGTCATTCTGTGTCCGCGTCTGATAACATCGCTTTGACCACACACAAGGGAGATTTTGTGTCCAATCTATTTCTGCAATGAGATGCGCTGTCATATGACTTTTTAAATCATAGTTTCGAGCGGATAGTGCGAATGGGGATTTTAAAATTGAGGGAACTCCACTAAAAATATAGGAATACGCGAAGTATCTTGGCGTGATTCTAGATAGGAAATTAAACTGGAGCCTTAATATAAAAGAAAGGGCAAAGAAATCATTGATAGCCCTATATGCTTGCAACAGAATTTTCGGCAAAACCTGGGGTCTATTCAAATGACTTCTGCAGAAGCTGCAGGGATGAAGAGGAGGAGGAGACTACACCTCATCTCCTCTGTACATGTCATGCACTCTCCCATAAACGAAAACTCTATCTAGGACCTTCTTCCTTAACAAACTCAGTAACTTAACTAACACAGATGATAGAAGTCTATCGCGCTTCATTAGAAGCTCCAAATAGTTTTAGCGAACAGTGGTCGAAACTCCCGATTAATGTGGCATCACAACGGACCTCATTGGTCTAAGTGTGATGCCTATCAGCTAACAGCTACCTTAAGCTAACCTGGGGTCCTAGTCAACAAATTATCATGTTTCTATATACGGCAGTAGTAGTCCAAGAGCTAGTGGACCATCCGAGTAACGGTATGTCTGCAAGGCTAGAAATTCTTATGGTGATGAGTCATAGCTTGCTAAGTACAAAAACCATCACCTGGCACGCCTCAGCCCTGCACATCATCAATCTATATATTTTTGAAAGTGTAGGAAATATTTGAAAAAAAAACTTGTTCCTGTAAGCTTGAAATTTTTATAACATATTGTTTATTCGTTATAAAGTTTGAAAAAAAATTGACAGGCGTTTTCAATAAGCACAAGTACCTGACAGGCGAACCTAAAGGTGTATTATGTATACATTAAAATAAACTTTATTCTGTAAGGTTGAAATTTATAGACGTGTTTCTGTAAGCGGCTTAAAGTTAATTGGTACAATGACAGGCGGTTCTGGCTAGCATAAGTCCTTGACAGGCGAGGGGAAAGATGCTATGGGAGTGAGGGTAAGAAAAGTTGTAACTCTCGAATGCCTTCTAGCTCCTAGCTTTGGAATGACTCATCCAAATGAAATAGAATTTTTTTTAATATAAAGTTCAATTATGTACAAAGACTTTAAGATATAAATCATCTTTGTAGGTTAGGTTATCCTGAAGTTGAACAATAAGCATTAAACTATACATTTTATACAATTCAAAAAAGTAAAATGTTCGATTGAAGCTAGATCGTTGGATTTTCCCAGCGTTGAGTGGAGGAAAATTTGTGTGTGTGTGCGGCACAAATCTGTTCGACGAAAATGGTTTCGACGAAATATGGACATGTTTGAACAATTGTTCTCAAAAATTATTGACAAGATTCAAGGATACAGCTGTGGTTCAGAAAACAATTACAGATTTTTTTTTTAAGACAGATTAAAAACTAGTCAGCGGACCTAGAAGAATATGCGATAAAAAGAAATTCTGCACAGTTATGGAAATTCATCAATACGTTTGAGAAATTTTTGAATTCATTTCAATTAAATTTAGATGATAATTGTCTTTATAATATCAGTAATCGTACAGTAGCTTCAAGCGCAGTACAAGAGTACTTATTAAATTTTTTAAACATCGGTGAAAACTTGAAAGAAAAATTTATTTCTGAATGTTCAACAAACGGAGGGAGATTCGACAAAAAAATTTCCCAGGTGAAAATAATGAATTTTGCTTCAGAGAAAAAAAAGAAAACAATTAAAGTTGGTAATAAAGTTCACGAAATTCGTGTCCAGCGTGATTTATTTGGTCGCCTATTAGCTCTATCAATGGAATTTAATATCGATGTGGAAAAAACACTATCATACCCTATTACAATCGTTCCGATGTCACTTTGTCACGAAGATGGAACTATTCATAAAACTGCAAAATCAGCAACGATTGAAGCTTTACAAGCAAATACTTCTAATGACGAAATACCAGAACGGTTCGATGCTGTTATTTTCTATGGGTTTTATTTACTCCATACAATGAAAAACATTCCAAAAACATTTGCTAATATTTCTAAAAAATCATGTCCATTTTAACGGCAACACATGCTCCACGAGTAGATATAATTTTCGATCAGTATTTTTTGCCTTCTATTAAAGATTATGAACGAAGCCAACGCCACGAAGTACGTAACATCCAATATTTGATTACTGGTCCAGAACAAGTCATACCAATTGATTTTATTAAAGAACTCCGTAACATAGAATTCAAAAAAGCGTTTGTAGATTTTTTGATTACGCACTGGAGGACAAGTGTAATGGCTGAATTTATTGGAAATACCATCATCAATTTAAATTATAGAGAATGTCATATTTATAGTGTCCATAACAACTGTGTGATCTCCAATATTAATGATAACTTATCGTGCCAGCATCATGAAGAAGCTGATACGAAGATAGTATATCACATATGCCAAATGGGCAATGATATATCCAATGTTTGAAGACATTTTAATAATAATGCTTGGAAACATAGACCACCTCTGCAACAATAATTTAAAAATCTTTATGGAATATGGCAAGATCAATTTAAAAAAAATGGATTAATATTTCACAATTATACATAAAATTAGGACTCCTTTTATGCCAAAGTTTACCTGATTTTCACGCATTAACCGGATGTGATTTTAATCCATGTTTTGTGAGAAGAGACAAAAAGAAACCTTATCGATTATTACAAAAAAATATTCGATTTCAGGAGGCATTTGCAGCATTAGGAAATGCTGATATAATAGAGAAAATAGATGAGGTTTTTCCAATACTCGAAAAGTTCGTCTGTGAACTGTACGGGATGAGATCCAATTGATGCCAATTTAAATGAAGCGCGATATGAAAAGTTTATTGCCACATATAAAACAAGTGGTACTGAGGTGTTGAAGAAAACACTGATCAGTTATGATTCCTCAAATTTACCTCCATGCCAACGGGAACTGCAACAACAATTATTGCGGTCTGTATATATTACAAATATCTGGAGAAATAGTCACTTCAATGTGCCAACGGTTCTTAAACCTGAAGATAATGGTTGGAACTTAATAGATGGAAGCTATGTTTTTAATTTTTTTAATTGGTTTGAGGGGAATACAGTTCCTTCTTCTATCTACGATATACTATTACAACAGCCTACTGATACTGCTGAGAATGAGTCAAGTGCATCTGAAGAAAACATTAAAGGTAATACACAAATTCTTAAGATCCGAGATTTAATGTTATTATTAATGTATTAAAACTTTGTTTCTTTTTAGATGGTGAAATCTGCAATGAAGAATCATATGATGACGAAGAAAGTAATGATGATATATCAGATGATGATGAAGATTAATTTAAAAGCCTTATGTACATTATGTTAATAAAATACATTTTACCCATAATTTCTATTTTTGCTGGATGTAATTTGCATCAACGATATGAGTTTTTCATGCTTCGCCTCTTACTCGCACTCCCATAGCATCTTTCCCCTCGCCTGTCAAGGACTTATGCTAGCTAGAACCGCCTGTCATTATACCAATTAACTTTAAATCGCTTAAAGAAACACGTCTATAAATTTCAACCTTACAGAATAAAGTTTATTTTAATGTATACATAATACACCTTTAGGTTCGCCTGTCAGGTACTTGTGCTTATTGAAAACGCCTGCCAATTTTTTTTCAAACTTTATAACGAATAAACAATATGTTATAAAAATTTCAAGCTTACAGGAACAAGTTTTTTTTTCAAATATTTCCTACACTTTCAAAAATATATAGACTGATGACGTGCAGGGCTGAGGCGTGCCAGGTGATGGTTTTTGTACTTAACAAGCTATGACTCATCACCATAAGAATTTCTAGCCTTACAGACATACCGTTACTCGGATGGTCCACTAGCTCTCCTACTATAGTAAGACCTATGTATATTCACATATGGTAATCTAGTCTGGTGGCAACGGCTAAACAAAGTCATTAACCTTAAGGCTATTAATAGGATTAAAAGAATTGCCTGTATTGGTACTACTGGGGCAATGAGGGCCACCGCCACAGCGGGATTGGAGGCCATCCTAAATCTAAGACCCCTTAAACTTTTTGTACAAAAATCTACGCGCAAACAGCCGCAGACTTAGCTAAACAGAAAACTGGAAATCCACTGCAACGGGACATGCGCAGATTCTACAGAAATTCACGGGTGGTAATGTATGCACAGACTACGTTACTCCCCATCTAGATTTTGTAAGACCATTCGCTGTCTCCTTCCCATGCAGGGAATACCGGCATTGCCAGTCCATGAATCAACGATACCCATCTATATTGATGGCCATGAATCAACGATACCCATCTATATTGATGGCGTCGGGGCGGACTTTTATTCCGAATTACTCGAAATGTCTGGCTCGATCAGGCTCCCCGAATACAGCAGCGTCTTCCAAGCTGAGGTTCTGGTGGTGACAACAGCTGCTTAACAGGTTGCAATGATGACAATACCACAGGCTGATATTAGGTTAGGTTGGGTTAGGTAAGTGGGTTGATGAGGCAGCGGTGTCGATGCTGCGTCATCGCACTCAGGTCAATGTTGACCCATTGTGATGTCCATAGGGGGTCCACGTGTGTTAGGTTGTGGTGTCTTCCTTTTCTCTTTGGTGATGTTGGTCATATCCTCTCCAACCATCCGGTTTTCGCTGAGAATCGGAAAAGATTGAAAAGAGGGATTTCGGATGGTTCCGTTAGGCTGTGGAAAAAATAGTTTCTTATGGTTCTTTTCCTTAATTGACTGAGGCCTGGGCAGTGGCACGAGGATGTCCTCGTGTGCCTCCTCATCGCCACAGCCCCTACAAAGGTCGTCGTCAGCAAGACGCATTTTCAGTCTGTGGTTCGCCAGTAGGTTGTGTCTAGTGAGTATTCAACCAAACATCGAAACAGATTTCCTGCTTTTCTGAAAGAGCTTGTGGATTCTGGCCTTATCATAGTCTGGCCACATTACCTTGTATGTTAGATAGCTTTAATTGCAGCCTGGCTATCAATGAAAATTGTAATATCATCGCGTGATATCGCCGTCATTGAAGCTAATTTGGCTGCCTCTGCCGCCTGGAAGATGCTGCTGTGATCAGGGAGTCGAAATGTGCTTTCTAGCTTTAGTGTTTCGGAAAACACTCCAGCTCCAACCCCTAAGTCCATTTTCGGGCCATCTGTGTAGATGGATATGGATTCGGCTGCATGTCCGCTACCCTCCCATTCCTCTCTACTAGGAAGAATACAGGAGAATGGCCGATGGAAGTCAAGGTGCGGCAGCATGTAGTCAGTATATATTTGAGCCCAAGTATTTACTCAGGATCAGTGCGTGCCCCGTTGAGTTCGTTTTCCAGCAGTTAAGCTGGCTGATCCGAAGGGCGCTTACTGTCGCCGATTCTTGCATGTATACGTCTAAAGGAGGCAGGTTGAGTATGATTTCCAACCCCGCCGTTGGGGTGGTTCTCATTGCACTGGTCGTTCTTACACACGCCATCCTTTGTACCTTTGTCATGTTTTACAGATGGGTGACTTTATTTGTGGATTGCCACCAAACAAGTCCTCCGTATGTCAGTATAGGTCTTACTAACGCTGTGTACATCCATAGCATGTTCTTGGGGTTAGGACTCCAGTTTTTCCCGAACATTCAACTACAGGTGTAGAAAGCTATTGTGGCCTTTTTTATGCGTTCACACACATTTAATTTCCAATTGAGCTTCCTGTCGAGTATGACACCCAAGCATTTGGCGCACTCGGATAGTTTGAGGGTTGTCCCATCGATACCCGGTAGGCTGAATCTTGGTATAGCTCGTTTGTTGGTAAATAGTACCAGTTCTGTTTTTTGGGGGTTAATACCTAACCCACATTGTTTTGCCCACTCGTTAAGAGTTTTAAGAGCACGTTCAAGTAGCTCGCTAATGGTGGGTAGGAATTTTCCTGTTACAAGTATTGCTACGTCATCCGCATAAGCAATAACTTTTACCCCACTGTATTGTAGCTTTATGAGTATCTCGTTAATGACCAGTACCCACAAGAGAGGTGAGATAACCCCTCCTTGTGGAGTGCCTCTGGATGCGATTACTTTGAGGTGTGTATTCCCAAGCTTCGCATTTATCTTCCTATCGCTAAGCATGTTCTCTATGAATTTGATTAGAGCATGATTTACGTTAGTCTTTTCCAAGTTCCTTTTCACCGCGCTTGTCTCTACATTGTTGAAGGCTCCTTCAATGTCGAGGAATGCAGCCAGTGTGTACTCTTTTTCGTGTATAGATTTTTCGATGGTGGTAACGACATCATGCAGGGCAGTTTGAACTCCCCTACCTTTCGTATAGGCATGTTGTGCCGAAGAGATATCGGTCGGGTTGAGCTTATCACGAATGTAGATATCGAGTAGCTTTTCGAAGGTCTTTAGTATAAATGATGTAAGACTTATGGGTCTGAAATCTTTCGCAGTTGTATGGCTGGGTTTGCCGGCTTTGGGGATGAAAACCACTTTTACCTCTCGCCAGCACATTGGTACATAACATAGTTTTAAACTGTTAAGATACAGTTTGTGAAGATATGGTATTACAGCACACTTCGATTGCTGAAGCATGATCGGAATAATACCATCAATCCCTGGGGATTTATATGGGGAAAAGGAGTCAATTGCCAAATTGATTCTTTCCTTGCTAATTAGTTCATCCGGAACTGTTGTTACTCTATGTGAACTGGTCGTTTCCAGATCTCCATTGAAATGCGAACCACAGCCTGGAAAGTGGGTTTCCAGTAAATATTGCAGTGATTCATGACTGGACTGTGTCCAGTTTCCATTCTGGGGCTTAAGATAGCCTGGAATGGCCGGTTCCTTAGCAAGTAATTTCCTAAGTCTGGCTGTCTCTGTTGTGGTCTCTATGCCACCGCAGAAGTTGCGCCAGGAGTTTCATTTGGCAGTGTTTACCGCGCTTTTGAATTTCCTTTGGTTCACCTTGTACAGGCACCAATCTGCGTCTGTATCTGACCTTTTTGCATCATTATAGAGTTTTCTTGTCTCCTTACTAATACTTTGAAGCTCTTTTGTCCACCACGACGGTGACCTTTAAGGCTTCATTATCTTTAGGGGACAGGCTTTTTCAGGCTGACTAGTGTCTTACCTATGAGTTTTGCCGCGTTGTTAATCTCCGATGGTGTTTCAATCGGCTGAGTCTGAAGGACGTTATTACTTTTGCCGATCTCTGCAATAAACTTGACCCAGTCAGTTTTTCTTGGGTCACGGTATTGGACTAGGGGTTTCATACCGTCAATTATTTTAAATTCAATTATTCTGTGGTCAGAGTATGATGTTTCTGCTGAAACTCTCCAATGACAGTAAAGTTTTGCGAATTGTTGAAGAGGGTAATGTCAAGTACCTCTTGTCTGTTTTTAATGACGAATGTAGGGTCATTACCTCTGTTCGCTATTAGAAGATTATGGTCTATTATAAACTGAAACAGGGACTCACCTCGTAAATTGGTATCTGTGCTACCCCACTGGAAATGATGGGAGTTCGCATCACATCCTAGCAGAATGTCCCACTTATCCCTATCCGCTTTTTGGACGATGGAGGCTAGTGGTGCGGATGGCGCGCCATCCGGCGAATCGTGTGGCATGTAGACGGCCGCCATTGCTAATGGGGGATTCCCTTGCCGCTCGTATTTTACCACTGTCTGGTCATGATTGCTATATGAGGTAAGAAGAAAATGTTAATTTGTTTCTTAGCTACAATACAAGTTCTAATCTTACTGTTGGTGTCTGTTTGACAGGTATAGTATGTCGTTAGCTCTCTGGAGTTGTGCCCTTTGATACTGCCTCGGACCGATGTCAATGGCATCCCTCTTAATTAGATAGACAAGATTGGCGCTGGCCGCCTTACTGTGATGAATTAGCTGTATTATCTTCATGGCGGCCAGTAGATCCCCCCACGTTTCTTCTCACCGTTACGAATGGTCTAACTTTACATCGGGTAATCCCGACTCGTACCTTGTATCCATTCTTCCGCAGTAGTAGCATTGACAGGCTGATATTACCTTCTTCATTAACAGTCAAGCGGCGATAAAAGCGCGCCACAGAGATAAAACCGAAGCTTGTGAGTCGCTGTGGCGAAGAGCTATGGTTACTTGGCGCGCAGCACATTGTAAGACTCTGTTGGGTCCCCGGAGACGGTGTCCCA
Organism: Portevinia maculata; assembly: GCA_949715645.1. NCBI lineage: Eukaryota > Metazoa > Arthropoda > Insecta > Diptera > Syrphidae > Portevinia > Portevinia maculata. The sequence goes on along the minus strand of OX454527.1, from coordinate 210,653,755 downwards.
GGAAATGAAAGAGCCGATGAACTGGCAAGAAAAAGTTCATCCCTCGATTTAAGACACACTGACACAATAGTCAAAACCCCACCCTGTTACTTTAAGCAGATGATTGGGGATAAAATACTGGTGGCAGCAAACGAAAGATGGAGTGACCTCGCCTCCTGTGTTATAACCAGGAAAATGTGGCCACCATATAACAAACAAAAGACCGAGAGAATCCTTCGAACAAAAAATCTTTGTCTCTAACTGGTGTGTGTTATCACCGGGCACAATATGCTGGGCAACAATGCAAGAAAATTGAGGCTCAACACAGATGACCTCTGCAGAGGATGCGTAGACGAGGAATCGGACAAGGATACCCCTCGTTTCCTCCGTCATTGCCTTTCACTTTGCCGTATTAGAAATAACGTACTCGGAAGACATTTCTTCCAGGAGTTAGAAGAACTCTCGGGCAAGTCTGTAAACGACTTGCAATTGTTCATCAATGCATCATTGTAAGCCCGCTAGGTTTTGCATAGGTTTTTCATTGTATCCTAAAAATGTGAATCCTTACCCCCAAGGTATCACAAAGGGTCTATTTTGACCTAAGTGGGACGGGCGCAGGGCTCTCCTGCAACGTCAACCCGGTTACCTAACCTAACCGAACCACACGAATGTGGAACGCTCTACCAAGCTCTATTTTTTCTTTGCATTATAATTTCCAAACATTCAAAACCAACGAACATCGGCATTTCATCCTGTTCTCTAATCTTTCGTTTCCTTAATGCCGGCCCTGTGTTACTTCATTATAAGGGTATCCAAACTCCCTTCAGTCTCTCCTGTTTGCTCTGCTTTTTATACCCTATTCTAAGGGTATATTAATTTTGACGCATAGTTTGTAACATACCTTAATATTGCCCGTAGGCCCCGTAGACAGTAATGTCGATCTAGCCATGTCCGTCCGTCCGTCCGTCGGCAAAAATTAGGCCTTTAAACTGGGCCTAGAGAGCTGAAATTTTAACCATATACTCTCTAGGGTCCCGAAATAATCAAGTTTACGAATTTTTGAAATCCGCCCACAGACACGCCCACAAAATCAAAAAAACCAAATTTTGGAAAAAATCTAATTTTGAGCTAGAAAGCTGAAATTTTTTATATATGATCTATGACTCCTGCTCTGCTCGGGATAAAAATTTTTCAAAATCCGCCCACTGACACGCCCACAAATAAATAAAATAATTTTTTTATACCCTATTCTAAGGGTATATTAATTTTTGAAAATCCAAAGTTTCAGCTAGGGTGCTGAAATTTAAGGTATATACTCTCTATGGGCCCTTTATGCTCATGTGTAAATATTTTCAAAATCCGCCCACTGACACGCCCACAATTAATTTTTTTTTTTTTTTTTAAAGTTCAAAGTTTGAGCTAGGGAGCTGAAATTTATAATATATACTCTCTAGGGGCCCTTTATTCTCATGTGTTAATTTTTTTTTAATCCGCCTACTGACACGCCCACAATTAAATAAAACAATTTTATTGAAACACCCAAGTTTGAGCTAGGGAGCGTTTTTTTTTTGATAAAATCCTTTAAATGTTATATAACAAAATATGTAGAGCGTTCTTAACAATTCAACCATACTTAGACTTTTATCACGCCCACTTATGAGGGATAGGAATAAGAATAGGGTATCCAACAGTTCGCCCAACGGACTGTAGCCCGTCCCTATGTTTTTTACCTGCAGTTCATGAAAAATAATCTTAATTTTGATAATTTCGTGTATCGAAAATTTTAAAATTAAGTTTGAGTTTTAAAAGTCACCAACGGGTACTTTGGCCACAAAAATATCCAAACAATCAAAACTCAATTGGTACACGTTATGATTAAGTATTCAAGAAGACTCTATGCATTCAAAAATGTGAGAAGAGAAAAAGAACATCCCTCAGAACTTTGAGTAGTTCCTCCCATTACCCAACTCTATGTATATGATACATTCTCTTTATATTCAAATGTTCTTTCTCGGTAAAATTATATTTCATACTTAAATATTTTGAATCCACAAAGCAACGTCCTTATACAGGCAAAGTCGTGACAATCAAAAATTGTTTAAAATCGATTTATTCGCCAACAATCACATCAAAGACTTTGCTTTTCTAAAGATTCACTACTTTATCTACTTAACTCGTCTTTGACTTCGGTATTTGTGTATCCCTTAAGCCTCCTGAGGATATGGAATTCAAATCATCTTTAGAAAACTTTTATTGTGATCTTAGTCGATTCAAACTTTTTTTTCCTTTGCGTTACTTTAAAAGCTAGGCATGTTGATTTTATCTATGCGCTTACAGGTAGATGGAAAGTGTTGCTGCTGCTGCCTCGGATAATGGTTTTTAGAAGTTCTGACATACTCATAGTAATGTGTGCTGATTTAGCGATAACAGTTTTTTTTATATGAGAAAAGAACACTCAAAAGTTGACAAGTTCGACTGTTTGAGTAAAGTAGTTGAAGAAGGATTCATTGAATGAGCTCGGAAGTAATAGAAACTGCGCCATAGCCAGAATTATACTTTTTTCAGGTTTCCCTGACGGATGGTGAAACGAAAACGTAATGCATCATCCGTAATCTTCCAATCATCATTAATCCATACACCACACTCAATATGTTCGTTTCGCACGGATAAAGCCGATATCCAATTAAAGACCATCAAAAGTTTTTCAGAAGCCATACAATTGCACCGTCTTAGACGGTGCCACACCAAAAGTACATCTTAAGCGAAAGGTTTTAAATCAGCCAACATAAAAAAAAATCCCATTCACCACACACAAAGGCACTGAATGTTCTGAAAATGAAAACGTTGAATCGATGTGGAATGGATAGGGAATTTCTTTACCAAGAAAAGGAAACCATACAATACTGAAAGAAACTTGGCATTACGTAAATGCAATAATACTTAGGGTCCTTCTTCAATCAGTTTGGCCTATAATTGATTGATAACGAATAGTAATGTGGGATGTCGAAGAAACTCAAAATAACTCTCACCTCACACAACCTGCCTCTGCTTGGAATGAAATAATACTTATGTCGTCGACCCTCGTGTCCTTTCCATTTAACGAGGATTTAACTTTCAAAAGTTCAAATCACATTATTACTATTGTGTGTTCGATATCTGTGTGCTGTGCATGTGTGTATATTGTTAAAGATATATTCGATCTTAGAAATCAATAAAGGTCTATCGCAATTTGACACGAACGGTAGGTAGGTAGGTATGTGCACCTGTATCTATTATCCGCAGTGATTGAGATAAATGTTGGAATTTCATCATGACCATAGTGACATATTTAGGTGAGGAAATTGAAAATGTAATAATGCGAAAGGGGGTTGTGGCGGGGGAGTTCCGAGCTCGAAGGGAAAAATAAATAAATTGATTAGCTATGGTCACCAACCCTATGGTATTTGTATTGCCATCGTGAAATGGACAATTTGGGGTAAGCTTCCCACTGGAAACGGACTCTGTTGATTGTCGATTGACCAGCATTTCAAAAGTTTTGTATAATGATGGGACTTTGTGTGTGGCAAAAGTTGCAACTCAAATATGAGAACTTTTTGATTGAATCATCATTCGTACCTGTTAGTCTTGTGAGCGCTGTACTTTAACGAATGAATGAAATTTGTTTTTCTTTTGACACTGCGATATGCTCGATGATGGTCCAAAATTTATTTTCTCCCCTAAAAATGTACCTCATCTTTAAACTTAAATTCGATTAACTGTCGAATTCACTGTTTAAGTGTTTGCAGTTTTTCGGAGGCATCTGGCAACCTTTTTATTGATCGGTTTGCTTCCATTTTGTTCTCTAACGTCAAACAAAGCTCGACATATATTGTTGTATTTGCGTGATTGTTTTAAATTTTCATATTTAAACAATATTGAAAATAGAGTGTACACATTTTTAAACTGAGCTTTCGGTTAGGCAGAAGGATTTAAATTTCTCAAATTTGCAATTTCAATTTTGGCTGAATGCAAAAATAACATCAAAAGACTTAAATATTCAGACTTAAAAGCTAAGAATGATGGTGAGACCCGGAGCGCTGTGATTAAAATCTAAAACAATAGAATTTAAGTTAACCTCCTGCAGCCAACTGGAGATTGGTTCGTTGGAGCCCTCCCTAAAAAACGATGTGGGTCGGGGCCGGTAGATAGAAGAGGGTTGTTTTTTTAAAAAAAGGAAATCCGAATCCCAGAGCACTCAGATTCGGTAACGGTCCATTTTACTACCAGGCAAAAATCCTCCTTTTGGTATAGAGGCTGGAGAATGGGTGGCGTATGTTGTTGTTTCCCATGGGGATTGGACCTGCACCACACGGATCCCAAGTCAACACACTAACCTCTATACCGTCGCCACCCTCTAAAAGGGGGTTACTGTCGAATAAAAAATGGGATACGCAATCGGCAGAAACCGAGAGGAGCCGATGAATGAAGCGAATGTCGGCTATGTCACAAGGTTCCTAAAGAGCATTCAAGTAAGGGAAGTTGATGTGCTCTCCATAAGGAGGCAAGATTACAGGGAAGGCTCCACAGATCAAATCGAAGAAAACGAAGTTGAATTATATCGATCGTGAATACTTAAATAAATATTAGGCATTAACGGCCCATATAGGGCCTAAAACCTAGCTTCTCCAACCACTTGCTTGTGCAAAGTGGAAAGGACCTACAATTTTAAGCCGAATCCGAACAGCACATTTGAGAAGCTTCCCATGGCAACTGATACTCTTGGATGTTTGTCAGACGTTCGCAAGATGTGGGGCCGTGGAAAAAAAAACTCTAGATGTGAATTGGTCCCAGCGGGATTTGAACTTTTCTTTCCTTTCCTTTCCTTTCGATTAGTAGTCCGACATACTATTCATTGAGCCACTGCGCCCCACTTGCACATTGCACTAGCTAAAAGGTGTACCAGGGTTGGATGGTGTATTTATAATATATGTATTAGGCTCTTCTCACGTAAGGGTTCGACAACTGATGAATTCGTTACGATACGGAAAAGCAATTCTCCGAATTTTGATGGATTATTGAGGGGGAAGGGTTCAACATGCCCTCCCATGACGGTGCGTTACTCTAGGTAACATCCTCTTAGCTTATAAGTTAGATTAAGTTAGCTAGGGCGTTTTTGGGAGAGGCCGGGCTCGCCATTTTGTGGTGGTGCTTCCGGGAGGTGATTTACGCTGTAAGGCTTCAGTCGGCTCACGGCGGCGTGTTTGCACGTTGAATACCGCCAGGCGCTCAGAAAGCAATTGGGATTTTGACCACTTGTTGCGTATGGCAATGTCCAGCCTCCGCGATCTCAGCCACGCTGATTTTTAAAGTTGTCCAGAACAAGTACTCTGGCATTCGCGATGGCTTACTCTTCAAAACGGAGGTTCAGTTTTTCTTGTCCAATTTAACCTGGGGCTGGGAGTCAAGCATCCTCTTCCTTACATCGTTGTTGTCCTGCCGATCAATGTGGCCGAGCCAATGTTGTCGACATGTTTTAGCTTTTCGGCCTACATCAACATCTTGGAACAGCTCTTGGAGTTCGCGGTTGTATCTTCCCCTTCATTCGCCCTCCTCGCACACAGGACCAAATATCCGACGGAGGATTTTAAGTCCGCAAGCACAGAATAAAAGCTCTTCTTTCCAACTTATCGTTCAGCACTCGGCGCCATAAAGCAAAACTGGCAGCATCAGTGTTTTGTATAGCTTAAACTTGGTCTTTCGGGATAGGAGTTCTGAACTTGTTTGTTTTGCCAAACCGTAGTAGCTTGTTTGCTTGGATAAATCTTCGTCTGATCTCCACTAAGGTGTCATTCGTGGAGCTGATGTTTACACCTAGATAGGTGAACTCCCTTACTTCCTTCAAGTTGCTGCTATCAACAGTGAAGTTTTTTCCTAGTCGGTGGACAGATGTTTGTTTTTTGTTGAAACCAAGTACTTCGTTTTCTCCTCGTTGACTTCAAGGCCAACCAATTTTGCCTGTTCGTCAATCGCCTTGAAAGCCTCTAACACGGCACGCTGGGAAATATCGATGATGTCGATATTGTCCGCATACCCCAGTAGCTAGACGGATCTACTGGAAGATAGGGCCTTCCGTGTTGGAACCCGCCCTGCGCAGTGTTTGTTCCAGAACAAGATTGAAAAATTCACATGATAGAGCATCTCCTTGCATAAATCCGGTGCAAGTTTCGAATAATTCGGAAGAGCTGGTTGCACATTATACTGCGTGATTTCAAGCGTCACGCGATGCAACTTGATCACTTTCGACGGGAACAGGAATTCGGCCATCTCCGGGTATAGCTCCTGACGATGAATGCTATCATATGCGGCTCATAAAGTTAATGAAAAGATGGTGGGTTTTGACGTAAAATTCCCGAAACCACACTGGTTGTTTGGTATGTATCAGAACGGCTTTAGACGTTCACACAGTACGTTGGATTTACTTTGAATTATCTCCTCGTTATGCGAAGAGAAAAGGCACATTCTGTCTCAGAATATTCCAAGGTCGCAAGTTATTGGGCGAGCGATATAGCTTGACCGTGAAGCAGAAATGCTTGAGGACGGGTTCCACATACGCAACAAGGTAATAACTCCACATTGGACGATGTGGATTCATAAATTTTTTTTTTTTTTTTATTTTTTTTTGTAAGAGGGTAGGTGAAGATCTTCCAAAGACACTATGAGAATAGCAAGCGCGTGCTCATAGTAGTGTCAGATTTTTACTGACTAAAAACACCTCCCTTCGATAGATTGATGGGTACTGCAACTAAGATATAACTTATCAAGCAATTTTTCTATCACGAAATAATAACTTTTGACAGGTTACTTTCCAATGAAAGATCCTGCATGTTCCGCAATTTAGGCGCGGTTAATCTTATCTTGCCAAGTCGAACGGTTTCGTTCTTTGTAGTCGGCGCAATAAATTGCTCTCATCCAAGATTTGTCGGACTGTATTGTTGGTATGTCCGATTAGTCGGTTTCTATGCTTTCTCGCGAAGCTTCTAGTTTCAGCTTCGATTGTTGGAATTCCGAGATCCCTGTGGATATCGTCGTTTCTAATATACCATGGTGCTTGTACAATTTCTCTAAGCACTTTATTTTGAAAAGTTTGTAAAATATTGGCATTTGTTTTCTTGGTACAACCCCAAAGTTGTATACCGTAGGTCCACACCGGCTTTAGCACTTGCTTGTATAAAAGCAGTTTGTTCTCGGTACTGAGCTGGGAATGTTTTCCGAGTAACCAGTACATTTCTCTATATTTGATATCGAGTTCTTTACGTTTCATTTACACGTGCGAACTCCATTTTAGCTTTGCGTCGAGAGTCATTCCCAGGTATTTGGCCTCGTTTGCAAAGGGTATTCGGGACATGTTTAGGAAAATTGGCAAGTCATTAGTTTTCTTATACGTGAAATTCACGTGAACAGATTTAGTTTCGTTGAGGGCGATCCGCCAGTCCCTCGTCCATTCATTTACCTTATTCAGTGCGATTTGTAGTTTTGCAGTCGTTTCTTCAATTGTATTACCTACTGCAAGGATAGCGGTGTCGTCGGCGAACGTAGCAAGGGTAGTTTCATCTTCTCTTGGTATATCGCGTGTATATAAGAGATAGAGAAGCGGCCCGAGGACGCTACCTTGCGGTACGCCGGCCGAAATTTCTTTGAGCTCCGAGTATTCGCTCCCATTTCTAACACGGAAGAGTCTATTCCCGAGATATGATTCTAGAATATCATATAGGCATACGGGAAGAACTTGTCGTAATTTAAATTTTAAGCCGTCGTGCCACACCTTATCAAAGGCTTGTGAGACGTCAAGGAATACGCTTGAGCATATCTTTTTTTCTTCAAACGCTTTCTCGATTACGTCAGTAATTCTATGCACTTGGTCAATCGTCGAATGCTTGGTTCTGAACCCAAACTGGTGGTCAGGGATAAGATTATTTTCTTCTATAACCGGTTGTATTCGCCTTAATAGTATTCTCTCGAAAACTTTGGATATCACTGGAAGGAGGGAAATTGGTCTATATGATTTTACTTCATTTGGCGGTTTTCCTGGTTTTAAAACCATTATGACCTCCGCAACTTTCCATTGGCTCGGCACGTGTTTTAGTCTGAGTGCCGCATTTATAATCTGAAGAAGCTTAATTAATGCTTTTCTTGGTAGGACTTTGAGAACTTCTCCAGTGATCAAATCATAACCAGGAGCTTTCTTAGGTTTTAGAGATTCGATTTCAAGTTTTAGTTCCCTTAGCGTTGCACTTGTGAGTGTTAAATTGTCAGGTAGTAATTCCGTCCTATTAATATTGTCGTGGACCGCTTGACCATCGTACGGTTTAAAGGTTTCTTCTAGATGGGCGGCAAAAACGTCCGCTTTTTCCTTATCTTCCCTTGCCCATTCATTTTGATTTATTTTAATTGGCGGCGCGGGGATTTTAGGCCTTTTGGTGCCTTTTATAGCTTTCCAAAGTGAATAATTGGAATCTTTTTTCGCTGTTAAATTTTCAAGGTAGGAACCTATCGCCCGATTTTTAAAATCCTTAATAGCTGTCTTCAACAAATTGCACAAATAATTCAAATGTGCTTTATGTTGCGGAGCGCGACTCTGTTGCCATTTTTTACGCGCCTTCCTTTTTTCGTTGACCAATTCTTTTATTTCTTGAGGATATCGTAAGCCGTATTTAGCCGGCGTTTTTCTTGGATTAGGCGTATTATTCCAGGAGGCGAGCTGTACGATCTCAACGAAGCGATCAACTTCAGCCTCAAGTTCATAGGGTGTCGTAATTGGAACGCTCAGTTCAACATTCTCTTCAATTTCGTTCCTAAGGCCTTCCCAGTTAGTTGATCTACCAGTTAATCTCGCTGGCTCTAGGTTATTGGCTAGTTTTACGCTCAATGTTAAAATAACCGGTGAATGATCAGATGACAGATCAAAGCTCTCTTCAATTTTAATGTGGTTGGTAGTTATTCCTTTCACGACGAAAAAATCTATCAGATCAGGTATTTTTGAAGTATCAGTTGGCCAGTAGGTCGGTTTGCCCGTCGAGTGGAAATCGCAACTGTACTCCATACCTGCCCCATAGAGCATTCTACCTTTTCGCGAGATGTATCTAGAACCCCAGAACGTGTGTTTCGCATTAAAATCGCCGCCAATAATGAAATTTGGTTTGAGCGATTTAAGCAAGTTCGTGTAATCACTTTTTTCAAGCGCGGAACGCGGTGGACAGTAGATAGATAAAATTCTAAGAGTACGCTGACTATTTTTTACTCGAATCGTGCACAGTTGCATAGTTTCAAGCTCTATCTTCAGGTCTTCGTATTGTTCAATGCAGTCTTTAATAAACAATGATGATCCGCCTCTCGCGTTTCCCGAAGGGTGACAAGCGTGGAAATCATTATATCCTTTTATTTTTAAATTCGATCCCTTTTTTGCGTGAGTTTCAGATATCAAGCAAATGTCAAGATCTTTCTCACGTATGAATATTTCCAATACGTCAAGTTTTTGCAAAAGTCCGTTTGCATTCCAAGTGCATATTTTTAACATTGGTTTTTCATTCATGTTGTATTTGAAGTGCGCGTTTTCCATGAATTATTTTCGAGCTTAACCAGCCGATCGAGAATAATTTTATTTATTTTACTTTGTTCTTCAAGTTTCTCGAGAATAACTGAGAAAACGAGAGAAACAGGGTCCGGCGAAGTTTCAACGTTTTTTGCTCCTTCGAATGCCGCGGCCTGAGCGTAGGTCTGCACTCTGGCTGTCCGAGGGCCACTATTCGATGGCTTTCCTGATGGTAACTTTTCAATAGCGTTTCTTTTGACAACAGAGGTTGAGGGCTTTTCTGTTGTCTCTCTTTCTCTGACATTTTTGCGCTCTTGAACCGGAGGTTTTGTATTGCCTACTACCTCCTGGGCAGTCTTAGACTTCGGCTTGGCTAACGGTTTTGTATTCCTATTTTGAGGCTTGAGGAACGCATCTCTCCGTTTTTGCAACTCCTTAGCTACTTCACAACCTCTATAATTTGCCGGGTGCTTTCCCTTACAATTAGCACAGGTAGCGGAGGATTGTTTATTTCCTCTACAGTCTTGGGAAAAGTGATTTCCGGCGCATTTCACACATCGCGGCTCTTTTTTGCAATACATTTGCGTATGATTAAATTCTTGGCAACGTTTGCACTGTGGAATTATTTTCGAATTTCTACGTATAGGCTCGACTTTTACCACAATATTTACTATAGATTTAATTCGGTATATATCGTCGATGTTATCAGACCTATCGAAGGTAAGCATAAAGAGCGGAAGTCCACGCCTTACCAGGATATCCCTATCTTCTTCCGTTTGTTGCTTCTCCTTCTTGATGATATTAACGGCATCAAGAATTTTAAACCCTTTGGCTTGGAGGTCGTTAATAACCTCTTCTTTGGTGCATGAGGGGTGGAGTCCCCTTGCTACAACACGATGTGGCCTTTCAGACTTTATTTCGAAAGTATACCACTGGAACTTCTCGGCATTTAACTTGTGAGAAATTGCCCGGTAGTCTTCGTGGTTATCAACGTTAATTTTCCACGCATTATTCCTCAAAGATGTGACCTTAAATTTCGATTTTAACGTTCCTTTAAGGAGGCTGTGCAACTTATTATACTCCGTTACACCAACGACATTTATTGGAGGCGGTGCGCGAATTTGCGCTTTGAGTTGTTTTTCTTGCGGTACTTTACGCTTTTGTTCTTTTGGGGACTCGACTTCGGGCGAAGAACCAGCTCTCCTTTTTTTAGTAGGTCTTTTCTTAGGGACCCGATTCGTTTCGCGTGCTAGCTCTTCTTCGTCGGTGTGGTATTCCGGACTAGCTAGGCGTGGAGGAGTACATCCGCGTTCTTTCTGCAAATAGGTATTCCTTAGGACCTTATTTTCTTCTTTTAACAGATCTATCTCTTTCTTAAGATCTTGATAGAGTAGATCCATTTCCTTAAGCTTGATTCGGAGTGCTTTATTTTCTTCCTCAAAACTTGTATTTTTCACTGAGTCCTGTTTTTCACGCGCTGGCGCTCCCGGCGGACTTCTTTTCCCGGGGTTATTCGATCTTGATGGAGGTGATCGAGATACCCTTGAACTTTTAATAAAAGGGTCAATGGATTGCAATAAGCGGCTCTCCCCAGAATCCGTAGAGCCGACCTCCGAAGAGGGTGGATTTTCCAGTAAAGCTGGACTGCCACCTGGGGTAATTAATCGTTTCGTTTTGTTCATTGCATTTTTTGTATACACTATACGCTCGGTATACGGAGGTTGGATTTTAGTCGCCTCTTACGACAGGCATGCCTACCTCGGGTAAATTCTAGCCCCTACCCGAAGGGGGTAGATTCATAAATGAGTTAATTATTTTCGAATTGCAATTTGTTTAGGTGTTTTAAAATTGGTCATACACTAAAGCACTTGATGTCTAACTGGCTGGAAGGGGTTACAAATATTTCCTTTTTTGTCTGATCGAGTTGGAACTATGTACATTTATTGTAGACATTTGAACGAACGTTTCTGACATAGTATCTACAACTTTAAACAGGTGGCACACGAGTTGTTAGTTGTTTGTCTTCTATGTGTCCGCACATCGGACATCTGATTAAATTGAAACTTCGTACGGTTGTTTCCAGAACTTGCGAGTAAGTTTCTGACATAGTACCAGCAACGTATAAAATGTGGCATGTGAGTCGTAGCGGACAATCGTCTTTTATGCGTACCCGCATCGTTTATCCTATTTATGTGAAACTTTGTGCAGTTGCAGTCGGCACTTGCGTGAAAGTTTCTGAGATAGTACCATCAACATAGCGAGCTGAGGTGTGTGTGTTCGTCTCCTATAAGTACGCACATCGTCAATACAATTTTGTTGAAAATTTGTACAGTTGGTATTGGCACAACAAAATTGAAACAAACTTTACAGCGCATGCTGGGCTCAAACAAAAATTGTTATATAGATTTAAAGATCAATTATTAAAAGGAATAAACTAAAATAGTAAAAAAAATATATATTTATCAAATGATGGAAAGGACGAAAAAACGTTCGCCGGATTCTGCAAGTATATTAATGAACCGGCTACCTTTTGTTTGAATCTAAGCGGTATCCCAAAATTTACGCAAGATTTAAATTTCATAAAAAATCACTGTTTTTTTCTTTAGATTGTTATTATTTTTTATTAAATCATTAAGTACACAGGAATGGGTAATGTATGGAATGGCACATCGATCAAATGGCCTCCACGGCTTTGCTGGGACATACGTTCTCTTTTGTCGAAATTTTCGATGAATATTGATCGAATTGATGTTTCTGGACTTTCAACAACACTCTCACGCACTGCGTTGATAGTGGCATTTGAACGGCTTATTTTTGGACGACTCGTTTATTTAGCATCACCAATTGATCGAGCCTCCTTGAATTTTCCAATTACACTCCTCACAGTTGACAAAGTTAACTCAATATTCCGACTATACTTTGTACGAAATTTTCGAACTGTGGCCGGCAAACTTTCATTATTTTTGAAATATTGTTTAACGTTGTTCGCTCGGGTAATGCTACTACTAACCCTAAACAGTCAGCTGTCAAATTGTTTTTTTGTTTAGGGCTGCCAACACTTTATCACACAAATGGAGGCAAATTCAAATCTTGCGCTAATTTTGGGACGCCTTTTACTAGCTTCTTATTTTAAGAATCTGCAATAGTATGCTATGTATCAGCAGCTCTAACCATGACCTAGTGTACAATTTCTGATATTGACGCGTGCGGTACACGTGCACAGGAATATTCTCTTCTTTCTTTTTTTCTAAATGAGTCGGCATAAGTGATTGTAAGGTATGACCAATATCTTAACTTTTCTGCTATTATAGAGTGCCCGGTTTTTATAGTTCAAAAAGGGGCGTAATTATTCAAGAAAACATGCAATTTTTTATGAAATACGATTTGCTTTTTAATTCAATCGATAGCAGAAGGTTTTATGCTTGCAACGTAAAACAATATCTCGCAAATGTCCTCCTCTGTTGCACAACAGGGCTCATGTAATTAAATTTTCACGAAATACGAGTAGTTATGTTAAGTTTAAGTTTTTGCGTCAACTGAACTTTTTTACTAACATCTTTGTCCAAAACTCGGTTAACTGTTTGGGATATGAACCGCATTTGGGTTTTGCCAAACCATCAAAGGATTTAAGAAAGGTCGTAAAGTTAAACCAATTAATTACCTGTTCGTAATCAAGTGAGGCCTGATCGGACGATTTTCGGACACACTTCGAGTCACAGGAGCGATATTTCCATTGCCACTGCGTGCCTACTCATCGGACTGTGGGGTTTGCTGGTTTAACACCAATACGGGACTTTGTAAAAAAAACATAATTTCATCTACAGATTCCAAAAATGGGAAAAGCTTCAACAAACTACCTGGCAACTTCGTGTATGTAATCAATACCGCCCTCAGCATGCGACTACATGCATTTGATACCCTCGACCACACTAAAATTATTAGCGCTTGATACAATTTTCCAATTAGAGGAAGGCTGGCGGATTGATCAACCAACTATCTTGCAGATAAAACTTTACGAGTGAAAATCAAGAGTTTCTGTAGGGTTGTACATAAAGTACAATATAGAGTAGATATAGATAGATGAATTTTATTTAGCTTTCGAGAAGCCATTTAGTTTAAACATTGTTTACAATAAATTAATACACTTCTATAAGGAATGACAATAAATATAAGTGTTCAGATTTAATATTTGAAATGCAGTTTTTTATATTTAACTTTCAAAATGAATTTTTAATTTATAGTATATTTAATGAAGTCAATAATGTTTCTTTTAAATACGTTAAAATCTGATTCTTTTTTTTAAATAAGGTGGCAAATTGTTAAAGGTTTGGAATCCCATGTAGTCCGCTGTCCTCTTGATGTCCTCGCTCTTTGGATTCGTAGATCGCCTGCGGATCTTAGGCTATATGGTGAATGATAATTATTTGTTGTAACACCTTCCAAAAGATAATTCGGGCATAATCCGTTTTTTAATTTGTGAACGAATAGCATTGCATTCATGAATAGTCTTTGGTTTACGCTTAAAGCGAATTTAACATTAGAGTTACTGGGGTATACCTGTCACATTTTAACACTATCCGCATAGCTTTATTTTGAAGTAGGTACTTGTAGTCTATTTTTTTGAAACTGAGGACATGTAAATAACAAGCTGCCACAATATTCAAAATGGTTTAATAATAACGTTTTACACCTTCACTGTTAAACGAAATATTGTGTCTTATTCTTCTTAAGATCCCAATCTATTTTGATATTTTTTTACATGTATACTCAATGTGATCATTGAACAATAGTTTTTTATCAATCATGATGCCAAGATATTTAACTTTCTCAACAAGTTCGATTTGGACATTGTCAACTACGATGTTGGGGGATGTATCGATAGAGTTATTGTTAATAATTAGGCACTTAGAGTTTTCAGTATTAAGAATGAGTTTATTCATTTTTAACCACGCACTTATAGCTCTTAAATCACTGTTTAAATTATTCATACAACTAAGAAAGTCACTCCCACATACTCGTACATACAAAAGTCCATCGTCAGCAAACAATAAAAGTTTTGAAAACGTTACCACTTTGACCATGTCATTTATATATAACAAAAACAGGTACACACCGAATATTGTTCCTTGCGGTAGTCCAATGTCAACCCTAACCGCGGCCGACACATTTTCATTCACTTTGATACGTTGGGTTCGCCCAGTAATAAATGATCTAAACCAATTTAATTCGTTAGACTTAACGCCTATTTTTGATAGTTTATCAATTAGGATGTAACGATCTACCGTTTCAAATGCTCGCTTGAGGTCAAGAAACACTGCGACAACTACAATTTTTTGGTCAACATTCACTTTCCATTCACTTAACACATAATTTGCACAAGTTTCACAAGAGTGATCTTCTCTGAAACCAGATTGATATACGGTTAAAATGTTTTGGCTGTCGAGGTGGTCTTTTAATTGCACTTGCACTACTTTTTCGGGAGTACCCCATGGTTCGAAGCTTGGCCCTCTACTTTTCGTTTTGTACACAAACAAAAGTCTTAAATGCGTAAGAAAATGTGTACCTTTCGCGTGTGCTGATGACACGGCTGTTATCGGATGTCGCAAGTCATTGGAAGACCCTACAAAGGTGATGCAGGATGAGATCGACCAAGCATCTAAATGGTGTCACGATAACGTGCTTGTACTAAATGGAAAAAAAAACAATTATGCACATTCGAAGCCCGATTTATCCAGCGTCCCATATCGTTCTAAAAGATAAAATGTGCTAGTGTGTCTGACTCCAAGCGAATTGAAATCGTGGATACTTAGTAGTATCTAAATATTATCATTGACTGCCACTTTGGTTGGGATTCGACCATAAATCTTGTATTTGTATTTGTATTTATTTTTGAACTTATTTTTGAACTTTGTATTAAACACGATACTACAAGATTTATAATCTTAAAATTAAGTATCTAGTAATAATACAAAACATTTTAGGGAAAAGGAAACTTATATGAAAGTTATTAAAAGTACATTTACAAACTAACTGATATTATTATTTATTAATTTTTTTTTTCTTTGATATATATATAAAGATTGTATTCTTAAATATTTCTTTAATAAAATTAGGTTGATAGGTGTTGAAATATCCTCCTCTCGAACATGGGTAGTGAAGTAATTGTCTGCAATTCGACAGGAAGAGAATTCCAGAGTCGAATCGCTGACACAATGAAGGAGCGTTCTGCTATTGTGTGAGAAAAGCGTGGAAATATCAAGCAAACTCCTCTACGTGACTGAGAAAAATGTATCATTTCACTTAAGTATACCGGACATTTGTTGTGAATAATACTATGCATCTTTAAAAGATTTCTGAAGGAGTAGTATTTATCCAGGTTGATACCCAGAAGAGTAGAATTAAAACGTGAAACACTGGTGTACCTACGGACATCATATATGTAACGTACACAATCATTAAACGCAACACTTAGTTTACGATGACATTCATAATCCTTGGAAGGATAGACATTACAATTGAACGTAAAGAACGGAACAATCAGGCTTTTTACTAGACGCAGTTTCATGCTGGGAACCAGAAGGTGAGATGAACATCTTAGGGTACGAAGACCGGCGTAACTTTCCTAATTGTGTCAGAGACTGCATCACAGCAACTTGTTTTGCCACCTAGTTCAATCGCTGGAAAACCAAGTGAATTAACTTGAGATCTCGAGAGGATCATAGCCTCAGTTTTCAATGGATTAAGCTGAAGATTATTTAATGAAGACCAGCTATGAATTCTCCCTAGATCTTCGTTAACTCGAGCAACACAATCTTCCATTAAACATATAGGTCGAGCTAGGTAAATTGAAACATCATCAGCATACATCAGCACTTTGCAGTTTACAACCGATTCAGGAAGGTCATTAATAAATATTGAAAACAGCAGCGGGCCCAAAACTGAACCCTGTGGTACACCGGAATTCACAACCGATGGTAATGGTAAGTATTTACTCAATAATTTAATGGCAGCAGAGGAAAAATTATACTTATCTCTAAGCTTAGCTAATAAGATTGAGTGATCAATGCTGTCAAATGCTTTAGTGAAGTCCAGGAGGACCATAAGTCCAAAATTGCCAATATCAAGTGCAAAACGTAGATCAGAAGTTACCTTCAACACGGCTGATTCGTAGCTGTGATTTTTTCGAAAACCTGACTGCCATTCCGATAACATTTTATGAAAAGCTAGATAGTTTTGTATTTGTTTAGCAATCATTTTTTCCCAAACTTTGGATAAAAAACACAAAAGACTAATGGGCCGGAAATCTGAGGGGCTCGACGGATTCACTTTTTTAGGGATTGGTACAATACTGGCTTTTTTCCATTGCTCAGGAAACTGACAGGAGTAAATACATGCATTGAAAATGTGCAACATAAATCTTAGTATTAATGGTAAAATCTGCTTTATAAATTTTGGGGAAATGCCATCAGGGCCGAGAGCATTTGATTTGACTGAACGAATGGCATCCAGAACGTCGGCTACCCCAACACACTCCAAAGAAAAAGACTGGTCAGAGCTCTCATATCGTGACACAACATAGGGTTCTTTACAACACTGGAAGATGGAGCAAAAAATCGGCTCATATCTTCTGGATTCAAGGAGCATTTTAATTTGCTTCTATCGGCAGTTACACCCTCAGCTTTGAGGTTTCTCCAGAGATCTTTTGAGCATAATGAAGGATCAAGTCTTTTCAGTAAATACGTTCTTTTAAGTGAGCGAATAGCAGCATTGACGTTATTACGAGCAACTGTGTACTGTCTTCTGTTAAACACTGAAGGGTTTCTTTTATATGTTTTATAAAAAGGCTCTCTCTCTCTGATACGCAAATTGATATCATTGTTGTACCAAGGGCAGTGTTTTGGTTTAACCATTTTTGTGACTATAGGAACGTAATCATTATATAATCTGCCTACAATAGAATTAAATAGCTCAACTGTGTCGCTAACGTCAGGCAAGTTATAAATTTCGTGCCAATTGAAGTTGCTACTGTCGCGTTCAAGGTTTGCTAAATCGAAATTTCGATATGATCTGTAACTATAAAATCCACTGTTACGTAATTCGCTGACATGAAAATCAAGAGAGCAAAAAATAAAGTCGTGAATGAATTCAGAAGTAGGTCTTACTTGCTCATTACCGAGAATTCTGTGCTTTGAGCTGGTCAAGAACAGATCAATCATAGATGGATTCGTGCTCGACTGAAAGCATGTCGGATACCTATTGTTAATGACCGACAATCCCAGTTTATCACAGAAATAGTGAAACAAACGTGTAGTGCTGTTGTTATCCAAAAGATTAACATTGAAATCACCACCTACTAACAAATGATTATACTTTGGACTTAACTTCAGTAGGATATCTTCCAGTTCCGTTAGATACTCCTCTCTAAAACAGTTAGGGGGACAGTAAACAACAACAAGTAAGCATTTTTCAAGAGAGTTGTTAAGCTCAATACAAAGAAACTGTACTACTGAAGGGCTTGACGAATAGATATTATTGGACGAAATATTTTCTCTAACGTACATACACACACCACCTCCGATTCTGTCTGAACGATCATTCCTAAACAATTTAAAACCAGGAAACATAACGAGTTGGGAAAAAATACTAGGATTAAGCCATGATTCAGACACCATAACTACATCTACTTGGACCGTATACTTCCCGCATTTAGGTGACATATACTCAGACCGTTGAATACATCACACAATACGTTGAGAACGCTCCTTACATTGTCAGGATCTAACCCGAAGACCATTACAATCGGTCAGCAATGAAAACAATACCCATTCAGAAGAGGACACTTCAACAAAAATCAGACCTAGGAATCCAAAAAAGAAAGAGTTAGAGAAGATTTGATAGATTTTAGCCATTAAAAGAAAGAATAATTCATTTAAAATCAACTCCGCATTCATAAACATCAAATGAAACAAAAAAAAAAAAAATATTACAAATAAATTTGAAAACGTACAAGTGGCATTACTGGCCGCATGCAAAAGCGTGAATAAAACATACCCATATACATATGTCATAACAAAAAAAAAGTAATAATACAGACGTCATGAGCGACAAACAAATTTAATCATCTACGAAAGAAGCTGAGAGGGTCCCTGTTTGCGCTTGCTTGTCTTCAGTACAAACCCTCGATAATTGTACAAAAACAAGTGTACCCCGCACTTACAGAGTCTATTCTAGGTTATGGTCTACTGGCATAGGTAGGTGCAGCGCAAACAGACATCGAAAAACTGCACAACATCCAACACAATGCGGTCAAATTTATGTCTAGAGGAAAATTTATCTTACATAAAGGTACTGAATGTTAGGCAGATAGTCAATTCGAGCATGGCATCGGAGTACTATGACGATGCAAGCTTCCGCACTCCAATAGCTACTTAGTTTTGTACAATACTGGGTGATCTCCAGCCATATCATTGACCTCAATGTCAAAACTGCCTAGAAGTGATATCTTATTGTTCCTTTCCAAAAGTATTTGCGATTTAGGGTGCTCTTTGCCCGTCCCTGGACAGTCGAATTAACGTTCTATATTTAATTGTCCTGAATAGGTTAAGATGCGTTACAATATATATCTTAAAGAACAATCTTCATCGAAACCACACAAACAGGTTCCATTGCCCTCATATTTTAATGTCTGTTCCAGTGTGCTGCAATAAAACTAACCCAATTCCTCCACAAAACGTTTTAACCACAAAAAGCTGTTAACATCAACTTATCTTCTAAATGAAAATACTATAACCAGCCGGTTGCTGTGTACCCTTACATTATAGCTTGTGTTTGCACTGAAACTAGGTACCTGCTGTCCCAGTTATGTTATGAAAGACTACATCAACGTCACTACATCTTAATATAATCCTCATCACAAGAGACTACCCTCGGCTGTCAAATAAGCAAACAACCTTTTCCCTGGACGCACAAACAAAAATTTACCACAGCAAAGGGGTTAATGCTCACTTTATGACATCCACCTTTCTAAAAAAAACTACAAAAAAAAACTTTAAAAAATCATTTCAAAGAAGAAAAAAACCAAACCCGCAAGAAATCCACTGCACTGCCATTCTCCATAAAACTTATGCAGTCAACTCTGCAATAAATTGACTCCAGCCAGAGCTAACTATCTAAACATAGCCATCCACCCGCAATACCAGTCATTCTCCCAACCAACAAACACCAGCAGAAGCACACACCATACAAAGGACATTCATTGCAGTATGCAAGAACAATAAACGACCCCCACCCCATGCAGATGCATACTCGTATGCTGCTCGCAGCGAGGGTGTTTGTCACTGGCTATGTGTATCACCATCGTAAATACGATTCTCGAAATGGTTTAACATTAAACTGAAATTACGATTTTACACCAAAAACTCTCATTGAGTATCAAAAAATAATGAAAACGACTGCTGGGGTTGGAGGGTGGCGATACATTCCACTGTTGACTTTATTTGTGTGTACAATTATTTTCCAATTTTCCACCTGAGAAAAACAGACAACAAAGAAAAGAAAAAACGTATCGGAGCTTCTTTTGGAAGAACCCAAAAGGGGTATCGCTCCTAACTTTTGCCCAAAAGACTCAACGAAACATCAACAGAGAGCGACAGAGAGTGAGTGCGACGTATGACTGGTGTGGAATAAAATCAGGACATCATCAAATTCAGAATTTCCCGCACTAGCCAAATAAACACTGAAGCAACACGTGCAACATTCAGCAGGATATAGCATCTATCCCGATTTCATGCAAGCTCTGGAAACCTTCGCATTTCCAGCACCTGCGCATTGCAGATTTTCACTTTTCGGTAAGAGAGCTTTTCTGCTCTTGGAAAATCAGGCTTCACTGAAAGGTGAATGGAATTGCGCCGCTATCCGGGCTACAGCAGTCGTCGTGATACTTTTGTCGTGTAACAAGTTAACCGCGGAATTTGGTGTACATCGTTTAAAGAATTTTCTCTGTGTCAAAAAAAAAAACAATCCACCAACATCAATATTAACACCGAAAAAGGCCAATTATTATCCTTTCTACTACAAGGTTTGTTATCTCACTCTCCGGAACACCGGGTACCCGCCTAACGCTTTTGCCACAAAAACCGCGTTAAGTATCGTGCGCCAGTCAGTGTGTTGTGTGTTCTCGTAAATGTGGTCTGATTAAAAAAAAATCTCTTCTGATTACACAAGAATCCTAGATTATAGAATAGTATAAAATTCTTGTTTAAGGATCCCTTTATGCATTGTTCAAAAGCTCTCTAAGTACGGTGGAAATTATACGTAATATTTTATTTTTCCTTCTTATAGTTATTTTTTGTTTGTTTTTTTGTCTTTTCTTTTGTTTTGCCATAAAGGAGTGCTTTCTGTTCGTGTGTGCGTACTCTGTATATGCGTATTTTAATGCCACACTACCTACAAAGAGAGTGATATACGCCATTCAAAATGAAATTGTGCAAAGTATAATAAAAAGAAAATAACAGGATTTTGTCTGTTTTGTCAACGTCATCGCAGCAATAAGGATAATACCGATCAAGAGAATCATCCTGTGATTTCGTCACGTTTTAACAAGGTAATGTTTTACAACACCTCCTTTTGTACGATGTGTGTATATGCCATCGTTTGACTGTCACCAAAAAAAAGCGGCTTCATTCGCTGCTCTTTATATGTTGTCTTTATTTCAGGTGTTGTGGGGTGTTACAGGATAGAATGGTGTGCTACTCGTACGCTTCTTTTTCCATTGTGTCTGGCAACGGAAATTCCTTTAGATTTCCTGATCGCATTTATAAGAAATTGTCACCTGGGAAATACAATCCAATTAGAGTTGAAGAGGTCCTTTTTGCTTGTTATTATTTTTGGTGTAAAGATATCCCTTTTGCGAGGAGAGAGACACACTAGCAATTTATACTGTTCGGGAATGTGTGTTACGGGGCGAAAATATTTCGAATTAAGGCATCAACAAGGGAGCATTTTGTATGGATGTTGGATATGGTATCGTTGGTTGGTTTTCAGCTTAAATTATGGTAGTCACCACTTGAATACTTTTTCGTTCCAAGAGTGAGGGTAAGTTGTGTTAAATTGGAGAGGAAAGGTTTTGGACGGGGTTTGCTTCATTGTGGTTGTATGACAGGACAGTTTCTTGCCTTTAAGAGTCGAAGGGAAAAAATACATTTGTCGTAGTTGGCATGGTGTTAGGATGCTCCAAGTCGTGGGAAAACTATCACACAAGTAGCTACAAAATATCTTAAATAAAATATAAGAAATGAGTCAGGGTGGGATTTTGGCGCTGTCCTTGTGGAATTCGAATAGGCTATGCATACTATTAGCTAAACATCGCATACAGGACAGAGGTATTGTTATGCAAGTAAATAAAATGAATAAAATCTGCATTAAATCGGCATCTACAGAGCCTAAAATGTTATTTCCCCAGTGGTAGGGAGCTGCACTTTCACACCGATTCAGAAGGGAACATTTTAAGAATCTTCTTATAACAATTAATACTGTTGGATATTTGTCAGGCTTTCACCAGAGTAAGGTGTTACTGGTGGACTTTTACCCACCAGGAAGATCGCTCAGTAGTCCAACGTAATAATGACTGAACCACTGCTCCTAACAAGACAGCTGCCGGTGTTTAACTTAAACATTCCTATTTCTTAGAAATAGTATAAGCCTCCTTTCCATAATTACCTGTGTTGACTGCCAGAGTAGATTTAATTTTCAATGTCATAATTTAAGCTCACGCAAAAATTCTCCTCGAGTCCAAAGAACTTGCTTCCAACCCCCCGCCATATACATGCTGTTATGACCCATCAGATTTGCCTTCTTCGTTTCCTTTCACCGACCCGAAGACATTTAGATTCCAGACTGTTGAAAAGTGTTGACTCCTTCAACAGACACTTTTTTCGGTGGTGGAGCACCGTATACACGAACATCGAACCATGAAATATTACTCTCAGGTAGGTAGGTAGGTTAAGGGATGTTTTCTCATCGCTCGTAATATACGCTTGGCTTCGTTGATGTTTAAGAGCTACCATTGCATTGCAGGGTTTATTTTGTCTTATTTTTTCTTATGCAAAAAACAAAGAAACAAAAAAACAAAACGATAAACAGCAAAACAAAGTAAATTGCACAATAAATGGGCCTTTCTGCGTGGAATTGGGATTTGTTTTTTACGAGTCTTATAATATTTTTATGCCTAAGTGCGTATAAATGGATTTTTATATTTTTTTATAGTCCATAAAGAAGGAAAGGGTAAAAGATTTAGGTGGATATTTTGTTTGTTATTTTATTAGGCATAGAATGAAGAGGTTAAGCAATGGAGATGTTATGATTATGATGTTGCTGCGAGGGTGGTTTTAGTGGAATTGTAGTACCTATCTAATTTTAACTGCTGACATCTATTTAAAAGATACTCAAATGATGGAAGGTGAGCAGCAGTTGCTTTTCGATGGATTTTGTCCCTAACACATTTTATTCTCTTTGTCTGATGGGTTTTTGAGCAGATGCTGATGTTTTTGTTCCCCCCAAATCTATTTCAGATTTTTATAAGAATTTTATATTTGGGGTGGCTTAGTCACATTGCCGTTCAGGAACCTCACTTACCATTATGAATTTTAATTAAATTTTATTGATTTTTAGTGGATTTGATTTACCAATCTTATTTGTGGTAATATTTTGTAATGAAAATATTTGTAATGAAGCGCCTCCAAGAAACAGCCATTATAGTAAAAGAATACTGGGGCCAGGCCGTATCGCTTGGGGGTGTTCTTCCAACCTATACATTGTTCTGTGTGGAGCAGAGTAAAATAGATGCCTTTCTCTCAAAACTCTAACGCAAAGAAAAAAAGCCATTTGGAGCACTGTAGTCTTTAAAAACAATGTTCATCGAAAACATTAAATATTGCATTTTCTTTCTGATAAAAAGAATGGTTAAACCAAGCAATAAACAACGAGCTAGCTCGGAGCCTCTGAACTGAATCTGCGTACTGCATAGCGCGTGAACGATTTCTGAACTAGTTCGATTCGATGTGACTGAATCTCATACAAAGGGTCCCGGATAACGCAGCAATATTCTAATCCGGACCGGACTTAAGAGCAGTAAAGTGGTTTTTAGTACAAATGTTTCACAAATTGTTTAGGGTTCCATATTATAAATGCAAATGCAAACTGATATTTATCTGTGTGTTAAAAATTACCCCGAGAACTTTGACCATAAAAGCACAACTAAATGTTATATTATTAGGTAGCAACATAGGAATAATGGAGGGAGGCTGAATGATTGGGAAGCCGAAACAACTTTACATTTCCAGGACATGACAAAAAACAAAACTCCTGTTGAAACGCAAGGCAGTTAAAATAGTTCGAGATTGTATAAAACATTTTAAAGCCATATGCAAATAACAAACACGAAATAACTCTGAAAAGGTGAATGATTTCATTTACATATAATAAAAATAGTAAGGGTCTCAGATGGCTCCCCTGGGGAATACAAGAAGTGGCTATGATAACGTCTGAGAAATAGTTGTCCAGTTTTATAGCTTATTTCCTATCCGAAACGTAAGAAGATAACCATTACAAGATATTTAAATGTTGCATTAAAATGGAGTTGTCTATTCTATCCAGCGCTTGGAGGAGGTGTCCTGGTTGTTGTTCATTTTCACCTTGAGTCACGAAAGATTGATTTTCCAGCTCTAAATGTTCAAATTATCTTGAGAATAAACTTTTAAATGTTGTTAATGCGTACATTCCATCCTATCGTTTTTGTTCCTTGTACTCTGGACTTTCGATGGCCATATTTTTGACAAATCTTGTTTGTGACAGCATTGTTTGACTGCTAGGTGAAAAAATAACGCCGGGGAAAGATTTCATTCAAATTCACCACTTGACATTGTAGAATACTTTCGAAATTAAAGATCCACTAGTCGGTGAGGTCTTTGTATGTATATACAGTTTATAGTATTCTCACTTCGTATTAACGACGATACGCCACCCGACGACTTGAGGCCGCAACAAATGATGATAGTTTTTGCACATTATATGGGTTTATTTTTGTTTTCCTCTAAGCTTGGCTCTGATGGAACTATCAGCTGAATATTTTTATTTGTTTTTGCGCAAACAGCTGATTTTTTGTTCTTCTTCATGCTCGTGACTAGGCATATGAGAAGGAAGATGACACAGGTAGCGGTGGTGGTTGACGGTAGGGCGGAAAGGTGAAGGCATCATCGGGTAGATTTTTGCCATATTATTTGTTTGCTCTGATAGAAGTTGTGGGTAGGTTATGTTGTCTCCTATTTAATGCAATTAATATGTATGTGTATGATCGTTGAAGAAGAGTAGCATTTCAGTGTTGAGGATTCTCAAATGATTGTTTTTATAATTCATATTTGCAAGTGAAAAAAGGATATTCATATTTACAGGTAGAGGCGATGGTGGATAAAGAAAGGTGGGAAAATTGATGGTATATTATTTGTTGACTTGATGGAAGTTTGGGGTAGGTGCATATTGCAATTAGACCATCACAGTCACCTGTAACTTGTTCCTTTGTATTTAATTCAATTGGTGTGTATGTTCAGATTGGTGAAGGAAATTCGCATTTCAGCAGTGAGGATTCCCAAATGGTTTATAAACTTTATTTGCATGTAAAAAAAAACTGGTAAAACTGACAACACAAATGTTCAGCGCTAATTTAGCAGCTGGAATTGTGTATGCAGTGAATGCAAACTGCTACAAAACAGATAGGGAAAAGAAAGTTGCCAAATCAACAGCAATATTTATACAAAAAATGAATGACTTGTTCGACAACCTGAATAGCGAAAGACTGAGTTTTAGGAAACCAAGTCGATAGATAATTTAAGATTCGACCGCCACACTTAAGTCGACATGAAATGCACGCCAGTGGATAAGAACATGGGAATATGCCGGAAGACTGCAAAAACCTCCTTGATTTTCCGAATTGGGCAGAGCACTGAGCAAAAGTTTCTCGATGACTGCGCATCTTAATACAGATCCAGCAGTGAACTTATTTTGAAACCCATCGGCTTACAGAATCATAAGAAATCTTAAGCAAAAAGTATTCAAAAACTTAAAATCTTCAGATCAGTCGGGCTATGAAGATTCTGGAGCAGAGCTATTGCCGGATGAAGCATATCGCGAAGAACTGGATATGGAATGGGCAGCGAATGAAGAACTTTCAGTTGAAGCCCCGGTAGAAGACCACATCATGGTAAAAAATATCGAGTTCGTACTCGTCATCGTTGACGCAGATGAAGACTACGCAAGAAGCAACACTATAGAAACAGTACTAATGAAAGGATGTTCAGAGAAGCTAAAGGAATGAGCCTTGACGTTCTACGCAGGATTTACAGCGTTTAAGTTACGGAACAAGATTAATTGCGAAACCTACACGCAATTTATTATCGATAAGGCAAATTCTTATTGAGAACAAACCTAGTTAATACGTTTGAAGGCTTATGAGACCGCACAAACTCTGTCAGAGCTTGGGAAGAATATATTCGAAACAGTTTTTCCGGACGACCGCAAACAAGAAAACTTGGTTGAAACCTTTTTCGTCAAGATATAGGCAAAATAGTGAGCGTCTAAAATGCGATAAGCTCATAATTTCTCATTTGATGAAAAATACCAAAATCACATTTTATTAAATATTTTCTTCTAAATGAATCGCTTGTTCCATCATAATTCTACTTGCAGGCGACGAAGCCAGATTTTTTTTTTTTCCATCATCTCCCTCTCATCAAACGTACTACTTGCCGAAGCGAAGGCAACAATGCAAATCGTCAAAAAGTATTCGACTGTTACACAGAAAAATAAATACTAACACCTAAATAAGAATGAAAATCATATGGCATGACCATTGAATCGATAATGCGAGATTCATTATCCATGCAAATTAACTTACTTGGATTCCATCATCAACCTCTGCTACCTGCAAGGCATACATGCTGCCTGAGCTGCGAAACCACAAAAATGCCTATGCTCCTTCTAACAAAGAACAAAAGAATGCATATATAGGAAAGAACTGATGAAGGTTAGGTTAGGTAAGGTGGCTGCGAGGGCGTGAGCCCAGGCACACTTAGGCCGCAGTTTCGGCCCGTTGTGATACCACAAAAAGGGGGGGGGGGGGAGGTGTTCTGCCGGTCGTCGCTCGGCCTACTGCGTTCCCTGTGATTGCCTCCTGTGAGGTAGTGGTTTTAGGGGGGAAGATACTCCTGAAGGGGTCAGGGTGTGCAGCCTGGCTGTGTTTCGCATGGGTTGCGATGTGTTAGAGTGACTAGTGCAGAGGCGACTTTCGCCCGACATCCGAACCAAGGGTTGCGATCGAGATGAGGTGATTGATGTAATCAAACCACAGGTCGATCTCAAATTCTGCGCCACGGAGGGAGCCTATTGCCTCCTGATCAACGGGGGAAGGAAGAGTCTTTTGAGAAGAACTGATGAAAGGTTCGATAAAGAGAGACAAAGCAGTTTATTTGGTTTTCTTTCTTCGTTTTCAAAGTGTATATTTAAAATTAAGGAGACAGCAAAAGTTAAGACACAAATCTTTTAGCTCAATTCAAGACGCCATCCCTTTTTCCCACATTAAAATGAAGAATCTATGTGACAGAAGTTTCGTGTTGCTGACTAAATTCCACGATCGGTAACACGGTTTTTACGGCGTTTTTTACGATACATAATGCAAGGTTAAAGTGAAACGCGTAAGCGGAGTAAATCTCAAATGCGTCGTTTTCTGCGATAGGGGATGTCGTGAACCATTTGGTTTCGAGAAAATTAGTTCCAAAAGTAGATTCAATAGGCTGCAAGGTTTGTTGCGTCATTTAAAATGATTGCCCCTAATCCATATCTCGAAATACTGTGCAATAGTAACGTATTGCCTCAAAATACTTTTGTTAAAGAATTCACATTAAAGTCGAAAGAAAAGTCAGTTATCAGTATAAAAATTGCTCTCCTAAATGTAAGGAGACAATGCACTAAAACCGCTAAATTATATTTTAATTTCCTAGCTTCCTCACCTGATATCTTCTCCTTGGTGAAAACAAGGCTCAATGCCGGTATTTTAGACATGGAACACCTTAATAATGAGTTCTCGGTATATTGAAATGATCGTCATCTAGATAAATTGAAAGTGTTTGGAGAAGGTGTTCCAACTGCTGTTGCCACTTCGTTTGACGAAAGATTGGCTTCCTATTTGGTCTAAATATTGATATTATCTGTGTGAAAATTACACTTGAGAATAAACATTTAGCTATAGGTTATATCTTGTTAATGGGTACCAACATTTCATCGAATCATCTCTGTTCACTGTACTCTGAACTAACTATGGCATTATACCATATTTGTGACATATCTTGTTTGTGCAGTGCTGTGCTTTATTGCTAGGTGACTTTAATCTGACACATATTGTATAGGTACGTTCTAAGGATGATAGCATAAATGTTAGATTATTTCTATACAGCTTTTATTTTAACTGCAGAAGTTCACCTCTAGCTTTAAAAATTGTAGATATTGTGTTCACACTGTTCCTGTCTTTAAAATAATTTGTCTCTCTAAGGTCGTATTGCTATGGCCTTTTTGACAGATTCGTTGTATCTCTCAATTGAACATGGCATTACCAACTGAGCCGGTCGAGCTTCATTTTTTTCACGATTGGTTCTTTGACGTGAAGGCTTCCTCTGAGCTTGGAACTTCTTATTCGATCGGTCTTTGGCCTTAAAAGTCCTACCAACATAATGCAATCACAACAAAAACGAGAGGCCCGCCGAAGCTTATGAGGCTAAACGGGAAAACCCACAGGGGGACCAGTAGGGTGGAGGGCTATTGTCGTTTTCATAACTGATCATTACTGATGATGCGGGCGTTAACAGTGCAGTGGTAGCGTATTCACTTGCTGATCGGCGAGGGTTGCGTGTTCAAATCCCGACCATGTCCATGGAGCAAAAATTCCCAGAATAAAAAAACAATAAAGTGCAGCGAATGCTTGCTCATATGTGAGCTTTAAATTATTATATAAATTTCTGCGGATTAAACTTGAATACAAAACTTCAACATAATGCTCCCTAAGTTATTTAAACGCCACCCGTGGAGAAAAAACCCTACTCAATGCTAATGCACAAACCTATCTTTCCTATCATTCTACTTCTTCCTAGTTCTACCACTTAATAGTAGGCAATGAAATACATCCACAACGACATTGCATTTGCAGGTGTTGAATTGAAAAATGCCTGCGCTGTGTATACACACTATAAGGGTAATCAATTATAATAATAAAAAGTTTTATGGAAAAAATGCCATTATTTACGCAAGTGACTTAATTTTATGAATTTGTTATAATATAAAAATAAATTTGTTTTACCCCTATCGTGGAATCCGTCGGATCTGAGATTCACTTCACTTATTCGATTCACGTGAACAGAAAATTGCTATCGTGGGATCCGTCGGATACTCTCTCTTACCGACCACTATTGGTGATTAGGAAATTCAATTGTGACATCTCATTTCAAACACATTTGTTTTGTAAAAATTAAATTCAGTGAAAAGAAAGTAAAAACTGCGGATGTCAAATGCATGGATAGATTCCATCCGTTCGTTTTCCACGATACAGTGAATTTTATTCACGTTACCGACATGTGGATGGTTCACGTCTGCGGATTACACGATGCAAGTTGTTAACTATTAGCGGATCGTTCCCCCGACGGATTCCACGATAGGGGTGTTTGTGTTTTCTAATATTTGGTCGCACACCTGAAACACGGCCTTTTTCATTCCTTCCACACTCATTATTATTTTTTTTGTTAACTTTGAGCTTGAACTAGCTTCAACTGAAAACACTTTTGAAAATGAGAAATGGCCATTATGTTGACGGCTGTCAAAGTCTGCTCCGAATTTTTTGGGACTTTCATTCCTTTTCTTCTAATCCGAATTTCCTTAACACCTACGTGATAAGGGTAGGTACTAAGGGTATTTAGAATCCCTTTAGTGCGCGTACATAATATCAAAAAAAAAATAGGAACGGGCTACAGTTCGCTTAGGCGAACTGTTGGATACCCTATTCTTGTTCCTATTCTTCATAAGTGGGCGTGACAAAAGTCTAAGTATGGTTGAATTTTAAGAACACTCTGCATATTTTGTTATATAACATTTAAAGGATTTAATCGAAAAAACGACGCTTTTGTAAAAAAAACGCTCCCTAGCTCAACTTTTGGTTTTTCAATAAAATTGTTTTATTTCATTGTGGACGTGTCAGTGGGCGGATTTTAGGAATTTTATCTCCCGAGCAGTTTTAGGAGTCAAAGATCATATATAAAAAAATTCAAAAATTCTTAAACCTGATTATTTTGGGTCCCTAGAGAGTATATTTTTAAAATTTTAGCTCTCTAGGTACAGTTTAAATGCATAATTTTTCCCAACAGACAGACGGACGGACGTACATGGCCAGATTGACATTAGTATCGATGCTAATCACAAATACAGTATATGTTACAAACTTCGCTTCAAAATTAATATACCCTTAGAATAGGGTATAAAAACGAGTGTGCTTTAGACCACACGACTCAAGTAAAACTGCTTTAGCTCCATCTATATGTATGTATGTAAATATATATATATTAGATTTAGATTAGATTTTATTCATTCCATTGAAATATAATACATTATTTATTACAATTTATTAAATATGTAAAAGTAACGTTTAAAGATACAAAATTAAATAAAAAAAAAAAAAAAATAATAACAAGTACTTCAAAGAATAAGTAAATTGTAAGTGTTTTTCATCAGGAAATGAATAGTTAGATACATTCTATAGTTATAAAAAACTAGTTCCGAATGTATCGAGTTACAGTACAACAAGATATAATTCAATATACGAGTATTTATATAATTCAAAAAAGAATATTGGTGTATAGGGATGATTTGCAATGCATGGTGACCATTTGTGACTATATAATTACGTTAGATAAATTATAAATCTCCTTCAAGTCGTAGTTAAAGAGCCACTGTTTTACTTTTCTGTTAAACGACAAGATATTCCGAGAGCTCCTTAATTCAATGGGTAATTTATTAAAAATACGCGGTGCTACAGAGGAGTAATAACTCAAGAATAGTTGAGTATTGTGCGGGGGAACACAAGCAAGACTCCTTACGGAGCTACGAAGACCGTAGAGATTCGGATCATGGTTTAAAGAATAACCGCTTCTAGAGAAAAATATTTTTAAGACTTTGTAAAAGTAAAGATGCTTTAAAGGTAGTATAAAGGAATGCAAAAAAAGTGGAAAACTGTGTTCATGGCGTCTTCTGTTCCAGATAATTCTGAGCAAATGCTTTTGTATTACCACCAAAGGTTGTATTTTGTTTTTATGTGTGCCTCCCCAACAAGTCAACCCGTACTGTAGTTTGGATTGGACCAGTCCATAATAAACTGTTTCTAAAAGTTTTCTAGTGCAATATAGCCTCAAATGGTACAGTATTTTAGTGGTTTTTAGAAGGTATTTCCTTAGCGAAGAAGTGTGAGAGCTCCAGTTTAACCTACAGTCGATTTCAAGACCCAGATACTTGAAGACCTCTACATTTTCTACAACAAAACAATTTGTCGAGCAGCTATTGTTGGTATTATACGTAACTTCAAAATAAGGGTTACAGCAAGTATCAGAACTTATAAAGGTGTTGTTGCAGTTCGCACTATGAAAAGTGAAAACTGGAAATTGTAAGTTCAGAGCAGATATGCTAAAAGACATTATTTTAGTTTTATTGCTCACGACTAACTTATGCAAACTGAACCAATGCCGCAATATTTCTAAGTCGTAGTTGATATCGGCTGCCAGATCTAAGAGGGAGTTGTTAGAGTAGGAACAACCTATGTCATCGGCAAACCCAGTAAGTTTACCTTTCATATTCAAAGTGAAAATTGAATTGATATAAACTAAAAACAATATAGGCCCCAGAACAGAGCCTTGAGGAACACCAATTTTTATATCACAGCTTTCACTAAAAGTTTCTCCTATTCTAACCATTTGTTTCCTATTAGTGAGATAGGATTCAAACCATTTGAGCATAAACCCTCTGAACCCAGCTTTGCTTAATTTATTTAGCAAGATGGTGTGATCAACAGTATCAAAGGCTTTGGTTATGTCGATAAAGAGAGCAGCAGTTAACTTCTTGTTGTTGACGCTATCGTATATCATGCTGCAGAAGCTTAGAAGTGCATCCTCAGTTGATCTACCGGCTCTGAATCCATACTGTTTATTGCTAAGAAAAGAAATAGTTTCAAGGTATGACACAACTCTAGTTTTGATTAATTTTTCAAAAATTTTTGAAAATACTGGAAGCAGAGAGATAGGCCTATAATTATTTAATATTTTTTTATCACCTTTTTTGAAGATTGGTATGACTTCAGCTATTTTTAACCTATCAGGGAATTTACCACAAAAGATACTTTTGTTAAAAATATGAGCCAAAATATCAGCAATATTGAAAGCAATACTCTTGATAAATGCATTAGAATAAGAATTGTGAGTGATGGAATTCGAGCTGTCTAATGACATAATAGTTTTATACACCTGAAAGGATGAAATAAATTCATAGGAAAAGCTTCGAACCTCAACTTGTTCTCTGTTAATACACCACGCCTTACATTGGTTGGTACCGGTGTTTATCCCTGCATCATTTATTGTTTTAACTGCAACATTAGTAAAAAATAAGTTGAAAGTATTGGCTATTTCTGTACAATTTATAATATCGCGATTATTGTGGCTTATATAAGAAGGTATCCCTGTAGGAGTTTTTCTGTTAAAAATCTCATTATTAATTCCCCATTCTTTTTTATGTTGCCTTTTACGCTGTGAAATTTGTTCATGTAAAAATTTTCCTTGAATATAGGAACTTCAATAGCAATTTCTTTAGATATTTTTTCATAAGCACTACGAAGTTGACTATTTAATGGATGCTTTTTACTTTTTATTCTTAGTTTGTTTTTTTTCATTTATTTTATTTACCAGATAGCTAGATATCCAAGGCTTGAGTTTGGTAAATTTTTTGCATTTCCTTTGCCTAGTCACCGAACATAATTCAACATGTTTGTGAAGTACATTGGAAAACAACTCAAAAGCCACATTAGGATCATTTATTTCCCATATGTTTGCCCAGCTTTCTTGTAATAATCGAACTCTTAATTATGAGTGGTTAACGGTTTTCGAGGAACAATAAGCATTCTGTTTGTCAATACTTTTCACCTTATTCGAATGCAGGAACAAACAGATCATTGAGTGGTCAGAGATTCTGAAGTCAGCAGTGCTACTAATCAGAGACAATTTTGAGGTACAGTCAAGCCTACCGAAAATGTGGTCAATGCACGTATTAGAGGGTTGTCTAGTAGGAACATTTATACATGATTCTAGTCCATTTGCACACATAATTGATAGGTACCTTAAAACAGCTGGAGATTCGCTTAGGATATCCAGATTTATATCACCAATAATAATAAGATTCCTTACTTTTTCGTCAGATAATAAGGACCGTAGCTCATCAATAAAAGCATCTTTACTCATACCCTGAAGTCTATAACAGCCAAAAATTACGATATTTTGGGTATCAACAGTGCAACTAACTTTTATCATGTCCGAACATCTAAGGTCAAGGTTATCACATCCCGTAACAGATTTACTGAACTTGTTATTAATATAAACAGCAATACCACCTGAAGCATACGAGTTATTACACTTTATATAGCCCTTATACCCAGGTATATTATAAAAATCTTTTTCATCATCGAAAATCCAAATTTCGGAGAGAAAAATTAAATCAGGCTTGTTTAAAAACGACTCTAAGTGAGATAGAAACAGATCGAAGTTTTTTCTTAAACTGCGAATATTCAGATGCAGTATAAAACAATTTTTGATTAGTTGCTCGCAATGAAAAACACTTGCACAAAATTCATTATCAAAACGGCAAAATGGATTAATTAGGTCATTATTATGAGGATCATCAAAGAGATTGTTGAGAACGAACATGATAAACAAAAAGGAATTTAAAATGTTAAATTATTTAAATCATCAAATGAACAAATTTGTAAAACTTTACCACCTTCTTCTTTTCTAATCAAAATAATCCCATTACTAACCCATACATAAGCAATGTTTTTTGCTCGTTGAAGTTCCTTTGCTTTCTTGAGTAATATAATATAATATGTACTTGTATATACAAGGTGGCGCAAAAATAACCTTCCGATGTTTTTTGGCTGTAATTTAAAAAAAAAAATGAAAAACTTTGATTCTTCTTGTGGATTATTTTTATTTGGTCTTTTAATTTTTTTTACATCAAGTCGAGAATATGATGTCATGTAAATGGCCGCCGCCACAGTTGATTCTCATTTGAGCCCTTTTTATGGCATTTTCCATCACTTTGTCCAAAACTTCCGGCGATAGGTCCTCACATTCTTGACGGATATTGTCTTTAAGAGCTGCAAGAGTCTGAGGCTTGTTGACATAAACCCGCGACTTCAAAAAGCCCCACAAAAAGAAGTCTGGAGCGGTCAAATCAGGCGATCTTGCTGGCCAGTGCAAATCGCCTTCAGCATATCGGTTGTGGCACGTGCAGTGTGTGGCGTTGCACCGTCCTGTTGGAACCACATGTTTTCCAATCCCAATTCATCAAGTTGCGGCAAAAAGAACTCGTTGATCATTGCTCTGTAGCGCTCACCACTCACAGTAACCGTTTGGCCCGCGATGTCTTCGAAGAAAAAAGGTCCGATGACTCCTCCAGCGAAAACAGCACACCATACAGTGACTTTGAGCGGGTGTAATGGCTCTTCGTGGGTTACACGCGGATTTTCAGTGCCCCAGAAGCGTAAATTTTGCTTATTTACGTACCCGCTAAGATGGAAATGGGCCTCATCACTCATGATTATTTTTGATGAAAAATCATCTTCCTCTTGGTGGTGATTAAGGATGGCTTGAGCGTATGTTAGACGCGATTGGCGGTCAGCAGCTAACAGCTGATGCACCGTCTGGACTTTGTACGGAAACATCTTCAAATCTTGTACCAAAATTCGCTGTAAAGACCGTCGACTGATACCCATTTGCGTGGCACGTCGTCTGGTCGATGTCGACGGCGCTTCCATGACATCTTCGGCTACAGCAGCAATATTCTCTGCAGAACGGCTACTCCGGGGTCTGCCACGCCTGGCAGCATCTCGCGTTGTGCCAGTCTCTTCGAGGCTAGCGGCTAAACGTCGCAGTGTTTCACCAGTAGGCGTTGGACGGGTAGGAAATCTGCGACGAAATTCACGTTGTGCCAAAGTCACCGACCGATTATTGCTCAAATAAATAGTCACCAAATGTCAAAACAGAACAGACATTAGGGGCCAATCGCAAAATTTATAGCATTTTCTGATAGGAGGATTACTTTTGCGCCACCTTGTACAACAGTCGTCATCAACGCGAGGCTGCAATGGGTTTTATGGGCTGAGGACTTAAAGTCCAACATATACAATCCGTTGATGCGCCGTTTCCAATGGAGGGTTTGTTTTCTACTTTTCTGTCCGTCGACGTAAGCACACATTCAAACATTAAAGTTCACACATTCTAAAATTCAAGTTCACGTATTACAAAATTGAGATAGGAGCATACTTTGCTCAAAACATTGGCAAATAAGAGAAATCACTGAAAAATAAGAGAAAACTACTAAACTTTCTGACATTGCTGATGGACAGATAGTTCAGTATACCACGGTGAAACTGCAACTCGACCTCTGATTGCTTTCAAATGGCTTAAAATACATATTAAGGATGTTTTTTTTAAAAAAACTAGAGAGTAAGGTGAGAAATAAACAATTGTACTGTACTGGCATATTATGAAGTTGGATCATTCAGTGGCATTTAGGTAATTATAGCTTAGGCAAAAGGCATAGTAGACGTGCTTCTGTCGTTGCATAGGCAGATGTGGTTTAGTGTATACTCTCGATCAAATCTAACTCTGTTGGAGTTGATGAAATTCACCCTAAGTTCGTAAAGATTATTCTGTCCATTATCCTACCATATCTCACCCATGCCTTTAGCCACATCCTTACAACAGGTGTGTTCCCTTCAATCTGGAAGAATTCGAAAATCATTCCTGTTCCCAAGAATCGCAAAGATAAAGATTTTCGTCCTATTGCTATTCTCTCTTTTCTTTTGAAAGTCTTTGAAAGAATTATGCAGAAGCAAATTAATAGGTATCTTAATTCGAATAATTTATTGTGTTCTCATCAGTTTGGTTTCCGTGCTATGCATAGTTGCACCACTGCACTTTTAACTGTGGTCGATGACATAAGGCAAAACTTAGATAAAAATCAAATCACGTTTCTAGTGCTTCTTAATTTCTCCAAGGCATTTGACACCGTCAATCCCGCAATACTATGCAATAAGCTTACAAGTATATGGTTAGGTTAGGTTAGGTTGACGTGGCTGTCAGCTAAGGCCAACACACTTAGACCAATGTTAGGTCCATTGTGGTACCACACAGATCTGGGGATTCCCTCACTGCTCGTTGAACCAATAGGAGCTTCTTATGAAGCGCGGAAGAGTTCTAACGTCAGTGTTGGCTAAGTCGCTTGTATCATTGAACAAGAAGTCCTCTAGATGGAGATTTTTTTTGTGGGAGAGCGCAGGAATTGTGCAGAGGAGGTGAAGTATAGTCTCCTCCTCCTCCTCGTCCATGCAGCTTCTGCAGAAGTCGTTTGAGTGCACGCCAAGTCTAGATGCGTGCCTGCCTATTAAGCAGTGTCCTGTGATAACACCTATAGTCGAGCTAATATGCAGTCGGTTTAATGAGATTAGACACTTAGAGCGTCGCAGATCCAGCTTTGGCCAGATCCGCTTAGTCGCTAGACAAGTATTGCTACATGTCCACCTAAAATTTGTTCTCTCGATTGCTGATAGCTTGAACAAGAGTTTGCATGTAGCGATTGGTATTCCTAAAGAACCTTTATCAGGTAAACGAGGTAAAGTGGTTCCTTTTTTGGCGAGATCGTCTGCCCTACAGTTACCTGGAATGTCTCTATGTCCCGGCACAAACAGAGGTGAATGTTGAACTACTCTGCCATCTCCGAAAGAGATGAGCGGCAATCTTGGGCTACGATGGAATTTGAAGAGACTGAGTCCAGGGACTTAATCGCTGCCTGACTATCCGAGAAGATACGGATATCCTTTGAGGATATCACATTCCTCTTTAGCCACGACAGGGCTTCTTTTATCGCTAAAATTTCCGCCTGGAACAAGCTACAATAATCTGGAAGACGGAAAGAGAGGCTAAGATTTAGCTTTTCTGAGAAAACGCCCCCACCTACCCCATCGCTGGTTTTAGATCCGTCGGTGTAGAAGTGGATCGATTTATCTTCCGCAAATGCATCATCATCCCAGATTGATCTGGAAGGAATGGTGATTTGGAAGTTTTTTTTCGAACTGCAAGCGGGGTATGGTGTAGTCTATGTTTCTGGGTAGAGATTTAAAGGAGTCCAAAATAATGGAGTGGCCAATATTCTTGTTGGTTCACTGTGAGGTAGCTTTTAAGCGGCCAGCGAATAAGCCGCTGTTTGCATGCTAAAGATGTCGAGGGGTATCAGGTGTAATAGTATATCCAGTGCTGCGGAGGGGGTTGTGCGGAGTGCTCCGCTAATGCACAGACACGCTGAATATTGGACTTTGCCCAGCTTGTCTCGGTTTATAGCTTTATCCAGGGCAGTCCACCAGACGACCACCCCGTAAGTAAGAACTACAAGTATATACAACTTCTTTTCTTCCGCTGTGCGTTTAATATCTTCTTATCTCATTGGTCGTCAGCAGGCTGTGTATGTGAACAGCAGAATGTCAGACTTCCTTCGCAAAACATGCGGAGTTCCCCAAGGTTCCATCCTAGGACCCCTACTCTTTTCGCCGTATGTCAATGAGTTGCCTTCCATCGTCACTAACTCCTATGCTGAAATGTATGCTGACGATACTCAGTCCAGCTGTTCACCTGACTCAATCGATCATTGCGTCAGTTGCATATATTCCGAGTTGAATAAAATCTCCAATTGGTCGCAACAAAATTCGTATCTTATTAACCCTAAGAAGTCTAAATGGATTGTAATTTTAAGGAAAACCTTTAACACGACATTCCTTCCAACTATCTACCTTAACGATGGTTCGATCGAATATGTTGATACCGCAAAAAATTTGAGTATGTTATTTAATAAAACGTTAACGTGGAGTGATCACACGATCACTTAACGGTTGGCGAAGTTTATGGTATTCTTCGTTCTCTTTGGACGATTCACAACTTCACTCCCATGAAAACGCGGTTCCTCTTAGCTAAGACCTTAACCCTTCGTGGCAAAACTTACTATGCTACATTGGGGTACAACCGTACCCCAAAGAAAAAAAACATTTTTATAGAAACAAAAAATTTATTTGGCAAAATCTCAAAAGAAACTTCAATTATAATTCAATAATGGTTTTTTTTTTTACAAAAATAAAATAAAGTAAAATTTGTTTGCACAAGTTGTAAATATTTTACTCTGGTGCAGTAAACAAATGAATTTTTTGCATAGAGCGCAGTTGATCCTCGATTTTCTATACCGGCTTCTTGGACAAAATGCACATCTTCCCGTGCTAGGAGCAGGCCTTGTTGATTTTTCCGTTGGTGGGTTTTTTTTAAGTATATTGCATATTGTCAGGCGGAGTTCACATCTCAAAGTTGGAGTTTCTAAACGATGTTCCATATGTGGTCTTACGTATGTCTTTAAAATCACATTCCTCGATTATTTCAAAATCATGTCTAAAATCTGGTATGATAGCATCGTCTTCATCGCTCTCGTCATGCAAATCATCTGAGTCAGAATCAAAGAGAATTTGATCTATCTTCGAGATATCATCAGATTTTGACAATTCAAACATCTTTTTTTGAGAAGCTTTGAACAATAATCGTATTCTGCTACACCTGTATGGCCGTTAGTATCATATTCGAACTAATGCAATGCGTCTTGAAACTACTTAGACGTTCAAGCTTGCAGCTTCACCTGCTAATGATTGGCGGGAATTTAAAAAGAAAACTGTGGTACGAGTGTACCCCAAATAGCATTCCATTATACCAATTTCAACATACGGTTGCAAAGTTTTTGGAAAGTGTGACTCCATTAGTAGCCGGAAACTTAATGTCGCCTATAACAACACAGCTCGATATATCTTCGGTCTTCGAAGATACGACCACACCTCATCTTTCTCTTACCGGATCTGTAATATTACGTTTGATAGACTTTAACAGTACCGTAACATTTTAATGTTACATAATATAATGTATACATTTCAACCCCACAACCTTTTTAACCGCTTAACGTTTTGTGCATCCATTAGGACTAGACAAATTTTATCCCCGCGCTATTCTTGTTTAACATCTGAACGTCAATTTTTTGTTAATGCCACTAGAGTCTGGAACTCCTTACCGCGCCAAATCAGAGAAATAGGATTGAAAAAGAGATTTTCAACTGAACTAAGATTTTCCTTGTCTCACAGTTAATTTTACTTGTTCCTTGTAAATTTAAAATTTATGAAACCTTTTTTTTTTTCTTTTTTAATTTGTTGTAACTTGTTTTATATATTTCTCATGTAACTACAGTCAAAATCGGTTATAACGACTTTCAAGGGACTGACGAATTTGGTCGTTATAAGCGATACGTCGCTATAACCGATATCAAGCTATGTATAGTATATACTTATTTTTGTCTGCTAATTTTTCTTTGAATTTGAGCCATAAAATAATAAGAATACACATTTACAAATATACGTTCACTGTTTTTTTTTTTAAAAAAGTGGAAATATCTAATTGCTTAGTGCAGATTTTTCTTTTTTGTCTCATTTTCCGATAAGAAGGTACAACTTTTCGCCTCACAAAATTAAATTAAACTTCTACAACCACTTGTCACACTGAAAAATTTGCGCTGAGTAAAACTTCCCCAACGTAGAACAAACTCAATAAACGCAAAAGCAATAAAATAACGTCTACAAACGGTAACTGTAACATATCCCAGATTCCAAGAACTTAGATACATCACATCTACAGAGAATCACACCCATATTGCGAGTTTCGACAATTGATAATTGACTATTTTCAATGTGTGCTATTGTGAACGAACAATTCTAAAGGATTTTGTCAATCGCAGTCAATTAAAAAAATGCGACTGACAAGAATATCAATGAAAATGATATGTTCACAATCAGTCAGTTTACCGTTCTAGAAAAAAAATCAGTTGCGCCAACAGCTGCGTCGATTTTAGTCGTTATAACCGATATTAAATTTTAAAAAAAGGGTAAAATCGGTCGTTGTAAGCGATATGTCGTTATAAGCGATGTCGTTATAAGCGATTGTCGTTCAATAAAATTACAATGGCGCTGATTCGGGACCTAAGAATTTGGTCGTTGTAACCGATACGTCGTTATAACCGATGCCGTTATAAGCGATTTTGACTGTAATTCTTATTGTATTTAGGAATTTGAATTGCCCATTTATATTCTTATATTTTTACATTTCTATGTATTATGCTCTTCGTTTTGTAAAAAAAAAAAAAAAAAAAAAGGTTTCTTTTTAAAATATCATACTAAACGATAGGCTCCCTTAATCTTTCATAAAATATACCATCACAAATATAAATGATTAAAAAGTACGAAGGACTTGTAGCACATCTTCAATTTTTTTTTTTTTTGCATCATTCAAAACTAATTTAACCCAGACAACCAGAGTAATAACTTCGAATTAACCCACAATAAGAATAATGCTTTTTTAATTGTATATCTTTTTAAAAGCTAATTTCATTTATATCTGCACAAACGGGTCCCTCCAACAAAGCACTGTTCTAAGCATAAATTCGCCACATTCAAATATGCTCCTTAGAGGCATCTCTGATGTCAAATGAAATTAAATTCCGCTCAAATTTGTACAAACAATTTTTAAATTGGACTTCCCCTGCGAATATAGGCCAACTTTTTTTCTGTATCATAATTTCATGGTGTTCTGCCACCCTTAACAAAAATCCAGGCCAGCGGGTGAATGTACGGAAAATTATCATTGCAGAACGTTTCACTGTGCTCTTGCCGTAGTTTCATTTCTGAAATACAGTTCCTACCTGATTAATGTCCTTGCCATATACCTACCTCCATCGATTTATATACACTCCTACCACATGTTTTGTGCAACTTCGGGGTGGGATTTGAAGGCAAAAAACAAAATTAATTTATTACGTCTGGTCAAACAACAGTATCTCTAATTGATATCATAACCTTGATTACGGACAAAGACTATCATTAAGATTCACAATAAGTATTCCATGGAAATTACATCCATTCATCAAGGCTAGGAATCGTTGTGGAAAGGGCTGACGATACCTCTAATTTGTGTTATTATCCTTCGCGAAGCAATTCACTTAGCATTTATTATTCGTCAAATTGTTATCCTTATTTTGAAACCCTCATCTTGACACGGTTCAGAGGACAGCATAGCCAAAAGGGTGTTCCTGGAAATTTAAACTTTAATATCATCAAGGGTAGGGCTACCGGTGACATTCAGGAGATGACAGGATGTATCTCTCAAATAAAGTGAATCAAAGTCTAAGTGCACCAAGGAATTTCTCGTTTAATAAAATCAAAAAAAAAAACAAAACATCCTTGCTATGCACGGAGCGTGGCGGGGCGGAAGGGAAAATGGAGTGGGATGGTAACTCTCTAGCTCAACATTACCTCTCGATCATACCATTGTGCAACTACGCTGTTGTCAACGTCGTCAGTGTTGTTGTCCTCATAAACATCATCATCCTCATCATCATCGTCATCATCATCATAATTATCATCATCATCATAATTATCATCATCTTCATCGTGATAGTAGACACAAGGGTGTGTCAACACTTTACCAGCAGTGTCTCTTAATTACCAATTATCTGTCATAAAGGTAAACGTACTAACGGCATAGGGTAGCAGAAGTACAGAAAAAATAAATAAAAATAAAACAGAAAACGACAAAATGCACGACAATTTCACGAGAGTGTTTGTTAATCCTTAGCGTAGTGTGGATGTAGATAAAAACCAAGAGGGACGTGGGTGGAAAAAAACAACAACGTAGTTGCTGCTGCTGTTATTCTACATCTGGCATTGTTATTGCTTCTCCTGGAAGTCGGGGCGCGAAGGTGTGGCTTGGAAATGTGTTGTTGACTTGTGGGTCATAAGAGTAGCATAAGTGCTGGAGTGGATGTAGAGACTGGTGAGTGAATGGGTGGCTGGCTGATGGTATAGGCTCAACAATTTCGAGCACATTTGACGATTGCGGATAATGATGATCAAGTTGAGGACGACGAGAAATAACGACAGTTGCGATGAAGTGTACATTGCATATATGGCTAAGCTTAGAAGGTTTCAAATGATATTTCCTATTGTGCAGCAGCAATTAGTAAAAGTACACGTGTAATCGTTGCAAGTGAAGTCTTACAGGTGAATGGATACAATTTATGAGTTGAAATTTATATTCTAGTACGTGCTGCGAGGAGAAATTGTCTGTAATGTTTTTTTTTTTTAAATTATTATTCATTGTTCCTTCGGGGAATGTGGGAATGAAATTAAAGTAATTGGAGCAGTTTTTCAAAAGACGAATTTAGAGGCTTTTGCTTTAATTTCCGTAGAACATGTCAAAACACAAGTGCCATGCCCCATTAAAGAAGAAATATTGTTTTTGATTTACAATCCGCAAAGAGAACCCAGTCGCTGCGAGAATATCTCTTCAACTGGTTTAATTTTTTTTTTTTTTGTATTTTATTAGATATTGTTCATAAATTTTTACAAAAACATTTGATTTGCCCGCAAAACCATTTAGTTTGTCTGCATGCGGTTATTTTTATAAATTTAAATATAAAAAGTGACTTTTCAATAAAAATATAAAAAAAAATCGAAATTAATGAAAATCAATACATCTTAATCTTTCAATATACTCGTATGTATGTTTAGATACTAAAAGCGCATATACAATCACTAAGAAAAAAGTTAACAGAAAAGAAGAATTAGTTTAAGAAATGAATTTTAAGCTTTTTTTTAAGTATATTTGGATTTGTTATATTTTTTAAGTTTTGTGGTACTTGGTTCAATATTTGTGGAACTATATACTTAAGTTGTTTTTTACCATAGGTACTTGTTACAATAAGGTGGTATATCAAATAGACATCGTGCTCGCCTTCGTGTGTTGACTTCGTGTCGAATCGGTACTTTAAAACGATCATCTTCGTAATACTCCAGTGTGACTGTCATTCGAAAAATATTTTTACGGGATAGAATCTTAAGAGTTTCGCCATGTTGACTAACTTGCTGAATTAATCTAATGCCGTACCACAGGCAAGAATTCCACACCTGAGCTTTGATTCAACTAATGTATAGTACACTTGTTTGAGCACCTGAAACGTCGAACACCTTTTAAGATTGTGATGTACAGGTAGGTGGGGTTGTATTTGGGCTGTAAAGTTGAGAAAACAATAGGAAGTGATTCAAGAGAGAATCAAGTTAAAATCTGAAAAAATAGCGAATAAGAGCGAA
Organism: Portevinia maculata; assembly: GCA_949715645.1. Taxonomy (NCBI): domain Eukaryota; kingdom Metazoa; phylum Arthropoda; class Insecta; order Diptera; family Syrphidae; genus Portevinia; species Portevinia maculata. The sequence continues at coordinate 210,610,595 of OX454527.1, read as the reverse complement.
CCAAGCTGACGATGTTTCAGGTGTTGCGAAACATTCTGGACTTGCCCTGCCCCTATGCACCTGTGAGATTCTAGGTGCACCATGGCTATCCTGCATCCATGTCTAGTTAGGATAGCCCCAAAAGATACCCTCACATGGATCTACACGATCACTAACCTTTCAACCGAATATCTAAGCGCGATTCCAGATCATATTATTGAATAAAAAAAAAATAATATGTGAAAACATATGCCCGTAGGATATGGCGTTTATTTAAAAAAAAATTTTAGGATTCTCTTACTTCAATGCATGTTTGTTTAATTTTACACCGGAAATTCATTATTTAGTATTGATTTAATAATTAGGATTAAGTGATAGGTAATTCTAGGTAAGTATTAAATATAAATTGTATGTAAAAGATAAGTAGTTAGTTATGTATTTTGTGTGTATGTATTGTATTTAGGTAATTTATGTTTTATATTTTAATAGAAATATGGAAAATGGTTTAAAGTTTTGCCAAAGAAATTTAAGTGATAAATTTAATTGTTTAAAGACTTACTGTTTTCCGGACGACGAAAGATGTGGCCACATGTTTCCTTCGCTGGTTACTGTACACATTCTGTTGAATTTTGTTTGATTGTTTGTTCACTTCTCTTTTAAATAATTTCTTAGGCAATTCTCTACTTTATATCTAGACACACATACAAATTGCAATCTTTTGATTCATGTAAATAAGTACGTTAATTTCTCAAAAAAAAAGGGATTTGAGGTAAATTTATGAAAAAAATAGGTGTGAGAACCAGGTTAGGTTTTTTTCTCTTTTTTTTATCTTTTTTTTTGTAGCACTTATTATATCTGTTTTACTAGGCACTATTTGTTTCTGGCTGCAGTCCTCAGCTTTAAAGATAGGTGAATTCCACGATTAGCACTTCGAATTCGGTGAGCACGTGCAATAAATTTGCGAATTCCTTTCACTGGAACGTGCCACTGGTCACTTTTGTGCATGTGGGTGCTTGCGCGTTGCGTCAGGCTGAATTAAACACACCGCGTTGTAGCTTGGGCGATGGCACATTGAGGGACGATTGATATGATGATCAAATCGTGTGTCGACATCAATCAGAAAAAAATGAGTGCGAACGCTGCTGTTCGGTGAACTATGCATTCCCGAACTTGTTAGATGGACGTCCGCAATATTATCTCTTTTTTTCTTTGATGGAATTGTTTTTGGTAATTTCCGAGTGAGTTTTGGAAATGTGTACCTGCATATATGTATGCTTTTGGTTGCATCAAAATTGCAATGACAGGAGCGGTAGGTTATGTTGGCTGATTGCGCAAAATAAATTTCAAACCCTGCGGATAAATTGTAAATCCACTTTGCGGGTTTGAGAAGTGTTAACACACCCTTTCACGCTCACTGCCTAGATGAAAAAGAGCGAGCGTGGGAATAATTTCTTTTGAAAATGGTGCACCCTCTATCCGAACGATTTAAGTTCAGTGGCAATTGCAGCTGATCGGTTGATGTTTTAGTTATAGGTTGGTATTAATGTCCGGTTTGAGTTTTGGTAAAGGGGAGCAGCAGTTAAATTTAAAATTTAACGAAAGAAAAAGAAATAGTTTTTCGGATTTAGGGTGTAGGCGTAGGCCACAAGATATATGATTGCGAACCTGCCTTCTTCAAGTCCCCTTTTACCTTCTCTATGTGTCTATGCCATAAGAAGTGGCTATCTATAATAACTCCGAGGTATTTATATTCACTTACTAGTTCTAATACTTCCACAGAACTGTTAGGGCAGTTTTGGTTCTCGAATTTTATTTGCACATTACTTTCTTTGTAATATGGTTGCCTTATATGCATTACCTTTGTTTTTGAGACATTTATTACTAGACCCATATCGTGGCACCATTGCACTGCAGTGTTCAACTCCCCTTGTAGGGTTTTTCCGCTGTTTGAAGCGATTTGCTTGAAACGACAATCGCAGTGTCATCGGCAAATGCAAGCGAAAAACTGTTTTGAAGAGCTCGTAGCAATTCATCGAAGTATATTATAAAAAGTATTGGTCCTAGTTTGGATCCTTGTGGAACTTCGTAATATATTTCCTCTACTTTGCTTCGATTTTTTCCAATCTTAACTACGAATCTTCTATTTTTGAGATAGTTTCTCATCCAGATGGCCTCATCTTATGCCTGCATTTTCTAAAACGGCTATTAGTTTGTTGTGGTCTAACGTATCGAAAGCCTTGCTGAAATCTAGGAAAAGGACAAGTACGTGATGATTTTGATCAAGTTTATTGTTCACAAAATTAGCGAATTCCCCTAGTATCTGGTTGGTGCTTTTGCCTCTCTGAAATCCATTGGTTTTTGTGTAAAATTTCGTATTTCTCGACGAATTTCACTAATCTGCACGCTATTATTTCCTCTAGGCATTTGTCGATTGAAGGTAGTATTGATATTGGTCTACAATTTCCAATACAATTCTTTTTTCCACCTTTATAGATCGGTCTCACGACTGCAGTTTTTAGTGTTTAGGTTTATAAGTTTCGAAGTTATTGGTGCAAAGACATCGGCGTTCGCCCTAAGATCTAGGGCTCTGATTCCATCTACGCCTGGTGCTTTATTTGTGTTCAGTTTACTTAGGATGGTAAATACTTCCTTTTCGTTTGTTTCTTCAACAAATATAGAATTATGTATTACAAGATTTGTATGATTTGATGTTAATTTAATTAAATTAAATAAAGGGTGTTCAAATTTGAGGTACCTAGGTATCATTTTAAATTTTGAATGAAAGACATAAATTGTGTGAAATCTGTATTTATTTTTATTGGAAATTAGTGTACATTGGTTACGGTTAATAATGAAAAAGAATGTCGTCCAAGCAACCTCCTCTGCTAGCTCGGCAGACTATCAACCTTTTACCAAAATTTAGGATCACTTTTTCGCATAATGATGGTTCAATAAGTGATAATGGTTTAATGAGAATTATAAAAACACCTTAACTTGATTTCACAAACATTAATGAACTTCATTTAACAAAAAAAAAAACAAACAATTAAATAAAGAACACGAACCTTGAATGCATTTCGAAACGCGTTCGTTTCATCATCAGCTTTGCACTACCAAAGCTTTCAGTGTTGGCGGCTTACGCTCCTAATAGAACAGCAACATCATCGATGACGAAGAAAATATTCAAGAGAATGTGAAAAAATCCGTATGCAAAGGAGTGATAACAATGAACACAGGGTAAAAAGCGTTTAGATTTGTTGAAACAAAGTTGATTCAATGTTTCCATTATCTTGATTTAGAAGATTTTTGCCAGTTTGGATGTAAAAACATTCATAAGCATCGAGTTGTTGTTGGTTTCTCACTTGTTTGACTAAGCGTACACTTTCTGCATTTACACTATGATCTTCTTGTAGTATGTGTGCTGCAATGGCAGATCGATTGTGTTGTTTTAAACGAATGCAAGTGAGATGGTCGTTGAATCTCTTTTTAATGCTTCTTTTGGTTTGACCAATATATTCTCTTTCGCAGTCGTTACATTTCACAGCATAGATTTTTCTAGATCGTCTATTTTGTCCTTTGTCGAGCCAAGATAATTGCTCAGTTTGTTGTTGTTTTTGTAAACAATATCGTAGCCATGTTCTTTAAACTTAGTTTTCAATTTGTTAGGTATTTGTGGGACAAAATGCATTGATACTACTATTTTATTTTCAATTTTTTCTTTTTGTGAGAATAAGGTACTTAAGTTTGAATTTTTGGTTTTGCGGGAATGATAAATTATTAGATCATCGATCATATCGTCACTATAGCCGTTTACTTGAGCCACTTTTTTAATATACTCATATTCCTTTATATACGAGTAATTCACTAGGGACAAAGCTAATTTGCAAAGTCTGTGTACTAAAGAGTGGTAAGCTGCCTTTTTATGTTGTATTGGATCATGAGAGTCAGCAGTTGTGGTTCTCATGGTACTTGTTTGCTTATGAAATATCCCGATTTCTATTTTTGCTTCAGTCCTTTGCAACTCAATGTCAAGAAATGGCAATTTATTATTCTTCTCGTCTTCACAAGTGAATTGAATAGAAGAATTTTGGGCGTTTAATAACTCAAGAGTTTTAGATCTTTCAGTCCTTTTTAAAATCGCAAACACATCAACAACATACCGCCACCAGACTCGTGGTAGTTAACCTCTTTCTTTTAAGTTAACTTCAAAGGATGGCATGTACAACTCAGAAATAAGTGGACTCAACGGATTTCCCTTGTTTGTATCTCTTGTAAATTTGAAGATTTCACCGTCAAACTTAAAATAGTTCTGATCCATACAGAGTTTGGCGACTTCTTCATAAATTATTTTTTTTATTTTTTGGTAAACCGATTCCGTCTAAGTATTTTGTTAGTTCTAGTAATGCAAGGTCGACCGGAATACTCGGAAACAAAGAACTCAAAAGAGACCATCATTTCATCAGCACTTAATTTAATAAAAAAATAAAATTTTATAAAATTTTATAATTGTCATTATCTATCGGATCTCACGCCGTTCAACAATCAATTTTTAATTTAAAATCAATAAGTGATATTTGCTCGATTATGTTGTCTGTTTCGTTATAAACTTTACTCTTCAAGAAACCCCATAAGAAAAAATCCAGTGGTGTTAAATCGCATGATCTTGGTGGCCAATTCACGTCTGTTCTTTCTGTTCTTCGGGAATTTATGTGATTGTTAAACTTCTCTTTCAAAAGATCGATTGAGTTCATTGCTGTGTAGCCTGTTGCACCATTCTGTTGAAACCACATATTCTGCACATCAAAGTCTTCCAATTGACACCACAAAAAGTTTCTTGTGGGGTCATCTTGATATCGAGCTCCACCCACAGTAACTGCATTGCCATTTTCGTCTTCGAAGAAAAATGGCGACAGTTTTGTTTATTGACATAACCGCCAATTTGAAAATGACCCATCGGTAAAGATAATTTGTTTGAAAAAATGTTAAGGATAAAATTTCGAATAAAAGTTAAAGTAAAAGTTAATTTTTCATCAGGTTCTGTAAATAAGTTTGGAACATTTTTAATTATGTCATTAACTTTGTTCCTCTTAAATGTATTTAGGTGAACTAGTTTTGTGTCTATTTTATTTACTGCCGTGTAGGCATGTTGCTTTATTCTAATCTTTACTTTATCCTTAATGACTATATAACTATCACGCGTAAGAATTATTGCTGAGAGTTCTTTTAGGCTATCGTTTCCTAAAATGGCATGAAATGATTTAAGGGAGGGTAGGATAAAAAATTTAATATCAGTGTCTCTAAGACCAAATAGGTTTACCATTGTAAAGTGGCTGACTTTAACATTTCCGCCTATAGAATTTGCGTAAAAGGTTTGAGAGTTTGATAAAGGGTTTGAGACAAGGTCGGCTTGAATGTAGTTTTTGTTTGATCCAGTATATATAAGAATCTTTAATAGTTGCCCGTTTTTCGTCCCGCATTCGAAATAAGGCAGGGAAGAACAATCTAGTCTAAAAAATGAATAGCTGTGAAATCCAAAATTTCCTTCTCTGCATCCGTGGATTCTTCATATCCCTCGACGTATTCCACGAATGGCTGTTCATTTTGGTCTATTTGAGCGTCAGGTTGGTGTATGTAATTAACGACGTCTTCTTCGTCCGATGTGGGAATTTCGATGGTACTTCATAGGTCTGGATTGTTGTGGCTCCGCTCTAGGACTTTTTCCAAACATTGGATTTGTCGCCGGTCTATTCATATAATTTACTCCTCTTGATCGCATGCTTTGATCTACGTCCATTGGTTCAGGCCTGGCTTGCGGCTTAGGCGCGTTAGGACATGGTGGCATTTGAGCATGATTCTGGCCTTGGTATCGTGGGTAATTTTGGTTAAATTGCTGTCTGTTTTGATTTGTTGGGAAGTTAGAATTAAAATGCTGTGACCTATGTGCATTTTGGTTCATATACCGATTCGAATTAAATGGTGGTTTGAGTAGGAATGCTAACTGGGGATAAAAATCTTGTCTGCTTCTCTGAGGATTACCATAGTTTAAGTTTCTACGTGGAGGAAGTTGAAGTACAGCTTGGCTATGAGCTGCACGGGATGGACCATTGTGCGCGATTGCATATTGGGTACGATAATTCTGGTTTTCGAGTTTAATACAAAGAGGTAGCGCTTGTGGAAGGTCTGTATAGGTTCTCTTATTCCGAGTAACCTTGGCAGATCACCTTTAAGGCCTCTTATAAATGTATCAAGATCCTTATCGCGATATATTTGTGTAAGCAATGATAAAGACTCGTTGCTTACATCCATGCACCCTAACTTGTTTAAAATAAGTGATAGATGAGGTGAGCATAGACTCGGTGATAAAATTCTTGCACGGTTTGGTTTCCTTTGACTAATGATGTCATTTGGTATTGTAACGTGGACAAATCTCGCTTATTCGCGTAATGCATTGTGAGGCATCGTAAGATGCACTTCCAATCTAATTCTGGATTTATAATTTGGTGTCTACCACTAAATCCATCGGCGTTAGGGTTTATTACCGAATGAACCCATTGTCGGCCTTCATTTTGACGTATGCGGCCAACTATTCCCGTAACAAGTGTACTAAGAGCCTCATTTGTTACTACGCCACTAGCATTTGGGGGATTTTGCGGATTCGGAGGAATTTCCGGATTGAGGACGGGTGGTCTAATATGGATTGGATTTGCCATAATAAGACGATTAAACTAACACAAGTTATTTTTAGAATAAAACTATTTTTTACACCGATTCCGATTAGCAGATGACCGGTGGTCTAATGTGGATTGGATTTGCCACAATTAAACACAAGTTATTTTTAAGATAAAATCTACTTTTTCCTTTTTAAATTTTATATCCAAATTCACTTGGCAAAATATGAATTTAGTATGATACTTGATAGTAAATTTCACTTTATAAATATATTGGCAAAATATAAAAAATTTCCTTAATCTATTCTTACTTAAACACCGAGTTTCTTACAGTAGTGCGTTGCATCCTTGGAGCGGCTGTCAATTCGAGTTGACTCCTTTTCCTCTGATTATGGGTTTTCCAGCCCCTTTTCTCATAGGTCGATTTTATTCAAAGGAATGTCTAAATACACCGTTTAAACACTCAGATGTGATAGCGCCCGCGAACACAAATTATTAGTTCGGCTTTTTTTTTAAAAAAAAACGCAGTTCCTTGCTCGGGCGCCAGTTAAACTAATCACTAATTTCTTTGTTTATAAAAAACTAGCTGCACCTGCCCGGCTTTGCCCGTGCCCGAGAATTCTATTGGCCAATATGTTCGAGTAGACTTCCTTATAATTGTCTATAGCGGGTATCCGGCGTATGTTGCTGCGCCTAAAAAAAGAAGACCGATTTTGACCAAAGTACACAGAAACACTCTCAGGCCAATACCGAAGATTGCCTGATTTGAGCTCAACCGGTGAAAGGGACTGCACGCTTTTCTCCGCATGGCTTAGGCCGCTCACACAACTTCGTTGTTCCGTTTAGCGTAGGTGCTTGTTGGCTGGCAGGCGCCTATGTCACCTTACTTCTGCGAATCAAACAACAAAGCGAAAATAAAAAACTTCGATTGAATCACTTTTCATTCACTTCCACACCGATTGTTATCAATGTTGGAAAAGCAACTTTCCAATGTCCGATTCACAAAAAAATGCAAAAAATTTCAATAAGAGTTATTTGAATAAAATATTGAACACACGATATGAATGTCATGAATGAAAGTGCGCACAAATTCCACAATAAGCTTGAAACGTTCGTGTGGTCTCCCTCTTTCATATGCTTGTTCGGATAACAAAATAAGTGACGTCTGTACGGTCTCTGTATCTGCGTCGTAATTTACACGCATACGCACATATGCATGTGTACTCACTCAAATGCCCATATCTCACACACCGATGCAGATATAGCTAAACATAACAACCTTCGTGCAGACGTCGCCTTTTATGGAAAAAAAATTTCATTGGAATCGGTTAACGCGTGTGGCCAAACACCGGCAACAAACACAAATATGGATTGATTTTTATATATAGAAAATATGTATTACACAAAAAAACTTTTTATTATTTCACTTAAATTTGTTTTTTTTTTCAAAGCACATGATACCTACATATGAAACACACAGTGTATAAATACATTGTCAATTTTTTTTTTCTTTTTTAAGAAACACATAATTTACACACCGATGCAGATACAGACTTCGCACATACATAACATCCTTCGTATAGACGTCACCTTTCTTTAAAAAAAAAATTCATTGGAATCGGTTAACGCGTTTGGCCAAACACCGGCAACAAACGCAAATATGGATTGATTTTTATATACATATATATATAAATAGATATAGATATATTATAATATCAGTTTTAATTCACAAAAACTCACAAAATCGCAATGAAGAAATCCGAATCCGACAGCGCCACCAAACATGAAACAAAATTGGCTTCTCCATTGATCGATAATAGACGGCGTTACGTTGCGTGTCTATCTGACAGTTCAATTGTGATACGATATGTTACATTCAAATGTGATTCTTTATTTGGTTGTTGCCAAAATAAATAAATACAAAATGAAAAAAAAAAAAAAATTTAAAAAAATCGAAAAAAAACCTGTCGTAACACGCTGTGTGGTAAAAATAAGCCATTTTGAAATTTGGCTTCTCCATTGATCGATAATAGATGTCGTTACGTTGTGTGTCTATTTGACAGTTCAATTGTGATACGATATGTTACATTCAAATGTGATTCTTTATTTGGTTGTTGCCAAAATAAATAAATACAAAATGAAAAAAAAAAAAAAAAATTTAAAAAAAATCGAAAAAAAACCTGTCGTAACACCCTGGGTGGTCAAAATAAGTCATTTTGAAATTTTTTTGTTTTTTTTGTTTTGTTGTTTGTTTTGTTTTTTGTTCTTCTAAAACCCGTGCTGAGAAAATACCTTTCCAACAAAGTATAAATCATCAAAATCGGTTCGGCCAATCTCGAGTTATGCGGTTACATCGCTTCGGACACTTTCTTTTATATATATAGATATCTTTATTTTTCAACTTTAATTTTACTTGGACAATAATACAAAAATCTTAGCTTCTAAACTGAACTTAACACTAGCAACTTAATTAGGCAACTGAACTTAACACTATGAACATCGATGACTTCAAAACACTTCTATTTATTGCCAACTTGATGCATGGGTCCACTCCAGACATATCATCATCATTTCGGGGGTGAATGCTGAGACACGATCGTACGTGTTCAATATGTTTACTTCCTACGGATTACCATCTGCACTTCTTGTGCGTAACATTGTTGTTAATGGCCAATCTAATGGCAGTGTTTGTGACGACTGACTTTGTTGTTGATATTGTATTTGGTGGATGGGAATGGCTGTTACTTTGTTGTGGAGTGGATTGATTATTTAATGTGATTATTTAATGATCGTGCTCGACTCTGTTACTTTGTTGTGGATTGATTATGCTTTGCCTCGTCAATAAACTCTTTGTTTCGTTTATTAACTTATATTCAAAAGATAACGACATGTTGTCTTTTCGCAAGAACATAACAAGCTAAACAACTCGGGGAATCGCCTACTATAAGGTTACAATGAAACATCGCTCTGCCTGGTTATTAAAGCTTCACGTCCGGTTATCGGACCCTATACGAAGGATAAATGTGGATGTTTTCAATTTTAGATCAAAGATCTTTGTGGAAGTAATTGCGGGTACAGATTTTAGTTTAATGTGCATTCTCTAGATAGAGCTTATTATGATGACGGTCATACAGGTACCTAGTTATTGTTATTATTTATACATATATATCATTCCAAGTATGGCTCTTTCCCTAGCAGTGTTGTACCAATTTTTTTTTTAGAATATGTAAGGACTTTACTTACGACAGATACAACTGCAGCCTGGTTTTGACAATTGGTCACAATGAAATGTCTGCATCACTTAATCAACAACATCGTTTGAAATCTGGGATAGCACTGATTAACTGGGAGGTAAAGAGATTGTTCTGAATGTCGATGTTGGTTAAGTTAATTTTTAGCTCCGCCAGGTTTCGCTCTCTGATTGGTTGCAGCTTCATACTTCGATATATCCATTGAAATTTTCATTGATCTCTTCTTAAACTTCTCTTCTGACGAGATCATGATCTGGACTTGAAGGATCAAAACAATTTCACTTTAATGCATTCCCACTGGTTTGCGGATTGACCTAAAAAAGTATCGCCAGGAATGCTCTCTTTCGCGATTCTATGAGGACATTGATTTATATTGCCTTTTTGACGAGATTCGCAGGATCTGAGCAGGAAATAAGTAAGAAAACGTGTACACGTCCGTTGAAGAAAGTGTCCTTTTATAAGAACGCATTTTGTATCGGAAATTAGAGAAAAAAGTTGGTTCCCAAAAATGGGTCCGTTTAAGAATTGTCCCCTTCTCGGAGTTGTCCGCAAGTAGATCTTTCGCTGTATTAGGTATTTAAAGCCCACAAAAGATCTTAAACCTATCTTCTCCAACCATTTGCTTGTGCGGCCTACAAGTAAAAGCCGATTCCGAAGGCCAAATTTGAGAAGCTTCTCATGACAATTGATACTCTTGGATATTTTTCAGACATTCGCAGGACGTGGGTAGTAAAGTAGAGTAAAAAAACTTAAAGTATTCTTGGCCCCGGCGTGATTTGGACGTTAGAACCTTTGATTGGTAGTCCAACGCACTAACCACTGAGCCACTGCGCTTTTGTGCCGGGCCGTCAACATATATACTTTTTTTTATAAAAGTAAATCCTAATCCCAGAGCACTCAAACTCGGTAACGGTCCATTGTACTACCAGTCAGAAATCCTCCTTTTGGTGTAGATGCTGGAGATTTGGTGGCGTATGTTGTTGTTCCCCATTGGGATTGAAACCGTGCGGTGCGGGGCCAAACCAACGCACAAACCTATAACCATATATACTTGCTCGCCACCCCTAACATATAAACTTGCTCTAAGCCGTTTGCCCCTGTTTTACAGAGGTACACATATTATGCATAATCCATGAGAGTTTCCCTCCTTGCACACTGTCCAGTTAAATTAACGCTAAAACCCGCCACAAGATCCAGTCTGCACTATCAATCTGCATTTTTTCATATTTCAATGCTACGAGTAGTTATGTTAGCATTCATCCGACAATCGGAAACTTCATCCTCCTTTTCCGTAAATTGGATAACGATATTCCAGATGCGTTTGTCACCGCAGATATTCGTAGAAAACAACATTACAAATACGGTACGGATTTCTCTTCCTCAATCCCGAAATCCAGTCATTCAACTTGTTCGGTACAACTTTTATTTAATCATTAACAACCACAAAATGTTTAAAATTTAGAACTTTGTAATAGCAAGGGGTCAGGGCAATATTCACGTACGTACATAGTGTATCCTGCATTCAGGTACAAGTTTGCTTTCAGAAGCTTAGGAATGTGACTTTGTACCTGGTACAATGTATCCTTGAAAATGATATTTTTAACTCAACATTTCAGCATCTGAATTGGAATGGAAACAAAACTAACAGTCTAACATTTATTTTAATTGGTTTCCTTCAAAATAAATTCTGATTTTACAACATCGGGTTTTAGAAATACCAAATTAGTGAAAAAAAACAAATTCAAATTCATTACACTATTTCCGCAAAATTCTTTAACATTTTTATTACAAAAAAGAAAAAAACTACACTACAAAACGTCCGACGAAAACAGAAATAAAAAACTTTTCTCTCTCATACTTGACCAAAAGTATCTCAAAGATGTGGGGGTTTCTTGGTCCTACGAAGAAAAAAACCATCTCTCAATCCTTTCATTCACAACAAGTGCCGCACAAAAATGCAATTTCTCTTGCAGACATTTTCAAAAGTTCCACCACTTTTCTCTTGTTTCACTTTGGAAACTAAGTTGTATTTTTTTTTATTCTGATGTTTAACTTTATACATTTGTTTTTAGTTCTGTTAGGTAAATATTTTACTTGAAAATAAACATAAAACATTCGACACTCTCTCTTTTGGTGTGGAGTTCTCGTTTAGAAAAAAAAAATTAATAAAATAAATAAACTTAAAATTTTCCCGCATCCGAAAAAAGAAAATCAACATAAAACTTGAGTGCAGTTGAGCTAAATTTTTCGATTGGGCAACAGTGTTCGAAAGGAAAATTAATTGAAAAGTTGAAATGTTACATTTATAATTTTGGAATCGGCTCAACCCTTAATCTTGGGAATCTTTATTCAATTAGTTAAAGGTTAAATGAAATTTTGATTAGGGACACAAGCGTGGAATTTTAATCCTTTGAAGACGCACTCTTTATGACTTAGGGCAACCTTTGCCTTAATCAATTAAGGAAAACTGTTCGTGGATTGAAGATATTGGTATTACAAATTATTGAAAAGATTTAGGTTGTGTTTGGGACATGACATCTGGACTGGATTGTGGCGCGTCAAAACACATAAACAAAACATTATTCATTTTAAATTTTTCTCCAAATAGGAGAACCTTAAATGCTCTGTATGTGATTTAAGATACGCGATACGATTGAATTGTTGCAAACTATGTTCTTCCGCAAATATGTCTCTGGGATTTCGAAAACTTGCCAGCTCGATAAATCTAATGCCACAGAGAAAAAGATGCATTCCGAATGTAAAGTGTATTAGCTGCAATCCGAATGAAACACATTTATTTGATTGTTTCATACCATCGTGTGACTGAAGCTGTAGATAGCCTTGTAAAACTATAAGTACAACCGCAAAAGGTTAAAGCGAGAAGAAGAAATTAATGCAATATCCAGTCGCGCATATAGGAATTTACTCTGCTGTCACACAGGGTGGGGAAAAGTGACTTCCTAAATCGACTGATTATTTTCAAAATAATTGTATAATAAAATAAATAATAAATAAAATTCAATTGGTATGATCCTCTCTAGAGCGCTGTAGTTCATTTTAGTCAATCTCCCAAGTTTGTTTTACAAGTCCTAAAAAAAAAAAAAAAAAAAGTTGTGATTTTTTTCATATTAGACGTCGCTTTTGGCCCACCCTGTATCAATAGCTCATTGGGGTTAACCGACTGATTAAATTCGCAATTAAGCTTACCTTTCCCACTCTCGTACAGAAACTCCCCTGGCCAATAGCAAATACGATAGAACTATTTTGGGTAATCTGTTTTATTTCATTGCCATGACATGTTCCAGTGAATCTTGAGATTGTTCAAGAAGGCGGCTATGTACTTGCATCTAAGTGGAGCATGTAGTAAGATGAACCACTCGCAATCTAAATATTGTCCTTATAAGGCAAAGGAGACACTTTTCAACCTCTTCGAGTGGACGGTATCCTCATAATTCTCTTCCATAAAGAATAATAAAAGAATTTCCAATAGGGACGGGTAGAAGATGTTCAAATTGAATAAAACAAGTTTGGTGTGAGATATCAACGAATTTTTCGTTTAATTTGAAAGGCCTATGATACAATTATGTGTGGGACATGAGAAAAAAAATGTCAGGCATTAACGGCCCACCCAGGGACAAAAATCTAGTCCAAAGATTAAGGGACCCGCAAATTTAATCCGAACCCGAAACGCGAATTTGATACTTTGGATATCTGTCAGACTTTCGCAAGAGGTGGGGCAATGGAAAAAACTTTTAGACGTTACTTGGCCCCGGCGGGATTTTAACCGTGACCTATGGATTAATAGTCCAACAGATTAAACTCGGCACCACTCTGTGGGATATGACATCGTTCAAATGGCCGCCGGGACTTCGATGGGTGCCACGCATCCGAGAGGTTCAGTATTAAATGATTCTAGTGCATAGATTTTTTTTTTATATTTGGTGTGCGCTAAAGGGTTTTCTTTTTTCTGTAATTGATACAGTAGGTACCCTTATAATGTAACCACCGCGCGAATTTTTTTTTTTGTTGCTGCAAGCAGCACCCACCAAATAATTCATTGCCTGTTTTTAGGTGCTACTTACTGTATGAAAGAATAGAAGGATAGGAAAGAAGTTTGGTGCGATGTGGTTTTTTCTCCACAGGTGGCGCCTAAATTGATTTAGGGAGATCTGTTTTGATGTGTGTATTCAATTTAAAAATCATGGCCCTGGTCGGGATTCGAACGCACGACCTGCCAATCACTTAGCGAATACACAACCATCGCACTATTGCAACCCGCAATCAGATCAGGCTGATTTTGAGCGGTGGCAAAGGATATGTTTACTTTGAGTGCACTTTTGTTTGCGGCTTATTGGCATAGACCTCCGATTTAAGGAACCCCCATAAGAAAAAGTCTAACAGGGTCAAATCGCACGGTCTCGGTGGGCAGTTCAGGTTATATATTTTGGCAAAAGCTGTGTGGCACGTTGCGCCTGTTCGAATCACATGCCCTTCACTTCAATATCATATAACTTTGGCCGAAAGAAATTGATTTTCACCGATCGGTTGCGCTGTCCGTTGATGGTCATGGCAATGCCACCGTCGTTTTCGAAGAAGTACGAACCGATGGTGCCACCGCCACACTGGTCGATATGTGGTCCCTACCATATTTCATATTTCATATTTATTTATTTATATTGAGTTAACTTACACAGTAAGATACAGTATCTACCTACCTGGACTTAAATTTTGAATGAAAGCATTTTTAAAATCTTTTTATACAAAATGTATTTAATTATGATTCCAATGCTTTCAAAAGCCGTTTTTAGCAATGAAGAAGTACTGTCGAAGAAATTAGGAAGATGGTCAAAGACCCCAAAATTTAACGATAAAAAAATAATTGTAAACAATTCTAATCGCGTAAAAGTTGTCAGGTTTCGCAAAAGTTGTCACCCAATGTTCTTTGGCTAAAATTTTTTTTATGAATAAATATTGATGTCTAAATAAACATAATCCAGAAGCAGAAACAAAGTATTTATTTAGAAAAAAATTACATCCACTAAAAACCAACTGACAAATTTTGCGCCACTTCGTACATAGTGAAAGATTGTTCGCCGGCCCGCAATCCACATCAAAAATTGACTTTCTGCGGATGCATTGCCACTTGATGGAACTCGTGTGGGTTGGGATCGACCACAAGAGAACACCCATAATAAAGTTTTAACATTTGCACGTGTTGCTCGACGCTGTAATTTGCCATGGTGATTTGTCTTGTGTGAAAAATAAAAAAAAACAGAAAAACTAACAAGATATAAAACAACATGGCCGCCATGAACTTTCAAAATCTATTAGAAAACTTTTTAGAAGATGTAGTTGCACAGCTTATTTTCTGCTTCCTGCTGTGAGATATTCATTTGTTGTAGATGCAACTTTCCTAAACTGAAACAAATGTTCGCTTTGCTCCTCTTAAATTGAACGTCAAGTTTTTTTTTCATGTTAATTGAGGGACTTCGGCAAGTGTCTGCGGGCACTTGCCTGATATGGAGATAGCAGCTTCGTTCGCATATGCTAGCATATGCTGCAGCAGGTGCTCTCTATTTCCGCGAAGATTTCATCGAAAACAAGGTTACAGGGTGAACTCCTCCTTGCGGATTTCCCAACTGTGATAGAACTCCTGATAGAACTACTCCCAAGTGAAATATATACCACTGCGATTTAAAGTATCTGTACCACAAGAGAGCGGACTGATTTGCAGATGTTGACCCTTCGAAAGGCATGGATAATTGAATTTGTTTCAACGTTGAAGAAGGCTCCCTCTATATCAAGGAAGACCACCAGGGTGAATTCCGTCATGCAGAGAGACTTTTCGATGGAATGTATTAACGAGTATCAACTGATTTGCCGTTTCGATATGCGAGTTGTGACTTCGATAGCACGGTAATATCCACTGACTGCTTTATCAAGAAATCTTGGATTCTCTCAAGGGTGTTCCATAGGAAAGACGTTAGGTTGATTGACCTTAGATCTGTGGGAGTTGTGTGCGAGGTCTTGCCTGGCTTTTGGTTTGAATACCGCTTTTACCTCTGACAAGGTGCGGGTATGGATCCCAGTGTACTGCCTTTCAAAATGTACGACAGGGTCTGTTGTATTACTCTGTTGTATTACTACTGCCATCTGCAGCTGAGCGCTAAAAATCCCATGTGGTCCCGGGGATTTGTATGGTTCGAAACGGTGAACCGCCCACTTAACTTTCTCATCACTGACAATGTCAGGCGAGATCTGTGAGCAACCAGTGAAATTTACGGCAGGTCTTCGACCAGGGATAGGAGTACAGCCAAAAAATGAGTGTCCATTAATAGTTTAAGCGAATCCTCTTTGGATTCCGCCCATGTTCCATTCGGATGGACACTGGGTTCCACAGGTTGGATATAGCCACACATCAAATCCTCTACAACCACTACAACATAGGTCACACGAGTCGTGGTAACAAAAAGGCACAGCGAAGTGCTAATTGGGTTCAAGCCGAACCGCCACCTCTACCTACCTACCTAGGACACTGGGTGTAGAGGGTGCTTTTGAAAGGACTTTGCGCAGTCTGACCGATTGAGATTTGTTCTCAAAGCATTGACAGATATTGCGCCATTTTCTGCGTTGAACTTTTCTTACCTTACTTTGCAAAATAGCCCTTCCAACGAGAAGCGTGGGCGAGGGGTCACCGGTTTCAGACCTCCGCATACCTTATTCTGAAATCCGAAGTGCCAAGATATCCGAAATTCACCGCTATACGTAAACGTAGTGTCATTCATTGCATTGGCATTGTTGTTGCACCTGGAATTACGGTTTTATTCAAGTATTCCGCCTTAGATCCGCCATTTTCTGTTTGTAGCAGTGATAGGATGTGGCTCTTCACCATGTATCGATCGACGATCTTAGAAGTCCATGTATGGGCGGTCTTAGAGGCAGCTCCATAGATCGTATCTTCTCTGATCCCCTTACTGGAAGATCTTGCCACCTATGTCAACTTTCGCTATAGTCCTAATTGCCGAAGATTTACTACGTCAGGAGTAGATAAGTAGTCTTAAGTAGTCCTTAATTCTTTTTATTTTGTTTTATTACAAGAACAAGTGCTCGCCTTTTTCGTTTTGCAGGTGCTTTCTCCTGAATTATCACATATCCTTGTCATCTTCTTTTTGGATCCTGATTCAAGAGAGCTTTTTTCGGATAACCATCTCGCATTGCTTCAATCGTCATCAAAAAACACTGTTATCTAACAATATTTTCCACTTCCTTTGCAAAGTTTCCTCATCAATTGCATTCTCTCACTGCCATGCTGTCTCGGCTATTTGTCAAACTTGTGTATCCACTTCTTCGTCACGTGTGCCACTTTAAGAAATAAAAAAAACAAAAACCAAATAAAATGGAAACTCCTTGCAACACAATGCAAAATCGCACTTCAAAATGTCACCCTCGCAGCAAATATGCATCATGTGTGCCATACAAATGGAGGCCACTTAAGACTTAAAGGACCTTTGCAGAAGGATACTTTCTCATTGCGAAGCTATACATTTGTGCTACGGCTTGGCATTAACAAAACTCGTTTAACAGAACGGGTCGCGAAGAGCCATCTACAAGGGATGTAAATACACAAGTACACACAGAGGTTAAAGGCTTTATACTTCTTTGTTCCTTTGCGTTGTTTTGTGTCTGGAAACATAAATTAAATTATTTGATTCTTGTGTTTTCATATTTTCCCCCTCGTACGGGTGAGTGTGTGTTTGCAACTCTGACTCTGAGGGCACTTAAAGACGATGAGGTCTATTGCCTTTTCCATTGGGGTAATTCTAGTTGGCTCTGCCGGTTTGCAAAGGGTTTTTGTTTTTTCATCCTTTTTGTATAGAATATGCATGTACAGCATAATGATTGAAGGGGCAACAAGGAGGGAGGGGAGGAAGCAAACGAAGTTCAGGGCAATTTGAAGAGAAATTTAATAATGAAAGTTGGATGAGAACTTTATTCAATTGGAGGCGGGCCATTAGTAACGAGAAAATAAAGGTATTTACTCAAAAGTTAAAGGTTCATCCTTGCTTAATGGTGTTGTTGTAGAAGGCGAACAACGAACACAAAGTTCGTCCACTACAACTTGTCGGTTTTGTTATTAAAAGAAAGAAGCCGAATCTTCAAATTCTCCGTAAATAAAAGATCTCTTCAACAGAGTTAATGAAGGGAAAATACATGTGCCACTTGTCAAAAAAAAAAACGACAAAAGAAGCCCGGAACAAGAATCAAAGTCTCTCCATTAATATACAAAAGCATAAACCAATCCCCAAGACAACTTAAAAAGACAAAAATCCATTTCAACTTGCCTATTGTCGGTGATTCAGTTGAAATGCTATCAACTACTTTTGCTTAAAAAATCCAGCAAAGAAACGTTCCAGGAAACAGGACACCGCACAGAAAGAGAAGAAATCAAAATTTAGCAAAAATTAAAAAAAAAAAATACAAATTGCTAGGACTTCCCAACAATTTGTAGAAGTTTTTCCGTCTTTTTAAGGATACCAAACGCTTTTGACATTTCAGTTTTTGGGAGTTCCATTAAAGTGGAACAAGTTTCCATGAAACTTCACATAGAACTGTGCCCTTGCATTGTGTCTAGGCAATTATTTTCTTGGCACTACATATACAATACATAGTCCTGTGACGTTGTGCGAAGTAGATCAAAGCGCAGAAAAGGAGCGAACAGGAGGATGAAGAACAACCTCAATAGAATGGATTTCTTTCAGCTTTTTTTTTAGGCAAAATGTATTCCTCCAATTTGTCCAAACGTTTGCAAAGTTTGTGGGATACAAAATGTGTTCGATCGTCGGAGTGCTGAATAGTTGAACTCGATTATTGTGATTGAAATATTTTGATTTTTTTTTTCTTTTAGGTGGACACTGATTGAGAGTCCGTAGTAGGGATTCAATTAGGAGAGGACGGCAATCGTTGGTTGGATATGAAGTTACGTCTTCGGGTAATTGCGGTTTGCATTCATTGGCGACGGCCTAGTGTAACCATGAGTAGGTTTCCTATGGTGCTACTATGACCATGAACATGAATTATCCTTAAAGTATTCGAGAGACATTATGTAAGATGCCTCGGTTAGTGCCACTGCTTCACAATAAGTTAATGCCTCCATCGTTATGGAGATTTTTTTGACTTTGAAATTCATTTTTTTATTCATTGATAAATATCTACTTACATACTATACAAAAATGATTAAACCTAACTTAAAATTAACAGGATACTTATTCTTATTTATTGGTCCTTATGCGAACGCTCTAAACTTAACTATATCTTAGAATTATTGCCTTTCGGCCTACGAACTAATCTTACATATATATTCCTCGAGAAAATTTACTAAAACTCGGTATCATTATTGAGATCTTATATAAAACAAATTACAAATTATAAACTACCTATTCTACTTACTTAAACTACTTAACGTATTCTAATTATAATTATTATTCTGAGCACTCAAGTGGCAACAAGTGGTCAAAATCCCAATTGCTTTCCGAGCGCCTGGCAGTCGTCAACGTGCACACGCGCCGCCGTGAGCCGACTGAAGCCTTACAGCGTCAGTCAACTCCCGGAAGCACCACCACACGTTGGCGAGCCCGGCCTCTCCCAAAAACGCCCTAGCTGACTTAATCTAACTTATAAGCTAAGAGGATGTTACCTAGAGTAACGCACCGTCCTGGGAGGGCATGTTGACCCCTCCCCCCTCAACAAGCCACCAAAATTCGGCGAATTGCTTTTCCGTGTCGAATCTATCCCTCTCCGATATTGCGGTACTAAAACGGAGGAGCTCATGAGCATTGGCGACGTCCCCGTCATGGAGGAGCCGCTTATCTCTCGCGCTGCGGTAGCGATGGTATAAGACCGGGATACCATCCCTCGTCTGTACCAGCCCTTTTGAATCAATATGGATAAATGCCTCTGGCGGGATAAAGCCAGACCGGAGCGTACTCTCTATGTACATTTCATTGGGGTAGTAAGCCCCAAAGATCAGACTATTGTCGCTGGCCATCGCCCTTGCAACGTGCCTTCGAGTCACCTTAATGAGGAAATTGTCAATCCTATTCAACTGAGCCCCATCGTATAGGACCTTGTTGGGATAGTATTTTATATAGTTGGATTCGGGCGTTCGGAACAACCGGAGACAGGTCCTAAGACATTGTCTCTCCAAAACCCGAATCTATTCCATATAACTAGGCGCTATATTAAACCACAATGGACAACCATAAGCGATGATCGGCCTTATAAGGGCCACATAGCAAATGACCTTCACTCTAGAGTCAAGTTGACTGCTATGAAACAGTCTCCTTGTCAGAGCATAAGCCTTCTTGGCCCCAGCAAGACAAGCAACTATATATCTATCGAAATACAGATACTGGTCAAGCCAGATACCCAGATATCTAACTACGCTTCTCACCGCCAATGGCTGCCCATTTTGTCCAATAATGGCCAATTTCTTCCAGTTTTTTCTGGTATCCCTAGAGGCCCCAGCCAATGGAGTTCTGAACAAGATTGTTTCCGTCTTCTGAAAGTTGATTTTCAACTTCCAGTCGTCGCAATATCGCTTAATTTGATCGAAGTCACGCTGCAAAAGGATATTAATGACCTCGATTTTAGGACCTGATCTGTATGCCACCAAATCGTCGGCATACGCTATAGCATGTCTGAGTGAACCCACCAGATCACTCGTGTAAATGTTAAACAGGATCGGATAATTGACCGCCCCCTGCTGTAAACCGTTTTTAATTTCAAAGGCTCTGCTCGAAGTCACGTTGCCACATTTGACAACGAACTTCTTTCCCATAAGCATATTATAAATTACATATAGCAAAGGTTTGTGCATCCCCCGCCTGGTCAACTTGTAGAAAAGTCCCTCTAACCATACGGTGTCGAAAGCCTTCTCAAAATCAACCAGACAAGCACCCGTGCATTGGCTCTTGCATTTATTCCACTGAATGTCGGAAACCAGTTTCGACGCGGCATGAATAGTGTCATGCCTCGCCCTGAAACCAAACTGGTTGTCCGGGATTATGTTATTGTCCTCGACCCACTTTAACAGGGCTCTATTGACAACCTTTTCAAAGACCTTGCTAATATTCGGAAGCAAGCTAATTGACCGGAGATTGGCAGGGTTCGTCCTATCTTTACATTTTTTCGGGATAGGGTGTACCACAGCTACCTTCCAATGCGCCGGATAATGTGCATTATTCAGCGCATTGTTAAACAGCGTGGTGAAAATATCTACAGCCTCCAAAGGCAGGTGTCTCAATACGACGTTTGGGACACCATCCATCCCCGCCGACTTTTTATTCTTTAGTGACTCGAAGATGCACAAAAGATCATCCTTCGACACGAACAAGTGCGATGCATCGTTATGGAGATAAATTTCAGTTTATTACATGTTAACCTAACCAGGATGGATATGAACGGCTATTGTGGGACAAAAACAAAACATACGTAAGCAAAGTCTGGTGGTCAGCCGCAGACAAGCTAATCAATTTCAGAGCAATGACGAAAATACAAAAAGTAGCTGGATACGTGGTTAATTTGATACTCCTGGATCTGTATGTGCAATCATCAGTGGATAAAAGGTTAGCCAAACAAAAGGGTCGTATCCAGGTCTCTTAGGGCATGCAGAGATTTCGAAAAGGTTTGTAGGAAACGATGTAAGCTTTGACTTACATTGACTTTAACAAACCTTTTTCTTGCCCCTTTCCCCGCAGCAAAGAATGGGACATAAATGAACTAAAGAAAAGGAAATCCATAGATAGGGTGATGGCACCAGTAGTCGGCCCCCCTTAACTTTAATTTTTGGTTTGACTTGTTTTTATAAATCCGTTATTCAAAAAGTGAATAGACTATTTGGCTTAAGTAAATATTTGAAATGTGTAAATTAGTTATTTCTAGGTTTTTTAAGTATAACTGTTTCCCAATTTAAACTATTTACAAAAATGTAAATGAAAACCACATTCTTCAGTAGTCGGCCCCCATTTTTACTTCTGTAATTTCAATGTTTTGACCAAGTTAGGAAAGCAGATTTTTTTTTAATTTTCAATATATTTTAATTTATAAAAACAATAATAATACAAACTCATTTAAGAAAAGAAATGTTTATTACATAAAATATCATTTGAAATAAATTGCACAAGGTATGCCATTTCCTGACCTTATAAAAAAACGAAAAACACAATAATTTCCTTCGAAAATTAAAAGAAATGGCTCTTTCATACATTATTATAGGAAAAAAAGAAAACAAGTTCGAGCAGATAGGTGCCGGTTATGGTTCCATATAGCTCAGATGGGCCCGATGGTGTTGATGTAAATTGCAAGGAAGCCGCAATATCCGTAGGAAGCTCAATCGTACCATCTATGTTCGTCATTTGACTTAGATTGACTAAGGTGACTACGCTCTATCTCTTCTACTATCTTCATCACAACTTCATAGGTTAGGTTAGGTTGAAGTGGCTGTTAGCAAAAAGCCAACACACTTAGACCAATGAGGTCCGTTGTGATGCCACATGGATCGGGAGTTTCGACCCCTACTCGCTAAAACCATTTGGAGCTTCTAATGAAGCGCGATAGACTTCTAACATCTGTATTAGCTAAGTCACTGAGTTCGTTGACGAAGAAGGCTCCTAGGTAGAGATTTCTTTTATGGGAGAGTGCAGGACATGTGCAGAGGAGATGAGACGTAGTCTCCTCCTCCTCCTCATCCCTGCAGCTTCTACAGAAGTCGTTTGAGTAAACGCCAAGCCTTGATGCGTGCCTGCCTATTAGACAGTGTCCTGTGATGACACCTATGACAGAGCCAATGTGCAGTCTGTTGAGTGAGATCAAACTCAAAGAGCGTCGCAGATCCAGCTTTGGCCAGATCTCCTTAGTCGCTAGACATGTATCACTACCTGTCCACCTGAGGTTTGTACTCTCGACTGCGGATAGCTTGAACATAAGTTTGCACGTAGCAATAGGCATACCTAAAAAACCTTTCTCAGGTAGAAGAGGTAATGTGGTTCCGTTTTTGGCGAGTTCGTCTGCCCTACAATTCCCTGGGATGTCTCTATGCCCCGGCACCCAACAAAGGTGAATATTGAACTGCTCTGCCATCTCTTGCAGAGATGAACGGCAGTCTAAGGCTACGATGGAATTGTGAGAGACTGAGTCCAGGGATTTTAGCGCGGCTTGACTATCCGAGAAAATGCAGATATCCTCAGCGGATATCACATTTCTCTTCAGCCACGACAGGACTTCCTTAATCGCCATGATTTCCGCCTGGAACACGCTACAATGATCAGGAAGACGGAAGGAGAGACTGATATTTAGTCTTTCTGAGTAAACACCCCCACCTACCCCCTCGTTAGTTTTTGATCCGTCGGTGTAAAAGTGGATCGATTTAACTTCCGTGCAACCAGCATCCTCCCAGAATGATCTGGTGGGGATAGTGATTTGGAACTTCTTTTCGAACTGTAGTTGGGGTGTGGTGTAGTCGATGTTTCTAGGTACGGACCCAAGTGAGTCCAAAATGATAGAGTGGCCAATGTTCGAATTGATCCACTGTGAGGTGGCTTTTAGGCAGACAGCGGAGCAGGCAGCCATCTGCCTGCTAAAAATATCCAGGGGTGTCAGATGCAGTAAGATGTCTAGTGCGGCGGAGGGGGTCGTACGGAGTGCTCCGCTGATACACAGACAAGCTGTACGTTGCACCTTGCTTAGCTTATCTCGGTTTACCGCTTTATCAAGAGCAGTCCACCAGACAACCGCCCCGTATGTCAGAATCGGTCTCACTACCGAAACGTATAGCCAGTGAGATATGCGGGGCTGAAGGCCCCACTTATTACCGATGGCTTTTTTGCAAGAGAAAAGTGCTACTGTCGCTTTTTTTACTCTTTCTTGTAAGTTGGGTTTCCAGCTTAACTTCCTATCGAGGATAAGACCGAGGAATTTGGCTTCATCGGAAAATGTTAAGCTCGTACCGTTAATGGAAGGAGGATCGATGTGAGGGATTTTATATTTCCTGGAGAAGAGGACAAGTTCGGTTTTATGAGGGTTAACCCCCAACCCACATCTTCTTGCCCAACTTGTCAGCTTAT
This sequence comes from Portevinia maculata, assembly GCA_949715645.1. Classification (NCBI taxonomy): domain Eukaryota; kingdom Metazoa; phylum Arthropoda; class Insecta; order Diptera; family Syrphidae; genus Portevinia; species Portevinia maculata. The sequence goes on along the minus strand of OX454527.1, from coordinate 210,586,577 downwards.
TGAGAGCATTTTGAAGTAGCTCTTTTAGGGTGTTGAGGTATTTCCCTGAGACGGCAATAGCAACGTCATCCGCATAGGCAATCGCCCTGCAACCCTCCCCCTCCAGGCATGTCAGTAGTTTATTCACCACCAAGTTCCACAGAAGGGGGGAAAGGACACCACCTTGTGGCGTACCCCTACTGACAGACCTCCTAGCGGATGAATCGCCCAGTTTCGAATTGATAATCCTGCTTGAGAGCAAAAGATTGATCAGTTCCCCAAGCGAGCCATTCACATTCAGTTCTGTCAGTGCATTTGCGATTGCAGATGTGTTTACGTTGTTGAAAGCGCCTTCTATGTCTAGGAAAGCAACCATAGTGTATTCCTTGTGGTAGAGGGAGTATTCAATAGTGCGTACCAAGGAGTGAAGGGCGGTTTCCAGCGATTTACCCTTATTGTACGCGTGTTGGGCCGCAGACAGCAGTTGCGGGTTTATGTTCATACGAAGATGGATATCAATCAGACGCTCCAGTGTTTTGAGGAGGAAAGATGATAGACTGATAGGTCTGAGGTCTTTGGGATTAACATGGGAGTATTTGCCTACTTTGGGTATGAAAACCACTTTTACTTCTCTCCAAGCCTGAGGAATGTGGATCAGCTTTAAGCAACTTGTCAGAATCATCTCCAGAGTTGGAAGGATGATATCCGAAGTCATCTGAAGTTCGGCTGGTATTATGCCGTCAGGTCCTGCAGACTTGAAGGGCTTGAAGCTTTGTAGCGCCCAAAGAAGCTTATCCCTAGTTATCAGACTCTGACACTGAGAATTTGTTACCTGTGAAAACATAGGTGACCTGTTTAGGTTGCTATGATCGGTAATATTAGAGCTACCTGGGAAATGTGTATCAAGTAGCAGATTGAGCGATTCCTCGCTAGATGTAGTCCACGAGCCATCTGCTTTCTTTAGGCAGCTGGACATAGTTGGATTTGAAGCAAGGATTTTTCTTAGCCTTGATGCCTCCGAGGATTCTTCTATTTTGCCACAGAAGAGTCTCCACGATGATCTTTTGGCTCTCCTAAGTTCTTTTTTATATATTTTGAGGGAAGTCTTATAGGAGTCCCAGTCAGTGTTGGATCTTGAGCTTTTGGCGCAATTGAAAAGTCTCCTGCAATCATTTCTCAGTGGTCCTAATACAGGTAACCACCAGTGAGGCTTCTTTTTCCCCCTGGGTAATATGAGGGGGCAGGAAGCAGCCATCGCTAGATTAAAAGCCCTGGTGAGCTTATTAACCTTGTCGTCAAGCTCGCTAGGATTGCAAGGGGGACTTAATAGTTCAGAGGTAATATGTTCACGCATAATATCCCTGTATTTGGGCCAGTCTGTTTTCCGAGGGTTTCGGAATGCTGATTGGCGAGGGGTGTCCGCGTTGTCAAGATTGAAAGTGAGATATCGGTGGTCGGAGAAAGAATGGTCAGCCGAAACTTTCCAACTCGATATCGTTTTGAGGATGCTTACGGAGACAAGAGTAATGTCTAAGACTTCTTGCCGATTTTTAGTTATGAAGGTGGGTTCATTACCCGTGCTGCACACAATGAGGTTAGTTCTTAAAATATATTCATAAAGCGACTCACCCCTATTGTTAATATCAGTCAACGTTGTTTTTAAGAAATCCTTCCTTTGCCAAAGCTAGAACTATCTTCGTTTCATCGAAAGTATGAGCTGTGACTACTATGTTTTCCGTATTTAGGTGCAGCTTCTCCAGTACGTTTCGCACGTATTTTGAGAAGTCGATGGCATCAGGTTTTTTTGATTATTTCACTTCTATCCGAGCTTTCCAACACTAGCTTTAGAACTTCGCAAATGTTTATTTTGGTGACGGCTTCCCCTGCATTACCATGTATGCTTTGACATTTATGAACTGTGGTTTTATATTACTGCTTAAGCCCTTTGAAGGCGCCTACATCGGCTGGCTGGGTAATGTGTGTCGTGTTTGGCAAAAGGGCATACAACATAATACCGGCAAAAATGGCTCAGCTCCATGGTGAGATGTGATTTGTGACCATCGACAAGAAACAACCGGCTTTTTGATGTTGTTTTCTCTTAGCCACCCATTAAAACTGTTCGCCACGTACTCATAAAAGGTCTCAGAACGCATCCAGCCACTTTCTGATCTACCTAAAATCCATGTCGGGGGCATGCTTTTTATTAGCGCTTTCGGGGGACGCACGTATGGAAACACGATCAGAGGTGGTAAAGTCTTGCCATCAGCACTGAACACAAACAGAATGGTCACTGTTTCCCTTTCGTTTCCGTAGCTTTTTTTTTTTTTTTTTTTTTTTTTCTTTTTTTTTAAAAAAGGAAATCCAAATCCCAGAGCACTCAGACTCGGTAACGGTCCATTGTACTACAAGGCAGAAATCCTCCTTTTGGTGTAGAGGCATGTGATTGGGTGGCGTATGTTGTTGTTCCCCGTGGGGATTGAACCTGCACCGCACGGGTCACAAGCCAACACACTAACCTCTACACCGTCGCCACCCTTCTTCCGTAGCTTACTTTGTAAAGGTTTTTCCAACCCTTTCGCGCTAAGACAACGCCAGTTTTCGGAGATAGGCAAAACGATGTTTCATCCCCATTGAAAATTCTGGAAGGGTATTCAAGAATATCTAGAGCATCTATTTCATGAAGATAATTCCTTAAATCTTCAAACCACTTCCTTACTTACTCCTCGGTAACGATTGCTGGTGTTCTGAGGGGCAGTTCGGGATGGCGTTTGAGAAAGCCGTAATACCAACCCTTACCTGGCAATTCATTATCGTTAGGTTTTTGGGGAAAGCCACATTTCGCCAAATTCACTAGCCAATCTAGAAGACTTATTTCTTCGGCCGTAGGTACTCAGCACAGTATCCGGCCCCATTTGTTGTCCTTGGCACTCCGAATTCTTTGCTGGCTTTCCTAATTGACCAGTTTTCCTCCCGAATCTTCTTTAATGCTTCTGTAAGCGCTTATTCCGGGTACTTATGGAAATCGCGTTTAGCCCCTTCTTTTGAATTTTCCATTTTTTATAATGCTTAAATAAATAATAATAATTTCTTCATTTCTAAATTTAAATCTGTTTTGTAACTCTTAATATAAAAAAAAATAAAAAATTTAATGTAAAAAATGAGCGGCCGACTTAACAATATCTGTCTTCCGAAGTCGACCACCCATTCTTTCAATGCGATAACAGGGGGCCGACTACTGAAACCAAGCAAAAAACATGGAAGTTTTGTCAAAAATGATGAGGTAAACCTAAATATTTTTTTTTTCTTCACTTTCGGGCAAAAAACAGTGAATAGAAACTGTATACAACTCTAATAAAATCATAAAATGCACTTACCGATAGTATTTTACTAGTTATGGGGGGTTTCTGGCATTCACTTGCACTATTTTTTTTTTAACTCAAAATGACAAATTTAACCTTTCCAAGAACTTGAATCAAACTAACAATTATCAAGGAGAAACTAGCAGCTGCATGGCATCCGGACTTTGCTCACAGACAGGAAAACCGTTAGCCTTTTGGGGAAAAAAATGTCTGTGTGTATTTTACAAACGCATTTACTATGACGCATCATTTTATGGCGCGCCGGCCAACTACTGTAGACGGCCGACCTCACATGCCATCACCCTATCAATTTTATGGCGATTGTTTGGCCTTGAAGTCAACGAGGATAAAACGAAGTACTTGCTTTCAACAAACAAACAAACAAAAACATCTGTCCACCGACTAAGACAAAACGTCATTCTTGATAGCAGCAACTTCGAGGTAGTGAGGGAGTTCAAAGATTTCGGAGTTAACACTAACTCCACAAACGACACCTTTGTGGAGATCCGAAGAAGACTTACCTTAGGAAACCGCTCCTACTTCGGTTTAACGAAACAAATGGGTTCAAAACTCCTTACTCGGAAAACTAAGTGCAAGCTCTACAAAATGCTGATACTGATACTGATACAGTTCTGTTTTACGGCTCCGAGTGCTGGACAATAAGCAGGAAAGGAGAGCTAATTTTTGGGTTCCTTCGAAAGAAAAATACTCCGTCATATATTTGGTCCTGTGTGAGGGCGAAAGGACGAGAAGATACAACCGCGAAGTCTTTGAGCTGTACCAAGATGTGGATACAGTCCTACATGATTGGCTCGGCCACATTCAGGGAATATATCATACAATAATGCTCCAGCCAAGAAGACCTTCGACTCCCAGCACCCGTATTCGAAAAGGCAAGGACGACCGAACCTCCATTTTAAAGACCAAGCCATCGCGTATGCCAGAGCGCTTGGTCTGGACAACTGGAAGCGGCGTGCTCCCTATCGCGGAGGATGGAAGACTGCAGTGTTTCAGGCAGATACTCTCTAAGGGTCGGGAGCCCATGAAGTAAGTATATTGTAAGGACATCTGCGATTCGGATGTAAAAATCGACCGACTGCAGCTCCCCTATAGTGCCGTGACATGAACTCAAGCGTCATAAGCCCAAATCTCGAAATTTGGCCTTATGTCGCATTGCGAAAGTGACATAAGGCCAAATTCTAGCATTTGGTATTATGACACCTTGAAAAAGCGTCATAAGGCCTTAATTTCAACAATTTGGTCTTGCACCTACTCCAAATCAAACAGTGACCCCAACCGGTGGGTTGCAGGGGGGCATCATGCCCCCCGATATGCATTGCACTGTTTATGGGATTAGTTACGAAATCGCAAGTAAATTCCCTAAATAGTGTAATGCCTATGGGAGGGCATGCTGCCCCTTGCAACCCCCCTGCTTGGGGTCACTGTTTGATTTTGAGTAGGTGCGAGGTACGGTTTTGAAAATTTGGCTTTATGTCACTTTCCGGATTTGGCCTTATGAAGCTTGGGGTTATGTCACGGCACCACCCCTACATGTAATTTAAATAAACCTCTTTCCAAATTGAGCTAGAGCTTTCAGATTTTGTGCAAATATTTTTATAGTGTTTCTTCTTTTCGAACGTAAAAACCGACTAACTGTAGCGCCCCCTACATGGCTTTTAACACTAACTTCTTCCTCAATCAAGGTGAAACTCTGAAATTCTAACTTACTTTTGGTGTCGCTTACAGTCCGGGGTGGACCACGACCTCAACCAACAATCCCCTCCAACCAGCTCGGTCCCTCGCTAGCTGCCTCCAGTTACGCACACCAAGTTGGTTGAGGTTGTTCTCCAATTGTGCGCGCCACCCAAGGTGGGGTCTTCCTCTGCTGAGTTGACAATCAGGGGTGGATTCGAAGACTCGTCGGGCTGGTGCGTTGTTGTCCATACGCTCCACGTGTCTCAGCCATCTCAGCCGTTGTATTTTTAACTTTTTGACCAGGTCAGCGTCGCTGTATAGCCCGTATAGTTCGTCGTTGAATCTTCTTCTCCACACTCTATCGTCAAAAACTGGGCCGAATCTCACTCGAAAAATCTTTCTCTCAAAACATCCCAGCAGGTATTCATCCGCTTTTTACAGGGTCCATGCTTCTGCACCATACAGCTGGACCGGGATAATTAAGGTCTTATATAATATCTCCTTGGTTCTATGAGAGAGGGCTTTCTTCTTAGATGCCTTCTTAGCCCTTAGAAACAGCGATTGGCAAGAGTGATTCTTCGCTTGATCTCTACGCCGATGTCATTTTGCGAAGTGATAGTGGAGCCCAGGTAGACAAAGTCTTTGACTACCTCGAAGTTGTATCTGTCCATCGTGACGTTTTGTCCGAGTCGCCGATGTTGAGTCCCCTTTCTCGTTGACAGCATATACTTCGTTTTGTCCTCATTAACAGCCAGACCCATCTTCGCCGCCTGCGTTTCGATGCTTGCAAATGCGTCACTGACAGCTTGTGGGGATCCCAATAGTGTCAATATCATCATCATAGGCAAGTAGTTGAACGGACTTTTGAAAAACTGAACCTCTGGTGTTGGCTTGTGAGTTCCGTACAATTGCTTCAAGAACGATGTTAAGGAAAGTGCATGGTAGCGCGTCGCCTTGTCTCAAACCTTTTTCGGCATCAAATGGCTCGGTGGTGTTCTTGACGACGGAGCAGTGAGATTTCTAAATCGTCATCCTGCACAAACAGACGAGTTTGGCGGGGATGCCAAAACTTGACATGGCTTTGTATAATTCGTCCCTATATACTCGTACGCTATCATAGGCGACTTTAAAATCGATAAGAAGATGGTGTGTATCGATCTGAAATTCCTGGGTTTTTTCTACGATCTGTCGAAGTGTGAAAATTTGGTCGATGGTTGACTTTCCTGGCCTAAAACCACACTGACATGGGCCGATCAGGTTGTTGGCGACAGGTTTTTGGCGTTCACACAATACAGCCGTCAAGATCTTATACGCGACATTCCGGAGACTTATTCCTCTGTAGTTGGCGCAGTTCAGAGTATCTCTTTTCTTGTGGATGGGGCACACGATGCTGAGGTTCCATTCGTCGGGCATACTTTCATCCGACCGAATTTTACAGATGAGTTGGTGCATGCTTCTTACCAAGGCATCTCCCGCTGCTTTGAAAAGCTCGGCGGGAAGGTCTTAAGATTGGATATCCCTATCCTCACTTCGTGTAGGTCGGGTGGACGGAAGTTTTGGCTATCATCGTCCAAGCTGAACAGATCATTCTGCCTGACAGCGGGTTGTTGGCTGTCTCCGCCGTTTTACCGTCTGCAGAAGTGTTCTTTCCATATCCTCAGCACCGACTCTGAATCTACTACTGTATCCCATGCTCATCTCTGCAGGCTTCTGTTTGGGCCTTGTATCCTTGGGTGGATCGTTTTACCCTTTGGTAGAACTTTCGAACATTGCCTCTGCAGTAGCGTCCCTCAATTGATTCGATCGCTCGCTTCTCGTGCTCCTTCTTTTTTCTTCTGAGAAGTCGGTGCTCCTTTCATCTTTTTTGCCCGTAGAGCTCGCGGGCAGCACTCTCAGCCACGGCATTCCTCATCGAACCAGGGGTTTCGTTGTGGTCGCCTAGTGAAACCCCGCACTTCGGTAGCGGCACTCCTGATGGCACGCTGGTTGCCACTGGTCCTCTGTGCTTGATGCTGGTGAAGCTGAGGATTGGCTTGCTGAAAGGTTTAGGGAGACGCGGTTAGCAAATTCTGCACATATATTTTTCAGGGGCTTCTAAAGGGTGGTTAAATTGTAAGGGCCGATGTTGAATGTTAACCACACCTAAACATCAATTTTTTTTCTGCATTTTATTTGACATTTCTCAATTTCAGACGAACTCAATTTGAACCGTGGAAAGATACACAATCGAGGCACGCGTTAAAGCTATTTAGGCTTATTATGAAAATGGGCGTTCAAATCAAAATGCATATCGTGCACTTTGTGATTTTTTCGGTCAATTTAATCGTCCAAATATGCGTACAATCGGAAAAATCGTGCAAAAATTTGTGCAAACCGGGTCTGTAGGAGATGTAAGAACACCAGTGCATGCTCGTACAGCTCGTACTGCAGAAAATATTGCTGCTGTTTGCGATAGTGTGGCTGAAGAGCCGTCCACCTCAACTCGTCGTCGTGCCCAACAATTGCACCTCTCACGCTCGTCGTTGATGAACATTATGCATAAAGACTTACATTTATGCGCTTACAAGGTACAATTGGCTCAAGAACTAAAGCCTCTTGACCATTTCAAGCGTCATCAATGGTCAGAATGGTGGCAAAATGAAACAGTGGATCATCAATTTTCGAAGAAAATCATCTTCAGTAATGAGGCACATTTTTACCTCAGTGGGTTCGTCAATAAGCAGAATTGCCGCATTTGGGCGAATGACAATCCAAGAGTGATTGTGGAAAAACCAATGCACCCACAAAGAGTGACTATTTGGTGCGGTTTATGGGCTGGCGGCATCATCGGGCCGTATTTTTTTCCAAAATGAGGCCGGTAACGCAGTTACTGTCAATGGTGTTCGCTATCGTGAGATGATAACGAACTTTTTATGGCCCGACTTGGAAGATATGGATGTGGACGATATTTGGTTTCAACAGGACGGTGCCACTTGCCACACAGCTAACGAAATAATTGCTCTTTTGCGCTACAAATTCAATGGCCGTGCTATCTCACGTGGTGGCGATGTCAATTGGCCGCCAAGATCATGTGATTTGACTCCCTTGGACTTATTTCTTTGGGGTTATTTGAAAGAAAATCTGTACGTCGATAAGCCAGCAACAATGCGAGAGCTAAAGGATGAGATAATTCGGCACGTTAACAGCATAGAATCTCAATTATGCCTCAGCGTAATCGAAAATTTGGACCATCGGATGGAGGTGTGCCGCGGCGGCCATTTGGCCTATATTTTGTTCCATACATAATTGAACCTTACCAATATTATTATAATAAAAAGAAATGATAATAATTTCCTAAATAATTTGTGTTTTATTCAAAATCAACATCGGCCCTTAAAATTTAACCACCCTTTACTTTTCGGTTGTAAGAACCGACCGACTGCAACGCCCCTACGTGACTTTTTACTTTTCCCCCTTTCTCAATAAACCAAGAAATTTTAGTCATATAGTCAAGGCTCGGTTGTAATAATCCAACGTCTGCAACGCCCCTTTTAACCGCAACTCCTTCCATAATAAATCTTTTGCCTTACTATGTTGTACAATTTTTTTTAAGAACGTATTTTTTATTTATTTTACAGAAGCTTTGTTTTTACGATCAAATCCTTTAAATGTTGTATACCTAACAAAATATGTGGACCCTTCATAACAATTCACCCATACTTAGATTTTTGACAGGCCATTTTTATGAGTTATTGGAATAGGGTACCCAACAGTTCGCCCCTATCGGACTGTAGCCTTTCCATATGTTTCAGCCTAACAAAAGCGAATTCTAAAAATTCATGTAATTTTTCTTTCAAGTTCATCAAAAAGAAAGAAGAAAATTACTTAAAATTACCTTTAAGACGCAGTTTTTTGTCAAGGAGCAGGCACAGTTTATATTTAATTTATTTCGAAACTAAGTCAAAACAATATCCAAAGTAGGTAGATATTTTTTTCAGTTTTGCAAAAGAATTTATGTAAAGTACAAAAAGAGAATTTTTATTATTTTCAGAGTCTTAAGTTGGTCATTGTTGAACAGACTCATTAAAAGTGTTTTCAATGTAAGACCCGGCAACGCCGTGTTCCATCCGCTAGTTTTTTTTTTTAATATTTTTATGACACAAAAACTACGTTAATTAAAATTTGTCGATATAAAGTTTCACCGACATTTCGCTTCATGAATAAAAAAAAACGCGAAGGGTCCTTTTCCGCTTTAGTTCGTCTTTCAAGTTGCTAATTTTCCGCATGACTTTTCTTTTTATTCAAACATTTTGTATTTCTCGGATTTTGAAATCATCAAATCATCAAAAATAATTGTTTCGTCCTTCAAATGCTTCCTTCCTCATCTCTATAATGGTATCGTTCATTCAATTAGTTTGATATTTTTCTAATTAATACCTCAGTTTGTATTAATCAGCTGAAATTGGATGGATGGCGTTTTTTTCCATCCCTCAATGACCCAGACCTAATTACTGCGAACATAAGTTGGGGATGAAGCGCACTGAAGAGACGAAGAAACAAAATGTTTTCCAATTTGTGAACTTTAAGTTGTTCGGTTTTTATCAAAACCTTGTTATTCTTGTTGCTGGGTCGATGCAAACACAAATACTGCTTAATTGGAAGTTAAATTCGAGTGTACTGCTCGTACACCCACCAAGACTGACTTATTGGATACGTCAATCCAACAAGAGTGGAGTCGCACTTGCACTGCTGCAACTGGTTTGGTTCACCTGATTCTAAATTTAGTGCTTGCTATTTAAATAAATACGGATTTTTCCTCTCCACTGATTCCGTGGGTGTTTGTATTGCTGCGCCGCACCCAACGATGGTGGTCTCTTTGGAGTACGTATTGTCCCACAATAATCGTTCTTCCTAATTGCTCAATCCGGAATGTTATATAAACATTGAAACACAGTCAACTTCATCAACGTTTCCCCGGAATATGTGTGTACACCTCAGTTGATGGCTTATGGTTCGCATACTGAGTTTAATATTAAATCAATCAATTTTGACATTATACAAGAACGCTTCCAGTGTTATGGGTATGAATGTTTGTGTGTGTGTGAAAGTGTTGGCTGATGTTTCCGTCGGACGTGACTGTTACTGCTAATGCCATTAGTGAGCCACTTAGAAATAGCAGATGGGGGTGTTCCATAGATTAGTGTGCACATTCGTGCGTTTCGGTGGCGTATGTGGAACTTTTTTTTGTCGTTCATTGCTTCCAGGAGGTTTAATGTCTCCTTTCTTGTGTTTCCCTATTTACATGGATTGGCAATTTTTGAATAAATAATAAGCCAGCTCCGGTTATTATTACAGCTGCAATAATATCATTATATGAATATTGGCGGTGATGGTGACGTTAGGTTGGCGCCCAATTGGATATAGGGGAGCCAAAATTGCCTAAAATTAGGTGGGAATTTCAATTTTCCGTTTTGTTCTTGCTGCACCGGTCAAATTGACTTCGTGTCGATTGATGTATGGCTTCTGCTATCCCTTTTTTTTATTTAGGCGGAAGTTGAAATAATGGAATATTCATAAGCGTTCGTATTATTTCCGCAGGCAGAATTAAGTAATTAAAGTGAACCTCTTGTATTACGAAAAAATTGAGCAGTTTGGTGATTCCCAAACTCACACCGTGACTCTTTGTGGGTGCATTTGATTTTTGTAGTTTATGACCCCAAATGCTACAATTTTGTCTGTTTCAGTTGAAAGTAGCCTTCATAGGCAAAAAATCAATAACACTTCAACTGAGCTACACATGTAACTCCTTTGTCATTCAAATATTTAGTTACGTATATATCTGTCTTAAATTACACGGAGAGTACTCTAAGCTGTCATATTAAAAAGATAAAAGCAGCAATTCAATCCAGAACCTTTTCTTTATTCTTAGACATTCCTTCACATTGATTAAGAAAGACATCGGTTGTTTTTGTATAATTTGCACGCGCGAAGGATATTTGTGTACCTTTGTCATATTAATATATAGACTGCGAGGGCAAAAGTGTTGCGAAGGAAAGATAGAGCATAGTTGAGGACCGTACTGCCGGTTACTAAGAAGTTTTCGGGATTCAAGGAATTGCGTAAGCTGGCGGCTAATCAGCGTTTTCATGACCTTGGGAAGAAATGTCGTTAGTGCAATTGATCGTTAGTGGAATTGGGAAAATGATTCGCATTTTTTAGGGACGAGCTGGAAAATGCTATCTTCGAAAAGAGCCCTGAACCTTAGTATTTTTAAAAGCTAATGCAGTTGTTTTGCCAGAGTGGAGAAATACCTATTCTATTCATAGATAACGCACAATCTGATAGCGATGAGCTAGCTGCAAAGTCTGCAGCTGATAGCTGGAGTGTCATTGTAAGAGGAGTATCGGATTAGATAAAATAAAAGCTGGGAACACAAAAAATATATCTATCTTTGGGAAAGCATTTCAGGTCTAAGGCAGGCCAAAAGAGCCATTCGGCCCTTCAATAATAATGCCAGCAAATACCTAAAACTAAGCAGGTATTATATCAAAAACTTAGGAGTGTACCTTACTGGTCACCATGGTTTAATATATCACTTAAACAAAATGAAAATAGCAGACTCCCCTGAGTGCCGACTCTGTCTTGAAGATAACGAGTAAGCTGAACACGTTTTATGTGAATCTCCAGCCATTAATAAAATTAGAAAGAACAGTTTTCTTTCAAGGAACGCATGAGCCCCGAAGATATAAAGAAATCTTCTACTGGTAAAATTATCCGGTTTATACGGAAAGTAGAAATTCTACTAGTCTAAACTTTTTCTGGCCCATATGGTACAAAAGATCTTTTAGGTCGAAGTGCCCTCCCTCCCCTATAATATTACCTTAGCGAGCCAGAAGTTTATAAAAAAAAAATTGGGTTAGATGACAAGGCCACATTCTTTTGTTTTTAACAAAGGACCAGACGTTTTTGCTACCAGTGAGACTTTGTAGTATTTTTTGCCTCAACTTCTGTTCGCAGGATAATTTGACACGATTAATGTGGGCATTGCCGTCATGTATTGCTCGTTTGAACTCCTTTCGCTTTTTCTCAGATGGGATCGCCTATTTTTTTTTAGGTGGCCGATTCGTATACCTGATCCTGACACATTAGCCGATATATGCCTACGTGCTAAACCTCAGCATGGGTTGTTAGATCTTAGACATTAGTGGCAGTGGTGAGATTATAGCTTCGGCGACTTTCCATTACCTCGGAATATATAAAAGATTGAAGGCTTGAATGCCGATTGGTATACCTGATCCTGACACGTCACCTAACATAATATGCCTACGTGCTAAACCTCAGCCCTTAGTGAAACACTATGAGAGCCGGTCGCGCCTGCTGATAGAAGTAGAAGATAAAACCCTCTCATTTTTTATTCTTATGACTTCAACCAAGTTTCCTTAACAAGTCGTTTACGCTTCTGTAGTTCTTCGTATTGGGTAGGCTACCTACCAGCGAAGTCACCTGCTAAATCCGTCATTACATGCTAAATCGAATAGTCTTGTTCTTTGTAGTCGGCGCAGATGGTCCGTCGCGTCTTAAATTCGGACTATTTCATGGTTCCAATGCACTTGAAGACGAGAACAAAATTAACGGACAAATTTTGTTTCCTCGTCACTCACGGCAGGAATTCCTAAATCTCTTAATCCCATAAACAATGCAATGCATATCGGGGGGGGGGGGGGGCATGCTGCCCCCCTGCAACCCCCCTACTTGGGGTCACTGTTTAATTTGGATTAGGTGCGAGGTACGGTTTTAAAAATTTGGCTTTATGTCACTTTCCGGATTTGACCTTATGATACGCTTTGTGAAAGTGACCTAATACCAAATGCTAGAATTTGCCAAGTTTCGAGATTTGGGCTTTTGACGCTTGGGGTTATGTCACGGCACAGTTGAAAAGAGCACCAAGCGAAAGTGTCATAAAGCCAAATTGGCCTTATGACGCTTTTTTTCAAGGTGTCATAATACCAAATGCTAAATTTGGCCTTTTGTCACTTTCACAATGCGACATAAGGCCAAATTTCGAGATTTGGGCTTATGACGCTTGGGATTATGTCACGGCACCGTTTTTGTATACCTACGCTTGTTTTTAAAATCCTCCAATAAGCTAATAAATCTCTCGGAGCCCGATTTCGAGCTCGCCGCGCTTCTATTCAACCCTAGAAAGATAATCCTATTTTTTATGACATAAAAGATAATCATACGTCTCAGAGACGTATGGCACTTTGGTAGTTTATTTAATGAAACCCATTAACTTTTTTAAAAATATTAACGTTTTATTTATTTATGTAGTTCATATAAGGAGAAATAAATCAATAATTTAGTATAAATAAATATTAATTTAAACAATAAAAACAAAAAAAACTTAAACCCCATTACAAATCAACAAAAAACAACTCATATTTTAAAGGAACCTTAAAATTGACATTAAGTCATAGTAGTTGCCAAATTTTTATTTTTCAGTTTAAAATAAGTCTACTAATAAGTCTTAGTAGTTTTAAATTATATACGATAAAATTAAATGTAAGAATAGCACACCTGACACACGCCCCCAGAAGTACGGCATAGCTATAACTTGTTACCGCAGGTACTTACCGTCGCGCCACGACCGTTGCAGGCAAGCTCCGACCACCGACTGAGTTAGTTTAAGCAACCAACCCAATGCGGTTTATAGTTAAAAGGATATAACATTTTTTCCGCGCGTCATACGTCTCACAGACGTAGATTATCTTTCTAGGGTAAACGTCTGAATTCCACTTAAGTTTTGCGTCTAGACTCATTCCAAGATAATTTGCCTCGTTTGCACATAGTATTTGCACCGAGTTGATAAAAGGGGTAAGTTATTCACCTTTCTGTATGTCAAACTGACATGAGTTGACTTTTTTTTAGGAAACTCAGTAACGGTCCATTGTACTACCAGGCATAAATCCTCTTTTTGGTGTAGAGGTTGGTGAAAACAATGTATCATTCGTTTCTCTTATTGACGGGTAGCGTATGTTGATGGGGATTGAACCTGCATCGCACGGGGCACAAGCCAACACACTTGCCTCTACACCGTCGCCACCTATGACATGAGTTGAATCGGTCTCATTATGATTGAATACTCGTATAATGGGAGGATACTCGTATCGTTCGTAAACGTGGCTATGACTGTCTTCTTGTTTTGAGGTAGATACTGCTCTTGCGTAAAGCACGAACAGGATTGGACCGAGAACTCCGAGTACTCAGTCCCGTATATGACACAAACGATCCTGTTATCTAGGTAGGATCCCAATATTCTTAACAGTTTTTTCCGTAAGATACCTATACTTATGCCATCGGGCCATACCTTGTCGAAGGCTTGCGAAACGTTCAGAACAGCACTAGAGCATTTATTTTTTTATTCAAATACATTTTCAATTAAATTCGTTATTCGATAAACCTGATCGACTGTGGAATATTTAACGCTAAACCCGAATTGGCGATCCGGGATCAAGCGTCTTTCTCAATAATGGGTTGTTCTTGTTAGATCTTAGACATTATTGGCAGTGGTGAGATAGGTCTATATGATTTTTATGCTTCGGACATTTTCCTGGCTTTGTGAGCATTATGGCTTCGGCGACTTTCCATTGCCTTGGAATATTTAAAAGATTGAATGAAGCATTTATAATATTTATAAAAACGCTTAACTAATGATTTTTTTGGAAACTTCTTTAAGATTTCACCAGTAATTAAATCATATCCTGTAGCCTTATTATTCTTTAATTTTCTTATTGTCTCTTAAAAGTTTGGACTGCGGTACGGCTTTAATGTTAAAGCTGTTGGTGTTGGCATTGGGATCTTCCGTCAATCGTTGTCCGTCAAACTGTTCGAACGCTGCTTCGAGGTCGTCCGCAAATAAATCTGGTTTCTCTTTGTCTTCTTTTGCCAATTCGCCGTTAGCTTTTTTTATCGGTCGGGGGCGAGTGCATTACAGGTTTCTTTAGAGACTTAACGGCTTCCACAGCTAGTAGTTCGCGAAAAGAAATTGGACAGCGCATCAAACTCATTTAAGGTAAAATTACGTTCCAAATTCGGACTGCTTTAAATAAAATAGAAGTGGACTAATTGCCTACAGTTGAAACTGGTAGGCAACATCACTACAGATATAAATTTTGAAACCACGATTGCAAAAGAATCATGGCACCAAGTTGTAACCAGGGAGAATAAATTCTTTTGATCTTCCTTGTGATAAAGGTGTCGAAGGTTCGACCACCATTCAGTAATTTTTCATGTTTAGTGTTTTTTTCCATTCCGGACAGAATGGTTAAGCAGTATTGTCTTCGAAGTCTATTTGAGGTAGAAATACTTCACCGCACAGACTGGGCCTGGCTTGCCGAGGAATCAAAAATAGAATCTGTGCCTATGGGTAGTGGCATACTGTCTTAAAGCTGAAATCCATGCCATTGACATTACACCGTCGTCGACCAGTTCAATAGACTCTATGACAGTCAAGTGTTGCTACTAGAAGTTGCACCATACACAGCAAAGATCAAATTGGTTGAATACCTATGCACCCGGGGTATTGCAGGCAACGAATCTGCGGATGAACTAGCTAAGGCTGACTCAGAATCCGCGTTTTATGACCGAAACCTTATTGCAAATACAACAGAACTACTAGTCCAGGACTGCATAATAGTTGGGAACAATAACTGCATCTAGCCCATATTTGGGAGCTCAGACAATCCAAAGAGTTAATTAATCGGGTTTAACTCCGTCAAGGAAATTATTTCATAAGATAAGATGACCATTAGAAAACGCTAGTTATGAATGATGACACTCATTCAGTTATGCGTATCATATAAAATACCCATTCGCTATTAAAACAAACAGAACAACTATGTACATACAGCAATGTTATCAGTATAGATCAGCGGCTCAACAACAGCAGCACATGAAGCCAACATACACAGCTCAACTTAATTAAAGGATCAAAAAAACCGGATTTTCAAAGCGCTAAAACTTCTCGAAAAATAATCCGATTTGAATTTATCAAAAGCTAGTGCGTTTCAGTTTGCGAATTCAAAATATTTTATCATTCGCCACGGAGCTCTGAGAGTTGAGGGAAAGAAGAAGAAATGTATCCCTTAATTTTTTTAAGAAACTAGCTGTACCCGCCCGGCCTTGCCCGTGCCCAAGCTGGTACCTATCCGCGGTACGCTGCGTCTAACAAAAACAAATACATGTCTTTGTTTAGTAAGAAACAGAATTGCAAGTCCAATTTGGTGGACCGATTTTGACCAAACTTCAATACCAAAGATGACCTGATTTGAGCTCAATCGGTTCGGTGGTTTAAAGGACTCGCTTAGCCCGTTCAAGCAACTTCGTTGCTTCGCTAAGGGTAGGTGCTAGTTGTCTGGCAGGCGCCTATGTCACCTTACTTTTTTGAATCTAGAAGCAATGATTTTATTGTGTATAATGCACATGTGAACAATATTAAAAATGCTGTTTCTAATTTTGATGATAATTGTTTTGCTGCAGTTTTAGGAGATTTCAATCTTTGTAAAATTAAATGGCTTTATTCTCAAGATAATAAATGTTTATTTCCAATTCATGTTTTAAAAGATTTTGAGGCTGTTGTAACTGATACTTTCTCTGCTTTAAATCTCAAGTTAACAATGTTGTAAATGAAATAGGTAGAATTTTAGACTTGGTTTATATTCATAATGAGTTTGATATTTTATTATTTGAAGATGGAAATCCATTGCTAAATAACAGTATTCATCAAAAGGCCATAAATTTACTATTTAATTTATCAGTTTTTAGATCTTGGTTGGTTGGTTGGTTGAAAACCGGCCCTCGATGAGGATGCACTTAGACCAGAAGTAGGTCCATTGTGCTGCCGATGTGTAAGGTGGGTGGGTCACCCTCTTACTCAGGGAAACCATTTGCTCCTTTGAATGAAGGAGCTAATCCTTGCTGTGCAGGCGTTGTTAAGATCGTTTAGATCATTGAAAAGGTATATTTTAGATCTTTATCTGATCCATTATCTTCTGTAGGAATTAATTTTGATTTCAACAGGGCCGATTACATTTGTATCAATAATTGTATGCAAAGTTTAGATTGGGATTCTTTTTTACCTCAATCTGGATTGCCTTCATGTTTTTCTGTTTTTATAAATGTAATTCTGGAATTGTTTAATAAGTTTATACCTAAGAAAGCTATAAGACGGGGATCTAAAAAGCCGATATGGTTTTCTAAAGGCTTATTACGTTTGAAAAATGCTTTAATTAAGACCCAAAAAAGAAGCAGGATCAAATCAAATTCTCGAAGCCATTATTGTCGTCTACTGAAAGAAAATAATTTCTTAAAGAAGTCTCTATATAATCAGTATTTATGGTCCATTGAATCAAGGATCAAGATTGATTCTACTCGTAGATCTTTTTGGCAATTTTATAATGTAAAAAGGAAATCTGTTGGATTCCCCTCCAACATGAATTACAATGGTAATGTGAGTAGTAATATCACTGAAATCTGTAACATGTTTGCAACTTTTTTTCAATCCAATTTTATGGTTGATGCCTCTAATTATGATTTTTTGACAGCTTCTTCTCATATAATTGATATGGGTTCAATATTGATATCTGAGGAAGAGATTTATAATGAACTCTCTAGTTTAGATAGTAGTCTAAGCATTGGACCTGATAACATTCCTGCAAGATTTTTAAAAGAATGTGCATGTAATCTGTCGAAACCTCTGTGTTACATTTTCGACCTATCTCTTCGAAGTGGTGAGTTTTTAAATGCCTGGAAATTTTCCTATATTACTCCCATTTATAAATCCAGTTCAAAGCAAGCGGTTGAAAATTATAGACCAAATTGCAGCTGATTCCTAAGATTTTTGAATCGATTGTGCAGAAGAAAATCTATGAAACGGTAAAAAATCATATTTCGGTCTACCAGCATAGATATGTCCAAGGGCGATCGACTTCGACGAATTTGACTCTCTTTCTGAATTTTTGCCTGAAAAACATGGAAAGCAAATGTCAAACCGATGTTGTTTTCACAGATTTCTCAAGGGCGTTCAATAGGGTTAGCCACCGAATTTTATTGAAAAAACTTTCCTTCTTAGGATTTCACTCAACACTCCTTAAATGGATAAGCAATTACTTAACTGATCGTTCTCAGTTTGTTAAAACTGGGTCTAAATTATCTTTTAAAATTAGAAACTACTCTGGTGTGCCACAGGGCAGTCATCTTGGACCCTTGCTGTTTCTACTTTTCATTAATGATTTATGTCTATAAAGTCAGTTGCTGATAGTGTACTTTTACAAAAAGATATTGATGCTTTGAACGAATGGTGCTGTATGAACGCCTTAAGCCTGAACATAAATAAATGCTCAATTATGTCCTTTTCAAGGTCCGCTATGCCGATATTGTTTGAGTATAAAATGGCTGATGTTGTATTAAATAAAGTCGTAAGCCAAAAGGATTTGGTAGTCATTTTTGATTCCCTGCTCTCTTTCAACATACATATTGATTATGTTATTTCGAGAGCCAACGCTATGTCTGGCTTTGTATTTAGGAACTCTCGTGAATTTCGAGATCCTTATACATTAAAATCCCTATTCGTAGCTTTAGTTCGTCCAATTTTGGAATATTGTTGTGTCGTATGGTCTCCTCTTTTCAAAAAAGATTTGATACGTATTGAAAAAACTCAAAAACGGTTTACTAAGTATGCGCTTCGAAATCTGAATTGGTCTGATTCCATGCCATCTTATAATAGTAGATGCTTATTGATTGGTTTAAGGACTCTATATTGTAGAAGAACTTACTACTCTATAACATTCGCAAGAGATGTCATAACGGGACATATTGACATATTGTCCCCCTCTTCTAGCTTTATTTGGTATTTATGCACCTTCTAGAACCTTAAGACCTAGAAGTAATGGTTTTTTCTATGTTTCTCGACATGCAACAAACTATGGTCAAAATGAGCCTATTACTAATGCGTGTGTCAATTTTAATAAATATGCAAATGTTATCGATCTTGATCAAAATAGATCTGTTTTTAAATCCACTGTTATGGAAAACATAATCTAAAGCTATGTATGTATTAATGTATATGTATTTTATGTCTTAAATTATTATATGCATAAGTTTATAAGGAATATGTACCTAATTATTCTAAGAAAGTTGTAATACTTATAGACCTAAATAAATAAATAAATAAATACGAAACAAAGAAACTTCGATTTTTTTTACTTTCAATCAATTTGTTTATGCGCACGGTTTAACTACATGCAACAATTCTAATTGAATGTCAACAACGAAATCGACCAACATATACAAAAGTGGGAATACGACGCCACCTACCGGAATCCAACATAATTATATATATTTCGAATTTTGCAACATAAGCTCCCATGTAAATAAATGGCGATTTGAATGATTTTTTTGTATGGTAGGTGCCACGCCCCTTTATCCACTTTCGACAAAACTTCACAGGAACACTCCCTGGTCAATTCCGAAGAATTGCCATAAATTTGAGCTGAATCCGAAAAACAAATTCTGGAACCCGATCGCAGCGCCACCTACTGAGTCCAATTGTGAAGTTTTCTAATTCATACAAACCTTCCTCTTGAATCACTCTATCTATCATGAAAAACCGCATCAAAATCCAATACATAGTTTTCGAGACTATAGCGTACACACACACAAGTTTTGAATTTTATATATATAGATTACATTATCTCCACAGGCTCAGAAAAAACTTAATGACAAATTCTGAGTAAAGCATTTTAAAGTTTGTACTATTCTCTTAAAAACGCTTTTTTCAAATTGTTTTACGATTTTATTAAAGAGTTATGAGCTGTCAAGGCAAAAAAGCAACTTTCGACTTTGAATATTTGGAATCGGCCACAACAATTTTTAAAAAAAAAGTTTGAAAGCTAAGATTGTGCTCTTTTAAACTCTCGAACTGGAAATAAACGAATTTGTAGCTAGAAAGCTGAAGTTTTTAATATATTGTCTTTAGGCTCAATTCCAATCCTATTCATAAATGCGCAATTGCATTTTTTTTTTTTTGCTTTTTCTATAGAATTGCTGAGTGACCTCTTTAATATATTGATTAGGAGGTCAAATCTTTCCTTAATGCTTATGTGAGCCTTCGGCCTTGTAGACTGTTGTTGTCTTAATGCTGGTTTGGGATGTGCGTAAAGTCCCATCTGTGGTTTGGGAATAGCATCGCTGTTTGCAGACGTTTCATCCTCCTTGTAAAGCTCGTCTATTACCATAACCCTTTCTCAACGAAGGCTTAATAGCGATATAATTTTTTTAACAGCAGCTTATATCCGGTCAAATAGATGCACCTGACTTGCTGTCGTCTATTGGCTTTAACTTTCGTGGTGGTGCCCATAATTTACGGAGTGTTAAATTATTGTTTAGCCCCCATCATGGAACGAATTATGGGAGGCATGAGCCTATTAGTCGCATGAGTAGAATCTATAATCTAAATGATCATGTGATTGACTTGCATGTTAGTAAAATTAAGCTAAAAAATATTTTGCGTAATAATGCTTTAATGTCTTAAATTGTTTGCATGATTTGTGTCTGTGTTAGTATTTTATAGGTACATAATTATTGTAGTTTTAATTGTTTTGTCCTTACTAACACCTGCACTAAATGATGAGCCTGTGAGAGCACTTTTAGTGCCTGCAAATTCCTGCTCGTGTTAGTTGGTTGCTTTAAGCACTCCACGACACAGAGCTGATAGTGTATTTAAAAAAAAAATCTGCATTCTCCGGGATTCGACGAGCCACATCGATCTGCAAGCGTAATAATCCCTCCTGAAATAAGGGTGTTGAAGTGGGTCTAAACATTTTTCACGGATTTTAGTATCCCTCTTGTCAAAGTCTTCCCATTGGTACTTCAGCTTTTGCTTTATCTTGTGCAGATAATCTGGAGTCTTCCTGCTGGAACTATCCTTGTTGTAGTTTCTGACCAACGTGCATAATAATTCTCCCAAGTGCTCCTGTTGGCTATCGAGGAATTCGATGTCTTCATCATTACTGGTATTTTTGCTTTCAGCCATTTTCGTCACTTCACTCGATTGTTTTCCATTTTCACTTGAAACAAAGTTCTGTTTTTTGATTTTACCTTAACTGTTTGATTACGGATTAACTTTTTTACAGGTCACCAAACTCTTTTGGTGTGAGTCCTGTCACGGTCGCCAAAATGTTAATTCAAAATTCTGAAATAATTATGACTTTTTTTTATCGCGGTTGAGGGAACCGTTCACCCGTACAGCAGATAATCAACTCACTTGATTTCTTACCAAAATGGCCCGTGGCCTATGATGTCGCTGAGCGTGGGAATCCAATTCATATCTTTCGCGATTATTAGTCAAAAATGCATTATTGCACATCCACCGTTCGTGGGAATGCAATTCTTTTCGTAGGCTCACGAAACTCATGTTTCGGCACGAAGCATGGACTAGAAGTTTGGATTCCAACACTCGTCGCAACTTAAGATAATATATCAACAAATAGTAAAAAAAAATGCAATTGCCCATTTATGAATAGGATTGAAAATGAACAGCCCCCAAACGCTCGAGTGAACTTTTTTAAAATCCGACAACTGACACGTTCACTTTTATGAAAAACCGCTTTCTTGAAAAAAAAATTTGTAAATAGAAGTCCTATTCTTGGCAAAGTATGTAGATAAAGTCGTTTTGAACAATTCCTTTATAAATAGTTCTCTGCCATGCCCACTTTTACAAGGCGTTTTTTTACAAAAAATTTGTTTTTTCTATAAATTTTTTTAAAAGTAAACAAAATATGTAGAGCGCTCCTAAAAACTCGCTCATACTTAGGGAGATAGGAATATAGTACTCGTATATAACAGTTTACCTAAGCAGATGGTAGCCCGTCATAAATATTATTTTCTCATCCCGAGATTATTGATTGAAAAATTTGTTGAAAAACACCTTTTACTAGGTTTTTTTTTTGCGACGCCATTTTGTTTAACATGACATTATTATTAATGCTGTCACGTTTTTCTTTGAAAGAAAGCATTCTTCAGAATTTGGTGTTAATTTGCTAAAAATTAATGGCTAATTTTCTTCTTCTTTTCCTTAATATTAAGGGCGCGGTGGATGATGATAAAATTTTCGATTTTTGATTCGTCAGATAGAAAGCACTAGCTTTTGAATGGTTTGAAGCATATTTAAATTTTTTTCGCGCTTTGAAAATCTGCGTTTTTTTGAGTATTTTTTTTCTTGATCCTTCAATTAAGTTCAGTAGTTAATATCCGGAGCAATCAGTTTGATGTTCAGTCAGCTCATATGAAGCCAGCATTACTATTACCACGTTACCAGTGTGTCATCAGATCCTTAAATGCTTTTATGGACGTAACACCTTGCGTATTTGCTGTACACATTCCTCGATTTTAATCTCAATCCAATCAAGTGAGGCCAGCTTCGAAAGAGACAGACCACAAAACTTGGTTCTAGGAAAAGGTGAATTAGAAAAAGAAGACAATCCATCACTTTGTGATCTCCTTAGATCAGAAAATTCGCCACCCATCCCATATCTCTGCAGAACCCCTGGTAAATCATATGCGACTATTGACTTTACGTATTATTTGTCCTCTCGACCACCACTTGATGCCTCAACTTCTCCTCTAGTTACCTTGATTTCGTCCCGATGTCCTTTTAAGTGAAAAAAAACAAAATCGCATTCCATTCACTTCTTTGTGACCACTTTGAACTTTCATTTTGATTTTAATTTAAATTTAGCCCAAAATTCCTTTGCACATTATCTCAGACTCTGGCTCTGTATATTTCCAAATTAATCGGTTTGATGAACTGGAAGAGGTGAAATGTTCTTGAGGTGTCACCTCAAAGAATTGAACCCACAAAAGAGCAGCAGCAGTATCCGTAATTATCGCCAGCACCACTCTCCCATTTCCGTCTTTATCGCTATCCACTTTCCGTTTAATTCAAGCCAACCGCATCTACTTTTTTTTTAACTACAAACAAGGACACTTCAGCCAAGGATTTGATTGACATTTCGGTTTCCTCCAATGGGTGTTTATTAAATGCTTCGTCCCCATTCTCTGCGTCGGTTCACGGCTATGGAATTTAATCGTTATGGCCTTAAGCCTATAAAACAATAAGAAGAAGCTCTATGATAGGGGCGCTGGTTGCCATTTCACATGCAAACTAAGGCGTTCATTTGGGGATAAAAATTCTTCCCACTACGTTCTAATGGCATGCTCAAATTGAATTTTCCTTTCAAGTCCTTTTTTGATTCTCATTCGGCTTTTAGCTCTTGTATAGGAGACTTCCACTTTGGCCGCACGACTGCCTGGTTGCCCTCTTCCGCCTTTTCATGCTTTATGCTCAGGGTTCTTTAGCAAAGTCCTTTTGTGGTATGAAAATGATGTTCGTCCTTTTTTGGTGAATACTTTTTTTTCAAGTTTCCGCAAGTCTTAACTAATTCGATTCAGTTCTCTGAATCATTTTGCTTCAAAATGTCAGTCGTCGTCCTTTTCGTCATCGTCGTTGGTTTTAACTTTGAAGCGAAAAGAATTGAAACGGAAGTGGCGAGTTAGTTTTAAGCCATGCGGGGGCAGGGGTTGGCAAAAAGTTAAAGCTTCTGAATTCCGTTTTGTTTGGTTTTTTTTTTAGTCACATCCTCTGTGTTTAGCTCAGCAGTATTCGAGATTTTGCCTCGTCCTTGTTAAATTGTTTGTTTCATTGCATATTTGGTTTTTTCTGTCGTACTCGTACGTTTTGCTCCTTTAAATTATTTAACATTATTTTTCGCTCTATTTTGGTTCTAAGCAATTTCTCGTTAATCTATTTCCGGATGTTTATTTGTCCATTGCCCCGGGTTCAGCAGCTGATGACTATAACAGTTGGATACAGTTGGTTATAGCATGGGAACGGTGACGTTGGAAAACCGCCATCGGAATTTTCAGCAAAATCAGAGATTTGCTAAGGCTTAGTGGGTGCGGTACAATTTCGCTTGACAGCCTGTATGTTGGTGAGGCTGATGAAAATGGCACAATTTGTTTTCAACGCAACACATTTTAGATTTATTTAAATTCTGCCTAAGATCTAGCGGAAGTGAGGACTTAAAAGGATTTCTTCAACGAGAGAAATTGTGCGAAGCAAAACAGATGAGCGTTGCTTTGCATATTTTATTTTGGATGAATTTTAATTTTACTTTTGCGTTTTCGGGGGAATATTTGAGTTATGCGATAGCCTCTGGTAAAATATTGATAACTTCCTGTTGTTGAGAACAAATGCGAGTGGAATACAATGTGGAGATAAACAAGAACCCAAGTGTCGCAGCTGTAGGTTTTGCGTTTTAGCAAACAAACTTTATATTTGAAGGTTGGTGAGGAAATTAATATTTATTTCAGTTTTTAGATTGAACCGAAGACCGAATTTATACTTTCCCAAGAGGTTTGCAGCTATCAATGTTTATTTCTGTGCTCAGATGTTATCGGACTTTCAATTAAAGAAAAGCCAACAATTTTCCAACCTTTTATTAAGCAGTCTAACACACTGTACCACTTGTTCACTGTACCACAGTTCTGAGTTAAACAATTGACCGCTACGATCCAATTAAATTTTTTCGCTCAGTTATTACAACGCACTAACCACTGAGCAACATTGTGCGCAATCAATATATCTTAGTTAATGTTGGAGTGTGCGCTTCTGAGTTGGTTGATGATAGGACGAATCTGAATTTATATCTCAGTATGTCCTACGTGCGCTGAGTCACTGCGACAATGGAAACTCCAAATGGCACTCTCGTGTGCGCAACCATATAGTTGCTGTTGGAGTGTGCGCTTCTAATGAAAAAATGGGCCGTTAAAATTCGAATTTCTCGCTAGTAGTCTAACGTACTAACCTCTGAGCCACTGTGCTACTCGGAAAAAAACAAGGGCACTTCCGAGTTTAAGTATGTGAGGAATGCCAGTGTTCGCTTCACTTCCCATTCCCATTTACTTTTAATTGTTTTACTTCCGAGATATTCGATTACCGCAGGAACGATCCTACATAACTCAAACCGTTTAAATGCATAACTCGAGTAGCCTGGCACAAGCCACCAAACTTCGGATGACCAGCTCTTTGAAGATCGAACAATAGCCAACACATGCACTGCTTGCTATAAAAAAAAACCCACATGCACTGCTATGGAAAAGAAATCAAATAGCACCCAAGCACGGTGCAGCCGGCTAGCACTTATCAATGAGTTGGAGGTCGTATTACCGAGACGAGAAATGGTGTAGATGCATGAATGCATGTATAGCCTAGAGGGGAGAAAACTACAGTTCAAAGTACTGGTGCGCTGACCAAGCTTAATTTATGAATTAATGAATATGGGGACATTGCCCCTCGGTCTTATATATAGGGTTATAAAGTTATGTAGATCGTGCGTAGTATATGATGACGCTGCGGTTATCCAATATCGAAGGGAGGGCATTGATTTATCGAATGGGGATCGATAACAATATTTCGTGTATAAATAGAGAACGCAAATTATGAATAAAGTGTCTTTTGCTACCAGAACCCGAACTAGACGTATCTCAATTAGTCCACTGAAGGAGCTTTGGCTTCAAGGGCGAGTAAATCTAAGTTTTGTGTACTTCATCCTTTTTGCTTACCTAGTTTAGCAGCTCTGCTGCTGGTGAGTATAGACGTTGGCTCTACAGCCGAGTCTAAAAAAAGGATAGGCTTCATTCAACGTTGGCCAACACCTCGTTTCAGGGAAAAACCTTGTTTCAGAGACACTCTTGCAAAGTCTGTGAGACGTTACAAGTACGTGCGGCTGTAAATCAAAGTTTTTGCTCAGTCATCCAATCACTTTGCTATAACGTTACTTTGAAATCCAAAGGTCATATACATGGGCGCAACCAACATATTTGGTGTTTGAGTATGCGCTTCTACATGAACTAATGGGCAGTTTTTTTCCTCAACTAGTTAACATTTCACCGAAAACTAATCTTCAAAAGCATTGATTGAAGCTGGAAAATGTTGTTGTACTTTAAGATATAACATTTTTTATAAGACGGTGGAAAGCTTTGAAAGTGTTTGCACACATGTCCAGGAATGCACGAATGTTAAGGACAATCTATACTTATTTATATCGCTGTGACACTTTTGCGTACGTGAGGTGCTTTTGTGGGTCTTCTTTATATACTTTTGAAAAAGGAAATCCAAATCCCAGAGCCCTCAGCCTCCGTAACTGTACTACCAGGAAGAAATCCTTGTTTTGGTGTAGAGGTTGGAGAAAACAAGTGGTCATTCATATATCTCTAGTATTCGATGGCGTGTGTTATTATTTCCCATGGGGACTGAACCTGCACCGCACGGGGCTCAAGCCAACACACTAACCTATAAACAATCGCCCATCCTGACATGAGTTAACTTGGTCTCTTTTGGGATTCTCGTATCGTCCGCGAATGTAGCTACGGCAATCTTTTCGGTTTGGTATTGGTATTGATATTGTATTAAATACTAACAGGATTGAACCGAGGCAATACCTTGCGACCGAAACACTACCGAGACACTACCAAGCCAATACATCACCGAGACTATACCAAGCCAACACACTAAAATCTACACCGAAGCCACCCTGCTTTTGTGGGTGAATGTGACGTATAGTGGTGTGTTTCTTTTCCCTTAGGAAGTTGTTTCATTCTTAAATTATGTTCTTAAGTCCTCTAAGAAGAAAGGAGTAGAGCTTATCCTATTTTTTTTCACAAAGGTGAACATCTCAAAAGGCACTTGGAGGTTCTGCACTACCCTATTCGTCAAGGAACTTAACGCACTTAAAATACCTCGATAATCAGAACAATTTTTTTTATGTATTATATACATACATAAAAAAAATTAAAAATCTCTATTGAACGCAGTGGTTATTAGACTAATAATCGAAAGGTTCAAACCCCGCCGGGGCCAAGTAACTTGTAGAGTTTTTTCCACTGACCCACCTATTGCGAACGTTTGACAAACATCCAAGAGTATCAATTGTCATGAGAATATTCTCAAATTTGCTGTTGGGACTCGGGTTGAAATCGTAAGTAGCTTAAACTTCGCTCATGCAAATGGTTGGAGAAGCTAGGTTTTAGACCCTGTACCTGTTAAATGATATTTGTTTTTTTTTTAAGTTAAAATCTAAGAAGAGAATGTTTCACTCACATTCAACGCTATTTAGTCTACAATTTTAATAAAAAGTTTGGTTTTTGTGAACATTTTTTTATGTTTTGCAAACGTCCCTGTTCCCCGCTTGCTTAAAGAAAATTTTTAAAGATTACTTAAATTTATTTTTTTATTTATTATAAATTATTTAATTTAATTTATTTTATTTATTTTAAATTAAAGTTGCCCGTGTAAAAACTCTCGCTTTCTAAAGAAGATACTCGCTTTGTCGAAGGGCGTCCCTTCTTGGAGGTTTTAACATTCAGGTGAGCA
The DNA here is from genome assembly GCA_949715645.1 of Portevinia maculata. Taxonomy (NCBI): domain Eukaryota; kingdom Metazoa; phylum Arthropoda; class Insecta; order Diptera; family Syrphidae; genus Portevinia; species Portevinia maculata. The sequence goes on along the minus strand of OX454527.1, from coordinate 210,559,076 downwards.
TAGCGACACATTTTTGCACGAGTTAGTTTTCAAACCAAGATCTTAACGTAAAATGTTCTATAAAGTGGACGGACAAGGATCAATAGCCTAAGAGTCAGCGACATTAATAGTTACCTACGTCATTTCATCAAGAAAATTGTTGGTCTCATTGTATAGCCTATATAAATAAACAACCTTGGAAATGTTTTTTTTGTGTGAAAATACACACTTGCAATGTTAGTATGCTGCCGTCATTTCCTTTTTGAGTTGTTTTGAATGAATAACCATATGTTACAATAGCTACCACTTGAAGTGGACGGCTGCTACAATGTCCGCCACAACCGATCATCTGACTCCTACCTTTTGTGGTGCTGGTCTGTTTTTTCCATTCATTATTTTCCGAAAACCTTTTACCTCCACTGGGATTTGAGCCTATACCAGCGTCTTGCGGTGTGCCATTGAAGCCACAAGTTTTAGCTAATCCTGAAAATGAGGTTTTGGTTGTTTATCGAAGTTCTGCCACTTATCTACTGGTGCAGTGGGTAGCGGTAGAGAAATGAATACATCTTCTTAAATCTTAAAATGATATGAAGATTTTTATAGTAGCTTTCCCTTCTAAGAAAGTTTTAATAATAACTCTTTAAAACATTTATAATTAATATTTCAGTAGTAGGGCAGAGTATACCATATCTCTGTAAATCGTGCGATATAGTCTTAAGAACAATTAGTCTGCGACAACGTAACACATCCATAATAATAAACACATCTATAATAATAAAATTCAATAGCCCACAAGAGAGGAATGCCGTTCTTGGCTCAGCTACAGTTTACCGAAAGCAGAACAATAAGCAAATTTGCCTTCGTGATGTTGGTACTCGTATAGAAGAGGACGGTATTGTTTACATCATTTTTTTTTCCTTCGTATAGAGTTTCTAATATTACTCCCAAGCCATAGTAATATTAACGTTACTCTCAGCAAGCTGAGAATTACCTATCCTGGTTGAAAGCACGAGACTTGGAACCAGAACTAGGCTCGGACGAATAATAGGGTTAGGTGGAAAATCGTACATGCGACTCTTTCTCACTTAAGATAAGAAAACAAAAACCACCTCCCTTCGAAACCTTCATACTACAACTAGGTTATTCCTATCCAGTAGTTTTATTTAAACTGTTAAATACGCGTTTGGCAGGTAGATTCCCAGTGGAGGCAGCTGATAATACCGCCATAAGCACGCGGTTACATCTTATTGCGCTAATTCAAATCGTTTTATCCTTTGTAATCGGCGCACTAGGTTATTATCGTCTCGAATTTGTGGCGTGGTGTTATTGCAATGACCGTGAAGGCGTGTCTGTTGTTTGCGGCAAAATGTTTTATTTCATCTTCGACGGTAGCCATACTTAGGTCTCTGTGGATATCAGTGTTTCTGATAAACCATGGTGCATTTACTATTTTTCTTAGCACTTTGTTTTGAAAAGTTTGTAAAATGTTGATATTACTTGATTTGGTACAACCCCAAAGTTGTATACCGTATATCCAAACCGGTTTTAGTACTTGCTTGTATAAAAGCAGCTTGTTCTGCATGCTGAGTTTGGAAAATCTACATACTCGTAGCAACCAGTGCATTTGTTTACATCGAATGGCGAGCTCTTCGCGTTTCTTCTTGACGTGCGGTTTCCATTTTAATTTCGCATCGAGTGTCATTCCCAAATATTTTGCCTCGTTTGCGTACGGAATTCGTACCGAATCAATGAAAATGGGTAAGTTGTCTACATTTTTATAAGTAAAATTCATGTGCGTTGATTTGGCCTAGTTGAGAGTAATACGCCAAGTCTTTGTCCAATCACAAATTTTGTCAATAGAGCGTTGGAGTTTATTAGTTGCTGATTCAACGGTATTACTGACCGCTAATATAGCTGTATCGTCTGCAAATGTGGCTACTGTTGTGCCTTCTTCTTGGGGAATATCACTAGTGTATATTAGAAATAGGATCGGTCCAAGAACGCTTCCTTGGGGAACTCCTGCCGCGATTTCTTTAAATTCAGAGTAATCATTTCCGTGTTTTACACGAAAGAGTCTGTCTGATAAGCAACAACTAAGGATATCAGATAACTGTTTCGGAAAAGCTTGTCTTAGCTTATGTTTCAAGCCCGTATGCCATACTTTATCAAAGGCCTGAGACACGTCGAGAAAAACACTAGAACATATTTTTTTCTCCTCTAGGGCTTTTTCAATTACATTGGTTATTCTGTAAACCTGGTCGATTGTAGAGTACTTAGTCCTGAATCCGAATTGGTGATCAGGTATTAATCGACGTTCTTCGACAATCGGATGTAGGCGCTTTAACAAAAGTTTTTCGAATACACTCGACATTATCGGTAAGAGCGATATTGGCCTATATGATTTTTTGTCATTTAGTGGTTTACCGGGCTTTGGAACCATTATAACTTCAGCTACCTTAAATTGTCGTGGAACGTACAATAACCTGCACGATGCATTGATAAGATAGGCAAACTTGATTAAAGCTTTCCTAGGTAACTCTTTAAGAACCTGTCCTGTGATTAAGTCATATCCAGGAGCTTTGCTTAATTTTAGTTTCTCTATTTCGAAGCGCAGTTCGGGTAGCGATACACTTTTTATTCTATAATTATCAGGTGCCACGGTTAGGACAGGAAATTCGAGCAACGCTTGACCATCAAATGGTTTAAATATTTCTTCCAGATGTTCGGCAAATATTTCGGCTTTTTCCTTGTCACTCTTCGCCCATTCTCCATTGATTTTCCTGATGGGTGGCGCTTACATTTTTGGTTTTTTAATGCCTTTCATGACTTTCCAGAGCGAGTAATTTGTACTTTTATCCGCAGTTAGGCTTCCAAGATATGTAGAAATTTCACGATTTTTAAAGTCTCGAATTTCTCTCTTAAGTTTACTACAAAGGTAGTTAAGAGTGGTTTTATAATGTGGAGCGCGAGATTGTTGCCATCTTTTGCGCGCTCTCCTTTTCTTCTTTAACAATTGAGTGATTTCCAAGGGATATTTTATTTCGCAATTTGTGGTTATTTTCCGTTTCTGGGGAGTATTTTTTCAGGCTGAGCATTGTATGACGTTAATAAATTGATCGACTTCGTCTTCAAGTTCGTGGGGTATTCGAAGAGACACTTTGAGATCGATTTTACTTTCACAGTATTTTTTAAAGGATTCCCAGTTTGTTTTCATGTTAGTTAGTCTGGGCGGACCTTCTTTTTTCGTAGACAGCCGTTAATTGTCAAAATGACCGGTGAATGGTCAGAAGACAGATCGAAGCATTCCTCAACTACAATAGAGTTTCCCAACAACCCTTTCGTGATGAAGAAATCGATGAGGTCTGGTGTTTTTGCCATATCCGAGGGCCAGTACGTCGGTTTACCTGAGGAATGAAAGTCTACCCCCAATTCCATACCGGCTTCGTAAAGAACTCTATCTTTTACTGAAATGCATCTCGAGCCCCAGAAGGTATGTTTTGCGTTAAAGTCACCTCCGATAACGAAATTTCGTCCAAGTGAGTCAAAGATACTTATAAAATCGCTTCTTTCCATCGTTGCACGTGGGTGGCAATAGATAGCTGCAAAATCATATTTTATGTGTTTAATTTTTACGCTCACCGTGCATAATTGCAGTTTGTCAAGCTCAATTGTTGCACTGACTTTGACTTTGAAATTCATTTTTTTTTATTCATATTTCTTCATATTTAATAACTTACATACTAGACAAAAATGATTAAACCTAACTTAAAAACATAGGGGCGGGCTACAGTCCGCTTGGGCGAACTGTTGGATACCCTATTCTTATTCCTATCCCTCATAAGTGGGCGTGACAAAAAACTAAGTATGGTTGAATTGTTAAGAACGCTCTACATATTCTGTTATATAACATTTAAAAAAATTTATCAAACAAAAACGAAGGTTTTAAAAAAAAAGTTTCCTAGCTCAAACTTTGGTTTTTCAATAAAATTATTTTATTTAATTGTGGGCGTGTCAGTAAGCGGATTTCAAAAAATTCACACATGAGCATAGAGGACCCCTAGAGAGTATAATTATTACCGTGCTCAATTTAGATCAGCACAGGGAAATTTAAAAAATTAAAGGCGAGTAGTAAATAGCTTACTTAATAAATCCACTGCTTCTAAAAAACCTACTGTGTTGCGTGTTGGTAACTCTGAAGTTAATGGCAAAATTACTATTGCTAATGCTTTCAATTGTTATTTTACCAATGTTGGCTGCAGTCTACAACCGAGTCCTATCAAATCGAATTGTTGTACTTGTCCTTCCTTTAGTGGATGTTCTGAACTGTTTAATAGTAGTAGTTTTGTTTTTGAGCCCATAACTTCGATTGAAATATTAAAAGTTATTGGTACTCTACCAAATTCGACTTCGTGCGGAGCTGATGGTATGTCAAACTGTGTACTTAAAAAAATTGTGTTTTTTATAGTTGATGTCTTGGCATATGTCTTAAATCGTTGTGTGTTTAAAAGTGTCTTTCCCGAATGTCTTAAATGTGCTCATGTAATTCCTTTATTCAAAAAGGGTTCCGCTACTGAGATCGGTAACTATAGGCCCATTTCACTTCTTTCTGTCTTTAGCAAAATATTTGAAAAACTAATGATAAATAGAATAATGACTTTTTTAAACAAAAATAGATTTTTCAATCCAAGTCAATTTGGCTTTTTAAAAGGCAAATCAGCGGAAGATGCACTCCAACAGTTTTGTTCCCTTGTAATGTCACACCTTGATAGGAAAAAATGTACGGCTGGTTTGTTTATCGATATAACCAAAGCTTTCGACATGGTTAACCACAATCTTCTGTTGGGAAAACTGGAGAAAGCTGGATTTCGTGGTTTCATGCTCCACTGGTTTTCGTCATATCTTGCAAATAGATCGCAGAGAGTAAAGTTGGATGATATAAGGAGCGAATTATTGTTACTTAACCTTTGTGTTCCTCAAGGCTCCGTTTTAGGTCCAATTCTGTTTTTGATCTACATTAACTCACTCTTTGCTCTTAGTTTCAAGGGTAAACCAACTGCCTTTGCTGATGATATTGGTATCACTTATGGCTTAAACAGTCCTTTGGACCTAGTTTCTGATATTAATTGGGATCTTAGTTTGTTGAGACATTGGTTTACTGAACATCAATTAGTGATAAGCTCAAAAACAAAGATAATGTTCTTCTGCTTATCTTCTATACACACTTTGGATGTTAATGTATACTTTCATGCACCTGAATGCCTTAGATATAAACTGTCTTGTTGCTATTGTGATTCCAGCTCTTCGTTTCCCTCTTTTTGTTATAATGTTTCCTGTAGTGATAAATGTTTCCTAATTGAAAGAGTGAATGAATTTAAATATTTGGGGCTTACTCTTGACTCTAGAATGAGTTTTGTGAATCACATTAACACATTAAAAAATTATTTCCGGTGCACTCTCCGACATTTTGTTTATTTGCGTAATGTCTGCTCTACCAAGCTTTTACTGACAATCTATTATGGTATCTTTCATTCCAAGTTACAATATGGAATTGCTTGTTGGGGTGGTGTATATCGAAATAAAATACATCCTCTGTTAGTTCTTCAAAAATACGTTCTAAGGAACATTTGTCGAAAACCTCCTAGGCATTCTAGCTTTCCTTTGTTCTGTGCCCTGAAAATTCTTCCTGTCCGTCATTTGTATTGTTTTAAGGTGTTCAAAATATTCTTTATGAAGTCTGGTAATCTTAATTTTCGTTTAATTTCTCGTTATAATCTTCGTGGAAACCTTTCGAACACGTTATCTGTACCCAATTTTCGCACTACTGCTTATCGTAATTTTTTCTCCGTTTTGTTTTACCGGTTATTTAATGAACTTCCTCTGTCCATCAGAACAATAGCAATTCCAGGAATGTTCTTAAAATGCGTTAAAATGTGGCTCTTCAGTCTTGACTATGCAGCTTTAGAATCTCTTACTTCTAATATAATGGTTTAACTTTGGTTTACATTTTTTTCTTTTCAAATTTTTTGTTATTACAATTTCCTTTTTTGTTTATAATTTTTTCTGTTTAAACATGTTTTTTTTTTTCTTTACTTTTTTAGTTTTTTGGTTTTTATTACTGGGTCACCCCACCCAAATTTTAGTTTGTATAATTTATCCAATTGAAGTGACATTCTACACTATTTTATTTTTGTATATAAATACTGAATGTCACTAACCTTTCTTATACTTTCTTATTTGTTTATTTTGTATTATGTATCATTTTATGAAAGAAAGATATAAAGAATCTAATCTAAAAACAAAATCTATATTATAATTTTCAGCTCCCTAGCTCAAACTTTGGATTTTCAAAAAAGTTTTTTTTTGTAATGTATGGGCGTGTCAGTAGGCGGATTTTGAAAATATTTACATGCGCTTAAAGGGCCCCAAGAGAGTATATATTAAAAATTTCAGCTCCCTAGATCAAATTTTGGTTTTTCAATAAAATTGTTTTATTTTTTTGTGGGCGTGCCAGTGGGCGGATTTTGAAAATTTTATAACTCGAGCAGTTTTAGGAGTCATAGATCATATATAAAAAATTTCAGCTTTCTAGCTCAAAATTCGATTTTTTCCAAAATTTTGTTTTGTTGAGTTTGTGGGCGGATTTCAAAAATTCGCAAACTTGATTATTTCGGGACCCTAGAGAGTATATGGTTAAAATTGCAGCTCTCTAGGCCCAGTTTAAAGGCCTAATTTTTGCCGACGGACGGACGGACGGACGGATGGACATGGCTAGATCGGCATTACTATCGATGCTGATCATAAATATAGTTACTTTTAGGGGTCTACGGGCAATATTAAGGTATGTTACAAACTATGCGTCAAAAATAATATACCCTTAGAATAGGGTATAATTAACAGGATATTTATTCTTATTTATTGGTCCTTATGCGAACGCTCTAAACTTAACTATATCTTATAATTATTGCCTTTCGGCCTAAGAACTATTTTACGAACTAATCTTACATATATATTCCTCGAGAAAATTTACTAAAACTCGGTATAATTATTGAGATCTTATATAAAACAAATTACAAATTATAAACTACCTATTCTACTTACTTAAACTACTTAACGTATTCTAATTATAATTATTATTCTGAGCACTCAAGTGGCAACAAGTGGTCAAAATCCCAGTTGCTTTCCGAGCGCCTGGCAGTCGTCAACGTGCACACGCGCCGCCGTGAGCCGACTGAAGCCTTACAGCGTCAGTCAACTCCCAGAAGCACCACCACACGTTGGCGAGCCCGGCCTCTCCCAAAAACGCCCTACCTGACTTAATCTAACTTATAAGCTAAGAGGATGTTACCTAGAGTAACGCACCGTCTTGGGAGGGCATGAAGACCCCTCCCCCCTCAAAAAGCCACCAAAATTCGGCAAATTGTTTTTCTGTATCGAATTTATCCCTCTCCGCTATTGCGGTACTAAAACGGAGGAGCTCATGAGCATTGGCGACGTCCTCGCCGCGGATGAGCCGCTTATCTCTCGCGCTGCGGAAGCGGTGGTATAATACCGGGATACCATCCATCGTCTGTACCAGCCCTTTTGCATCAATATGGATAAATGCCTCCGGCGGGATAAAGCCAGACCGGAGCGTACTCTCTATGTATATTTCATTGGGGTAGTAAGCCCCAAAGATCAGACTATTGTCGCTGGCCATCGCCCTTGCAACGTGCCTTCGAGTCACCTTAATGAGGAAATTGTCAATCCTATTCAACTGAGCCCCATCGTATAGGACCTTGTTGGAAATAGTATTTTGTATAATTGGATTCAGGCGTTCGGAACAACCGGAGACAGGTCCTAAGACATTGTCTCTCCAAAACCCGAATCGTTTCCATATAACTAGGCGATATATTAGACCACAATGGACAACCATAAGCGATGATTGGCCTTATAAGGGCCAAGTAGCAAATGACCTTCACTCTAGAGTCAAGTTGACTGCTATGAAACAGTCTCCTTGTCAGAGCATAAGCCTTCTTGGCCCCAGCAAGACAAGCAACTATATGTCTATCGAAATACAGATACTGGTCAAGCCAGATACCTAGATTAGATATCTAACTACGTTTCTCACCGCCAATGGCTGCCCATTTTGTCCAATAATGGCCAATTTCTTCCAGTTTTTTCTGGTATCCCTAGAGGCCCCAGCCAATGGAGTTCTGAACAAGATTGTTTCTGTCTTCTGAAAGTTGATTTTCAACTTCCAGTCGTCGCAATATCGCTTAATTTGATCGAAGTCACGCTGCAAAAGGGTATTAATGACCTCGATTTTAGGACCAAATCGTCGGCATACGCTATAGCATATCAATTGTTGCACTGATTGAGTGTTCAATGGTATTTTTGATCAACAAGTGATAGGCAATGTATCCTCGAATGTTTGTGCTGGATTCTTTCGTCAGATGGGTTTCCGAAATCAAACAAATATCAATATCATATTTATGAATGAATATCTCGAGCTCGTCCATCTTATGCAGAAGGCCGTTCGCATTCCATGTCACTTATTTAACTAAGTCCGTCATATTTATATTATTGCACGTGTGCTTCGAAATTGATTTTCGAGCTTGTCGAGTTTATCAAAGATACGTTTATTAATTTAGCTCTGTTCTTCTAGCCTGGCAAGAATTGCAGAGAAAACTTGGGAGACTGGATCAGATGTTTTATTTGTTTGTTCGCGTCCTTGCAACGCAGCTTCAGCGTATGTTTGTGAACAGCGTTCGGCGACTTTTTTCTAAACAATTTTCCTTCTTTTGGTTGTTGTATTTTGACCATTTCTTTAGCCTTTTTTCGTCCTTCATTGGTTTTATTGTTGCCGTTTTCAGGTTTGTTTTTGGTTTTATTTGCGATTGGTAGCGTAGTTTTCTTTATTTTGTCGCGTCTATTTTGAAGTTCTTTAGCTACTTCGCATCCGCGATAATTTGCCGGATGTTTTCCATTGCAATTTATGCATGTTGGTAGGTCTTGTCTACTTAGAGCGCATTCCTTCGATAAATGTTTACCGGCACATTTTACGCAACGCGGCTCTTTTTGGCAATATGTGTGCGTGTGATTGTAGCCTTGGCAACGCTTACACTGAGGAATCTGACGAGTCCTTTGGCGCATCGGTTCAATTTTAACCACTATGTTTAGGATAGTTTTAATGTTGTATATTTTTTCGATGTTTTCAGACTTTTCGAAACTAAGCATGAATAGCGGAAGTCCGCGTTTGACAACAATTTCCTCGTCTTGTTCCGTTTTTTGCTTTTCTTTTTTAAGTATATTAACCGCGTCGATAATTTTGAAACCTTTAGTTTTAAGATCTTGCAAAACATCATCTTTGCGGCACGAAGAGTGGAGCCCTCTGGCTACAACTCGGTGTGGCCTTTCAGACTTGTTTTCATAAGTGTACCAGTGTACCTTCTCAGTATTCAGTTTCTGAGAAACTGCACGATAGCTCTCAGGATCGCTTACATTTATATTTCACACATTATTATTCAGAGATGTTACTTTGAATGTGGACTTTGCTATAACCTTAACAATGCTACTTAGCTTGCTGTAGTCGGAAACTCCGACAACGTTAATTGGAGGTGGAAGGTATATCTTATTTTGAGGTTTTTTTCGTAGCTTTTCTATACCGCAGTCTGAGAAGGAAAAATCGCGCGATCTTACAGCGTGCAATGACCCTCAAGCGCGAAAATCAGCTGTGTGTTGTTTATACAAAATACGGCAGTGTTTTTGTAAGATCAACTGCTAATGGGAGAAACAAACAGGTTTACCACCTAGAGAAGCTGAATGACTTCGTAAAAGTACCTGCCAATAGAAGAAGGAAAGACAGACCCGAGGATATGAATGCTGCTGCTGCGGGGGAATGACATTTAGATAACGTAATTGTAATTTTAGTATGAATGAATTTATCTCAAAGCGTTTTCTCTTTTTCTATTCTATTCCTATTCTATTTCCTCTTTTTATACCCTATTCTAGGGGTATATTAATTTTGACGCATAGTTTGTAACATACCTTAATATTGCCCGTAGACCCCTAAAAGTTACTATATTTATGATCAGCATCGATAGTAATGTCGATCTAGCCATGTCCGTCCGTCCGTCCGTCGGCAAAAATTAGGCCTTTAAACTGGACCTAGAGAGCTGAAATTTTAACCATATACTCTCTAGGGTCCCGAAATAATCAAGTTTACGAATTTTTGAAATCCGCCCACAGACACGCCCACAAACTCAAAAAAAACAAAATTTTGGAAAAAATCGAATATTGAGCTAGGAAGCTGAAATTTTTTATATATGATCTATGACTCCTAAAACTGCTCGGGATATAAAATTTTCAAAATCCGCCCACTGCCACGCCCACAAAAAAATAAAACAATTTTATTGAAAAACCAAAATTTGAGCTAGGGAGCTGAAATTTTTAATATATACTCTCTAGGGGCCCTTTAAGCTCATGTATAAATATTTTCAAAATCCGCCCACTGACACGCCCACAAATAAATAAAACAATTTTTTTGAAAATCCAAAGTTTGAGCTAGGGAGCTGAAATTTATAATATATACTCTCTAGGGGCCCTTTAAGCTCATGTATAAATATTTTCAAAATCCGCCCACTGACACGCCCACAAATAAATAAAACAATTTTTTTGAAAATCCAAAGTTTGAGCTAGGGAGCTGAAATTTATAATATATACTCTCTATGGGCCCTTTATGCTCATGTGTAAATATTTTCAAAATCCGCCCACTGGCACGCCCACAATTTTTTTTTTTTTTTTTTTTTTTGAAAATTCAAAGTGAGCTAGGGAGCTGAAATTTATAATATATACTCTCTAGGGGCGCTTTATGCTCATGTGTTAATTTTTTTTTAAATCCGCCTACTGACACGCCCACAATTAAATAAAACAATTTTATTGAAACACCCAAGTTTGAGCTAGGGAGCGTTTTTTGTGATAAAATCCTTTAAATGTTATATAACAAAATATGTAGAGCGTTCTTAACAATTCAACCATACTTAGACTTTTGTCACGCCCACTTATGAGGGATAGGAATAAGAATAGGGTATACAACAGTTCGCCCAAGCGGACTGTAGCCCGTCCCTATGTTTAACTATCTTTTTCCTATGACTTTTCTGTGTTCCTCTTCGGCTGTTCAAAGAATGTTGAAAATTTTAAAATTTAGTTCCGATGCTCGTTTTTTTTTACTATGACAAGTACAAGTAGTGTATCGTCCGTGGCTAATGGCGTGAGCAATAATACTGTGCGCACTATGATACGGATTCTATCTAGAATTTGTTCGGGTTTTTTAGTATGTCACTTGAATGCCCGTAGTCTTAACAACACAAAGTTAGATTACTTAAGATATGTTTTCGAGGGCTCTGAAATTGATGTGATTTGTGTAAGTGAGACATGGTTTGAGCCTGATATTAATCATCATATCTTCGACATGTTTGGCTATAAGTTGTTCCGAAATGATAGAATAACTAACACAATAGGGGGTGGGATTGCAATTTATTGCATATCAACCTTAAAATGCAAGGTAGTTGGTAAATCCGCTGGCAACGGAATTGAATATTTAACGTTAGAGGTGACCGATGTTTGTGTAAAATGTATCCTGTGTGTATAATCCAAGTCGAAATTTCTTACCAGATCCGTTTTTCGCTGAGGTAACTAATTATGCCCAAATAAGCGAACATTTTATTGTCTGTGGAGATTTCAACACCGATTGGAGAAGGCGTGATATTTTATCGCGCCGACTCATTGACTTAGTGCTTCCTCGTTATAAGCAATTCTTATCCAACTCGATATGCTCCAAATTTTAAACCAAGTTTGTTAGACCTGGTTTTAGTCTCTGATGCTTCAAACGTTCTTCTTTTGGATCAACTTCCTCTTGAAGGGATATCTGACCATGACTTGTTATTTTGTTCTTATAATATTGATTTTTCGCATGATCCCATTGCGCATACTTTCTCATACAGAGATTTTAAGTCTGTTGATGTAAACTCACTACATAGAGAAGCAAGTACAATACCATGGGAACTTTGTTTGTATCTAGAAAATGTCAACAACAAGCTGAACTTTCTTCAGTCGCAGACTGAGGAGCTTTTTAACAAACATGTCCCTCTGCGGACTGTACAAATAAGAAATTTGAAATGCCCGTGGTTCACCCGAGAAGTATTAGATGCAATAAATAAGCGCAGAAAGTACTATAGTAAATGGAGACGTAGCCCTACTTCAATGAATTGGGAAGCTTTCTGTGTAGCGCGTAATCAGTCCACCTTTGTTACGCGCCGCGCTTAATATAACTATTTCTCAAGAACATTAAAGGATTCACTTCCTTCCAAACAGATATGGACTAATTTACGAAAGATTACATGAAATCGTAATCTCCCTAAGTAACTTAGACACCACCAGTGGAGAAAAACCCTACAACTGCACCCAAACACTTCTCTCCTATCTCTCTATTCTTTCTAATACCAAGTAGCTTACACTGTGTTCTAAGCATTATAAGGGTACTGTAACAACAGAAAAAAAATCCCTTTAGCGTAAGCAAATTATAAAAAAAAAAAAAAAAATAGTTGTTGGTAACAGAGTAGAAACAGTCTGTCGCTTAGATCCCAATATCCTTACTTGCGCATTCCTTTCAAGTACCGGTACAAGAAATCCTCAGTTCTCCTTGCAAGAAGAACTTCTATGCGAGCTTGATTATGATTTTAAATCAGTAAATGAAAATGATGTCACTGAAAGCGTTGCTGATCTTAAATCGAATGCAACAGGTGAGCATGGCATCCCACTCCGCTTTTTGAAAATGGTTTTTCCTTTTATACTACGGGCACTTACGCATATTGTTAATCATTGCCTTGCTTCTTATACTTTCCCTGATAACTGGAAAGCCGCCAAAATAATTCCTGTTGCAAAGAAACCGCAACCCTCGCTTCCTAATGACTTTCGCACGTTAAGTATTCTTCCGACCCTATCAAAAGTATTTGAGAAGATACTGGCAAAGCAAATAGTAGCTCATATAAATGGGAATGCTTTACTTTCTCCTTTTCAGTCGGGTTTTAGACCCGGGTACAGCTGTGCTACTGCAATGGTGAAAGTTCTTGACGATATAAGGCAACAATATGACCGAAGTTACATAACGGTCTTATGTTTGTTAGACTTCTCCAAGGCTTTTGATAGGGTCAACCATCAGATCTTATGTACAAAGCTCCGCTATTGTTTTGGTTTCAGTGATATGGCAGACCGGTTATTAAGTTTAAGTAGCTATTTAAGCTTCAATCGTTCTCAAAGAGTTCTGGTTGGTGACCATTTATCGAATGTCAAATTCCTGCGGGATGGTGTGCCACAAGGATCTATTTTAGAACCCATTCTTTTTTTGTACGTTCATAAATGATATTGCTCGTGTATGTAATAGTTCATCTTTTCACCTTTATGCCGATGATGTCCAAATTTTCCTCTCAAGGCCTATCGGATTAATTGAGGATCTTTTCCACCGGATAAACCTTGACCCCTCAGCTATACACAGCTGGTCTGTTGAAAATGGACTTACTTTAAATCCATCTAAGACTCAGGCAATTTTAATCTCCAAAAAGTTTTACACACCGGAAAATTTCCCTCCTCTCTTTCTGTCCAACGTAGAAATAAAGTTTGTTGAAAAAGTTACTACCTTAGGTTTTAAAATAAATAGTAGTCTTTCTTGCAATGACCATGTCAATTATGTCATCAGCCGTATCTATGGTTGCCTTCGTAAGTTATGGACATGTGCCACTTTTATCCCCCGCGATACGAAATTAAAATTAATGAAAACGTTACTGGTTCCCATTATAACTTATGCAGAAGTTGTCTACTGTATGCTTGATTCCTTATCACAAAATAAGCTTCAAGTTGCATTTAACGGAATGAGTCGTTATATCTTTGGACTATGAAGATATGACCATGTATCAGCTAACCAAACTAGTATATTAGGATGTTCATTAAGGCAATTTCTTGATGCTAGAAACTGTATTTTTCTGCATAAAATAATATACTCAAAATCACCACGATATCTTGGGTTGGGGACACAATCCCGAAAACCAAAATCCCGAAAATCCAAAATCCCGAAAATCCAAAATCCCGAAAACCCAAAATCCAGAAAATCCAAAATCCCGAAAAGCCAAAATCCCGAAAAAAGAATCCCGAAAACGAAATCGTTTTCGGGATTCTTTATTTAATTTTGAATGTAAAATAGACAAGTGTTTGTCCATTCCATATTATTATATATAATAATAAATTATATAATAATATTTTGCAATTGTTTGCGTTGTAATGTTTTGCAATTCGCAATGTGTATTCAGTTGAGCTGATCTCAAATAGTGTGATAGCTGACCGACTAGATTTTTGTTAGACAGTGAACATTTTTCTTTATAATTAAAAACTTTATATTATCAGTGACATTTTGTGTTTGAAGTCTTAAGTAGAAATGAACGTTTCCATCGTGAAAACCAACAAACAGCGTGAGAAACTGCTTATTGACGGCTACAAAAAATACAAGGATACATTTTACTGGGAGTGTGAGCAGCGAAAGCATTCTGAAATAAGTTATCTCAGAATAATTGCGTACAATATGAACTAGAACTTGTATTATATTATTTTGTCATTGATCGTTTTTGATATGTTTTTGTAAGACTTGAACTGTTTTTTTTTATGTTTAATTTATTTGAAGTTTTTTATTTTGTTTATTTTGTTAAATAAATTTGCCAAATTTTTTTGTTGGTACAATAAAATTTTTAGTTTCATTTTCGGGATTTTGGTCTTTCGGAATTTTGGATTTTCGGGATTGTGGCTTTTCGGGATTTTGGATTTTCGGGATTTTGGGCTTTCGGGATTACGTTTTTCGGCATTCTGTCCGACTCCCTATCTTTATGAGAAATTGCATTTCACACAGTCGGATAGAAATTTTAACTTAATAATTCAGCCTTATAATTATAATACTCGTAACTTGTCGCGTCTTTTCTTTACTTACGCCGTTAAGCTATGGAACTCCTTGCCTGAACACATCAAGCGAGCATCGGGAACTCTGAAATTCAGGACAGCTATATTTAAATATTTTTCTGAACAGTACTAGAGGTTTCTTCCTTCTTTCCTTCTTTATTCTTATCTTCTTTTCTTTTCTCCACTTAATTTTACTCTTCTTTTAAATTAAATTGTTAATCTTCTTTCTGGGAATATTATAACTTTAAAACGCATACTGTGAAAAACTAATGTAAAATTAATTTTGTTAGTGCTCTATAAAGACCATGTCTTACTTGCACTTATTGTCAAAACAAATTGAAATTGAATTGACAAAAAACAAAAAACAATGTAATATTTCCGCTTCAATAAATTACAATATAAAATCAAAAGTTAAACAGTTATTTTTGATATCTGCCTTAAAATTTTAAGGAAGGAAAGAACTAGATAGATAGTTTATTTTTGCTTCATGAAATAAAAATACGTTGTCGCCCAATTTACATCTATATATTAATATATATAATTGCAGAGATTTGACATTTTTCGTTTTTTGTCTTTCAACTGAATCCATATTTATTATTTAAAAAAAAAAAACACAAATAAATATGAAAATGTTATTATTAATGAAGAAAACCATGAGAAAAAAAATAAAAATAAATAAATAATAATAATATGAATATTCAAAAGAATAAAAAAATAAATAAATAACTAAATAAATAATTAAATAAAATAAATAATAAAATAAATAAATTAAATAAATAAACAAATAGATAGATAAATATATCATAATTAATAAACAAATAAACAAACAAATATTATAGGGCAAGGCATTTTCTGTCTCTTTTCCGCTACTCTAATCGATTTCGGTAAGTGTATTAATAATCTTTTGGTAGGAACACATTGTCGTTCGTATATGGTTTGAAAACTACGTTAAAATCTAATTTGTTTGGCTAAAGTGGTGTAAGTGTACCTTGGCCCTATCATAGCGCATGTACCTTGGACCATTGGTTTGTCCTAGTGAAAATTTTTAAATAATATTGAAGTGATAATTTTGGTTTTCTTTTATGTTGTTCCCTTAAAGTAAGTTTTTAAATAATATTGAAGTCCTTTGTTAAGTTTTTTTTAGTAAAACATTTTTTTTATTTAATAGATACTATTATTTGAAATTATTTTTTTTAATCAAGCACAAATACTTTAAGATAATGGTTTGTTTTTTTGCTTTTTTTTTGAAATAAATAAAGAATGGTACCATTTTTACTTTTTATTGAAATAAATTAAAGTTTTCACCTTCCACTCCGTGGACCAAGGTACAACCATGTCTTGTACCTTGGACCGTTTGAGGTTAGCATATAAAAGTTAAGTTTTCTAAGGAATGGTAAGTAATATTTTTTTGGTAGTTTCGCCATATCATAGAAAAGACTTCAGGTAGTAACAAAAAAAAAAAACTAAAGAAAAAACCACACATAAAATATTGGCAAAAAACTGAAATCCGGACCGAGGTACACTACCTTCCCCTACATTATAATGAAGCGTGGTGTCCTGCTTATGAGTGGTGGTGGTTTTTCGTCGAGTGGCGCAAGTGTCCCATAGAATAATGTCCAGAGACAGGCGACCAATTTCTTGTTCAGCCTGTCTACTGTATAGCGGGGGCGTTTAAAGAAAATACGGCAAGTACCGATAAGGAAAAGAACCAGGTGACCGATTTCTTGTTCAGCTTGTCTACCTAAATCCAACAGATTGTTTTAAAAAATAAAAAAGGTGGCTCCAACTTGGTTGTGTGCTCACAAACTTTATTATTATATTATTTAAAAGACTGCAACAATTCAGAATTCACGCTGCCCTCTTATACACAGAATTGCAACGGTGCAGTGTGAAACTTAAAAACAACAATAATTCTTTATTTCTCCGTTTGCTCAATTCTGTGTATGCGAAGACTTACAGTTGCGAGTTTTAATAGCATTTTTAAGTTTACATGGGATATGTACTTTTTTAAGTTTTAAAAGTGCTTACAAATAAAAATATACCATCTAATATGGCAAAATATAAATGTTATTGCAAGTAATAACAATAATAATTGAATAAGAATAATAATAGAAAAAAGATAATAATAATTGAAAAAAGTAAATAAAAATAAATAAGTAAATATTAGGCATTAACGGGCCCATACTGGGCCTAAAGCCCAGCTTCTCCAACCACTTTCTTTGCGTAGTAGAAGGGACCTACAATTTTAAGCCGAATCCGAAGCCGAACTGAAAATTTGAGAAGCTTCTCATGACAATTGATACTCTTGGATGTTTGTCAGACGTTCGCAAGAGGTGGGGCAGTGAAAAAAACTCAAGATGTTACTTGGCCCCGGCGGGTATTGAACCGGGGACTTTTCGATTAGTAGTCCAACACACCAACCATCGAGCCACTGCGCCCGACGAAAAAGTAAATAGTGAGTTTAATAAAGGTAATTTAGTTCTTGTATTAAATATGCCTGCTACAATAATAAATAAATAAATAAACAAATACATAGATACGAGTACATACCGTCGCTTGAAAAGCAAACTGACATAAGTAAAAATTTGGCGATTTTGAGTTAACTATACAGAACGAATCGCAAAAAAAATTAAATTTTTCTATCAAACCGTCATAACTATAACTCTTAAACTGGGAGCATGAGGGCACAAGTGTCGTTTTGAATTTAAGGAAAAATCCCTGTTGTTTTTCCCAGCTAAATGACTTTTTTTCAGTTGTAACACTTTGCTTCAAAAAAAATTATTAAATCGTGATGAATAAGTTTCTTGAAAAGTGACACTTTTCGTGTTGTGTCATTTTACGTTGGAACAAAACTAGTTGATGAATTTCAAAGTTTTTTTGATTACTTTAAGAAGTGTCGTTTTACCAATAAGCTAAGTTTTATTTTATATAATTTTATTACAGTCGATTTTTTCATTAAAAGTTCCTATATTTTTTTTTTTTTTAATATAACTTAATACTATTTAAAGTGAGTTGTTTCTACAAAAACGATAAAAAAAAATACAAATGGTTTTATTTCAAAACAAAACGACACTTTTTCCCACTTTTCTCTTAAATTAGTAGCAATTTGGATGTAAAACGATATAAGTCAAAGCAATTTTTTGAAAAACGGCTTGTTGTAGTAACTAAAATATACCAGTTCAAAGAAAAAAAATACTTTTTTAACTTTACAACTTTTTGGTATTCATAGAAATTCCAAACTAAAATGATTTTTTTAAGTTATGAAAAACTTCAAATGGCTTTTCTGAAAATGTATGAATTTTGACTTATGTCAGTTTGCTTTTCAAGCGACGATACATAAATCAATAGGTAATTATTTGAACAGTTAAATAAATATTATTAAGTTAACAAAAACAAATAGATAAATAATAAATGGAAATATATAACACAAAATATTTTATATGTCACGATGAAATTAGTTCATTGACTAGCGGATTGTTGGAGATATTACGGATCTATAAACGGATAAAGCATTCGTATGGCTATATTTACTTTATTAGTTGTTTCCAAAATGTGTTTGTTAAATGAACGTTTTTGATCGAAGAGTATGCCCAGGTACTTAACAAATGGTTTCCATGCTATTAAGTGGCCATTTAATCTTAATTGATCAGCTGGACGAAAGCAAGAACTAAAATCAACTCAAAAATGTCGACTTCACTTATTTTAAGACCCAGCTGAAATTGCACCCAACATTTTGTCACTAAAGCTCATATTTAAACTTTTAAAAATTAACCTCACCAAATACTTGCCATAGTTTCACGTGCTTAAGACGACACAGTACTATCAATATTTAATGTTTAGCATTCATTGAACAGGTTTAATGAAGCAGAAAACACAACACATGTTACTCCTTACATAATATTGAATTGAACAGTCAAGATGGAAAAAAAGTTGACATATGTCTTACACAGTCTTACAACTTGTATAGAGCATAGTATTGGACTTTATCGCGTGAAAGAATTTACAGAAAACGACACTAATTGTGCACTTTACTTCGTCACTAGGCGAAGAGTCCTTTATTTTGTAACACGCAACCTTAATTTATGAAACCCAAGTAATACTTATTTATAAAATGTGTCAGAATACAAGGAAAAAAAATCACAATCCTACAGACAATATCAGCTATTGACCCTGTTCGGTTGGGGTTTTGTATACTTCATTAGCTTAATATGAAAATTACTAATCCATAAAATGGGTCATTACAAAAATGGTTTAATCAATCAATCACCACAACATTTATATCCTTCCCTTTTCTACCGAAAAGTTTTGTGGGCGTATAGACATTGTAATACCACGCTGTGATACATATAGGAGTATCTCCCTCTGGCTTCTAGTAATTGAGGTCACCTGTGGTTGAGTTGAAAATAAATTGTTTTCGATTAACTTCTTACCACAGAAATGCAATCAACCGAAATAATTCGTATTTACTCGAGAAGTTGAGCATGAGGGCTTGTGTGTGTGTTGTGTCTGTAAGATGTTTTTTTTTTTTAAAAGAGATAGATGAATAACAAGATAGTGTTGCTGTTCTGCTCTTAGATTTCTATACTTAACGCAACGCGGATGTTAACGCATACGCAAGCCGAATTTAAATGAATTAAATACATTTTGTCATACAGAGTCACTGTAGGGTATTTGTAGGTTTTTCAATTAATGTCTCTATGGTAGCGAGAAAATTGTGATATAGAATACACTCCGCGCCACTTGAATAGCACATGTAATAAAACTTTTTTGTAAACGAAATTTTGGGGATCCAGATAGAAGTTTATTTTTTATTTATTTTTTCTTATAATTATTATTAATTCTTAATCTAATACAGTAATTTTTGTGTTTTTAAATGATACGGTTAAGTTGATATTATATTTTTGAATAAACTATCTAAAAAAATACACCCTGATTTTTGCGCCACTTGAATAGAACACTTCTCAAAAAAAGTCCATTATGAAAATTCTAATAATTCAAATATGTTTATTATATCCTTATTAACTTCCCAGTGGAAGTTCTTGTAATGGGGCCGATTTTGTGAATCGCGGATTTTAACATATCTTCACATTTCAAGGTCAACAGAATCCAAATCCAACGTTTTTATAGAGATGTCTGGGTGTGTGTATGTACGTATGTGCGTATGTGCGTTCGGAATTATCTTTCGCCACGATTATCTGGAGAACCAATGATGCTATTGACATGGAATCGGGTTTATTCGAAGCGTAATAACGTAACTCAGAACTTAAAATTAGAGATAGGCCCGAATTAAGTTTCCAGCGAAATCGGCCCAGCCGTTTTTTGTTAGTAAATAAATAACTAAAAAATAAAGGCAAACCAGCTGAATTTTGAAATTGATGATTTGTACTATTTTTAACTTCCCAGTGCAAGTTCTTGTAATGGGCCCGATTTTGTGAATCGCAGAATCCAAATCCAACGTTTTTATAGAGATGTCTCTATTTGTGTATGTAAGTATGTGCGCATGTTCGTATGTGCGTTCGAAATTATCTTTCGCCGCCATTATTTCAAGAACCAAAGATGATATTGACATGCGACCAGGTTTATTCGAAGCGTAATTACGTAACTCAGAACTGATTGAGTTTCCAGCCAAATCGGTTAAGCCGTTTTTTGTTAGTAAATAAATAACTAAAATAATTTGCCTTTATTTGTACTATTTATTGTCATTTGTTATTGAGCAAATCATTATTACATTGTGCTCCGCTATTTCGCATAAATATAAATTTACAGGTCTCCGTGTTCATAACAATGGTTGCATTAATATATGTATGTATATAACACTTTGCTGTTATTAACAACATTTAATTTCCATGAACAATATTAAAGAGCATTTTTTAATATTAAATATTTCTTAACCATATCTTTTGGTTAACCACATTTCAAAATTTTCCACTAAACGCATAAATCATATTGATCCCACTTGGAAGTTATCCTATTTGGAATAGTATCGTACAATCGGGCTAAATAATCGAGTGAAGTTGAGCTCCAACTAGTTTGATAGCTTCGATTAGTTCTGTTATAGTTGTGTATTGTTGTCCCGACTCATACACTTTTCGGCTCAACCAACCCCAAATATATTTCAATGATGTTTAGATCCGGTGAAAAAGGTGGCCAGCTTAATAATTCCACGTTTTGGCTTCTTATATATGATTTAGCGATTCGGGCAGTACGGATTGGCGCATTGTCTTGTGGATATGTCCACTGCAATGGTCAAAAAGATTTTGAAAGAATGGAAAGGCCAGTTTTAATACACAAATGTGGGCCATCGTTGTTCGGGCACGAACCAGGACCATGGTAAGGTCTTTGCTCTTAATATGACCTACATTCTTTCATCCACAGACCGCTGACGCAATCATCATCGTGCCATCCAACCCACCACCAATCCTTCATCCAATATACTCCGGTTACGGCACATGTATGCACATTCCATTTCTCGCAATGGATGTATACATTGTCGCCTATCACCGACGTCAGCCACATTCCTCACGATCACATATCGACACAAGAGTCGATGTGTTTATTCTTTTTATTCCCACACAGCATTGCGACCCGATACTGCACGTCGTCGATGGGGCGACCGGTGGCAGTGGGCAATCTGTTGGATACATAAACCACCACACTGCCGGCACAAAGATATTCAATTCTGAGAATATCTACGACATGCCAGAGCAACGAGTGTTGATGGTGATTGCGGCGATCGGCACCCTTATCGTCTTGGGCAGATGGGTAGCCAAGGTTTGGACGTGGGCGCAGTTGCAGGACACTCTACACCTCTGGGACTTGGTGTAAGTTCTGATGACGCGGCACTTGTGTACAAGCGACTTGGTGGTTGGATGGGAATAATCTACGGGAGAATATTCACAGTCAATTTTCATATTCACGCGCAGCGGTCCCCTACCACGACGGTCTTCTACGTAAACGGTCTCTTCCAATCAATAAAGTTAAAATTAAATTAAATCAACTCTTTGTCTTTTCTTCTCTGGCGCTGGCTCTTTTCTTGGTGCTCTTCCCCTCGGTTCTTGCTGGTTTTCTTGGTGGATTTTCCCTCGAGTTTAAAGGTACAGAATTCACGCTCACAACTCTGCAGTTCGGAAGTCTAAATCCCCGACAATCGTATTCATCGTTGTCGACAGAAATTGCAACTCGCAGGTGCCGTAGTCCCAGATTGCTCCCCACACCTCCACACTTGCTATATAAGCGGTCCAAGTGATAGGTTTCTTTTCGTAGGTCATGAAAATAATAGCTGTAGCCATAAATACATTTTGTCATACAGAGTCACTGTAGGGTATTTGTAGGTTTTTCAATTAATGTCTCTATGGTAGCGAGAAAATTGTGATATAGAATACACTCCGCGCCACTTGAATAGCACATGTAATAAAACTTTTTTGTAAACGAAATTTTGGGGATCCAGATAGAAGTTTATTTTTTATTTATTTTTTCTTATAATTATTATTAATTCTTAATCTAATACAGTAATTTTTGTGTTTTTAAATGATACGGTTAAGTTGATATTATATTTTTGAATAAACTATCTAAAAAAATACACCCTGATTTTTGCGCCACTTGAATAGAACACTTCTCAAAAAAAGTCCATTATGAAAATTCTAATAATTCAAATATGTTTATTATATCCTTATTAACTTCCCAGTGGAAGTTCTTGTAATGGGGCCGATTTTGTGAATCGCGGATTTTAACATATCTTCACATTTCAAGGTCAACAGAATCCAAATCCAACGTTTTTATAGAGATGTCTGGGTGTGTGTATGTACGTATGTGCGTATGTGCGTTCGGAATTATCTTTCGCCACGATTATCTGGAGAACCAATGATGCTATTGACATGGAATCGGGTTTATTCGAAGCGTAATAACGTAACTCAGAACTTAAAATTAGAGATAGGCCCGAATTAAGTTTCCAGCGAAATCGGCCCAGCCGTTTTTTGTTAGTAAATAAATAACTAAAAAATAAAGGCAAACCAGCTGAATTTTGAAATTGATGATTTGTACTATTTTTAACTTCCCAGTGCAAGTTCTTGTAATGGGCCCGATTTTGTGAATCGCAGAATCCAAATCCAACGTTTTTATAGAGATGTCTCTATTTGTGTATGTAAGTATGTGCGCATGTTCGTATGTGCGTTCGAAATTATCTTTCGCCGCCATTATTTCAAGAACCAAAGATGATATTGACATGCGACCAGGTTTATTCGAAGCGTAATTACGTAACTCAGAACTGATTGAGTTTCCAGCCAAATCGGTTAAGCCGTTTTTTGTTAGTAAATAAATAACTAAAATAATTTGCCTTTATTTGTACTATTTATTGTCATTTGTTATTGAGCAAATCATTATTACATTGTGCTCCGCTATTTCGCATAAATATAAATTTACAGGTCTCCGTGTTCATAACAATGGTTGCATTAATATATGTATGTATATAACACTTTGCTGTTATTAACAACATTTAATTTCCATGAACAATATTAAAGAGCATTTTTTAATATTAAATATTTCTTAACCATATCTTTTGGTTAACCACATTTCAAAATTTTCCACTAAACGCATAAATCATATTGATCCCACTTGGAAGTTATCCTATTTGGAATAGTATCGTACAATCGGGCTAAATAATCGAGTGAAGTTGAGCTCCAACTAGTTTGATAGCTTCGATTAGTTCTGTTATAGTTGTGTATTGTTGTCCCGACTCATACACTTTTCGGCTCAACCAACCCCAAATATATTTCAATGATGTTTAGATCCGGTGAAAAAGGTGGCCAGCTTAATAATTCCACGTTTTGGCTTCTTATATATGATTTAGCGATTCGGGCAGTACGGATTGGCGCATTGTCTTGTGGATATGTCCACTGCAATGGTCAAAAAGATTTTGAAAGAATGGAAAGGCCAGTTTTAATACACAAATGTGGGCCATCGTTGTTCGGGCACGAACCAGGACCATGGTAAGGTCTTTGCTCTTAATATGACCTACATTCTTTCATCCACAGACCGCTGACGCAATCATCATCGTGCCATCCAACCCACCACCAATCCTTCATCCAATATACTCCGGTTACGGCACATGTATGCACATTCCATTTCTCGCAATGGATGTATACATTGTCGCCTATCACCGACGTCAGCCACATTCCTCACGATCACATATCGACACAAGAGTCGATGTGTTTATTCTTTTTATTCCCACACAGCATTGCGACCCGATACTGCACGTCGTCGATGGGGCGACCGGTGGCAGTGGGCAATCTGTTGGATACATAAACCACCACACTGCCGGCACAAAGATATTCAATTCTGAGAATATCTACGACATGCCAGAGCAACGAGTGTTGATGGTGATTGCGGCGATCGGCACCCTTATCGTCTTGGGCAGATGGGTAGCCAAGGTTTGGACGTGGGCGCAGTTGCAGGACACTCTACACCTCTGGGACTTGGTGTAAGTTCTGATGACGCGGCACTTGTGTACAAGCGACTTGGTGGTTGGATGGGAATAATCTACGGGAGAATATTCACAGTCAATTTTCATATTCACGCGCAGCGGTCCCCTACCACGACGGTCTTCTACGTAAACGGTCTCTTCCAATCAATAAAGTTAAAATTAAATTAAATCAACTCTTTGTCTTTTCTTCTCTGGCGCTGGCTCTTTTCTTGGTGCTCTTCCCCTCGGTTCTTGCTGGTTTTCTTGGTGGATTTTCCCTCGAGTTTAAAGGTACAGAATTCACGCTCACAACTCTGCAGTTCGGAAGTCTAAATCCCCGACAATCGTATTCATCGTTGTCGACAGAAATTGCAACTCGCAGGTGCCGTAGTCCCAGATTGCTCCCCACACCTCCACACTTGCTATATAAGCGGTCCAAGTGATAGGTTTCTTTTCGTAGGTCATGAAAATAATAGCTGTAGCCATAAATACATTTTGTCATACAGAGTCACTGTAGGGTATTTGTAGGTTTTTCAATTAATGTCTCTATGGTAGCGAGAAAATTGTGATATAGAATACACTCCGCGCCACTTGAATAGCACATGTAATAAAACTTTTTTGTAAACGAAATTTTGGGGATCCAGATAGAAGTTTATTTTTTATTTATTTTTTCTTATAATTATTATTAATTCTTAATCTAATACAGTAATTTTTGTGTTTTTAAATGATACGGTTAAGTTGATATTATATTTTTGAATAAACTATCTAAAAAAATACACCCTGATTTTTGCGCCACTTGAATAGAACACTTCTCAAAAAAAGTCCATTATGAAAATTCTAATAATTCAAATATGTTTATTATATCCTTATTAACTTCCCAGTGGAAGTTCTTGTAATGGGGCCGATTTTGTGAATCGCGGATTTTAACATATCTTCACATTTCAAGGTCAACAGAATCCAAATCCAACGTTTTTATAGAGATGTCTGGGTGTGTGTATGTACGTATGTGCGTATGTGCGTTCGGAATTATCTTTCGCCACGATTATCTGGAGAACCAATGATGCTATTGACATGGAATCGGGTTTATTCGAAGCGTAATAACGTAACTCAGAACTTAAAATTAGAGATAGGCCCGAATTAAGTTTCCAGCGAAATCGGCCCAGCCGTTTTTTGTTAGTAAATAAATAACTAAAAAATAAAGGCAAACCAGCTGAATTTTGAAATTGATGATTTGTACTATTTTTAACTTCCCAGTGCAAGTTCTTGTAATGGGCCCGATTTTGTGAATCGCAGAATCCAAATCCAACGTTTTTATAGAGATGTCTCTATTTGTGTATGTAAGTATGTGCGCATGTTCGTATGTGCGTTCGAAATTATCTTTCGCCGCCATTATTTCAAGAACCAAAGATGATATTGACATGCGACCAGGTTTATTCGAAGCGTAATTACGTAACTCAGAACTGATTGAGTTTCCAGCCAAATCGGTTAAGCCGTTTTTTGTTAGTAAATAAATAACTAAAATAATTTGCCTTTATTTGTACTATTTATTGTCATTTGTTATTGAGCAAATCATTATTACATTGTGCTCCGCTATTTCGCATAAATATAAATTTACAGGTCTCCGTGTTCATAACAATGGTTGCATTAATATATGTATGTATATAACACTTTGCTGTTATTAACAACATTTAATTTCCATGAACAATATTAAAGAGCATTTTTTAATATTAAATATTTCTTAACCATATCTTTTGGTTAACCACATTTCAAAATTTTCCACTAAACGCATAAATCATATTGATCCCACTTGGAAGTTATCCTATTTGGAATAGTATCGTACAATCGGGCTAAATAATCGAGTGAAGTTGAGCTCCAACTAGTTTGATAGCTTCGATTAGTTCTGTTATAGTTGTGTATTGTTGTCCCGACTCATACACTTTTCGGCTCAACCAACCCCAAATATATTTCAATGATGTTTAGATCCGGTGAAAAAGGTGGCCAGCTTAATAATTCCACGTTTTGGCTTCTTATATATGATTTAGCGATTCGGGCAGTACGGATTGGCGCATTGTCTTGTGGATATGTCCACTGCAATGGTCAAAAAGATTTTGAAAGAATGGAAAGGCCAGTTTTAATACACAAATGTGGGCCATCGTTGTTCGGGCACGAACCAGGACCATGGTAAGGTCTTTGCTCTTAATATGACCTACATTCTTTCATCCACAGACCGCTGACGCAATCATCATCGTGCCATCCAACCCACCACCAATCCTTCATCCAATATACTCCGGTTACGGCACATGTATGCACATTCCATTTCTCGCAATGGATGTATACATTGTCGCCTATCACCGACGTCAGCCACATTCCTCACGATCACATATCGACACAAGAGTCGATGTGTTTATTCTTTTTATTCCCACACAGCATTGCGACCCGATACTGCACGTCGTCGATGGGGCGACCGGTGGCAGTGGGCAATCTGTTGGATACATAAACCACCACACTGCCGGCACAAAGATATTCAATTCTGAGAATATCTACGACATGCCAGAGCAACGAGTGTTGATGGTGATTGCGGCGATCGGCACCCTTATCGTCTTGGGCAGATGGGTAGCCAAGGTTTGGACGTGGGCGCAGTTGCAGGACACTCTACACCTCTGGGACTTGGTGTAAGTTCTGATGACGCGGCACTTGTGTACAAGCGACTTGGTGGTTGGATGGGAATAATCTACGGGAGAATATTCACAGTCAATTTTCATATTCACGCGCAGCGGTCCCCTACCACGACGGTCTTCTACGTAAACGGTCTCTTCCAATCAATAAAGTTAAAATTAAATTAAATCAACTCTTTGTCTTTTCTTCTCTGGCGCTGGCTCTTTTCTTGGTGCTCTTCCCCTCGGTTCTTGCTGGTTTTCTTGGTGGATTTTCCCTCGAGTTTAAAGGTACAGAATTCACGCTCACAACTCTGCAGTTCGGAAGTCTAAATCCCCGACAATCGTATTCATCGTTGTCGACAGAAATTGCAACTCGCAGGTGCCGTAGTCCCAGATTGCTCCCCACACCTCCACACTTGCTATATAAGCGGTCCAAGTGATAGGTTTCTTTTCGTAGGTCATGAAAATAATAGCTGTAGCCATTGGGTCCCGCCAAATTAATTTTTTTCTCGTCTGAGAACAGTATTGGCGCTACTAACCCAGTGCCACATTCTAATTATAACCACATGCTTATTTTAGTCACATGATTATTTTAGCCACATTACCTTCTTCACTCGCCTTTCAAAGTTGAGACTCCAGTTTTTAACTTTATCTTTCTTTAAGAAGACCTTAATGTAAGAAGAGACAAAATAACAATGACATGACATGGCAACAGTGCAGTGGTAGTGTATTCACTTGCTGATCGGAAGGTTGCGTGTTCAAATCCCGACCATGTCCATGAAGCAAAACTCCGCAGAATAAAAATTAATATAAGTGCAGTGAATGCTTGCTCATATGTGCACTTTTAATTAATGTACAAGTTTCTGCGGACTAAACTAAAATACGAAACTTCAATATAATGCTCCATAAGTTATTTAGACGCCACCCGTGGAGAAAAAACCATACCGAAAGCACAAACCTATCTTTCCTATCATTCTACTTCTTCCTTGTTCTACCACCTAATAGTAGGCATTGAAATACGTCCACAATGACATTGCATTTGTAGGTGTTGGATTGAAAAATGCCTGCGCTGATACACACTATAAGGTATACAGTAGCACTGTATCAATTACAGAAAAGAAACCCCTTTAGCGCACGCTAATTATAAAAAAAAAACATTACAATAACAATATAAACCTCCGGATATACGAAGAAGAAATCCTTTCAAATTAAAATCGACCACATAACTATTTGAGTTTGTTGATCTGATAAAATAACCTTAATGCAATTTAATTTGTAAAAGAAAATAAGCTGCACTAAAGGACCTTCTCTTGTCTATCTCTCAAATCCTTCCACACCAAGTAGGAACATATCTTTTTCAAGGAAGAATGTTTTTTCTTCATTTAAAATTTTTTTAATCGGTTTCCATATCAGACACTTGGTATCTAAATATCCTGAAGATGTATCCACCCTGATCGCAACACACAAACGGATGTATGAACTGAACATGTACTTCAAAAACGAATATCCTACGCATGGTAGCTCAGCACAAAGACTCTCCATATCCATCTAGATATGGCGAAAAAAAAAAGTACGGATAAACTTTGCAAAACTACATAATGAAATTGTATTCGCGGCTACACAAGCACTGCATGGTGTGTGTTTGAAAATAAATTTTTCCCTGCAACTGGGACACATCAAGTTCGAAGGATTCTTGCCGAATTCACACAAACACGTGCACAGAATATGATGAAAATATACATAAGCCAAATGTGCTCAATGAAACTGCAGAAAATAACCTACTTTCGGCGGGTGTACGCTATACCCCCTCTCGTTTGTACTTCTTTCAATATAATTTTTGTTTTTGAGCAAGTTTTTCATTGCACGCAAGCAAATTAGGAAGTTAATCAGCGGGCGAACGAGAGATAAAAACATAGGGAAGGGCTACACTCAACTTCGGCGAACTGTTTCATACCCTATTCCTATTTCTTTTCCTATCCCTCAGAAAGTGGGCGTACCAAAAGTCTAAGTATGGGTGAATTGTTCAGAACGCTCTGCGTATTTTGTTGCAAAACATTTAAAGGGTTTTATTGAAAAAAAAACAAAGGCCCTTAAAACTATATACCTATACAGGGTGTCCCTTAATTCGTTGGCAATATTTTAGGGCATGATTTATGGGTATATTCTAAGGAAAAAATTGTTCTAGAGTAAGGGCCTATCTCTAATTTTTATATCATTTATTGAGGATTTAAGAAAAGGCTTACTTGGGTGTACCCTGACGCATGTTAACGGTAATTGCGCTGTTAATACTTAATATAGAAATTTCGTTTAGGCCTCTATTTTTAGAAGAAATATTAGCCTTTGTAATTGCATTCAAATAAATTTTATATCTTAACTCAGTCTTAAGATATCCAATTTTTAACCTGTTCCATTTTTCCTGCCCATGCTAATTTTTTGACTTTCGGTTCAATTTTCTCCAGAAAATGCGTAATAAACATAACGTTTTAATATTTTTTTTGAATGAAGGTAACAATAATAAAAATAAAAGCTTACGAAAAGTTTGTAGAAAAACCCATAGATTTTATGATACTTGGCAAAACATGGAACAGGTAAAAATGGGAAAAAAGGTTTTATTGCTTTAAGTTGCAAAAGTTATGAATGAAAACGATTTTTTCCGGTTTAGATATTTTTTTGTTTTAATGTGTGTACTTTAACAGGGAAAATCCATTCATTTACAATCCAGTGGTGATTAGATGACATACCTATCTAACCGAAAAGTGAAATCAATCTCTTCACCAAGGTGGTGAAAGCAAGATCGTTGCGCTTGATATTTCAAAGGTATTTGACAGAGTTTGGCATCAAGCCCTCTTGTCGAAAATACGTGCATTTGGAATTAATGATACTCTTCTTCAATGGATTAAATATAACCCTTCGGACCGCTCAAAGATGTTTTTTGCAACTCACCGAATAAATGCTGGTGTTCCCCAAGGCTCTGTCCTGTCGCCGACTCTATTTCTCATTTTTATAACTTGATCTCCTGTCTGTTACTTCTAATCCAATCCATTCCTTCACTGATGACAGTTCCCTCAGCTTCTAATATTCGTTTCTTGGGTCACGCCCCTCTTCTTAGGGCGTGGAACTGGAACGGCAACGTATGTTAAGCTCATAAAGTGGAATTTAATGCTTTTAAATCGCAATGATGTGTAATAGTGAGGTGTGTCCTATCAGCCGGTGTATATCTCATTCATTTGACATAAGTGAGGTAAGGTGTGATCCTCGACACGAAAAGCAGCAGCTGGCACGCTTGCGGTTACAGCATTACAGCATACACGGCATTCACTCGAAGGTGGGGTGGGTCTTTGCTGCTCATTGGCTACCCGGACTATACAAACAAAATTATCGTGCTAAAAGAAGGTGAAACAAAAGAAAATAAGAAGCCGAAAGAAGGATAGACATAGATAAGGGGATCCTCACACTCGGAAGAATACGAATACACTTTTTCCTTGAATTCATGTTAACACGTTGGATTCGGTTCTATTTGATAAGCACAGCTGGTTTTATTGTGCTGCCGACCGTGGCATTTGCATAATTAAAATGGAAATTTGGAAGAACAGGCTTATCAGCATAGTGATAGTTGTTGTTGCAATATCTTGAGGACTCCCTTTTTCTAATGTGGCAACGGCTGCCGCCATGAAATCATACCTTGGCAAATCCCTCCGCAAACGCCATTGGATTTGACCATTACATTTAACTAGTACACTTCAGAAGATCACTTCAACAAAAATTCTTCAACTTACCACATGGTAAATCGTTTAATTTCCTAATAAATGCAAATTCCCAAAAGTATAGGTCTTAAATTTCGAATTCCCATTAACGGAATAAAAATATGGGTAAATAAACTTTAATTTCAAATAATTCTTTATTTAAGTGTATAGACACGTAGTATCTATATACGTATATTACTAGCTGACCCGGCAAACGTTGTTTTGCCATATAAATTATTTCTAGTGAATATTTTCGTAGGGAAATGAAAAATAGCTAACTTATTGTAAGTGTGTGGGGATGTGGTCTATGACTGAAAGAGGAATTGAGCGCTGTGGACGTTTTGTCCCTTTCAGAACATTAGCGGATATTGGAGAGCGTCGTATGAACGGTGTGTATCAGCAATGAACTCAAGATTATTCATGCTGATTTTGACATTCGAATTCGAACAATAGTTTGTCGAATTAGAAGAATTTGTATTTTGAGATTCGATCGAATAGAAAATTTATTTGAGGAAAACCGGTATAATTGGAAAGAAAATAGACATTCGAACGACTTGACTATTCATTCGAATCTCAAAATAAGCATGATTATTTCTTCTTCAAATCACGATTTGTCGCGTCGCTGTGCTCACCAGCTGGTGTTTTATCAGGATTGATGACAATAGCCAGCGTGATTGTCAGTTTGTAATTTGTGCATGTGTGATTTGAATAATTTGAACAATTCATTGTGCTCATTCAATAGAGTACCTCACGACAACGTCAGTGGCAAATGAAAACAAAAATAAACCAACAGCTGAATGAAATGAAGGAAAACAATGGCGAATTCGCATGGCGGGAAATACGCGAATATTTCCCAAAAAGTTTATAACAAATCCAATTTTAGCAAAAAAAAGTTTCGGAACTAAGAAGGAGTATCCAAACCACGTTTTGGAATACTAAAAATCTAACAATATATTAAGATTCTGTACGAAAAATAAAAGTGAAACCATGACAATCGCGTTGTGGCAAAAAAATATTTTTGTTTGGAAGCAAATAAGTTGAAAAGATTTCTAAACAAACATTTTAGATATCTAAATCCAATTGAACAGGGTTTTCGGTCATCGGTTTTTCGGTTTTTATACCCTATTCTAAGGGTAGGGTGACATGGTCATTGATGCACCACCCCTTTTTCAAACGATCATAAGTCTTTTAAAATAAACTCTTGGTGCTCGGTTTTTTTATATTCATTCGATGGGTTATTTAAGTAGAAACGTACAAACTTAAATTTTTGATAGCGTCTGTCTTCTGAAAGTTAGCATACATTTTTTGGAAAATGTGAAATGGTGCATGGTGCACTGTGGTATGTACTGAATGCACCAACCGCGTGTGCAGAATGCACCAGGAGGGTGCTTATTGCACCACGGAATGATTTTAATAATTAAAAACACATAATTTCAATTAATATATAGAGTTTTATTGGAACAAAAATAACATATAGGATAACTAAAACACAATAAATAGAAAAATTGAAATTTAATTAACATTAAGAAAATTAACAGAAAATTATCAAAAATAAATTATTACCTATACATATCATATAGAAAAAAATAACAAAAACAAGTTGTTCGAACATAAAAATGCTTTAAAATAAATAGAATTAACGAATATTTAAATTGCCGAAATATTCGGCAAATTTGTACGATGATTGCTGCCGTATAGTTAGCCCCAACACATCAGGATCTTTCATCCTCTTTGACCACTTCTTTTTGATTTGAGCCGCAAAAATTAAATGAACCATTCATTACAGCTTTTGTTGAAGGATTTTAAATAGGTTGTCAAAAAACATTTCAACTGAATATTTGTTGAATGATGTCGCTCGTGCTAAGCTGCATGCTTCAGGTTTTTTTAACGACAATTCTGGGTGCCTTCCCCGGAAGCCCCGAAGCCAATCTAGTCCAGCAATTGAATTAGTTTTCCAGCTGGTTGGTACCTATATTTTGCATCTGATTAATGGATGCTAGTTGAAAAGCTAACTTGCGGCATTCGGTTGCTGTGATTCCATAAAAAATTTTGGCGCAATAAGTAATATAGGATTTTAGAGATTCCTCCTGCCGGTCAGAAAAAAACTTTCGTAGATAGATAGAAAAGATAGATATATTTATTTGCTATAAGCTTTGCTTTTACAAATTGATTGACAATAATGTATACATAATTTCACAAAATGGGTAATGATTTTTTTTTATATAAAATAGAGTTAATATAAGGCATAATATTTTACACAAAAGATTGGTAATTAGTTTCCAGAAACATTAACAATATATGTTCAGTACTTATTAAGAGACTTAATATGAAAGCTGGATCATTCATTTAGTATAAAAGCTCTTAGTTTAAGCGAGTTTATAACATATTTGTAAATATTAGTTGCAATGTTTATTTCTTTGACAGCCATTATGCTTCCTAGGTTAGTCAATCCATTAGAAAACAGGAAATGGTTTCTCACTGCATTAAAAATTGGGCATGTTAGGAGAAAGTGCTCAATAGTGTCATCTTCATGCGTGTTACAAATCGTACAAATGTTGGTTGGATCGAAATTATGTCTGTCACCGTGCAGAATTATCCTATGGGCATACCTGTTGGCACACCTTATTTGCGCAATGACTTTATGGATGGACGGTTTAGAGGCAAAATTGAAATATGGCGCCAGCTTATAGGTAGGCTCCTGTATATTTTCCAAGCAAGAAGCATAGTATAAACAGGAAGTTGAGCTAGTTGCTTTCCTGAAATCTTGTTCTATTAATGCTCTCTTCTTGTCCTCCAAAATGTTTTCGTAAGATCGTCTTACGACTGCTAAATTTTGTTGTTCCCACACATCAGTAAAATTATCCATTAAAAGTTCCTTAACTTGTGATGTCCACTTTGGTCGCTGAGTGGTAAGATGGATTCTTAAAACTTCAGTATAGCACTTCTTTATCAGGCGGTCATCGGGGACATTTAACAGCTTCATCCAGAAAAACTTTCGTATATTTTGCAGTCAATGATATTGTTGAAGCTATACAACTCTTACATTTTTTGTAATATCGTCGAACAGTATGGTACGACAGACCAACTTCTTTTGCAGCTCCTCGGAGAGACATTCCGCCATCGATTTTTGTGAGTGCTGCTCTCATCTGGTCTTTCGTATGAAAGCCTTTTTTGTGTAGTAACACTGGTTTTCGCGGCATCCTAAAAAAAGTTTGCTCTTAAAAAAGTTATTCTTCGCAAAATCGGTAAGGTGCACAATGCACCATGGTGCATTTAGCACTATGCTTATGTGGAGCATTGTGCACCAACATGTATTTTTTGATAAAAATTTGAATATTGAGAAAAAAACACAACAAAACTATTAATTTCTTATTTTAAATATAAACGAAATGTCCCAATTTAAGCGATTTATTAATTTTAAGTGAAGAAAAATTCGATTTACAAGCAAATATTAAAAAAGTAAACTCACCTCGATTTTTTTGGTTTTTACTTGAATTTCACAAACCACTTTGCACACTTGCGCCAACAAGCCAGACTGAATCCTAACGCAGTTGCTTAATGTAACGGGCACATATAAATGAGGTAGACACCAATACAGCTACCAGTTTGCTGGATATAGCTGTGGTGCATTTTGCATCACTGGTGCATTTATAACCACCTCACCCTATACTAATTTTGACGCGAAGTTTGATATTGCCCGTAGACCCCTAAAAGTTACAATATTTATCAATAGTAATGTCGATCTAGCCATGTCCGTTCGTCTGTCGGCAAAAATTGAGCCTTTAACCATATACACTCTCCAGGTCCCCGAAATAATCAAGTTTAAGAATTTTTAAAATCCGCTCACAGACACGCTAAAAACTCAAACTAAAAAAAAAAAAATCAAATTTATCAAAAAAATCGAATTTTTAGCTAGAAAGCTGAAATTTTTTATGATCTTTAACTCATAAAACTGCTCGGGAGATAAAATTTCTAAAATCAGCCCACTGACACGCCCACAATTAAATTAAACAATTTTATTGGAAAGTCAAAGTTTGAGCTAGGAAACTGAAATTTATGATATAGACTCTTTAGGTGTCTGATGGGAATAAGAATAGGATAGAGGATAGTTTATGGTTTGTTTTGCTTCAACATACTTTCTCACGTTTTTTCTCTATTATTTGTTACTTTTTACCCTTCAATAGCTTCTGTTTGCACTTTCATATTCAGTTCATTAACAATCACAATGATTATTCCATACGATTTGTGCAAATTTCTGCAATTTTATCATTCAATTTGTTTCTGTTGTTTAAGACAGGGATTCCGCACTTCAGAAAGAGATAGCTTGGTGAAAATGTCTATAGAGCATCTAGCTCGCCGCCGATGCGTCTGGCATATGGTGAATTGAGGTTATTGTAGCCGCAGCGTGCATCCACGCGATTGGCGAGTGCGTTTTCGGAGTCCCCACCGCCCATAAAGTAAATTTGTAAAAAATTATGTGGTTCATTCGACATTGGCAGCAATGAACCCACTTTGTGATAAACTTAGCCTTTGATTTTGAATTTTGAATGGAATTGTTGACCATTTGCGGCATTATTTTTAACTATTTCTGTTGCTCAGAACGATGTCATTTGGAAACATGAATTAAATGTTGACTTCAGCAACAGGTTAGAATCTCGATCCGTACCGATAAGTAAGCCGTTCAATCCAATTATCTTTGTTGATTTGGTGAAGCTCGTTTCTCTTTTGATTGTGATTTACGAAATTGTGCAATGCTCATACGCACATCTGCATTATCTTGTTGGACTCGTTCGTCTGATCTTTGAGCTCTTTTATTTCGCATGTCTGTCGTTCTATTCGTTCGACGGTCCAAATTGTTCCCTTTGCGTCTTGCTGGCATTGTTTACTACACAAATAGATTAAATTGAAGTACTTAATGATGGAAAACAGTATACTGACAATGTATTCGTTCTTTTATTAGTTTACCTTCCTTTCACAATCATAAAACACGTATATATTACTCTTTTATTTTAAATTGTGCCCCTTAAGATTTTGCACGCACTGAATAATAAACAAACTAATAACTGATAAATCAGTTATCGATCACTGAGAGTTGAAGATTATTACAGTACTAATATTGCTATTAAAAAATGGGGGTTGGTGGTAGAAGTTTGAAAATTAAGGGTTATATGTATTTTTGAATGGTATATCATAAAAAAAATAAAAATAAAAAATGTTGTCAAAAAAAAATGTTTGTGGTAGACCACCATTATCACTTAGTGATATAAAAATTAGTTATAAACCTATTCTCATACCTACGGAATATACATATAAAATTTCATCAAAATCGGTCAAGCCGTTTCGGAGGAGTATAAACACTAAAACTGTGACACAAGAATTTTATATATTAGATAAGTAGGTATTTATTAAAACAAAAAAGGTAACTTTGCAATTTCACCATAATTTGCTTGGGCATAAAAAAAGAGGAAATACTAAATATGGAATTGGCAGAAATTGAATATGGTAAAAAAAATAATTAACAATTGCATTAAAAAAAAAAGAAATTGATAGCCCAGAAATAAAGATGTTTCAACAAAAAAATATTGTATTTACTCACTTTTTATATATCGATGCGAAGAAATTTGTGCACAAAGTTCCGCCATGATCAGTCTTCTGTGACCATGATGTGTTAAATGTTATACTTGATTTCTTAGGCTTTCAACACATAAAAAAATTAAACTTAACAAAAAAAAATATAAGGTTATCAAATAAACTCATTAAATAGGTAAAAAATTATGGTATGTATCTTCTCCAGTTCATATTCTTAGGTAGACATAACTTTAGATAAATTTATCTTTAAGTAGGACAATTTTAGATTAATTGAGATAAATTTAGTTGGTACGTGTAGAATAAGAACTTAATATTTTCACTTCTTTTTTTTTGTTTTTCTTTTTTTCT
Source organism: Portevinia maculata (assembly GCA_949715645.1). Classification (NCBI taxonomy): domain Eukaryota; kingdom Metazoa; phylum Arthropoda; class Insecta; order Diptera; family Syrphidae; genus Portevinia; species Portevinia maculata. Next base: position 210,522,327 of record OX454527.1, on the reverse strand, counting down.
TTTTTTTCTTTTGTTTGTTTGCGTACAGAAAAAAACTCTAGCCATTACACTTTATCAACTATATTAATGGAGGTATATGGGCATCTGGTTATTGCGGAGCTTTACTGGTAGCTGGGGCCTACAGGACATTTAATGTTGTGGTGCTACACGCCCTGATAAGGTTTATCGAAGAGACCAAAAAAAAAATGCGAGCGGATGGTGGTGTAGCGATTACGTGTCGACTCGCCAAGCACCGGTTGATTTCACGTATAATTTCTTGGGAGGCACTATCCACCGTCAAACCATCCGCAGATTTTCTGTGAAGGGAAATAGGTAGGGATTGGTATTAGGCTGAAAAGTGGTATGACAAAAAAAGAAAAATGACGGTACCCGTTCTCTATTTCGCATAATGCGTGGCAGAATCAAATTTATCCCACGTTATCAATATCCTTTCTCGGCAAACGTTTTATTTCGCCTTATATTTGAGAATCTATTATCCCCAACTAAAATTTTATAAATTCAGGGCTAGAAGTTGTCAATTGGACACGCGGACAGACAAAAGAAAAAAACTTACTTCTTTGCTGTTCAGCGTTGGCTTAGGTTTTTGGCGTGTGGCTCCTTAAACGACAACGAGACGAATGCAAAAGAGAGAGGCTTCTCACGTCGTCTTGAAATGAAAATTCGGCAGGTTCGAAATTAAAGATGGAAGACGGATGAACGAATTTGTTTAGAAACTTTGTTTGTTTGAACAAACTTGGGTCCGACACTGTGGGTAAGGTTGTTTCCATGCCGAAAAGTAAAGCTAGGCAAAGTGTCTGTAGGATTGGGATGCTTATAAAATGCTCAGTTTTTCTATGGAGAACGCCACAGATGTCTTCTGTCATTAAAGCAAAATCCATCACACTGCCATTATCCATGAACCACATATTCGATGTCGATAAGAACGCCGCGAAATGTGTAGGCTTCATTAAGCGATGTAAGAAATATGTCACTCCTTCTGATCTGGCTACAATTTATGAAGAGTTTATCCGCCCGAAACTCGAGAACACCGCTCATATCTGGTCTGGTGCATCAATAACTTATTTGGAGCTACTTGACAGGATTCAAAAGTGCGCGGTAAAACTGATCGGCGACCGAGACATCGCAAGATCTATTGACTCTCTTAGTCATCGTCGTAATGCCTCTCTCCTGTCTTTCGTTATTTTATCGTTATTTTCACCATAAGTGCTCAAAGTAAATAGCCAGTTGCATTCCACCCTTGAACATCTCAACCGTAACACCCGCCGTGCAAGGAATGTCCATCAGTTCACCCTCAAGCATGTATTCGGACGTACAGTGAATTTCAATGAATCTTTCCTCAGCCATACAACACTAATGTGGAAAACTCTTAAACGATGTATTTTTCCTTCACATTATAACCTACAAACATTCAAAACCAAGGTGCATCGACATCTCCTCTTTTCTTCTAATCTTAATTTCGTTAACGCCCGCGCTGTGTAGCTACTACATGATACATATAAACAACGGCAAGTTTGAGAAGGCCTTCATGAGAGTTTATACTCTTGGATGTTTGTCAGGCTTTCGCAGGAGGTGGGGCAGTTGCATCCTCATCTTGGTTAAACTCATTGGCGATTCGATGTATCATGAAATCACTTGACCCTTGTAGTCCTCGACGCAACTTCTCCCGCCTTTCGTTGATTTATTGGTATTTCCACCATAAGCATTGAAACGAAATAGCCAGTTGCATTCCACCCACGCAAGGGTTGCGCATCAGTCATCAGTTCACCTCCAATCCTGTATTCGGACGTACAGTGAAGTTCAAAGAATCTTTCCTCAGCGCCGTACAGCACGATTGTAGAATACTCTTCCACGCACTGTTTTCCTTTTACATTATAACATACAAACATTCAAAACCAACGTGCATCGGCATCTCTCCTTTTCTTCTCACCCTTATTTCCTTAACGCCCGCGCTGTGTAGCTACTACATTATAAGGGTCCTAATAAATTCCCTTTAGCGCGTGTTAAACAAAATTTATTTTTTTCAATAACACGATTTTTTTAAATAGTTTGCGGATTTTAAAACTATTTAATCATGAGTATTAAGGGCGAGAGAGAGTGTATAAATACGAATTTTTCAGCTTTCTAGTTCAAACTTTGATTTTTCGATAAAACGGTTTTTTTTTTTAAACTGACGGCGTTTCAGCGAGCGGGTTTTAAAAATGTTAACTCCCGGGCATTTTGCGTGCCTGAAGACAATATATAGGGTGGCGCAAAAGTCATCATCCTATCGGAAGAAGCTATAATTTTTGCAAATGGCGGCAAATGTTAATTCTACTTTGACATTTGTGAAGTTAACTGATACGGAAAAAACTTAAGACACCAATTAACATAATCCAAAAGCAGAACCAAAGTTTTTCATTCATAAAAAAAATTACAGCGAAAGAACATCGGGTGACAACTTTTGCGCCACCTGACAACTTTTGCGCCACCTTGTATTAACAATTTCAGCTTTCTAGTTCAAAATTCTTTTTGTTTTTCTTTTTTTTTGATAAAACTGTTTTTTGAGATTGGGGCGTGTCAGTGGGCGGATTTTAAACATCTCTAAACTTGATTATTTCGGGCCCCTAGAGAGTGTATGGTTTAAATTTCAGCTTTCTTACTCCAGTTTAAAGTCCTAGTTTTTGTCGACGGACGGACGAACAGAGGAACGGACGGACATGGCTAGATCGACATTACTTTCGATGCTGATCACGAATTCAGTAACTTTAAGGGGTCTACGGGCAATATTAAGGTATGTTACAAACTATGAGTCAAAATTAATATACCCTAAAAATTGGGTATAAAAAGGACGGAATTCACATTGTAATGAGTGAACCAACGGTACATCAAGTGTGACGGAATTTTCTTAATTACCCAACCTCCCTTCATATACGCTATACGACTTTGGATAGTTTTTTTTTGTATATGTAAAGCTAGGGCGTGTGAGGGATTGTGCGTTTTGTATTTTTTCCTGCCTTCGCGCCGAATTTTTAGTTAATTAGTTGAAGGCAAGGTAAGTTCCCCAGGGAACAATGTATTCGTAAGAATACTAATTTATGCAAAGTAAGGATACACGTTAATTGTGTAAGCGCAATTTTTTTGTAGGATTTTCAAAGCCAACGTCCCTACCCTTGATGGGTAGCGGACCAAAGAAGGAAAAAAACAAGTTTTTGTCCTTTTTTACACGAGCTTTCGACACCTTTCCTGTACAGGGGTGGCAAAGTACAATATTCCAACTAAATTGCAACAAATTAAAATCACTAAACAAACAACGTTAGGAATCTTAGGAAGCTTCGGTCCATAAATGATGGTGATCGCCCTGAACAACTAAATATGCAAATCTAATCCTAATTGTGGGGGCGGGAGAGAGGGTGGCTTAAAAAGAGAATTTCATTTCTTTTGTGCATTCATTTAGTACGAGAAAAAAAAACTCATAAAATCCCGCCCCAGCTAAAAGAAAAGCACGACATCCCTCTGTCGTGTAGTTGAAGGAGAACGTGATTTGCCACTTAATTGGTTGCCTTTTTTTGCAGTTCGCTATGTGTATGCCTAAGGCGGTCGGCAGTTGGTGAATAGGATAGAAATATTGAAATCTATATAAAAGAAGGATAAAGAATGCATCCGGGAATAGCTGGCTTCACAAACACGAGGTGAATAGCACGAACTTTACGAGTTCGAATGTCTGGAGCATTCTTAAAATTAAATTAAGTCGGGCAGACGTCAATTGTTCCAATTATGGTGAATGGCATTTGTTGAGTGGTTGGTAGACGTTCTTATAATTTGGTCTCTGCATATGCGACACAGCTCTACTGAATCATACATTGAATTTATAATTCATTAGAATAAACAATTTAGGGGATGTGAAGATAATTCTCACCAATTCCCGAAAGACTTGCTCTGCATTTTACATGAGCTGCTGGAGCTGAGCCTTTTTTAAAAAGTCCAATAAATATAAAGCATTTAGACATGGTTTGATAAGGAGTATGAGAGAGCAAGATACAAGTAGTTCAACTGGTAAATGTTATTTCGTAGCACGAAGGAGGGAGCTCTATGTCGACGCCAATAAATATTATAAGGCTTTATGTAGAAGATTGAAAAATGCTACTATGAAATGGAGGCTTTGCGGCAAGCACAGTGCAATAACGCAGCGCAGTTGTATACCAGGGAGTCGAAAATTATGTTGTTGATTCACGGATAACACCCCAAGAAAAAATTGCCGCACCTAGTGTGGTTAGGGATGGAAAGGCAACAGGATTGGATCGAATTCCAGTTCAATTTTATAAATATGAATCTGACGAGCTCGTTGGAAAACTTACCATCCTTTTCAATGACATTTGGAGCATAGCGAAACAATTTAAGGAAGTATTAATTCTTTCGGTTACAAATAAGGAAAAATATCAGATCCAGCTAATCACTGAGGAATTTCTTTTCTAAAGACCTCTAACAAAATTTTATCGGCCGACGGTGCTTTAACAAAATTAACTACATACTTCGATTGAAGTAGAAATATGAAGCATGATTTCGACCAGAATATTTGACGGTTCATTACCCTCCTACTAAACTGCATTCCTACTGGTCCCCCTGTGGGGTTCACCGGTTCGACCTCAGAAAATAACGGCAGGCCTCCCGATTTTGAATCACTGCGTCGCTAAGGCCAATCAGATGCTGGTGTTGCTGGATTTGTGGTATACAGGCGTTCTTAGGCCTGCCTCGCTTTCTCGTTTGTATTGAAACGTTGATTGATATTGCCTTTTTTACAGGGTTCGTAGCATCTTTCCTTTGAACATGACAGTACCAACTGAGCCGGTCGCTCTCCATTTTCTTTAAGATAATTCCGTATACGTGAAGGCTTCCTCGGATCTTGGAACCTATTATTCGATTAATCTTTGTTACTCCTGCTGTCATGCGAAGTGTCTTCATCTCAGCTGCCGTTAATTTGTCCTCATACTTTTTGTTCGCTGTTCACCGTATGTGAGCGCCGGGCGCACAACTGCGGCGTAGAGCCGTCATTTCATCTTAGGAGGCATTTTTCGGTCGCAAAAGATGGCTTAGTTTTTCTGTCATTTCATCCTCCCCAGCCTTACGCGATGTTTAATGTCGTCATCACAGCTTGCTTTGCTATTGATCATAGATCCCAGATATTTGAACTTTTTGCACATGGAAATCGCTTTACCATTCATATAAATATCTGGAATAGGTTCTTTTTGTCGGAATACAACGATACCCATTCCCCTCCAAAATGTCCACCCAAACATCAAGTGGTGGTTGCAGGGACGTTTGATTCTTAATTATGATGGCTCCATTGTCAGCAAAGAATTACTGATTCACTTTGGAGTCCGGCACTTTTCCTTCAAGCAGATAATCAAGGACTGTCATAAATATGAAGGGACTTAAGACGCTTCAAGAATGGTGTAAATCGACTTATATTGCGAACTCTTCGGTGACGGGTTACTCTTACCTTTACTCCCTTTTACCTGTCCATGATCATCTGTTCGTAGGTTTGTGGAACTTCTCGTTGTCTTAGCGCCACCTATAACAGTTCCCTTGGTTATCTATCAGGCAAAGGCCTTTTCAAAATCAACCAACACCATGTGCAAATCCGTTAAGGAATCACGATGTTGTTCCATCATGATCCTTATACCCGCACTGGTCTGCAGATAGCCGTATTATTTTTCGCATTCGGCTTTCTAGTACTCGCTCAATGATCTGCATGGTGTGTGCCACCAGCTTGATTGAACGGTAATTGTAATCGTCTTGCGTTTCGCCTTTTTCTTTGTACAAAGGAAGAAGAAAGCTTTCCCTTCACTGGTTAGGCATTGCATCGCCTCTCAACAATTTGGAGATGAGAATCATGAGCCATTTGGGCCCAATGTCTCAAATCTTCGAGAACTCAGATGGTATTTCCTACGGCCCAACTGCTTTTTATTTTTTGAAGTATTTGACCGCCTTCCTTACGTTTTCGACAGTGTAGTGTACTTGTTCATTGTTAGGAATGGCTTTCGTAAAATATATCGGAGGAAATGGTTTATTTAGAAGTCCTTCGCAATACTGCTGCCACCTGTGTAGAATTTGTCGTCATCCACAAAAAGCAGCTCTTAAGCATTGTTAATGAACTTTGACGAATGTATTTCCTGGGCATTCCTCCTCCTCTGAGCGCCTATTTTGAAAATGGTTGTGCCCCTGTCCAAGCTGGTTTATCGGAGTTCGTGGACTGTCTGGTTTCTATCAGCAGCGTAACTCCCCTCCAGACACTTTTCTTGAATTTAAGCCCTCTTTATCTTTGTTAGCCTCTTGCAAAGTTTGTATTCCAATTCAAGGCGAGTTTTTTCATCTGCAATATTAGTGGAGCACTTTTATCAAGCTGTGAATGTGCCGCTTTCTTGTCACTTCATTAGCTTCATCCATCCGCCATGTTAGTATGCCGTATTGATAGTGTCCTTTCGAAGCCCCTAGCAGTGGTTTGGCTGTATCCAAGCAAGGTCGAGTGCAGAGCAAGATCTCTGTGGATCTTGTGCTCTGCACTCTGCATCCTCAACTTTGATGATGTGGTGGAGATAATTTTGCATATTTGCATTAAGCGCTGTTCCATTTCCTATCTCCCAAAAATAACAACTTTAATCGCCTTTGCTTCTTTCTCGGTTTTCAATCGAATATTCATTCATTCAGGAATATTCAGCATCTTCCGAGGTCACTGAAAACGGGATTTAGCATTTGCTTATAGCCCTGCCACCATCACAAAATTCTCCTCAACATCTGAAATTGTCAATCGTATTACAAAAAGGCATCGCTTACTCTCTGCAATTCGGCTTTGAGTCACACAAATCCGCATTTTTCAATAAATTCCTTACAAAACATAACGTCCATCGTCATGCTCTTATCCTCAAAAAACACAGGTAACTCTACTCTGTACATACATTCAATTTGCAGGTGTGTACTCGATGCAGTGAACGTGGTCCATCAGATCGTGTTCATCAACAAGATGACATCAATCAATCGGTTTCACAAGAGCGTGAAGGAAGATTTAAATCAAAATTGTTAATTTCATCAGACTCGGGAAATTTGCTTTCCGAAAGTCAAATGATTGCGAACGGTCAAACAAAATGTGAACCAACTTCTAATAATATATATACCGGAGTAGAATTTTAGAACAACAGTAGATACTAAAGGTACGATTACAAGGCCATTTTTTCGAGTCATTTAAATGACGCTGTGACGTAAAAATCGCGTCCCAAAGAAATCATTTCAATGTCGTTCTGTGTGATCGCCATTTTTGGAATGACATTTCAGGCGTCATTTAAATGACTAGGAAAATGGCGAAGAAAATGACAAGAATTTTGTGCCATTAAAATGACGGGGAAAAATGGCCGTGTGATCGCTCTTTAATGACGCCTAGGACAAATGACTAAACTTTTTGGCTGTTTCGTCATTTAAATGACAGCCTCCAAAAAATGACAAGTCATGAAATTCATGCAGTGTTTTTTTTCTACGAAAATGACAAATGACACAGCATTAATATGATATCTGTGCTTTCGTTTGGCGTTTTTGTCGTTGGGAAAGGAAGTGTTGCATGTGTCTTTCTGCTATTTCGGGACAACTTACTACTCGTATGAGTGAAATGGAATACGACCCGCTGCCGTCAAGTGCCGACAATATGGACTATTCTGTTAACTATCGTCTGAGTTTGAATACCCAAAGTACACCAAAGTCGAGCAAATTAGGCAACACGCAGAAAACAGGAGTAAATAGGGTTATGAAAATTGGCTATTCGTGGAGCGACGAAGAAGCATCGCGTTTGATTGTGGCGGTGCAAAAGCAACGGGCGCTTTGGGATAGCTCAGTGGCAGAATACAAACCTCAACATGTCAAAACCGATTCTTGGGCAATTGTTGTAGGTACTAGAGCTGGCCATCGACGCAGTTGATTTAACCGAAGCCAGAAAGAAGTGGAATAGTATGCGCAGCAACTTCAAGGCGTTCGTGACGAAACTGCGCAAGACAAAGTCCGGTCAAGCTGCATTCGATTCAGGTGATTTAAAATATCCACATTTACATTACTTTATTCGTGGTGATTAAAAAATTATGGAGCACCGTGCACGCCAGCACCACTGTCTTTGTTTTTCCGGCATCCAGGTTGATTGGCTGTCGTAGGACATGAAAACGCGCCGACATGGTGCCGAACACATTCTCGATTAGTCAACGTGCACGACTTAGGCGATAATTGTACACTCTCTACGGCACCGTCAAGTTGCACTGAGCGTACGGCTTCATGATATTTGGTCGCATTGAGAAAGCATCGTCCGCAACAAGTACGAACGGAACGTAAGTGACTCTGTCAGGCAGTGCTTTTGGTGCTGGCAGGTGCAGCTGTTTGCTATCCAATGCATGAGCGAAAGTACAGCGATTAAAGACACCACCATCCGAGAATCGTCCGTTGCGACCTACATCGATACACAACAATTTGTAGTCAGCATCAGCTACTCCCATCAATCGATTCGGGAATTGCCATACGTGATTGAACCGCTTCGCTACAGCTTCCCATTCGGCCTTGTTTTTCGGAATCTATCGACAAAATAATACATTTGGTCGCATTTCAATCCTCACTAGCTATTGTGTGCTATTTACACACCCTAATAAATTCACCGAAAAGAACCTCGTAAATAGCGTCGATAACTTCCGGAATGATGCACGCTACCGTTGGCTGCGATACGCGGAAAAGGAATCGCATCGATCGAAAACTCTCACCAGCAGCCAGGGAGCGCAGCGTGATTACCAGTCGTGCTTCCGCTGAAACGCTCTCTCGCATATTTGTGTCTGTTTTTCGATGTGTGACTTCACCAACCTCAACAAATAATCGAATTGATTGGCTGACATACGACATACATTGCGATATAGTTCAGGTTCTTCTTCGCGCAATTCGACCAGTAATCCAGCACAAAATCCACTCTTCTCGCGAAGGCTCAACCACTTCTTTTGCCAAATACTCCGCTTTCGTCGCGTTGGCTCGTAATCAAGATCGTCTTCAATGCTTTCCAGCACACACGCTGCCAAAGACGCCATCCCCGCAATTTAGATGAGAGAAAAACACTAAATGACAGTAGCTATATTTTTCTCATTGGTCATTACGAAATCTTCGAATCCACACCCGAGGGACGGCGCGGTAGAGGAAGACCGCGACTCAGGTGGCGCACGCAAATGGAAGGCGACCTTTACCAACTTAGTGTGCGAAACTGGAGACAGCTGGCCAAAGATCGTGCTGGCTGGAGACTCTTGTTGGTTGAGGCCCAGGTCCACCCCGGACTGTAGCGCCACCCTAAGTAAGTAAGTAAGCATTACGAAATCGAAATAATAGGAAAGGTGACATTTGTCATTTTGATGAGGCAAGTCATTACCATGTGATCGTCATTTTTTGGCTCGTCATTTAATGGCATCCCAACGGAAAATTCTTAATGACTCGCAGTGTCCGTCATTTGATTTTGGGACAAATAGACGATGATAGTCAATTCGTGGGATCACCATTTTTTCGCAAATGACCAATCGTAGCTTGAATGTCTCTCTAATGCGACATTTTTTCCTAACGTCACAGCGTCATTAAAATGACTCGAAAAAATGGCCGTGTAATCGTACCTTAACAGAGTCGGAAGACAAACGTCTAAATGTGGATAGAACTCCTGCCCCAATCAAAGCATTCGAATCACCGCCACTGACAACCATCGACGAAAGTAAGCGTGACCGCATCCAGCCTTGTGCAACACTGATTTGAATTACAGTTGCTCACCCCCACTGAGGTATTGCTCAGTATAGATGTGGCTTTATATACATGAAAAGCCCTTGTCCTCGAAATTAATGTCACCATTAACGAGGACTCTTAAAGTCCCGGCTAAATGGTGTCACAGCTCAATTTAGCAAATTAATATACATTTTCGCGTGGCGAACACTATTACAGAATTCTTCAGCCCGCCAAAAACATAGAAAAACTTTTCCCTAAACATAACGCAACATAAAACTTGTTCAAAATAAAAAATAAAATAAAAACAGCATACAAACGATCCGGCCGACATTTGATTTATTTCGGATTAGTCATGTCGTCGTCGTCGTTCCGTGGCAGAGATATTGAAATCGGGTCGGGTATTTGCAATTACGAGTATTTTCATTGTATTTGTTATTTGCATGACGAAATCCCCTGCTAACGGGATTAAATGTAAATCGCATTCATTTGATATAAACTGCAGAGTAGGATCCGAGGGCATTGCCTCCCACATCAACCACAGAACTCATCGGGTTTACAATCCACTTAATTCGTTCCAACACACTGGTTCAGTTTAACAAGCCCGCCAATGAAATAAAGTTCTATTAGAATTTAGTTATTTGATTGACAATGTAATGTCAGACAATAGTTAGTTAGTAGGCAAATCGAAATACCTATGTTCTTGTTGACAATGAACGATTCACTAATATGATGAGTTACACTTTGTAACCCATCCGCGAATGCCAGAACGATGTAAAAATGTTAAAACAATGCCGTGGAAATATTGAAAATAGATTGTATGATTTATTCGATGAGCATGAAATATTTTCAAATTAATGGCGGATGTAAGGGAGGAGACACTGGCGGAAGAGGCACCAGTAGAGAGGGTGTTGTGTACTGTTCGCCGGATTGGGAATAGAATTTTTGATGAAATTTTGTTTTGATTAATTGCTATTGTGTTTTGGGGAGCTCCATCTGTTTTTTTGTCCTTCATTTTATTCTGGATCGATAGTTTTATTACTTTTCCGTAGATATCTGTTGGAATAGGATTCGAATAATGCGCAGCCATAAAACACAAAAGCGAAGTTGTTAAATCCGTAATTTGCCGAAATTAACTTAACTTGTCTTAATTTAGAAGTTGGAGCTGGAAAATTAGATTGTTCATGGATGGATTACTTTTGGGGCTAAAGTCGATTTGACAATAACATTCGATGCGAAGGAAGGTTGGCATTGAAGTGAACAAGGACAAACCAAGTACAAGTAATTCCTTTCAACAAAGAAACAAACATCTTTCCAGTGCCTAGGATAAAATGGCACTGTTGGTAGCAGCAACTTTGCAGTAAAGGAGCTCTCCTTTATTTAAGTAAGCATCAACTCCACGAATGACAGCACAGTAGAGATCCGACAAAGAATTACTATAGGAAACCATTGCTACTTCGGTTTGGCAAAACAAAGAGGTTCAAAACTCTCAACCCGAAAGACTAAGTGCCAGCTCTACAAGACACTGATGCACATTTTCCAGTTTTTCTTTATGGCGCCAAGTGCTGAAAGATTATCAGGGGCCCTACTCTGTATTTCGATTCGAAAAGAAACGAACACAATTGACACTTAGAAATCCGACAATCGGAATTAAATGTCCGAATTTCAGCGCCCATTTTTGTTTGCTGTCTCAGCGTTAAGCCATCAAAAACCAAACTGGTTTTATTTACTATTAGGAAGATTAAAATTCCGGCGATAACGCCACCTACGGTCAAAAACGAGCCACACAATTTTCCAACTAAGCTAAATACCTGGGAATAATCCTAGACAGCAAACTCAATTGGAAACTGAACACACAAGATCGCATAAGGAAGGTGACGATTGCCATCCACTCCTCAAGATAGTCAGGCAGCGATAAAAGCCCTAGAATCACCAAGAATAAGATCCGAGTTGGTAAAACAATGCCGCGAATCTCTTAATGAGATCACCATAAGATGTAACATTTCCCTGTGCCTGGTCGGTGGTAACAGTGGCATTCCACGCAACTTCAAGGAGGAGGAGCTAGAAAGGGGTACCGCACAAGACCTCACTGGCAACAGAGAGACACCGGCTGTATCCATTAGACGCTTAAGTTCAATCTATTCGACTACGCATTAAAAGAAGCGAACAAGAAATGCTTTAGCATCATTATATATTGGGTCTTAACCAGGTAAGCCTAAAGACGAAATAAATAGCTACCGACCAATAAGTTTATTAAGTTGCGTAGGGAAACTTCTCGAAAGAGTTATAAAAGAAAAACTATAATGCCATTTAAATGAAAATAATATAATACCTGTGGCCTATTTCACCAACTTACAAATTTGTATTTACAAGCATTTTTTAACAAAATTTGTGATTTTGTTGATTTATGTCGTTTCACCAAACTGTGGGTATTACAAGTTTGTAGTTGTATTCTACAAAGGGAAATTTGTGGGATTATTTCCATTTTCGTTTCACCAAAAGTTATTTATAGTTGTAATTTACAAGTTACAAATTTGTGAAAAGTCGACTTATTTGTGAGTTTACGTTTCACTAATTTTCAAATTTTGTGTAGTATGTGAGAATATTTTACAACTGAAAGTTGTCGTATAATTCCTCCTACAAATTTTGTTTCATATTGAAAGTAATCGAAAAAATAGACAACCATGTTTTCATTTTAAGAAAAAAATGTAATTTCGGAGTTATTAAATTTTATTGAAAAATTTCGCCTGACTCGATGCAAGTCAGAGGAAATAAATGCAATTATTGGGCCACAATTAGCCGACACGACTGAAAAAAACTTTGCATTAACACCAAGGCAGCAGTTTCTCGCAGGCTTGGAAATGGAGGGCAATATCATGGTCTAGCAGATATGCATGGGATATCTAAATCGACCGTTTGCAGATGTGTTTCTCGCGTTTGTGCAGCAAATGTTAATTTATTGTTTGAAAGTGTTGTATGTTGGCCAAATAAACACGAAAGTATTTGTGAAAAGTCTTACAATATTGCAGGTAAACAATGTTTAATTTCTTAAGTTTTGCAAACAATTTTCTTTCTTACAAGGTATGCCATGTGTTTACGGATGTATAGACGGAACCTTAACAAACATAGATGCGAGTTTGAATCTGCAGTGGACAGACATGGACAGCATTGCATACATTTTATGTTGGTATGTGGGCCGGACTATACCTTTTATAACGCATATGTGAATTGGCCGGGAAGCGTGCACGAATCAAGGGTGTTACAAAGAAGAATTAAATTTATATGTACCTACATATTGTGTACTTACCAGAGTAGCCCGTTTTTAATTTTGCCACGCAATATCTCGAAGATATTTCCAATCCTTTCCATTTTGAATTAAGAGGATAATTGATGAAATTAAAATATCTTTCCACGCGTTTTTCACCCAAATAAAACCTCCTTCTTTTCTCTAATCAAGGAGGCAAAAAAAATCTTATTTTGCCCATTCATTTTAATTCCGGGATTGCACGACAATATTTCACAAAATTGTGAGAAAACACTTGTAGATTACACATTGAACAAAAACCCGGAGCAACAGGAATTTTTACACCTGTAATCAATATGTTTATTCTTACAATTTTTTTTTGTCTAATCACAAATTTGTGGGTTCATATATTTGTATTTGGTGAAACGGAAAACCAGATTACAAATGTGTAATTGTGATTCACAAGAACAAATTTGTGGTTGTAATTTGTAGTTTGGTGAAATAGGCCCCTGATTATCAGTTCGGTTTCAGACGCTTTCATAACACATACCATCATGTGGCTAGGATTAAAAAGCATGTGAAAAATAAGTTCTTAGCTAAAGAATCAACTGCTTTAGTTTCGCTTGACATAGAAAAAGCATTTGACACCGTATGGCATGACGCATGTAAAGAAGCCCAGGGAAAATAATGGTGGTACTTTTTCCTGTAGCAGAGGGTGGCACGCTTGCGTTTTTGCACGGCGACAGCTCGTCGATGGGGGGGATCTTCCTGCTACTTTCTGGTTACAAAATAAAAATATATACGTGCCATGTGTCCGTATACACTTTTTACTTTACTTACTTTTAAATTCATTTTTATTAATTATTAGCTTATATCAACTTATATACTAGACAAAAATGATTAAATCTAACTTAAAATTAACAGGATACTTATTCTAGATTATTGATCCTTATGCGGACGCCCTAAACTTAACTCTATCTTATAATTATTGCCTTTCGGCCTAAAAACTATTTTACGAACTAATCTTACATATTATGTTTTCATCGAGAAAATTTTTAAGAAAACTCGGCATCTTTATCAAATTTTATATTTTTATATAAAAAAACAAATTACAAACTACCTACTCTACTTACTTAAACTACTTAACATATTCTAACTATAATTAGGATTCTGAGCACTCGTTGCATTACGAAACAAGTGGTCAAAATCCCAATTGCTTTCCGAGCGCCTGGCAGTCGTCAACGTGCACATGCGCCGCCGTGAGCTGACTGATGCCTTACAGAATCAATCACCTCCCGGAAGCACCACCACAAGTTGGCGAGCCCGGACCCTCCCAGAAACGCCCCAGCTAACTTAATCTATCTTACAAACTAAGAGGATGTTACCTAGAGTAACGCACTGTCTTGGGAGCGCATGTTGAACCCTCCACCCTCAAAAAGCCACCGAAATTCGGCAAATTGCTTTTCTGTATCGAATTTATCCCACTCCGCTATTGCGGTACTAAAACGGAGGAGCTCATGAGCATTGGCGACGTCCTCGCCGCGGATGAGCCGCTTATCTCTCGCACTGCGGTAGCGGTGGTATAATACCGGGATACCATCCCTCGTCTGTACCAGCCCTTTTGCATCAATATGGATAAATGCCTCTGACGGGATAAAGCCAGACCGGAGCGTACTCTCTATGTACATTTCATTGGGGTAGTAAGCCCCAAAGATCAGACTATTGTCGCTGGCCATCGCCCTTGCAACGTGCCTTCAAGTCACCTTAATGAGGAAATTGTCAATCCTATTCAACTGAGCCCCATCGTATAGGACCTTGTTGGGATAGTATTTTATATAGTTGGATTCAGGCGTTCGGAACAACCGGAGACAGGTCCTAAGACATTGTCTCTCCAAAACCCGAATCTTTTCCATATAGCTAGGCGCTATATTAAACCATAATGGACAGCCATAAGCGATTATCGGCCTTATAAGGGCCACGTAGCAAATGACCTTCACTCTGGAGTCAAGTTGACTGCTATGAAGCAGTCTCCTTGTCAGAGCATAAGCCTTCTTGGCCCCAGCAAGACAAGCAACTATATGTCTATCGAAATATAGATACTAGTCAAGCCAGATACCTAGATATCTAACTGCGCTTCTCACCGCCAATGGCTGCCCATTTTGTCCAATAATGGCCAATTTTTTCCAGTTTTTTCTGGTATCCCTAGAGGCCCCAGCCAATGGAGTTCTGAACAAGATTGTTTCCGTCTTCTGAAAGTTGATTTTCAACTTCCAGTCGTCGCAATATCGCTTAATTTGATCGAAGTCACGCTGCAAAAGAATGTTAATGACCTCGATCTTAGGACCTGACCTGTATGCCACCAAATCGTCGGCATACGCTATAGCATGGCTGAGTGAACCCACCAGATCACTCGTGTAAATGTTAAACAGGATCGGAGAATTGACCGCCCCCTGCTGTAAACCGTTTTTAATTTCAAAGACTCTGCTCGAAGTCACGTTGCCACATTTGACAACGAACTTCTTTCCCATAAGCATATTATAAATTACATATAGCAAAGGTTTGTGCATCCCCCGCCTGGTCAACTTGTAGAAAAGTCCCTCTAACCATACGGTGTCGAAAGCCTTCTCAAAATCAACCAGACAAGCACCCGTGCATTGGTTCTTGCATTTATTCCACTGAATGTCGGAAACCAGTTTCGACGCGGCATGAATAGTGTCATGCCTCGCCCTGAAACCAAACTGGTTGTCCGGAATTATGTTATTGTCCACGACCCACTTTAACAGGTGTCCGTAGACACATTAAGAGAAGGATGCCACTATACAGTGACCCTTTACTGAAGAATATCATCAACAGCTCCGTGGTTACCTTACGCCGGTTACTGTTGAGAGGTAACCCCTTAATGTTGTTGTTACACCAACTCCATTTGCTTCACTTGTCACACCTCACCATCGCCAACAAATATTTCCTATAGCTATGATAAGCTATTAAATCAACACTGTATTGGATAAAGTTAAGCACATTTTTATTTCACTTAAATGTTCTTAAAGCTAAGAACCGGCTACTAAGCCGCTCCAAATTTGTCTTAAATTTATACGAATTAATTTTAATACACAATAGGGTCTGTGTCAGAATAACCAGGATAAAGATTCTGAGGTCTGAGGTTACCACATATACCCCAAGGAATTTACTTAAAAATAAAATGTCAAGCTTAAAATATAGTTCGGAAGTAATTTCGTACACTGTTAGAAGTGACCTCCAACAGCACATTACGCTATACAATTATCTACTAAAAAAAAATAATGGTTGATGCCAAAAGAATAATACACTTAAAGTTATCACTTACGTAAAGTTCGATTGAATTGAGGCTGAATTATATATGTTGATGTCCTTTTTACTTGCTGACTCCGGCTTGTGCGCACAACTCGTTGTCTGCTTGATCTGGACTTAGTTGTTGTAAAAGATTTTATTAAAGTATGTGTATTTGTATAATTCAAAATGGCATTACCTGTTTTACAATCTTAAATTAACCTGAAACTAGTTCTACTCACCAAGAATAATTATTTTACTATGCTTACATACTAGATGTCGCGGATGGTTGAAGAATTTTTCTTCGTTGAAAAGCTGGGTGTGGAAGAAATTATATTCTCCGTTGTAAATCCGGTATTTGAACTGGCTGGTGGTTGAACTGGCTGGTAGTTGAAGAAATTATTCTTTGTTTTGCGGCAAGTGGATGAACAGGCTGGAGGTTGAAGAAATTCTATTCTTCGTGTCTTGGCTGGTAGTTGATCTGGCCGGTAGTTCAACTGGCTGATGGTGGACGAAATGTTATTCGTTGTTGTAACTCTGGTGTTGGATCTGGCTGGTCGTTGAACTGGCTGGTGGTGGACGAAATTATATTCGTTGAAGAAATTAATTTTATCCCCGAGTCTATGCTGGTGAATGATATGTCTGGTGGTTGACGAAATTATATTTTGTTGCGGCAAGTGGATGAACTGGCTGGTGGTGGACGAAATAGTATTTCGTTGTTGTAACTCTGGTGTTGGATCTGGCTGGTCGTTGATCTAGCTGGTGGTTGAAATGTCAGGTGGTTGAAATGTCAGGTGGTTAAAATGTCAGGTGGTTGAAATGTCAGGTGGTTGAGTGATTATTATATTATCCGGGTCGGTGCTGGTAGTTGAGCGATCAGTGCGGCAGGTATCGCTCCCACATGGATATCCACGTGGTGAGAAACGACGATACCCGTGACTCTAATCTAAAAATGGACATGCCGGGGTATTTTCACACACACTCAATAAATAAAATCTGAATAAATACCTGGGATTTTATTCTAAGACGCTTGGTCTGAGTAATCCTTTTGCAGTGTAGGAGAAAATGTAAGATTTCTCTGATTTTTGCCGACTGTGCCGGTGCGCAGGTTCTAATGGCCTTTTTCCTGGAGTTGTGACGCCCGGGCGAGGTTTCTCTTTGCCTGGTGCAGTGGTTACCTCCCCGCAGTATTGAAAAATACTTTTTCCGTTTAGCTTTACACTATATGAACAAATTATAAAATGTTTATTTTATTTCCTTGCTTCTAGCAAGGCGTCAACGACCCGATGTATTGAAATATACTTTTTCCGTTTAGCTTTCCACTCTTACAAAAGAATAAACGTTTTATTATATTTCATTGCTTTCTAGCAATGGCGGCACCGACCCGAAACACTCATGAAAGTAGAAAAGAAAACGTACAATGGCGTCGTGCCTTTTATAGTTCTTTCTGATGTTTCGTTCGCATGATTTCCTCCGTGAAGTTGGTCACGATTGCACCGATTTGCAGCGGAACCATTGGGTTACAGTGAACATGTTGTACAGTACATGATTTTAAAGGCGCACGCTACACGCACTACTACACAAGCTTTTAAAATACAATTTTCCAATTGAAATCATTAAAAAAATCCAAGTTTTCTTAGTAACAGTCAGTGTTCAAAATGAGAATTCTTCCGTTGATTATGGAATTCCCCAAGGTACTGTACTTGGCCCTATTCTATTTAATATATTTGTTTCTGACCTGCCTGACCTTGGGCGTGATGTTAAACTTGCCATGTTTGCTGATGATACCGGCATATTTACATCAGGAATATATTACTTGGACGTACAACGTACATTGCATTTGTTAGAAAAATACTTTTTTAAATGGAAAATTAAAGTTAACCCTACTAAAATACAAGCTATTTGGTTTACACGTCGACGAAAAGATTGTTTCCTGCCAAATAATGTTCAACTGCAATTGGGCGGATTTAATATTGATTGGTTCGAGCACTGCAGATATCTTGGCATTATGATAGATAAAAAATTTAATTTTCAAAAACACATATCTACAACTGTCGATAAAAGTAACAAATAAATAAGAAGCTTATACCCTCTTATAAGTAAAAATTCTGAGCTGTCCATAGCTAACAAGTTAATATTGTACAAATCCATCTTTCAAGCCATTCTTCTCTACGGTGCTCCTGTTTGGTATGATTGTGCGAAAACGCATAAAAATAAGCTTCAAATATGCCAGAACAAAGTTTCAAAAATTGTGCTTGGTCTGCCATGGCATTTTTCTACTCACCGACTTCATGACCTAGCTAATATCAACTTTTTAGCCATACTTACAGAAAAGGCTACACAAAAGTTTTACGAAAAATATTACTTTTCTGATAATGAATTAATTAAAGATTTATCAAACTGATAATAAGTTTGAATTTTAATTTAAAACGAATCTATTTTTATGGTATAATTTAAATATTTTAAATACCTAATTATGCATATTATTGGGATAACTGCAATATTAGATTTAAGTGTTAAATAGGGGTGTTTGATTGTAGCTTCCCTTGAAAAACAAAATTAATTTAAAAAAATCATTATTTCATTCTATCATTAATATATTATAGTTGTAAAGGAAAGCATATCTCTAGATAACTTTATATTCAGAAAATGTAACTATGTAATTATTTTATGCTACATAATAAAGAATAATAAGTATAATATTGGGTCTTTGATTAGCGACTTAACAGCTTCAAATTTTCAGTGTGAAGGTGAACGCACCCTTTAACCGATTACCGAACTGTCAATGTTAAAATATTCAGTAAAATCAACATTTTTATCACGGTAAAGTATACAAACAAACAACTTTTACAAATAATTTAAATTTACTACCGAAATTCCGAGTCGGTGGTCGCAAATTTAAGAGCGTTAACGCTGATTTTCGGTCGTAATTCTCGTCCCAGTAGACAAGCAATTTATAGCCCAGTGAAAACTTTGAGAATATTCAGTGCCTGATGTTGACGTGCCATTGAGACTACGTTTTGCCCGAAGTGTGGACAATATTGCTGATCTAGAGGCGTCAATTTCACGGCGTTCTCCCGGATTGGGCCTCTGCCAGACCATACTCTGACGAATATTGAGTAAGAATCTTGGCCTACACCCTTACAAGATCAAGCTGACTCAAGAACTAAAGCCACTTGATCATATGAAGCGACGTACGTTCTCGAATTGGGCTCTGGAGATGATGGAAAAAAAAGAATTTCATCGCAAATTCATCTTCAGCGATAAAGCGCATTTTTGGTTAAACGGCTTCGTCAATAAGCAAAATATGCGTTACTGGACAGGTGAGAACCCTCATGTGCTTCATGAAACAGCATTTCATCCGCAAAAAGTCACTGTGCGGTGCGGTTTTCATGCCGGTGGCGTTATTGGGACGTTTTTTTACGTCAATGAAAATGACCGTCACTTTACGGTAAATGGTATTCGCTGCAGAGACATGTTGCAACGTTATTATTTTGAGCAACTTCACGAATTGGACATCATTGGTATGTGGTTCCAATAATACGGTGCCACACAGCCGCTGCATACATTCCCATGGTGGACATATGAACTAAGTCGAATTCGATTCATAAATGTTTTGATAGTAAGTCAAGCCAATACATTTTGTATACCCTATTCTAGGGGTATATTAATTTTGACGCATAGTTTGTAACATACCTTAATATTGCCCGTAGACCCCTAAAAGTTACTATATTTATGATCAGCATCAATAGTAATGTCGATCTAGCCATGTTCGTCCGTCCGTCCGTCCGTCCGTCCGTCCGTCCGTCCGTCCGTCCGTCGGCAAGAATTAGGCCTTTAAACTGGACCTAGAGAGCTGAAATTTTAACCATATACTCTCTAGGGTCCCGAAATAATCAAGTTTACGAATTTTTGAAATCCGCCCACAGACACGCCAACAAACTCAAAAAAACAAAATTTTGGAAAAAATCGAATTTTGAGCTAGGAAGCTGAAATTTTTTATATATGATCTATGACTCCTAAAACTGCTCGAGATATAAAATTTTCAAAATCCGCCCACTGCCACGCCCACAAAAAAATAAAACAATTTTATTGAAAAACGAAAATTTGAGCTAGGGAGCTGAAATTTTTAATATATACTCTCTATGGGCCCTTTAAGCTCATGTATAAATATTTTCAAAATCCGCCCACTGACACGCCCACAAATAAATAAAACAATTTTTTTGAAAATCCAAAGTTTGAGCTAGGGAGCTGAAATTTATAATATATACTCTCTATGGGCCCTTTATGCTTAAGTGTAAATATTTTCAAAATCCGCCCACTGGCACGCCCACAATTATTATTATTTTTTTTTTTTTTTTGAAAATTCAAAGTGAGCTAGGGAGCTGAAATTTATAATATATACTCTCTAGGGGCGCTTTATGCTCATGTGTTAATTTTTTTAAATCCGCCTACTGACACGCCCACAATTAAATAAAACAATTTTATTGAAACACCCAAGTTTGAGCTAGGGAGCGTTTTTTTTTGATAAAATCCTTTAAATGTTATATAACAAAATATGTAAAGCGTTCTTAACAATTCAACCATACTTAGACTTTTGTCACGCCCACTTATGAGGGATAGGAATAAGAATAGGGTATCCAACAGTTCGCCCAAGCGGACTGTAGCCCGTCCCTATGTTTTTTGAGATATCTCAAGTAGTTTAGTAGTATTTTATTAAAAAAAGAAGTTGTCAAGTCCTTAATGAAATATACTCTACTAATATAAGCACGGTAGTCGGAGCAATTACTGGTGACTGCCTCTTAAGCAGACACGCCACCAGAATGGGAGTGTTAACGATTAAATACCGTGCTTCTTCGTTTTTAGCGAGGGAAGAGTATTTGCCGGAGAGTAAATAATAAGACAAGTTTTTGCAGTACGTTTTACAGTTTTACAGTACCTTTATTGTTTTATTTGAGTTTTCTTTGTTTAATTGCTTAATGCTACTTTTAACTAAGATTTTCGTTTAATTGCTTAATGCTACTTTTGACTAAGAAGGCCCGCCGTCCACTGCGTCGCTGCGACCTGTGTTAGTTATGTTTAGAACTTATTCTTACTCTGATTTTTCTTCCTACATCCAACCTCTTTTATACTACTTAATTGCTGACCTTTTTCCCATTCCTATCCCTTCCACAACTCAATAGCCATCCAAGTGTTTCCCAATCGCTTAACAATCGTAATTTCAGCGAAAATTGCATTTCCCAATCGTAAAACGATTACGAAATGGCCCACTTAAGTGCTTCCGCCACATGTTCTACCAAAAAAATGCCTTTCAGGCTTCTTGGGTGATATTTTCCCTTAGTCGGCGATCGGGTGTCATACTTTCACAAATGCTTTAATTGTTAGCCGAAACAACTCATAATATTTCCGCATATGCACGGTCGCCGTATGTTTGAATACGACACCGAACAACAGCGGTAAAATTACGAGGCACCCGTGAATGGGCATGACGACCGATTTATGATAGATGGGCATTTTATGGCGCTTGTGCAAAGTGCACTGAACATGGGCAGTGCATGGGTAGGGATATGATGCTTAGTAGGGATATGATGCTTAGATGCGGGTGGGTAGAATGGTATGTTGTGCGGGTCACAACAGGAGTACCCTCAAACGACTTCTGCAGAAGCTGTAGAGACGATGAGGAAACCATCACACAATTCCTGTGTAACTGCCCCGCACTAGCCACCTCAAGGAAGCAAATTCTGGTCGACTATTTTTTCGAAGATCTAAGCGATCTCAGCGAGACAGACGTTTGCTGCATCAACACATTTATTATAAAATCCAAATTGTTGACCTTGAGAATGTTTTACTGTGGCAAGAACTGCTCCCTGATCAATTCCCGCGGAGCAGTGTAAGCTTGTGGTTTGTATTGAATCAGCCACTTCAAGCTGCACTCCCCCTCTACGATGCGCGTAGCATTCAGGGTTCGCTTGCTTCAGTCACCCCCTCAAGTACAGCTCTCAACCAATAACTCGACCGTGCGGCCGATTCTTCCCGGCCATTTTCCCAATAATTGAACAAAATAATGTGCTCGAGGTTCGATTGTATCAGTCACTACGAATCGGAATTACCTACAAAATCCTAGAAAGCAATTTAAGGTTCGATTAAAAGTGTTTGAATTGTCCATTAGTACTGGTAAATTCTTCAACCAACGACCATACCACGTCGAGTTAATCGGTTCTCGTCAGATCACCGCAATTAAACGATGTTGGGCGCGGTTAGTACGTAGATGGGGGACCGTTTGAGAACAACCGCGTGTCGTTGGCCAATCCCATCTACAGAGTTGAGGTAGATAAATACATACGTGGTATCACAATTGACCTAATTTGGTCTAATTGTGTCGGCTTCTGCCGACAGCCACATAAACCTAACCTAACCTAACCTAACTGGTAAATTCCCTTATGTATGGAAAAGTGCTTTTATCACACCTGTATTTAAAAAAGGCGAACGTGGTGATATCACTAATTATAGGCCTATTTCAAAGCTTTCGTGTATCCCTAAGCTTTTTCAACAAATTGTTTGCGAAAAGTTAATATTTCTTTGTCGCAATTTAATTTGTAATGAACAGCATGGATTTGTAAGAAACAGATCCACTGTCACTAATCTGTTAAGTTTCTTGCATGATTGTTCTAATACCTTAGAGAATAAGGACGAAATGGATTGCATATACACTGACTTCTCTAAAGCTTTCGACCAGCTGTCCCATGAAATAATCGAGTTTAACCTCAGGGCTTTTGGTTTCCCACCAAGTTTCATAAAATGGGTTAATTCATACCTTAGATCAAGGGTTTATCAAGTCAAATTTAGAGGATCGCTATCTGTATCTTTTACAGCTGAGTCTGGAGTTCTCCAAGGTAGTCACCTGGGACCAATTCTATTTACACTAGCCATTAATGATGTTAAAGCATGTATAAATCACAGTAATATCCTGATCTACGCTGATGATACTCGTATGAAAATATATAAATCTATCACTAGTCAGCAAGACAGAATGTTTCTTCAATCTGACATTAATAGCTTCGCAAATTGGTGTGATAAAAACGGTTTATCCCTGAACCCTACTAAATGTCAACATATGACATTCTCTAGAAAGAATATACCTTCCACCTTTCAATATTCTTTGTCTCAACATTGTAAGCAACCGGCGGCAACACTGCTCATTACATACTCCTTATGTAATAACCAAATTTATATATATGCTAAGTACCGATAAACTAAGTACCGGTAATACCTTCTGTTAGCGAGTTCGCAGCAATAAATGTAAAAGTTACTTTTTAATAAATGTTGTACCAGTAAGGTTGCGTTTTATTCTCTATTATTTGTCGTGGCTGTCCTTACAAAATCAGAAGTGGGATAAGAACTGTTTTACGTCTTGAATACTGTTTAATGTTTGTGAATTCATACGGAATCACAGTGAATTTAATCTCATACGGAGTTTTTAAAAAAGAAAAAAAAATAATTCATACGGAGTTAAATACATAAATATAATTATTAGAACTACTCAAAATGGACAACGAAATGTCGAATCGCGTGCGTGTCTTTTTGGAAAAATCGACTATGTGCCAACTAAAACAGAAATTAAATGATTTAAATTTAGCGACTACTGGTAATAAACCCGCACTCATATTACGCCTTCAAGAAGCATGGGATATGTCGTCCAATAGCGAGCTAAATGAACATGTGCCCGAGATCGTGGCAGACGACGAGTCATCTTCTGCGTCTGGAGCCGGAGAAAACGGTAACACCACAGACGACGTCGCCCTAGACAAAGAACTCGAACATCTACGACACCAACTCAATAAAAAACAAGAAATCGCGAAATTGAAAAAGCAGCTAGCGGAACTTGCATGTGCCGATGAGTTGTCGAGGCCTAAAGCCCCGTTATTCCATTTCAAAGACATCGAAGAGTCCATGAACAGTTTTTCCGGTGACGACAATTTCCCTATCGAGAAATGGATTATTCAGTTGGAGGAGTGTGCTGAAGTTATGGAATGGGACTCTCGAATGCGGTTTATATATGCAAAGCGACTTATCACCGGAACAGCGAAACTTTTTCTTAGAACTTTTTATGTGAATAATTGGTCAGAGCTAAAATCTGGATTACTAAAAGAGTTTGCCAAAAAAATAACAAGTGCCGATATTCACAATCAATTGCGAAATAGTAGAAAAAGGCGCGAAGAATCCCATCAGCAGTACATTTTCGCGATGCAAGAAATCGCATCTCTGTCGGAGGTGGAGGAAGCTGATCTGTTACAGTACATAATAAACGGTATTCCGGATTCCCATACAAATAAGATGTTATTATATGGAGCCAATACCGTGGAAGACCTTAAATTTTTTATGAAAAAGTACGAAAAAATGCGATCTACAATACCACCTGTAAACAACTCGATCCCTATTAAACCACGTTCAACAGAAGCGAAGTCTACACAGTCCAACAGTGTCAAATGCTACAATTGCAGTGAATGTGGACACTACAGCAGTAATTGTCCCAAGCCACAGCGTGCTAGAGGATCCTGCTTCAAATGCGGAACACTTGGTCACCGAGCCTCCGATTGCAGCATAAAGACACCTGTACTTACGCTGGAAACATCTACCGTCGATATTGAAGACGTGCAGCATCAACAACAGGTGGAATGCAGACACATCAATAAAGTCACCAAAACTGAAAATAAATTTGAACATCTACTTAGGTACTCTTTTAAAACAAGAGATGAATCACAGCCAAACTATTCAACGACGCTCCTTACACTAATGGATTCCGGAAGCCCAATAAGTTTCATCCAGCAGCAGTGTGTTCCTCAAATTTTGACAAATCGTGTCGATGCTGACACTTATAAATTCACTGGAATAAATGGTAGTCCACTAGGTGTACTTGGTATTGTATGTTCACAAATATATTTTCAAAATAACGTTGTTTGCCTAAATTTGATAGTAGTTAATGATTTAAGCATGAAATATCCTGTCGTTCTAGGTCGGGACTTTTTAAATTTAAACCAAATGGAACTGACGAAAACTGATAGTGTAAATGTGGTAAATAAGCATGTTGAAACAGGTAAACATACAATAAATATTTTAACTGAAAATTTTGAAGAAGAAATTATGAACATCGACATTTTAAACGAAACAGATGAAAGAATTTTGAATACTAGTCTAGATCTTAATATTAATAAAAATATATCTCATGCAATAAGAAATAGAATTATACAATTAGTGTCCGAAGCTTGCTCTAAAAGTAGAACTGAGTTAGTATCAACTATGCATGACAAGGTTAAAATGGAAATCCGTTTAAGTAAAGAAGAACCTTTTTTTTGTACACCACGTAGATTGCCTTATGCTCACAAAATCGAACTCAAGAAAATACTTGACGATCTCCTAGAACGGGGAATCATACGCGAAAGTGATTCGGCGTATTCGTCGCCGATTGTTTTAGTTCAAAAACGAAATAACGAACTTCGTCTATGCATTGACTATCGAACTCTAAATAGTTTTACACTGAAAGACAATTATCCCCTCCCTTTAATCGAGGACCTGATTGATAGGTTAAGAAGTAAAAACTATTTTTCGGTGTTAGATCTACGCAGTGGGTTTCATCACGTTGCCGTAGCCGATAGTTCCATTAAGTTAACTTCCTTCGTTACACCCATAGGTCAATATGAGTATTTGAAAATGCCTTTCGGCTTGAAAAACGCGCCATCGGTTTTTCAAAGATTCATCAATAACATTTTTAAGAAGCTGATTTATGAAGACAAGCTGTTGATTTATATGGATGATTTATTAATCGCAAGCGACAATATTGAACATCACTTGGAATGTCTGCAAAGCGTACTTGAGATGATTTCAAAAAATAAATTGGAGCTGCGAATAGACAAATGTAAATTTGCTCATGAGGAAATATCGTACTTAGGATACACCGTGAATTCTTGTGGTATACGGCCTAATTCAGCAAATTTACGTGCAGTCAGTGAATTCCCCATACCTAAGTGTGCGAAGGATGTTCAGAGCTTCGTCGGCCTCTGTTCATATTTTAGAAAATTAATAATGAATTTTTCTCTCATAGCAAAACCACTTTACGATCTTTTACGTAAGGATACAACTTATCATTTCGGTTCTGATCATTTGAATTGTTTCGAAACTCTTAAGACAAAGTTACAAGAAGCGCCAATATTAGCAATTTATAGCCCTAACAACGAAACAGAATTGCACTGCGATGCAAGCTGTGTCGGCTATGGGTCAATTCTTCTACAGCGTCAATCCGACGGGAAATTCCATCCATGCTTCTATTTTTCAAAAAAAGCTTCTGATGTGGAATCGAGATATCATAGCTATGAACTAGAAACGCTCGCGATTATCTATGCCCTGCGCAGATTTAGAATTTACTTGACTGGCATCCAGTTCAAGATTATAACGGACTGTCAATCATTAACTTTAACACTTAGTAAACGGTTTCTAAATCCAAGGATATCTCGCTGGGCATTAGAGCTTCAAGGCTATGATTATTCGATTCAACACAGAACTTCGAAACGAATGTTCCACGTAGACGCACTTAGTAGGTGCACAAATGTATTAGTGGTCGAAGATGATTCTTTTGAGTTTGCCTTAGCTGTTGCCCAAAAACGAGATCCTAAGATTGTGGCGATAGTGTCGGAACTGGAGCAAACTGAAAGCGGTCTTTACGAGATGGTAAATGGATTAGTTTACAGGAAAGTCAATACGGGGATTCGATTTTATATCCCAAAACAAATGGAAAAACAGGTCATTCAGAAACATCATGACGCTCTTTGCCACCTTGGCATAGACAAATGTTTCGATTATCTTAACAAAACGTACTGGTTTCCTGAAATGAAAACCAAAATAAAAAATTACATTTCGAATTGCTTGAAGTGCATTTACTTTTCCCCTAAATCTGGAAAAGTAGAAGGAACGTTGCACAATATTCCAAAGGGCAAATTACCCTTTGACGTCATCCACATTGATCACTATGGTCCCCTATCAACATCAGTTAACAAAAAGAAGCATTTATTTGTGATAGTAGATGGGTTTACAAAATTTGTGAAACTCTATGCTGTGAATACAACCAAAAGTTCTGAGTCAATTTCATGCTTAAAAACATATTTTTCCACTTACAGCAGACCAAATACAATTATATCCGACCGAGGATCAAGCTTTACATCTCAAGAGTTTGCTGATTTTCTGTTAAGTTGTAATGTTCAACATATTAAAATAGCTACACTTTCTCCACAGTCTAACGGCCAGGTGGAACGAATTAACCGCATTCTTACACCTATGTTCTCAAAAGAATGTGAAGAGAAATGTACTAATAATTGGTCGCACTGTTTAGCTAAAGTTGAATTTGGATTAAACAACACTGTCAGCAAAAGTACTGGATTCACACCAAGTATGTTACTTTTTGGGGTCAATCAAAAGGGTGAATTTTGTGACAGAGTGCTCGAACATTTGGCGACCTTGAATAATGAGAGTCGTGCGGACTTGGGTTATATTAGAGAGCTAGCTTCGAAGACAATACATAAAAATCAAAAATATAACAAATCATATTACGATCGAAATCATAAACCTCCTCATTTGTATAAAGAAGGTGACCTTATAATGTTAAAAAACGTAGCAACTACACAGGGCGCAAACAAAAAATTTTTGGCTAAATACCGGGGCCCCTATGAGATTATTAAAAGTTTATCAAACGATAGATATATAGTTCAGGATATAGATGGTATTCAAATTTCTCGCATTCCATACACGGGTGTTTGTTCGCCGTGCAATATGAAGCCATATATTTCAGAACTGTGATTACTAGTTTCAATATGGCTATTATAAATCCACATAATTTGGTATTATATATGTACATTCACTTTTTTTTCTAAAGCGTTTCGATGCCTATAATGTCTCAATGTATACATAATTAATATTACTGTTCTTATTAAAAGCGATCAAAAAAAAAAAAAAAAAATTAATTTAAAGATACATAATCAGTTATATGCATATTCGATGTATTTTCAAAGATAACTTGTATAAACAATGCCTACTTTCGAAATCATATTAAACAATAGTTAACAACAAATTATCAAAAATAGATCATAAGTGTAAACTAAATAAAAAAAAAAAAGGTCATGTATTTCAATGTAATTTATTCATAATCGAGGCGATTATGTGTCAGGTATGGCCGAGTTGTAAGCAACCGGCGGCAACACTGCTCATTACATACTCCTTATGTAATAACCAAATTTATATATATGCTAAGTACCGATAAACTAAGTACCGGTAATACCTTCTGTTAGCGAGTTCGCAGCAATAAATGTAAAAGTTACTTTTTAATAAATGTTGTACCAGTAAGGTTGCGTTTTATTCTCTATTATTTGTCGTGGCTGTCCTTACAACATATTCTTTGTAATGTTGATAATTTTAAGGATCTTGGGGTTTATTTCGATCCCAAACTGGTTTTTGCCAAGCATATCAATTTTATTGTTAATAAATCTAATTCTATGCTGGGCTTCGTAAAAGGTGGGCGAAAGAAGAAAGAATGGCCCATACGTTACTATGTCATTGTACAATTGTTTTGTCCGTCCGATTCTAGAGTATGCTTCACAAGTTTGGACGCCGCCGTTCTACAACATTCGTTCAAATAGAATAGAGGCCATTCAACGTAAATTTACTCGGTTTGCACTTAGAGGACTTCCATGGGATGATCCTTTTAACCTTCCTCCTTACAGTCAGCGTATTAAGCTTCTTCAAATGTTACCCCTTTCTCAACGAAGGCGTAATAGCGATATAATTTTTTGCAGTAGCTTATATCCGGTCAAATAGATGCACCTGACTTGCTGTCATCTATTGGCTTTAATTTTCGGTGTGGTGCCCATAATTTACGTAGTGTTGATTTATTGTTTAGCCCCCATCATAGAACGAATTATGGGAGGCATGAGCCTATTAGTCGCATGAGTAGAATATATAATATAAATGATCATGTGATTGACTTGCATGTTAGTAAAATTAAGCTGAAAAATATTTTGCACAATAATAGCTTAATGTCTTAATTTATTTGCATGATTTGTGTTTGTGTTAGTATTTTATAAGTACATAATTATTGTATTTTAAATTGTTTTGTCCTTACTAACACCTGCACTAAATGATGAGCCTGTGGGAGCACTTTTAGTGCCGGCAAATTTCTGCTCGTGATAGTTGCTTGCTTTAAGCACTCCACGACACAGAACTGATAGTGTATTTAAAAAAAACAGTCATCTCAAACGGCTCTCCTGTCGGTGGATAAGGAAGCAGTAGCTCTCCCTCTACTGCGCTGTGAATTTCGATCAGACTAAGATTCGATTTCAACAGTCACCTCACCCTGTTCCTATACCATGGTTTCGGGGGTCGGGCTGAACTCGACTCTACTAGTCACTGTCAGCATATTGCAGCCACTATAACCTCACTGATACCCACCAGGGTTCGATTGAGTTCAGTCAACCCAACTTGTACTCCTGCCAAAGAAAGGAAGTCTGACTGAGGTTAGATTGTAACAGTTAATTCAGTCAGCACTCTACTCAGACGGATAGACAAGAAACTCGGGAGTTTGATTGATACAATCAATCCCGGTGTTGGTACCCTCCCGCTGAGCAGACAAAATGGGACTTCACTGTGCTCCACTCCCATGATTTTCTGAAATTAATGTGTATCTTAACACATGCATTACATGCCCCCGGATTCATTCAGTAAAAGTATCAGCTTTAAATCCAAACGGTTTTCAACTAACGTGAGAATGGATCCTCCAACTCGACTATGGCAGTCACTCCTCCCTGTTCCCTTTCCGCGGACCACTGTAACTTCTGGTTCGTATTTTATTTTATTTTATTTATTTTCTCATGTACTCGCACTAAAGAGATTTTTGAATACCCTTATAATGTGTCTATTAACTACACAGCGCGGGCGTTAAGGAATTTAGGGTTAGAAGATATGGAGAGATGCCGATGCACGTTGGTTTTAAATGTGTGTAGAATATAATGTGTAGGAAAAATGGCATAGCGACAATCACTCCAAGCTGCACTACCTCCACGATGCGCGTAGTACTTAGGGATTCGCCTTAACCAACGACCATACCACGTCGAGTTAGTCGGTTCTCGTCAGATCACCGCAATTAAACGACGTTGGGCGCGGTTAGTACCTAGATGGGGGACCGTTTGAGAACAACCGCGTGTCGTTGGCCAGTCCCATCTACAGAGTTGAGGTAGATAATACATACGTGGTATTACAATGGACCTAAATTGGTCTAAGTGTGTCGGTTTCTGCCGACAGCCACATAAACCTAACCTAACCTAACCCTAGGGATTCGCCTGCTTCAGTCACTCCCTCAAGCACAGTTTTCAACCAACTACTCGACCGTGCAGCCGATTCACACCGATCCCCCATCAATGGTATCTTATAACATGTGAGGGATTCGATTGCATCACTCGCTTGACTCGGAATTACCTACAAAGAGAATAAAGAACAGTTTGAGGTTCAATTAAAACAGTCATC
Source organism: Portevinia maculata (assembly GCA_949715645.1). Classification (NCBI taxonomy): domain Eukaryota; kingdom Metazoa; phylum Arthropoda; class Insecta; order Diptera; family Syrphidae; genus Portevinia; species Portevinia maculata. The sequence goes on along the minus strand of OX454527.1, from coordinate 210,491,477 downwards.
TCAAAAGGCTCTTCTATAAGTGGATCAGGAAGCAGTGGCTCTCCCTCCCCTGCGCCGTGAAGTCGGATTAGTCCACGGTTCGATTGCATCAATCGACTCACCCTGACCCTAACCCATGGTTTTTGAGTCAGGCTGAAATCGCGATAGCTATCCGTATTATAGTCGCGCTGCACTCAGCGACTCTTCATGAGTTCCTCCCCACAACCACTGTACACACAGTACGTAAGCACAGAGCCCCCAGTTGGCCGAGCTAACGATCGGCAAAACATACCCCCTTCCCCCCGTATTCCACCTTACCATAATGAACCGAAAAAAGTGGTATGAGTGAGCCTGGGCCTCGTGCCCTTGTAGCCACCTTACCTAACCTAACATAACCTAAGTTTCACTTGTACTCTTGTACTCAACAAGCTTAAACTGAAACTGAAAAAAATAAGATACTTCCCCTCTTCTATTACTTATGTAAGGTTCGACATATGGTTAACTATTGTGCCTACGTCTACAGTTCATCATCCAAATATTCCCTACACAGTTAAAAGTTAAATAAATATTCTTTCTCGCACGTAAATTAAGCTAATTTATAAAAAGTTTTTTAAGTTGTTTAATTAATGGTTTCTCTCAGTCCATTTCCAAACGAAGTAGAAGGCTGTAGTTAAACTACTTTGGTCTAATCAAAGCCTTGCTATTCGAAAGAATTTCAATTATTTTCAAAAACTGCCAGATGCAGCCTGGCAAGGACTTTACGACAAAAAAAAAAACATATTTCCTTTGTTCTAAAGATCAGAAAAAATCGGTCGGTTACACCAATTATTGAAAATTAGAATTTATATTTTTTTTTTGGTCACGTTTGGCAAGCACTTAGCTATGCACAAAATGTCTTGTACCTTTTTATTTGCATTAAGGGGCTCATGGAAAAGTTTTGGGTGGTTACGTGCGCTATTCAAAATTGGAATTTTCACGGACTTTGCAAAGGTCTTGCAAGGCAATGTGGCGATAAGAAAAAAACATCTTGGATATACGTATCTGTATTCAAGATGTTCAGCTCCGTTATTTAGGACTACAATTAAGTGGTTACACTAATTATTCCAATTTTAGAAAAAGAACACTTTTTTGATGTTGCTTTTCTTTCTTTAGCTGCCATTTCTTTTTTTTAATTGTAATTCCAGTGGTCTTTTATAAATGCGCATTTCTTTTGGTTGCCTTTAATATTTTAAAAATTACTGCCATAAAAATGCAATCCAAAGTGTGTGTTAATCCTCAAAGCCTTTTGTCATTTTATCAATGGAGAAAGAAAACCATCTGGTATTATTAAGTCATAAATATATTCAGTGTAATGACCAAATCCGCAACACCGCCTCCTCCTGCCAGAAATCTTTATGGCGGCGGGGACGAAACAAAGTTGTCTGCGAGAATCAATGGTACAATCTGGAGAAAGCGAAAGGCGGAGCATTTATTGCAAATATGCAAAGTTATCTCCATCACATTTTTAACGAAGCTGAGAATGCAGAGTGCAGAACACAAGATATGTAGAATTACGTACAACGTTGGATAGAGCCAAATCGCTGCTTAGGGGCTTCAAAAGGACATTATCAATACGGCAATGAAACATGGTGGTGGATAGATGAAACTTAAGCAGTGCTATGTGATAAGAAAGCGGCATTCAAAGCTTGGTCAAAGTGCTCCACTAATAATGGCAATGAAAAAGCTCGCTGTGGAGGCCCTTTATCGGGGGTTTGAAGAAATTTTTTCTTCAGCCGCTGATTGAAACGAGGCTAGGCTGTTCACGAACTTCGACAAACAAGCTTGAATAGGTTAGGTTAGGTTAGGTAGACATGGATGTCAGCCAAAGCCAACACACTTAGACCAATGATAGGTCCATTGTGGTACCACACAGATCTGGGGATTACCCTCACTGCTCGTTGAACCAGTAGGAGCTTCTTATGAAGCGCGAAAGACTTCTAGCGCCAGTACTGGCTAAGTCGCTTGTATCATTGAACAAGAAGTCCCCTAGATGGAGATTTCTTCTATGGGAGAACGCAGGACACGTGCAGAGATGGTGAAGTACAGTCTCATCCTCCTCCTCGTCCAGCTTGAATAGGAGCACAACCATTTTCAAAATTGCCAGGAAATACCCAGGAAATCCGTTAGCCAAAGTTCATCAACTATGCTCAAGGGCTGCTTCTTGTGGATGAAAAAAATACTACACAGGCAGCAGTATTGTGAACGACTTCTAAATGAACAATTTCGTCGGATATAGAGGGTCTGTCATTAGCGACTTGACAACTTCAAACTTTCAGTGTGAACGCACCCTTACACCGATTCCCGAACTGTCAATGTCAAAATATTCAGTAAAATAAACATTTTCATCATGGTGAAGTAGATGTAGGAACAACGTTTACAAATAATTTAAATTTAATACCGAAAGTCCGAGTCGAGTCAACTTTAAGAGTGTCAACGCAAATTTTCAGCCGTAATTCTCGTCCAAGTAGACAAGCAATTCATGGTCTAGTAAAAAAATTTGAGTCAGAATATTCGCTGCTTGATGTTGCCGTGCCAGTGAGACTACGTTTTGCCCGAAGTGTGGAGAATATTGCTGCCGTAGAGGCGTCCGTCGCAAACCAGCCAAATCAGTCAATTTCACGGCGTTCTCAAGATTTGGGCCTCTCCCAGACCACATTATGGCGAATTTTGCGTAAGTAGCTTGGCCTACACCCTTACAAGATCAAGCTGACTCAAGAACTAAAGCCACTTGAACCTATGAACCGAGGTACGTTCTCGAATTGGGCTATGGACATGATGGACGAAAATGAAGAATTTCATCGTAAAATCATCTTCAGCGATGAAGAGCATTTTTGGTTAAACGGCTTCGTCAATAGCAAAATATGTGTTCCTGGACAGGCGAGAACCCTCATGTGCTACATAAAACAGCATTTCATCCGCAAGAAGTCACTGTTTGGTGGTGTTTTCATGCCGGTGGCGTCATTGGGCCGTTTTTTTTTTTGGTGCTGAAAATGACCGTCACCTTACGGTAAATGGTATTTGATATTTTTGATATTTTTTATTAAGTTTAAAACATTTACAAAGACTACGTATCTATAATAACGTTAATGTGATCATTAGGTTAGGTTAGGTTAAGTTGACGTGGCTGTCAGCTAAGGCCGACACACTTAGACCACTATTAGGTCCATTGTGGTACCACACAGATCTGGGGATTCCCTCACTGCTCGTTGAACCAATAGGATCTTCTTATGAAGCGCGAGGACTTCTAACGCCAGTGTTGGCTAAGTCGTTTGTATCATTAAACAAGAAGTCCCCTAGATGGAGATTTCTTTTGTGGGAGAGCGCAGGACATGTGTAGAGAAGGTGAACTATAGTCTCCTCCTCCTCCTCGTCCATGCAGCTTCTGCAGAGGTCGTTTGAGTGCACGCCAAGTCTGGAGGCGTGCCTGCCTATTAAGCAGTGTCCTGTGATAACACCTATAGTCGAGCTAATATGTAGTCGGTTTAATGAGATTAGACACTTAGAGCGTCGCAAATCCAGCTTTGCCCAGATCCGCTTAGTCGCAAGACAAGTATTGCTACATGTCCACCTAAGGTTTGTTCTCTCGATTGCTGATAGCTTGAACAAGAGTTTGCATGCACGGATATCCTTTGAGGATATCACATTCCTCTTTAGCCACGACAGGGCTTCTTTTATCGCTAAAATTTCCGCCTGGAACACGCTACAATAATCCGAAAGACGGAAAGAGAGGCTAAGATTTAGCTTTTCTGAGAAAACGCAACCACCTACCCCATCGGTAGTTTTAGATCTGTCGGTGTAGAAGTGGATCGATTTATCTTCCGCAAATGCATCATCATCCCAGAATGATCTGGAAGGAATGGTGATTTGGAAGTTTTTTCCGAACTGCAGGTGGGGTATGGTGTAATCTATGTTTCTGGGTAGAGACTTAAAGGAGTCCAAAATGATGGAGTGGCCGATCTTCTTGTTGGTCCACTGTGAGGTAGCTTTTAAGCGGACAGCGGAACAAGCCGCTGTTTGCATGCTGAAGATGTCGAGGGGTATCAGGTGTAACAGAATGTCCAGTGCTGCGGAGGGGGTTATACGGAGTGCTCCGCTAATGCACAGACACGCTGAACGCTGGACTTTTCCCAGTTTGTCGCGGTTTATAGCTATATCCAGGGCAGTCCACCAGACGACACCCCGTAAGTAAGAATTGGTCTAACCACCGCTGTATATAGCCAATGCGTAATACGGGGTCGTATACCCCACTTATTGCCAATGGCTTTTTTGCAAGAGAAAAGTGCTACTGTAGCTTTCTTGACTCTTTCTTGTATATTGGGTTTCCAGCTTAACTTCCTATCGAAGATTAGACCCAAAAATTTTGCTTCGTCAGAGAAAGTTAAGCTTGTACCGCTAATAGAGTCCACACCGATTAGCCCATCTCGTTAGCTTGTTAAGAGCGTTTTGCAGGAGTTCCTTTATGATATTCAGGTGTTTTCCTGAGACGGCTATAGCAACGTCATCCGCATAGGCAATCACCCCGTTAATGTGATCATTAACAAATTAATTATTACAATTTAATTCAATTATTTAATTTAATATAATTTAATAAGTTGGGTACAAAATGCTTACAATAAAAAAGACAGTTGAGAAAAAGAGAAAAATAGAATGGTTAGCAGCTTAAACAAAAAGGTTTAAAAATTATGGTATTGGTATGTATTAAAAATGAAAGTTATAAAATAAAATATTTAACATTAAAACATTAAAAGTCCTAAAACCAAGTAAGAAAAAAGAGATACACTAAAACGGTCTACAAAACAAAGTCTTCTTACGCCAATAGGGAGAGTGTTCCATAAGCGAATGGCATGAACATAAAATTGTCGCTCGGTTGAAATGCATGTTGCACGCGGAGGGATTGCAGTTAGAGTACGAGGCAGATTAGACAAAGTAAGTATTTCAAATAGGTATTCTGCACTTCGCGATATTATGGTTTTATGCAAATATTTTATAGTACAATTTAGTCTAAGTATTTATCCAGCGTTAAGCCCAGAATTTTAGCTTTATATACGGATATACGATTCTGGCGCTTTAAACCAAACACATAACGAGTAACATTGTTAAAGACAACATTAAGCTTTCTTCTGGATTCAGCATTGCAGTACATTGCAACCTCAGACCCAAAAGATAAAATTGGAACAATAAGAGATCTAACTAACATTAATAATAATACTGTGACACATATAGGTTACGCAGACATCCATATATTTTTCCTACAACAATACGAACATGAAGATCCCATCTTAAGTTGCTATCAAACCAAATGCTCAAATTTTTAGCCTTGTCAACTATTTCTATGCATTTATTCCCTAGACATAAACTAGAAAAATCACGTGAATCCATACCAGTTTTGGATATGCATTTAGACTTTTTAGGGCTTAAACATAAGTTGTTTCTTTGTGACCATTGAAAGATGCTTTCAAGGTCACAATTGAACTTGAGTGTGGCGTCTTGAGTATGACCTTTTTTAAAGCAAAAATACCTACATCTGAACATCATCGGCTTACATATGAACAGAAGAAAAGGTAATGGTGTCGGGTAGATCATTTATAAAAATGGAAAATAAAAGTGGGCCCAGGATAGATCCTTGCGGGCCACCTATAGGTGTGTGCTTAAAATTGAATAACGCATTACCCGCCACAACTGCTTGGGTACGGTCGGATAAGTACGAGTAAATCAAAGAGGCTGCTGAAGACGAGAAATTAAATTGATTCAAAAGTTTAAATACAAGTTTTGAATGATTTACTGTGTCAAGAGCTTTAGAAAAATCTAATAACGCTAACAGTGCGATCTGGTCTTTTTCAATGCACAACCTTAGATCATCCGTTACTTTAAGCAGCGCTGAGGTACAACTATGCTGCCTTCTAAATCCTGATTGGTGTTTGCAAAGTAAAGCATTATGCTGAAGATGGTATTATATTTGGATATGAACAATTTTCTCAAAAACTTTAGACAGAAACGGTAATATTGCAATAGGACGGAATTCAGGGGGCGTTTGTGCAGTTCCTTTATTTTTGGGAACGGGTATTATTCTAGCAGTTTTCCAGGGACTGGGAAAACGGGATGTCATTAGGATAGTATTAAATATATGGGTAAGTAGGTACTGGAAGGATAAAGGGTAGGATTCGCTACAGACACATGTTGGAACATTAATTTGTTGAGCAATTGCACGAATTGTACATCAGTGATATGTTTTTCCAACAAGACGGTGCCACAAGACACACAGCGGGTGCAACAATCGAGTTATTGAAGTCTCAGTTTCAAATTGCCTCCAGAGCGCTCTGAACCTGGTTGCTGAATGGTACACAAAGGTTGGACTTAAACTCAATCCCAAGAAAAGAACCATAATTGTATTCATCAATAGAAGAAGGCGATGAAGACTCAGTAATGCTAGACTCTTCGGTGAATCAATAGAGTTCTCAACGGAAGTTAAATATCTAGGAATCACACTAGACGAAAAACTTACATGGAACTCTCACCTTACCAAAACAATCGACAAGGACAGGACCTCATTATGGACCGGTAAAAGCCTACACGGTAAAAATGGGGACTTAATCCCAAAACGACACTATGGATGTATATGGCAATCACAAGACCTATTATCACGTATGCAGCCGCCGCCGTCTGGTGGTACAAAGCAACGCAGAGGTCATCACAGGCTAAGCTCATTAAAATACAGCGACTAGCCTGTGTCTGTGCAACTGATGCAATGAAAAGTGCAACAACAGCTGCACTTGAAAATATACTAAACATCCCTCCAGTTCACCTAGAACTCATGAAAGAAGCGATGGTAATTGCCTATACGCTCATCACAGAAGATGAATCAAATTCCAACATAGCTCACTCTGCAATCCTACGGGAACTCAGAGAACACGAACTACTTGGAATACATCTTACAGACAAATGTCTACCAAGATACAACTTCCGACACAACTTCAAGGTTACATTCCTAGCCCTTCTAAATTGGGAACAGAATTAACCTACATTTGCCAAAGATTCACATGTATGGTACACAGACGGATCGAAAACAAATAAAGGGATTGGAGCAGGAGTATACGGCCCTCGCACTAAAACGTGCCTATACGGTCGTATGGACATAAGCAGCACCGTATTTCAATTGGAAATCCACGCGATAGAGCTATACATTCGAGAGAATCTTAACAGGCTTTTAAAAAGCAAAAACATCTACATTCTCTCCGATAGCAGGGCGGCCCTACTCGCAATCATCGCCTTTGAAATAATATCAAAACTGGTCTGGGATTATCTCCAACTTCTACAACTACTGGGCACCACAAATATTAATTGATTTGGGTGCCTGGCCTGGACACACTGGATACGAAGGCAATGAAAAAGCAGACGAACTAGCCAGAACTGGATCCGCATCACCATTCATGATGCCAAGACCATTCTGCGGGCTATCAATAAACACTATTAAAAGTTGTGTTAAAACTTGGCTTGAGGAAAAGATGCTTCATTTCTGGAGGGAAACCGAAAGAAACAGGCAAGCAAAAAACTTTATGCCAAATATTTCGCACAAAAAAACGAAACAATTACTTCAACTAAGTAGAAGTCAGATTCGAGTAGTCACAGGCTCCCTCACAGGGCACTGCCGTGTTAAAAAAACACCTGATGACTATGGGCATATTACACGACAAAACCTGCGTAACGAGGACGTTTAAACAGCAGAACATATATTGTGTGAATGAAACTGTTTAATCAAATCGCGTCAACGTTATATAGGTATAAGCTCTACCTTGAAGCAGCAGACATAGCTGCCAGCTCTCCCAAAGAATTAGCCGCCTTCTTAAAAAAAACTGCGGCATCATGGACGAGCTCTAAATGGAGGAAATCACAATCCCCCCAAAAATCTAATCTCTTCTAAGTCTCAGTTCGGTGAACGTGTTATCTCGAGAAACGGACCCGTCTATTGGCCGCAGAGATCGTGTGATTTAACGCCTCTAGACTTTTTTTTATGGGCCTACATTGAATCATTGGTCTATGCCAACAAGCCGGCGACGTTAGAGGAGCTCAGAGCCAATATTGAACCAGAAATAGCTGCCGTATCGGTCGAAATGTGCGGCCGATTGATTGAAAATTGGGTTAAACCTATAGACCGCTGCATACGTTCCCGTGGTAGACATATGAACGAAGTCGAAGTCCATTCATAAATTTTGTTAATAGTAAAGGGTGATTTTTTTAAGGTTAGGATTTTCAGGCATTAGTATTTGACAGATCACGCGGGATTTCAGACATGGTGTCAAAGAGAAAGATGCTCAGTATGCTTTGACATTTCATCATGAATAGACTTACTAACGAGCAACGCTTGCAAATCATAGAATTTTATTACCAAAATCAGTGTTCGGTTCAAAATGTGTTTCGCGCTTTACGTCCGATTTATGGTCTACATAATCGACCAAGTGAGCAAACAATTAATGCGATTGTGACCAAGTTTCGCACTCAGTTTACTTTATTGGACATTAAACCAACCACACGAATGCGTACAGTGCGTACAGAAGAGAATATTGCGTCTGTTTCTGAGAGTGTTGCTGAAGACCGTGAAATGTCGATTCGTCGCCGTTCGCAGCAATTGGGTTTTTGTTATTCGACCACATGGAAGATTTTACGCAAAGATCTTGGTGTAAAACCGTATAAAATACAGCTCGTGCAAGAACTGAAGCCGAACGATCTGCCACAACGTCGAATTTTCAGTGAATGGGCCCTAGAAAAGTTGGCAGAAAATCCGCTTTTTTATCGACAAATTTTGTTCAGCGATGAGGCTCATTTCTGGTTGAATGGCTACGTAAATAAGCACAATTGCCGCATTTGGAGTGAAGAGCAACCAGAAGCCGTTCAAGAACTGCCCATGCATCCCAAAAAATGCACTGTTTGGTGTGGTTTGTACGCTGGTGGAATCATTGGACCGTATTTTTTCAAAGATGCTGTTGGACGCAACGTTACGGTGAATGGCGATCGCTATCGTTCAATGCTAACAAACTTTTTGTTGCCAAAAATGGAAGAACTGAACTTGGTTGACATGTGGTTTCAACAAGATGGCGCTACATGCCACACAGCTCGCGATTCTATGGCCATTTTGAGGGAAAACTTCGGAGAACAATTCATCTCAAGGAATGGACCGGTAAGTTGGCCACCAAGATCATGCGATTTGACGCCTTTAGACTATTTTTTGTGGGGCTACGTCAAGTCTAAAGTCTACACAAATAAGCCAGCAAATATTCCAGCTTTGGAAGACAACATTTCCGAAGAAATTCGGGCTATTCCGGCCGAAATGCTCGAAAAAGTTACCCAAAATTGGACTTTCCGAATGGACCACCTAAGACGCAGCCGCGGTCAACATTTAAATGAAATTATCTTCAAAAGGTAAATGTCATGGACCAATCTAACGTTTCAAATAAAGAATCGATGAGATTTTGCAAATTTTATGCGTTTTTTTTTTAAAAAAAGTTCTCAAGCTCTTAAAAAATCACCCTTTAATTCAAGCCAATACATTTTTTTTTGAGATATCTCAAGTAGTTTGCATTTTATTTAAAAAAGAAGTTGTCAAGTCTTTAATGAAAGACCCTGTATTTCCCTAGAGCCATTCTTACAATCAAGAAGTACACGACATTACTGTCGAAGAAGTAAGGAAGGCGGTCAATCACTCCAAAAAATGAAGAACAGTTGCCCGGACGAGATACCCCCTGAGTTCTAGAAAAAGATGGCAGACAACGGGTCCGAATGGTTGATGAACCTCATCCTCAAACTGGAGAGGGGAGCGATAAAATGCCTAACCAGTGCAGTGTGGAGTATTTCTATGCCAAAACCGCTCAAAAGTCAAAAAAATCAAGTTGTCATAAATTTCCGTTGACATCGATATTCGTCAAGCTTGATAACCGGTCCATCACGCATTATGCAAAAACAGTTGCACCGCTATTGCCATTCGCCACATTATCAGTCAGAACCTAGCCATTGTCGGAGCTGCATTAATTGGTTATCTGCACTTTTGTTCGTGACTCATTTTTGATTTGGTTATTGTTTTTTTGGGTCGTGAAATTCAGAAAGTAAATTATTTGATTATGGAAGTGCAAGTTATAATCGATGGTAAGATATAAAATTTGATTTTTTTGTCCTAATTTAATGTTTAATTTTAATAAAACGTTTTAGCTAATGGTGTTTTTGTTTTGTGAGTATGTCATGATGACAAGGCGGCGTTCTGTCTCCACTGCTGTGGTGTATGCTGGTCGACTCTCTGTTGAACGCACTTAACAGTTCAAATGTATACGCTCAGGCGTACGCGGATGATGTTGCCGTGCTTTCTGTTGGATCATGTCTAGCGACTGTATGCGCCAAGGCGCAGGCGGCCCTTGACGTGATCGACGAATGGTGCACTAGGAATGGGCTCTCGGTCAATCCTCTTAAAACTGAGGTTGTTCTCTTTGCGAGAAGGAGGAAGCTGGTCGGGTTGACTCAGCCAGTTCTAAAAGGCGTCACAATCCAACTCTCCAATGAAGCAAAGTATCTGGGAGTCATCCTGGACAGCAAACTTCTTTGCTCCAAACATATTGAGCTGAAGAGTGCCAAGGCGCTGTCTGTTTTCTGGCAGTGCAAAGGCATTTGGGGCTTATCACCGAAAAGAGTCCTATGGATTTATACGGCTATGATAAGACCATTTATAGCATACGCATCGGTTGTTTGGTGGAATAAGCTTTCGTGTAAATACGTTACTGCTGCTGTCGCGAAACTCCAAAGGCAGGTATGTATCGGCTGCACGGGGACCTTCCCCAGACGCCTGGCTCCGGCCTAGATGCATTATTGAACCTCCCGCCACTTAATGTTTACATTATGGGTTGCACAATCAAAGCCATCTCACGTTTAAAAAGAGGTGGCTGTTGGTATAACTCGCACTGGAGTTTTGATGAACTGTCGTTCGACTCCTATCTTATGGATATGCCGTCAGATGCAATGACACCGGAACTTCGGCTGAAGCGCAACTATGAAGTCGACTTTCCTCGTGTTCAGGACTGGCTCTGGCCAGACTCTGAGCCTGGAAAGGAATGCAGTCGAATCTTCACGGATGGTTCCAAAACCGATCAAAGATCTGGTGCTGGTGTTTTCTCCTTAGGCAAACATGCGTCAGTCTTCCAAACGGAGACTTATGCTATCCTAATGGTCATGGACTATGTTGCGAGGAACAGGTGGAGGGGGCGAAGTATGTGCGTCTGTAGCGACAGTCAGGCTGCGCTTAAGGCCTTGCTCAACCCCTTAGCCACCTCCAAAATAGTCCGTGAATGTAAGATCTCTCTGAATTCGGTCGGAAGACTGAATTCACTTAGACTTGTCTGGGTCCCGGGTCATAACGGGATCACGGGAAATGAGATCTCCTATGAACTTGCTAGACAGGGCGCAGAGGGGGACTTCTCAGGACCTGAACCAGCGATTTGTCTGCCTGCGTCCTCGGTCAGGGCTTCCATTGACGGATGGGTTTCCTATTAACACAATCGCCGTTGGCATGACTCTCCAGGGTGCAGACAGACTAAGCTAATTCTCCCCGACGTCTGTGGGAAATCCGCGGCATTCTTGTTGTCTCTCAACAGAAAAGACTGCAGACAGACCACTGGCGTTCTTACGGGACACTACGTTTTTGCCAAGCACCTTAAGGTGCTGGGCCTAAGCGATACCACCAACTGCGAAGCCTGTGGAGAAACTGCGGAACATTTTCTCTGTGATTGTCCTGCTTTTGCTCGTATCAGGTGGCAGGTATTTGGTGCGGATATGGTGAGTGCTGTAAACCTAAGCTCCTTACCATTGAAGCGCCTTCTCGTTTTTCTTAGAAAAACGAGTAAATTCCCACAGTAAAATATGGTGTGTCTGCCTGGGGCCTGTAACACAACGCGACAAGTCGACAAGTCAAAATTCACTTGTCCACTTATGCTTGTCCGACAAGTACAAATTTATTCTGTAACAGAACGTAAACCGTTGCACTTGTCAAAAGAATTAAATTCCCTTGACTTGTCGGCATTCTTCGACAAGTGTTTCATATGTGAAGATGGCAAAAATCACGGAAGACAAAAAAAGTGTAATTTTAACAAAAATAAGGGAAGAAAAAGATATCCTATTTGGTGCTTTCAGTGATGTCCTAACAAAAGAAAATAAATGTACAAAATGGAAGGAAATAGACAGCCTGGCAAAAAGCCTAAATGTTGTTGCGCAAAATAAAAATTGGACGTATGTGAGGGACGTATTTTGGCAAAACGTTAAGAAACGCACAATTGTAAGTACTAACTAAATAAGTAACATAATAATTAATATGTTAATTACACAAATCAAATGATAGGCAAAAGTGGACAACTCAAAAAAAACGGGTTCTGCGGGTGGAAAAAACTGCATCTTAACAACTTGCGACAACATTGTGCTCGATATCGTTGGGCGAAAATCGGAAGCAGTTATTGGACTCGGTGTTGCGGAATCTTTGAGTACCACTAATGGTTTGTGTGATATAATAATATTACCGCATATCTACTCATTAATTACCATTTTTTTATTTTGATAGATTCTCCTAGTAGTTCCAATACAGTTCCAGGTGCCTTTGCAGCGGTAAACTGTGTTGCTACGGAAAATGTGCATCCATCACGTAAAAGAAAGAGAGGTTGAAATCAATTTAATACGTTAATTCTGTAATCATACAATTTGAACATTATATCATTTTTAGGAGAAAGAAAATCCCAAAAAGAAGAATCTCCACATGCTTTAAAAAAAAAAAAACTCATAATCGAGAACCTTGAGATTTCAAATTATAAAGGAAAGTTGGAGATTGCTTTGCTAGAGAAGAAGCTCGGTTATCCTCCTTCCTCTTTCACGAAAAGCTTAAGAGAGACCATAACCGAGCACAATATCAGCGACCAAGAGAGTGCTGAAACAGAAAATGAATATGAAAGTGAAAGTGACAAAAGTCTCACCAACAACAGAGTCTTTGAAAGAATGGAGTATTAATGCCTTCTAATTTTCTTTTTATTTATTTTTATTATCATAAAATATATTTTTTGTTCTTTATTTCAATACAAATAAATTAAGTTTATAAATTGGTATATGATTACTGTGCGTTGAAAAAGTCAACAAGTTGCTGCTGTCTCAACTTCGCTTCTCTGGATGGGGCTGCAAACAAATTTTCGCTTGGTACATCAGTGTTTTCCTCAGTTGGTTCAGCAGCACTATTTTGTGTATTTAAGCTCTCGCGCCGGGAAAGATTACATAATGTCACACAGCATTTAAATATATTCGCAGCATATACAGGATTGACCCGTAAGTGGTTCAAACAGGGGAAATTTTCTTTCAGAACTCCAAATGCACATTCTATGAAACGTCGTGTGCGTTTATGAGCCCTGTTGTATCCAATGACTGACGTGTTATTGGGGACAGACGTTAATGGTGGCATAAGCCATGTTTTTAGTGGGTATGCGCTATCACCTAAAATAACAGCGTTTTCAAAAGGCCTCCATCCATTTTCCATTTTATGATACAGAGTACTATTACGCAACACTCTTGCATCATGTACACTGCCTGGCCAGTTGGCACTTACATAGTACAACTGTAGATCTGGCCCGCACACTGCCATACAGTTTAATGAGTGCTCACCATGGCGATCAACGAAAGCAACTTCATTATCAGAAGGGACATCAATTTTGATTAGTATGCCATCAACTGCGCCACAAACCTCCGGCATCCCACCTGAATAACTGGAAGCATATCATCTGGCCAACATACTTGGCTGTCGAATTCGATTTCAATTACTGCCTGAGTAATCTCTCGAATGCAGCGACACACTGTCATTTTGCTAACGCCGTGCATGTCACCTATAATATGGTACTGTGAACCCGAACCGAACCAATGTAGAGCAATCAACAGTTTTTGGTAAACGGTCAATGAATAACTTTTATTTGTAATGCACTGTATTTTTCTTCTTAGTCTTGCAGCAAGATTGTGGGCAGTTGATTTTGATATGCGAAATTTTTCAATATACAGATGATCACTGACATCAAAATTAATTCTTGGTCTAAAAACTTTCAACCTGTGCCGAGGTTCACTGTTCTCACTATCACCATCACTATCAAAGTCGGAATCAAAAAAGTACATTTTTAACTCTATATTATTGTATTTCACTATTTGTTTTCTGCTTAGGTATTACATTAAAAATGCACTTGTAAGTTTTTGACAATATTCAGATCACTTGTCCGGATTGAACCACAGTTTGACAAGTGTGTCTTGACACTTGTCGTGTTCTGTTACAGAAAGAGGGAAATTATATAATTTCCCACTTGTCATCTCTTATCGCGACAATTGTCGCAGTGCTCGCGGACTTGTCGTTTTGTGTTACACAATCTTTGACAAGTTGTCGAAATTCACTTGTCCTACAACTACTTGTCGCGTTCTGTTACAGGCTCCTGGTAGTACAATGGACCAGTATTGAGTCTGAGTGCTCCAGTGCAGAAAGTCTCACACACCCCGAAAAAAAAATGTCATGATCGGGATATGTTTGGGGCATAAACCTTAGTCTCTTGGCAATCATAGACCGCAATAAAACTGTCCGCCTAGGTTCGCCATTTTGTTTTATGTCGAAGTTTATGATAGCTTATGGTAACTTACACAAAATTTCGTGCTATATATAAAAATGAAAAATTCCTTAAAACCAATGAGAAGCACAAATCAGGACGACGATCCAAACCGTTCGAAGAGCTTAGTGACTGCAGTAAGCGGCGAAAAACTAAAGAACTTCGCGAGCAAGTGTCAGTCAAAGAGTTGACGTTTGCAGTCAGCGTAAGTCAGCGTACTTTAGGAAATTCTGATGCGTCAAAAATAATCAAAAAAGTTACAAACTCGCCAACCGATGCTAAAGAACTTTGTAAGCTGATTTCCTCTTCTGGTAAGCAAGTTGCAGTGAAAAAGTTTACACCTCAAGAGGCATTGGCAACATTTGTTGAAGGCGACTTTACAAGGAAGCAGTGGGAAGTGATACAAAGTGCCAGCAAAAGTATCTACCATTGCTACTCATTGATAAAAAAAAGTCATAAACTGAATGTTACCCTGAACAAAATTCATCACAGTCACTGAAACCTGCAGAAATATGTACAACTGCAAGCATTGCTTGATCACACTGCATTACGCCTTTGCAAATATGTCGAAGGTGTATTAGAAACGTGTTCAGAGGAAGAAAGTAAAAATATGGTTTTGATTCAAAATGGGGTGATGGGTCGCAACAGACGCAGTGTAAGCAGAAATTTAAAAACAGCACTGAGAGTGATGCTAATATTTTTCAAAGCTCACTTGTTCTTCTGCGACTTGTTGTAATGATTGATGGCGAACATAAAAAAGTCATATGACAAAACCCAGTCGCTTCTTCTCCTAGATTTTGCAGGCCTATACCTACGCATAAGCCGCATTAGTGAATCTAAGGATGTTACCAGAGCTGAAATCAATTTCATTAAAAACCCAATTGCGCATCTCAGAGAAACAGAAGTAATCAGTTATAATAAAATACAAAAATAAAGCATACCATGTTGCTTACAATGCAATGTTTGACGGCAAAGTGTGCAATGCTGCTACAGATACTGCCTCTACTATGAGGTGCTATATTTGCGGACAGACTTCTAAGGATTTCAATAAGTTTATAATCTTCACGCACGGATTCGCTTTTTCGAATCGGTTCTCCATTTAGCTTACAAAATACCTTTAAATAGTGGCAGACACGATCGGTTGAAGAAAAAGCAATTGTGAAAGCTACAAAGGAGAAAGCTACAAAGGCGCTATCAAAGAGCAAATGGGGGTCCTAGTAGATGTACCCAAAGCGGGATTTGGTAATACCAATGATGGCAACACGTCCAGAAGGTTTTTCAATGACCCGGAGTGTTCTTCTCGTATAACTGGGGTAAATCTTAATTTGATAACTCGCTTCAAAACTATGTTGGGCGTGATTTCTAGTGGATATAGAATTGATGCAGACAAATTTAATACCTTCGCCCACGATATTAGCAGCCTTAGAGCACGGCAACACAAGAGTACCAAACCATTATCTCAGGAGGCACGAACTCGCTTGATCCCAAGCGAACTACCTATGCCTCTAGAAGACGATAACAACAGAAGTATGGACGATAAAGAAGAACATGTGGACGACCTTTCACCTTCAGATTCTGATTAAAAACATTTTCTTTAAAATTCTTCATAATATTTAAGAATTAACAATTAATTTTCATAATATGTTGTGTTTCAATTGATTTATTTACAAAAAAAATAATTTTGAGCGGTTTTTTCATACAAATACTCCACAAGGCAGTGGAGAGAAAGTTGTCTTCTTCCTTTGTACAAAGGAAAGCGCAATACGCGAGACTGTGACAGTTACCGTTCAATTAAGCTGATGTCACACACCATGAATATCGTTGAACGGGTAATTAGATAGCCGAATGCGGAAAGTAATACGGCTATCTAAGGACAGCATCAACAAATAATTTTATGTTGTGTTGTCTATCGCAGATTACAGCATTCCCCACCAACTCTCTGATATAATCCATAACCGGAAATTTCGTTTATATTTTCTCAAAACGAACAATTACAGCTTAAACAACATTTCGCTCATTGTTTGTAGCAAAATGGCGTAAAATCCTCCAAGAGCCTTCCTAATGTGAAGCTAAAAGCTTGCTGATAAATTCCAGATAACCGCATCCATTTCGAATAGAATAATTTAATGCGATTATCAGTGCCAAAATCGATTCAAAACAAAAATAGGTATGACTAATGAAATTCAAAACTAAATCGAAATACCAATTCGAACACCAACCTTCCAACACACAAAACAAAACAAAAATGTAAATTAATATTTACCTAAGCATCTCGATATTTTTAAACGAACAAAAAATAGATTACAGACACCATTCAGGATGGAAACAGCCTACAAATCGGAAATAAATTATTCCCCTAACCGATGACAATCATAGAATTTTGCTGGTAAATTGTTGACCTCCATTCTCTGTCCAAAACGTTGTCTATTCAATCGAATATCGAATTACATTTTTATTTTCCACTCTAACGAGCCATTATCTACCCTTCCAAATTCAAACAGCATTCACAGAATATTTTATTTCTCATCCTGCGGTTAACCTCCACCTCACATTTTAAAACAGAAAAAAAGTTCAAATAAAAATACAGGCTACAGAAAAAACATTTTATTGTTTTGCCCTCTATGGGATTTAAAAAACGTAAAACATTTAAAGTTTTCGAAAGCGAAACCACAGTACCGCTGCTGGTGTTTGAGCTGCCATTATCTTCTTGTTCTCGCGTGTAATGCAGCGGAAGTAATAAAATTCAAAATCACAACAACAATGAGTTCATGTTTATACCCTATTCTAAGGGTATATTAATTTTGACGCATAGTTTGTAACATACCTTAATATTGCCCGTAGACCCCTAAAAGTTACTATATTTATGATCAGCATCGATAGTAATGTCGATCTAGCCATGTCCGTCCGTCCGTCCGTCCGTCCGTCCGTCGGCAAAAATTAGGCCTTTAAACTGGACCTAGAGAGCTGAAATTTTAACCATATACTCTCTAGGGTCCCGAAATAATCAAGTTTACGAATTTTTGAAATCCGCCCACAGACACGCCCACAAACTCAAAAAAAAACAAATTTTGGAAAAAATCGAATTTTGAGCCAGAAAGCTGAAATTTTTTATATATGATCTATGACTCCTAAAACTGCTCGGGATAAAAAATTTTCAAAATCCGCCCACTGACACGCCCAAAAATAAATAAAATAATTTTTGTATACCCTATTCTAAGGGTATATTAATTTTTGAAAATCCAAAGTTTCAGCTAGGGAGCTGAAATTTATAGTATATGCTCTCTATGGGCCCTTTATGCTCATGTGTAAATATTTTCAAAATCCGCCCACTGACACGCCCACAATTATTTTTTTTTTTTTTGAAAATTTGAGCTAGGGAGCTGAAATTTATAATATATACTCTCTAGGGGCCCTTTATTCTCATGTGTTAATTTTTTTTAAATCCGCCTACTGACACGCCCACAATTAAATAAAACAATTTTATTGAAACACCCAAGTTTGAGCTAGGGAGCGTTGTTTTTTTGATAAAATCCTTTAAATGTTATATAACAAAATAAGTAGAGCGTTCTTAACAATTCAACCATAATTAGACTTTTGTCACGCCCACTTATGAGGGATAGGAATAAGAATATGGTATCCAACAGTTCGCCCAAGCGGACTGTAGCCCGTCCCTATGTTTTATTTATACAAACGCAACAAAAAGAGAAGGATTAAAATGCTTTTCATCATCATCACGGCGAAAACGCATCATTATCCTGATGGCCTCCATCGAGATAGTAACTCGAAAATAACTTTTTTTTTTTCTAAGTTTTTTCTTTCTCTATTTTGTGTCCTTTCAAACAGTGGCAATATGATATTGCTGATTCCTTTCATTTTTTCACAAAATGAAGTATCACTCTCGGGCACGTTTACTTCTCTTCGTCATAGTTGAGTTTTTCTTTTTTGCAATCTATATATTTTTACCTCCACACACACGCCAACACACATTTTTTGTTGTTGTGGGGTGTTTTCGTCATCAATCTACACTCGATGCATGAAGAGGGGATGATCGCTTAACTGAATTGAAGTCAATTTAAGTCAAGGCTTCTTCGTGATTGCACTATACGTACGTAGGTACACCTCATTTCCATCCTTAATACCATCAAATTTTTACCATGCATATCTTGATGATGTTATACCTCCCCCCATCCCATATATCCGCCTTTAGTGGCGATATAGTGTGAGTGTAAAGTTTTTGTTATATTTCCCATGAAGTTGTACCTCACTTGCACATATCTACGTACACATTTTATGAGATACGGGAATCATTTCATATGTATCACTTTGCGAGTATTTTGGTGTGTTAAAATATTTTCTGGGCGAAGGATCGGTACCTACTGGATGTACGAGTATGAATATAAAAATGAATCTACTTTCGAGTGGGAAACGTGTTTTGGTCGTTTTAACTTTTGGCAATGCAGTGTGCTATAGATAGATATTCGTACAGTTGGGGTTGAAAGTTAACATAAAGGAATACATTTTCTTAATATGAGGACGAAAAAGGGTAAACATAGTATGGAACCGCAAGTTAATCAATTGTCTCTCAAAATAGTGGAATACTTTAAAAATATGTCTGCTTTAATAATTACATAGGCTATTGGTTTTAGTGTTTAGAGTTAAACTGTCGCACTAGAGGCTTTTTCGGCGATTGAAAAGCAACCGAAATTGGTTGGGTTTGAGGTAAATGAGGACAAGACTAAATAATTGGTATCAACAAACAAACAATCATCTGTCCACCGCCAAAGACAAAACGTCGCTGTTGATGGCAATAACTTCGAGTTAGTTAAGGAATTCACCTACCTTGGAGTAAACATCAGCTCCACTAATACCAGCTTAGTGAAGATCCGACGGAGAAGTACCTTTGAAAAACGCTGCTACTTCGGTTTGGCCAAACATACGGGTTCAAAAATCCTTACGGGAAAACAAAATGCAGGATCTATTGAACGTTAATCCTGCCAATGCTGCTTTATGCTGCCGACTGCTGGACGAAATCTACTTGTGATTTCGCAACTAATCCCATAAACAGTGCAATGCATATAGGGGGACATGCGGCCCCCTGCTAGGGATCATTGTTTGATTTAAAGTAGGTGCAAGGGCAAATTGCTGAAAACAGCTCCAATGGAAAGTGAAATAATGCCAAATTGGCCTATTGCTCAAGTCCTTATTTCACGGCACCGATATAAATTGCTAAAAATATATTGTTATATTTTGTTATAAATGAAATTATACAAAAAACTCACAAATAACCGCATTTCACATTTGTTCTTCAGTTATAATAGACAAATTCTTAAATTGTATTGAGGTCTATAACTTAATTCGTGCGGTTTGCTAAGAGATGGCGTAACTTTTATTATTCCATTGTTATTATTCCATTGGAAAATGCGTTGGAAAGCTACTGTCATTGTACGTCATTTCAGTAAATGTCATTCATTTGAAGCGTAAACAACAATATTTTTTTTTCACTCAAATATGTCGAACTTTGTGCCTGAAAAAGTGTTTTGCGGGGAGTTCTTCTTCATTACTTTAATATGAAGAAAACTGCTGCCAAAAGTCATCGTATTTTGGTGGAAGTTTATGGTGAAGATGCTCTAGCTGAGCGAAAGTGGTGATTTTGGCTTGGAAGACGATGAACGTCCAGGGCAGCCAAAAAAGTTTGAAGATGAAGAACTGGAAGCATTACTCTATGAAGATTGTTGCCAAACACAAGAAGAGCTCGCAGAGTCGTTGGGTGTCACTCAAGCAGACATTTCAAAACGTTTAAAAGCAGCTGGATATATTCAAAAGCAAGGAAATTGGGTTCCACATGAACTCAAGATGAGAGACGTCGAAAGGCGGTTTTGCATGCTGCTGGAACGCCACAAAAGGAAGTCATTTTTTTTTAAATACACTATCAGTTCTGTGTCGTGGAGTGCTTAAAGCAAGCAACTATCACGAGCAGAAATTTGCCGGCACTAAAAGTGCTCCCACAGGCTCATCATTTAGTGCAGGTGTTAGTAAGGACAAAACAATTAAAAATACAATAATTATGTACTTATAAAATACTAACACAAACACAAATCATGCAAATAAATTAAGACATTAAGGTATTATCACGCAAAATATTTTTCAGCTTAATTTTACTAACATGCAAGTCAATCACATGATCATTTATATTATAGATTCTACTCATGCGACTAATAGGCTCATGCCTCCCATAATTCGTTCTATGATGGTGGCTAAACAATAAATCAACACTACGTAAATTATGGGCACCACACCGAAAATTGAAGCCCATAGATGACAGCAAGTCAGGTGCATCTATTTGACCGGATATAAGCTGCTGTAAAAAAATGATATCGCTATTAAGCCTTCGTTGAGAAAAGGGTAACATTTGAAGAAGCTTAATACGCTGACTGTAAGGAGGAAGGTTAAAAGGATCATCCCATGGAAGTCCTCTAAGTGCAAATCGAATAAATTTACGTTGAATGGCCTCTATTCGATTTGAATGAATGTTGTAGAACGGCGTCCAAACTTGTGAAGCATACTCTAGAATCGGACGGACAAAACAATTGTACAACGACATAGTAACGTATGGGTCATTAAATTCTTTCGCCCACCTTTTTACGAAGTCCAGCATAGAATTAGATTTATTAACAATAAAATTGATATGCTTGGCGAAAACCAGTTTGGGATCGAAATAAACCCCAAGATCCTTAAAATTATCAACATTACAAAGAATATGTTGAGACAAAGAATATTGAAAGGCGGAAGGTATATTCTTTCTAGAGAATGTCATATGTTGACATTTAGTAGGGTTCAGGGATAAACCGTTTTTATCACACCAATTGGCGAAGCTATTAATGTCAGATTGAAGAAAAATTCTATCTTGCTGACTAGTGATAGATTTAAATATTTTCATATCATCAGCGTAGATCTGGATATTACTGTTAGTATAAAGTTAGTATATAAAGCTAGTATAAATAGAATTGGTCCGAGGTGACTTCCTTGGGGAACTCCAGACTCAGCTGTAAAAGATACAGATAGCGATCCTCTAAATTTGACTTGATAAACCCTTGATCTAAGGTATGAATTAACCCATTTTATGAAACTTGGTGGGAAACCAAAAGCCCTGAGGTTAAACTCGATTATTTCATGGGACAGCTGGTCGAAAGCTTTAGAGAAGTCAGTGTATATGCAATCCATTTCGTCCTTATTCTCTAAGGTATTAGAACAATCATGCAAGAAACTTAACAGATTAGTGACAGTGGATCTGTTTCTTACAAATCCATGCTGTTCATTACAAATTAAATTGCGACAAAGAAATATTAACTTTTCGCAAACAATTTGTTGAAAAAGCTTAGGGATACACGAAAGCTTTGAAATAGGCCTATAATTAGTGATATCACCACGTTCGCCTTTTTTAAATACAGGTGTGATAAAAGCACTTTTCCATACATAAGGGAATTTACCAGTACTAATGGACAATTCAAACAGATATTTAAGATATGGAGCAATTGCATGACTACATTTTTTAAGAACGATCGGTGCAATGCCATCAGGACCTGATGAATAATCATTCTTCAGAGAAGAAATAAATTTTAAAATTGTTTCCAAGTCAAATGAGAAGCTAGAAGCCACTAAAACTTATTTGGGAACAGCTAGTTAGATAGCTTAAATATTGCTCATCTATGTGAAGAGGGGTCACCCTAAACGACTTACTGAGAGAGCATTCCATTTTACTTATGTAGTCATTATATAAGTTGCAGGATAAAGATTTGAACTCATTGAATAGTGTAAGATAGAGCTCAAGATCTGAATGGCGGAGACTTTTTAAATAGTTCTTGCAAGCCCTATTACGTCTGTTTCGTATTGATTTGAGCTCTTTAGTGTACCAAAGATGGGACGTTTTCAGATTCCTAGAGGATTTCACAGGAATCACTTTTTTCATGCAGTTATCCATCAAAGAATAAAAGGAAACTACTGCGTCTTCAATATTAGAAAACGCAGTAAGATTAAAATTAAAGCTGGAAATTTCATCAGAAAGCCTTTGAAAATTTGCTTTCCGAAAGTCAAAAGATTGCGAACGATCATACGAATTACTATTTTCGTACAAATGTGCGCCTAATTCAATAGATACATCCAATGGTGGATGATTATTATCTATGTTAGTTATACTGAAGTGGGATTCCAGAACCACAGTACTAACAGAGTCAGAAGAAAAAACAAGATCTAGAGTTCGATTTTTGAAATTTTTTATACAGCTAGTTTGCTGTAAGTCAAAAGACAAGATGTTGTCCAGTAAAGCGAGCTCTTGTTGGGCAGAGTCAAAGGATGAGATGAGATGAGAATCATCCTCAGAAGGTACCCATCCAATATGTGGCAGATTGAAGTCGCCTATAAGTATGCCAGTGCTGTCACAACAAGATATGTCAAAAATATGGTCTAGTGCCATAGAAAGTTCAGAATACCAGGAACACAGACGATACGATGGAATGTACGCATTAACAACATATAAATGCTTGTTCTTAAGTGTAATTTTTACCCAGATAATTTCGACGGTTAGTGGAAATGGAAAGTCAATCTTTTGTGACTCAAGGTTGGAACGAACAGCAATCAGGATACCTCCTCCAAGCGCTTTCAGGTCATTTTGATGACGATCGTTTCTGAATACGGAGAACTCATGATTGAAGAGTTCCGTGTCTAAGATTCCGGCATTAAGCCATGTTTCCGTCAAGGAGAAGATATCATGAGAGAGGGCTTGGGAGTTTAAATATACTTCAGCGGTTTTTGCATCGGATTGTTACTGCTGATGAAAAATGGATCCATTACGACAACCCCAAGCGCAAAAAATCATATGTGAAACCTGGCCAACCAGCCAAATCAACGGCAAAGCCGAATATCCATGGCGCGAAGGTAATGCTCTGTATTTGGTGGGATCAGAACGCTGTGCTGTATTATGAGCTGCTAAACCAGGTGAAACCATCAATGACCAACGCTACCGAACACAATTAATTCGTTTGAAGAGAGCAGTACCTAGCCAAAAAACGCCCGGAATATGCGACCAGACACAAGGCAATAATTTTCCATCATGACAACGCTCGGCCCCACGTTGCTATTCCGGTTAAGAACTATTTGGAAAACAGTGGATGGGAAGTTTTACCCCACCCGCCTTATAGCCGAGACCTTGTCCCTTCTGACTACCATTTATTCCGGTCGAAGCAGAACGCCCTCACTGAAATACGGTTCCCATTTGTTTTACCAAACGGAAGTAGCACCGGTTTCCTAGGACCTCCACTAAGGTGTAATTTGTGGAGTTGATGTTTACTCCGAAGTAGGTGAACCGAGGCGTAACCGCTGCCTTACTGTCAGCTCAAATTTCAAACCTCTTTAAACTCGTTTTTGAGATATTGCCGTGTTTTTAAAGTACCGTTTTTTTAGTCTTTTGTTAAAAACTGAGTACATCATTTTCTTATCTTTACTCGAAGTATTTAAAACACCAACAGAGATCAATATCGTTAAAGCGGTTTTTGAGAAAAGAAGTTTTTGTTAAAATCTTAGAGTTATATGAACTAATATTTTATATTTTTTTGTGAGAATGTATTCAAATAGGTTCAAAATAATATGCTTGATTGTTAATACCACGATTATTTGAAATATAGCAAGTTTTTTAATGCGCCGTTATTCGAGTCTTTTCTGAAAATCTGACAATGGCATATTCTTACATTTTGTCCAAGTATATAAGTATCAAAATAATTGCTGTTTTAAAGAAAAGTGATGTTTTTCAAAATATAAGCAACTGTTATCAAAAACCTTATAAAAAAATATTTCAAAAATCTGAGATATTTTTAAATAGCTCTATGTATCAATTTTGTTTGAAATTACATCGTCCGTTTTTGAGATATTGTTGGTTTCCCAAAATACCGTTAATCGAGTTTTTTTTGGAAAAGAAAATGAAAAAGCGAACTAATGACACTCAACTCAAGTATTCAAGAAATCAAAATTGTTTGAGCCGTTTTTGAGAAAAGAGAAATTTTCAAAAAAAAAACTTGACCCTGTTTTGAGATACATACGAGTATTAGCATTTTTGGAAAATATTGTTATTTGGGTATTTTAGCAAAATCTGAGTAGGCGATTTTCTTAAGCTCACCTAAATTATTTTTTATATCAAAAACGATCAAAATCGTTAGAGCCGTTTTTGAGAAATTCGGTGTTGTAAAAACATATTGTACTTTTGGTACCTTTATTTAAAATGATAGAAAACAAATAAAAAACATATGGAAAGGCTAAAGTCCGTTTGTGTGAACTATTGGATACCCTATTTTTATTCCTATTCCCTAAAAGATGGGTGTGACTAAAATCTAAGTATGAATGAATTGTTAAAAAGCATATGGTGAAACATATTTTGTTATACAGAACGGTTTGTACGTTTTTTGAGAGATTTTATCATAAACAAAACAACGTTTTTTTTAAAAAAAAAACGCCACAAAAATTGATGATGGCAAAAAACTTTCTGTGAACGATTTATTCAAAACAACTTTATCTAAATACTTTGCAAAAGAATGCAACTTTCACTTCCAATGATTTCTTCAAAAAAGAATTGTTTTCTTAAATAGGGGGCCTGTCAGTTGTCGGATTTTAAAAATCTTCATACATCAGCTTTTAGGGTCCCTAGAGATGACATATTCCAAATTTCAGCTTCTAGCTTCGAATTTGGATTTATTCGATAAATTATTATTTTATTTTGAGATCGTGTCAGTGGGTGGTATTCAAAAAATGTTACACTTTATTATTTTGGGCGCATAAAAAGTATATGTTCCAAATTTCAGCTTCCTAGCCCGAGTTTTAAGGCTAATTTTTGCCGAAGGACAGCGCTAGTTCGACATTATTATCGATGCTGATCACGAATATAGTAATTTGAAGGGGTATACTACCCTAATATTGGCAGGTGTGCTATAAAAACGGCAATGAGTTATAAGCTTAGAAACCCTAAATACGACGTTTAAAGAAAATCTATCCGCCCATTGTTGCTGTAGCCTCGCTGACGACGGATCGACGGACGGAAATTCGGGACACTTATCATACCTCATATTCAGCTTGAGTTCGAAATGTCAGCACGATTGCAATATCTTTCTCTTTAGTATACTTAAGTATATGAGAAAGTTAAAAATTCACATTGGCCCACACTGCGCACTTTAAAATGTCAACCTTCGAGAACTTACTTCATTTGTGATGAGTTAGTCCCCCTAACAATCAAAGTTCGTGATTTAGGAGTGTTAGGTTAGGTAAGGTTAGGAGTGTAGTATGCACAGTTGGGCAAGTATCACCCAGAGGCCGAAAAATGGCCCATTGTGAGTACCCTTCTTAAGTACACGGTTGGGCGCTTAGCTAATAAAACTATTAAATCTCTTATTGAATCGATTGATATCGCTTAGAAGTGTCCCTGCTAGGTCTCCCAAGTAATCGAAGAACCGTGCACCCATGCAGGAGAACCGTCATTCTTGGAGTGCCGGACTGTGGTGCATGAGATGTTTCGCAGATTATATTTCCTCCTCATCTGGCCATGTTCTCGATTTTACAGTGTCCGGTTAGTACCCCGACGAGTACAGGGGTTTAATTTCTGTCAAAGGACAATAGGGATTTGGTTTTCTTTTCGACAATGACGTGCTACAGACTACGGGTTGTGGCACAACTTGTAGTGTTGTCTAATGGTTGGGCTTTGTGAAACGGTGGTCCAAAGAATTTTCCGACCCTTACCTCACATAGTCGTTTTATATAACATTTGTAGGACCTCTCCTTGAGTATACCAGCCAGGTGAGCCAGATTCGTTCAAATTACCAACAAATCCACATCCAAATAATCGAAGCGGTGCGACGAAGATTCATTCGTTTCACCCTTCGCGGTCTTGATTGGACCAACCCCTTCATACGACCCCTTAATGATCACCGTTTGGAATCCATTGACATGTAATCTTTAAAAAAAAAAAAAGACGGGAAGATGCTGATATCCTTTTTATCAGCCAACATTTGCTCGGATTTTCATTGATAGCCCATAACTACTTCAAATGATCTCCATTTCCCCTAACCCATGTAACTTCAGTACTGTACCCCTATTTCGACTTATAACTCACCGCACCCAGTATAGTCATTACGCACCAATATCTAGAATGCTGCGTATCATCAACAATTACGCCGAGATATTTGGCGTTCATAGCATAAAGCTCTCACTCAAACAAACCCTCGTAAACACATTTTGCTCCTAATCCTCGATCCCTTTTGTCACCATACCTATCACGGCCCTCCTCTATTTTTAAGTACAAATATTGTTAGTTCGTTTTTTCCTTCCCGTATAGGGCAAGTAGATATCCTTGTTCGGTCGCCTTCACTTAGGAACTCCAGATTTCATTCTGAATCCTCTGGAGGCAAATGTAATTTAGATGACGTCACAGGTAGGAAAGAGATAGGCTTAGCACCAAATACTAAATACATCTCATATAGGGTCTTATGCCTTGTTTTTTCCAACCATTTGCATAGGGGAAGCTATATTTTGGACACGAATGAAATGGACCTTCAATTAAACGACAATTCCGATTGGCAAAGAAGCTTCTCCTGATAGTTCATTCTTTGACGACCCTCACTTCACTGGTCCGCCCCCGTGTATTGCTGGTTTGACCTCTTCCCGACTTCGAACCAGTTTTTCACTGAGGCCAATCAAATGCTGGTGTTGCATTTGTGTTGCGTTCCCCATGACAGTTTCTTACTCTTGGATATTCGTCTAACTTTCGCTTAGATGTGGCAGTAGAAAAAATCGTAGTTATTGGCAGTTGGGTTTCGAAACTCTTACCCCTCGCTCAGTAGTCCAACCCATTAACCACTGAGCCACTGTGCATTTTTGAGGAACATCCCTGCTAAATATAGCACAAAAAACATGATACAATGTGATGTTCTTCTTCTACTTCTTCCTTAAAGACCGATTTATGATCTGCCTGAAAGGGATCATAACCTTTTCACTTCACCACCTACCGGTTTGTCTGTGCGGTTGTATTACATATGTATGTATATCTGAATATAAAAATGGTAGGAAACTGTTTTCCCAATTCTTTTCGCCCTCGCTGTAACCTACATAAATTTAATATTTTCATAAATAAAATATGACCCCTCCTGGTACAGGTGAAAAGACTCATCGGTGTTGAAGTGGTAATGGCTTGTTGAGGATATGTCACTTGCCAGGATAAAATATTGCACATAATTAAAATGTACCTGCCTCTTCATGCAGGTTTAAGGAATCTCGTTCGCTGTTACCGGCTTAAGGATGAATGGATGCCATTTATTTTATTAACTTTTTGACGTTTCTCTTTAATAATTCAAGTTTTTTTTTTTTAAGCAAACACATAAATAATATACATGTGTCAATGTGCGTAATGCCTTTAACGTCAATAACAGTTGTGAAACTAAAAAGAAAATGTACTTTCATGTGGACCTTGTAACCAATTTTTCGTCAACAGCATCAGATTGGCAGCATTAAGTTATCTGTAAGGACTGTCATTCAAATGAAAGGATATCCAATATCGTTGGAAAGTAAATACACAGCAAAAGGCAATTAAGTATTTAATTTTGCAATTTAATCAAATGGAAATGGTAGCGAGAAGCTTACAGACGCGTGCCGCAAATGCTCAATCGCAGGGCCAACTGAACTTCATCTGACCAAATAGACTGAATTTATGATGTCAAATACATACCTTCAGTGGATAAACTAATTAGTCGAATTGCGCCTGGTTAGCAAATTAAAATGAAAATTAACAATGGGCGCGGTGCAGATATTTCGACTAAAAGTAAACATGGTCCAACAAAATATCTAACAGAACTGATACATGCCAATCAATGAATGTAAATTGACAAACATCGATTGTTACAGCGATCTATTGGCTAAATTGCCTACAATTGGCAATTCGATTGGCATTTTGTGTGCTTGTGTTCTGAATAAAATTGGCTTAAGCGTTCGTGGCACAGCGATGCCTGGATATGGCCACCAGGATTCGGATACGATATTGATTTGTGAATCGCGAATGCATAGCTCGTTTCAACCAGAATACCCATAATCATTCTGCCATCGAACTAGAAGGCATATCGGTAAACAACAGACCACGTGAGACGGACTAGTTTCGCTTCATTGTTTTGGTAATTGTATTGCAGAGTTTATCATCCCCCGGGGGAGGATGATGATGCGCTGTGAAAGTATTCATTCGTAGTTAGTCAGATTGCGGGGTTCTTATTTTTGTATTTTCCAAAGTAAATTTCATTATGTGCTTTATGAACGTGTTTCTTTTTTTATTTCGTTGTATTCGAGGCTGTAGGGATTATTCATGTGAGATTTGCAAAACATTATGTTTGTATAGATATGGAAAACTTTGATATTGTTTTTTTTTTATACTTGCTGATGTTTTTGACTCCAAGGACCAAGAGCGGACACATTAACCAAAAATACAGTGGAAACGTAATTACAAAACTGATTAGCTACCACCACCCTTCACTTTCTGCACTTTACCAACATCATTCACATTCAGAACGAGTAGATTTCCAAATATTAAACAAAGTTTCCTAGTTCCAACCACATAATGCAAAAAGAAACTGCAGCTCCAGCACTAACTTCAAGTCTTCTTTTCTGTCTCTTTTTAGATTGATGCAGTCGAATAAAGCAAGCACAAGTTTTCGTCCGGCAACCAGCAAAAAATAAAAAAACAAAAAAGCAGACAACCGCTCACTATAAGTAGAACGAAAAGTCAAGAAACTCAGGCAACCACCAGAAATTCACTTCAACTATTAACTGAACTATTAATACTCGTAAAACATCATTCGCTTGGCTACCAAAAAACGGGACAACCACCATCTTCTCACATTAATCCTTGCCGCTCTTCGTTCTTGTCGTTGCTCTTAGCTTAGCGATAACTTTTCCCTCAGAAGTCTTCTCCATTTTCTTAGTGACTTCTAGACAAAGTCGTCCAGAAGCAACACACAAGGATCCTACACTGGCAAACACCAAGAATATAGGCAATGTCATTAGACTGTAATTCATTACACTAAAGATACCATATACGATATGATAATATATGTACGATTATGTGAATGGCAAAGAACTCCATACATGCTCTAAGGAACAAGGACAAGAAATACATACACACGCTTAATATTATGCTGTAGCATCCTATGCGTCTATGCACAAAGATAAATGGAATCTTATATGAAAACAGTCATCCAAGTCCTATTGGTTTTTCAACTCGTCCCGAAAAAGTATACCAACAGCAACAACAACATTATCAGGACCAACTTCAATGACAACGACAGCGAACATTAAAAATTACATCCAAACACCGTCGATAGATACTTTTCTTCTTCCTTTCGGTTCGGGTTGTTATTTGTGCGAAAAAAGATGCAAGAGTAGTCTGGTCACTTGGGAGTCAGACTTTGTGTCTAAGATTGTGCTCACAAGCTTCACTCAAGCATCATAGAATAATTTTCAAGGAAGCCGACGAGAAGTGAAAAGAAAGGAAAATCTCCGGACTAGGTAAGCAGAATTCATTTATAAGATTTAAATTGTATTCATCTTGAGCGGTACAGTGTGGAGAACACCAAGCTTCAGAGGAGTTTGGTGTATTCTGTTTTTCCAAAGTGGATCTGCATTTCAGATGGTGCTCTCTTGTGTGAAGGAAACAGTGCGCTTTGCATTTGGGAAATGTGTTTCTCTCTAATTTGTTCTTTAATTTGTAATGGTTTTCTTTGTCTTGTTGTGGACTGTAATAAAATTGGAATGCATTATGTAGCCGAAAGAACATTTGCACTTTCCTGTTGATTATTAATATCATTCTTTCTTCTTTTTTGTTTGGTTGGCAAACTTTTATTAAAATGTTCAAGAATGAATGTTAGAGTTGTTTTTTGTTTTTGTGGCAAAATCACTGAATCACGACCAAATTAAAAAAGATATCCTTTTAACGGATCATGAAGCTTAACATCATAATGGAAAATGTATCTTATTGAAAAAAGAAAACCATTTATGTATATACTTTCATTTAAAGGGTATTGCAGTAGCACGTCATCTTGATGCAAGGTCCTATTTTACGAAAAGCCCCGCCTTAAGTATATCTGAGAAAGAATCGTTTTAGGATATTCAGCCGAACATCGGTCTTTATATCCCACCCACGCCAAGCTAGCTCGTCAAAACGTCTACCTATATTGAAAGTACTGCAAAAGTACGATTCAGCTTGTCTTTCACGTAGCGCCATCATGCTTGAAGTAGAGCTGACCAAAGTCCAATACATCGATTTCTGCACAAACAAAAATTCGGTTCGTATGCCTCTATTTTGACTAGGCATGCTGGACGAACACGAGGATAACATCTGTTATCAATAAGCGTACTAATAAAACGAACTTTCTTCAAAAATTTGCATACCGATAGAGTGGATAGAGATAGTTTAAGAGCCGACAGCAAATTTTGGGAGTGGAGGTATAACCAAAATTCAGCGCTCTAGTCTCTTCCCCATTTGAAAAATAAGGCTAAAGTCTGGCTGGAAATAGGAAATATTTCTAAAAACACATTGAGGTATATAATTAAAACAAACAAATTGCATTAAAATCTCATCTTATATGTTCAATAATTTGGGCCCTATGCTTTCTGCTGCACTTCATGCGTTTCACAGTTTTACTGGTTGCGACTATACCCCAAGCTTTTTCAAAAAAGGAAAAATCAAACCATTTGAAATCCTTAAGGGTTCGGTGGAATTTCAATCCGCTTTTCCCAATGTCGGAAAGTTCGTCGATTTAAGAGGAGAGGATGTGATGAAAATAGAAGAATTTGTTTGTAAATTATATCAAACAACTGCCCTTGATGTAAATGAAGTCCGTTATGAGTTGTTTTATAAAACCTGAAAGCCTACTTCCACAAAAATTTTCAAAAAAATTAAAAGTAAGTTCAACCTTAAAAATCTTGCCTTGGGAATTTATGATTCATGTATGCTTAAATATTTTATCTGAAGGTTTCGAAGGAAGTCTACTGCCTCCAAGCAAAAGCGTTCTATTAGATCAAATAAATCGCTGAAATTATGTATGCCATATTAAATACAGGAGTGAGGCTTTCACCGCTTCACTGTGGCTGAACAATGGAGAAGGACAATATGCTGCTGCTTAAATGGTTCAACGGGATTATGGCCCCCGACAAAATTGAATGTGTTTTAAATAACGGAAATGGCATAATACCAGCTGAAATTCAAAACACCTCGGATATCATCTCGCCTTTGCTTGAGATAATCCTGAAAAGCTGCGTAAAAATGGTATACATTCCGCTGTTATGGAGAGAAGTAAAGGTAGTATTCATACCCAAAGCCGGTAAATGTTCCCATGTAAATCCTAAAGATCTCAGACCCATAAGCCTATCATCATTCCTTCTAAAAATATTAGAAAGGCTGATTGATATCCATCTACGTACTAAGATAGATACAAGACTTCTGTCTACGGCTCAACATGCATATTGCAAAGGCAAATCTGTTGAAACAGCCTTACATACGTTAGTACGTTCAATCGAATACTCCCTTCACCATAAGGAGTACACTATGGTTGCATTCCTGGATATTGAGGGTGCTTTTAATAACGTCAATACATCCACGATCGCAAATGCACTGTCAGATCTAAAGGTAGATGTATCACTTGGTGAGCTTATTAATCTACTTCTCACAAGTCGGATTATAAACTCGAAACTGGGTATGACATCGGCCAGAAGATCTGTCAGTAGAGGTACGCCACAAGGTGGAGTCCTATCTCCCCTCCTTTGGAACTTAGTGGTGAACAAGCTGCTGATGTACCTAGAAAAGGAGGGCTGCAGGGTGATTGCCTATGTAGATGACGTTGCAATTGCCGCCTCAGGGAAGCACCTAAACACCCTGAAAGAACTTCTCCAAAATGCCCTTAATAAGCTAACCACATGGGCAGATCGTTGTGGGTTGGGTATTAACCCCCACAAAACAGAACTTGTTCTATTCACTAGGAAACACAAAATTCGATACATTGATCCCCCCTCTATCAGGGGAACAAGTCTAGTCTTTTCGGACGAGGCAAAATACTTGGGTCTCATTCTGGATAGAAAGCTTAGCTGGAAACCTAACATTCAGGAAAGAGTTCGCAAAGCTACAGCAGCACTCTTCTCCTGCAAAAAAGCCATTGGTAATAAATGGGGGCTCCAGCCCCGCATTACCAACTGGCTATACATCTCGGTAATAAGACCGATACTTTTGTACGGGGTGGTTAATTGGTGGACTGCCCTAGATAAAGCGATAAATCGCGATAAGCTAGGCAAAATCCAACGAACAGCTTGTCTCTGCATGAGTGGTGCACTGCGCACTACCCCCTCTGCTACAATGGACATTCTGTTTCACCTGACACCCCTGGACATCTTTAGTAAGCAAGTGGCTGCTAGTGCGGCTATCCGCCTTAAAACAACGTTCCAATGGTCCGAGAATGAAATCGGCCACGCATCTATTCTGAAAAAATTTGGAATCCTCCCCAGTAACATAGACTACACCACCCCTCAGACCCTTTTTGACAAAAACTTCAAGGTCAGGATCCCTCCCAGAACATTCTGGGAAGGGCCACTCGTCGAAAATAAATCGATCCATTTTTATACCGATGGATCCAAAACTGACGCGGGGGTAGGAGGTGGTGCGTTCTCTGACAGGCTGAATCTCAGCCTCTCCTTTCGACTCCCTGATCACTGCAGTGTGTTCCAGGCAGAAATCTTGGCTATTAAAGAAGTCCTGTCGTGGCTGAAAAAGAGCGTGTTATCCGTTACGGATATCTGGATCTTCTCAGATAGTCAAGCTGCATTAAAATCCCTGGATTCTGGGTCCACAAACTCTATCGTAGTCCGTGACTGTCGATCATCTCTAGTGGAGATGGCGAAGCATTTTAACATCCACCTGCTGGGTGCCAGGACATACAGACATTCCAGGGAACTGTAGGGCGGCCAGGAAAGGAACCACACTGCCCCTTTTACCTGATAAAGGTTCACTAGGCATCCCAATCGCTACATGCAAACTCATGTTTATGAGACAGACCATTGAGAAATGTAACCTTAGGTGGACAAGTGGCAACACTTGTCTAGCGACAAAGCAGATTTGGCCAAAGCTGGATCTGAAACGCTCTAAGTGTTTGATATCTCTAAACAGACTTCACATTGGTGCTATAATTGGTGTGATCACCGGACACTGTCTCATAGGCAGACATGCAACAAGGCTTGGCGTCCACGCAAATGACTTCTGCAGAAGCTGTATGAACGAGGAGGAGGAGGAGACAGTTCTCCACCTTGTCTGCACGTGCCCTGCTCTCTCTCAAAGGCGTAAACTCCATTTAGGATCCTTCTTTTACAATGATCTTAACGATCTCATTAACACTGACATAAAAAGTCTGTCAAGCTTCATCAGAAGCTCCAACTGGTTCAACGAGTAGGAGGATGATACATCCGTGTGGTATCACAATGGGCCTGTCACTGGCCTAAGTGTGTCGGCCTCAGCCGACTGCCACTACAACCTAACCTAACCTAAATAACGGAAATGATTCATCAGACAACGAAGAAGACACAATGAATTATTCATCTGACGAGTCTGATGAGGAATAATTTTGTATGGTTAAGAAAAGGTCACAAAGTGATGAAAATTTATCATTTGAGATTGAAGTATACATATGCATAAAATTTGTATTTGCATTTTTATAATTTAATTTTTACAATTAAAATTAAATTTTATAGGTACTTTAACAAACATAATTTTATATCACTAAGAAGATTTTAATTTTAGTTAATGGTACAAAAACTGTCAAGTGTTAATTTCGGGATACTTTAAGGACGTCTGGCGGGGTAAAGGCTGTCAATAATTAGTCTGAGACTTATATATTCGTAATAAGGAAGAGTTGCAGATTATTTTCATGTGACCAGCATACCTATGGTTATATTTGAAAAAAAAAGTTTTGAGAGTTTTCAGTAAAAAGTCTTTTAAGGATACTTAAGGACGTCTGGCGGAGTGAAGGCTGAAAAGAAAGCGTCTGGGACATACATATTCGGGCCAATTATATTAAACAGCCCTCCAGTTCACCTAGAACTCATGAAAGAAGCAATGATAAACGCCTATACGCTCCTCACAGAAGATGAATCAAATTCCAACATAGCTCACTCTGTAATTTGATATTTTGATATTTATTGATTCAGAAACGCTGTACATCAAGATTAACTTATAATTAGTACAGGATATAAATGAAGAATATAACATTTAATGGCAAGAATGCTTTATTGAAATTAATGGAAATAAAAGAAAATACATGTATATAAGTAAAATAGATTAAATTTAGAGTACAACAAATAGAAGCGCAACCAAAGAAGAGAAAGATCAAAAAGACATATAAAACAAGAAAGTTAAAAAATCTGTTCAAACTGGAGAGGTGTTCGAAACAAACTGTTAGGATTTTACGGCGTTCGATTAAGGACTTCACAGGAATGGGTAGACCATTCCAGAGTTTGACAGCATAAATGAAAAATTGCCTGCGTGATGTTAAGCAGGTAAATGTAGCAGGACGTAAGACTGTGTAACGATTTGATGAGCAGAAATTAATTTTATCAAACAAATAGTTTGGTTCCTTCACGTGAATTGTTTTGAAGAGTAAAGCACAGCAACGATATTTGAAAAAAGTCTCTAAATTACATCCAAGGAGTTGACGAGTTTCAGATGATATATGATCGAATCTTCGAAGATTGAAAACATACCGGGCAATTGAGTTGAAAGCAACCTTCAGTTTTTGAAGCGAATATGAGTCAGGATCGGCAAACAGCTCACAGCCATATGAAATTATGGGTATTATTAGTGCCTTTACCAATTTCAGTTTGACTTGGGTAGGTAAGATTGTTTTTGTAACAGATAAACCACGTAGCGATGCATATATTTTATTAATAATTGAATTTATGTGAACATCCCATGTCAACTTATTGTTAAAGATAATTCCCAGATTTTTTGCTTGGTTAACATATTCAACTTGGCAGGAATTTAAAAAGATAGGAGGAAAATCTGAAAGATGTGGTTGATGTTTGGATATTGGTATGGCTTTTGTTTTGCCGGGGTTCAGCTTTAGCCTAGTGCGAGTTGACCACTCGAAAACAGAACACAGATCGTCGTTTATTTTTGAAACAGCATCTTCAATCATACCAATAGGAAAGCTTATGTACAGTTGAACATCGTCAGCGTATATATGATACTGACAATGCAATAACACGGAAGGTAAATCATTAATAAATAGAGAGAACAATAATGGACCAAGAATACATCCTTGAGGAACACCACAATTAACAGGAAGAAACGAAGACAGTTTACTATTACATGAAACAGCTTGCAAGCGATTAGTCATATATGAATAAATTAATTTGTTAGAAGTGTCAGAGAAGTTAAAGTATGTCATAAGTTTATCATAGAGAATATTTGGATAAACACAGTCAAATGCTTTAGAAAAGTCAAGTAATGTTACCACAGTTGTATAATTAGTGACAATTGCTTGTCTAACATCGTCAGAGACTTTAAGTAAAGCAGATGTACAGCTATGTCCGGACCGGAAACCTGACTGCATAGGATTAAGAAGCTGCTTGTCTTTGATAAACACTTTTATTTGGGAGCTTACAATTGATTCAAAAACTTTGGACAAGAAAGGGAGGATGGCTATAGGTCTGTAATCCTAAGGGAACTCAGATGACACGAACTACTTGGAATACACCTAACAGACAAATGTCTACCAAGATATAACTTCTGACACAACTTCAGAGTTACTTTCCCAGACCGTCTAAACTGGGAACAGAATCAACCTACATTTGCCAAAGACTCTCATGTATGGTACGCAGATGGATCGAAAACAAATGAAGGGGTTGGAGCAGGACTAGACGGCCCTCGCACTAAAACGTGCCTATACACTAGTATGGACAAAAGCAGCACCGTATTTCAGGCGAAAATCCACGTGTTATGCATTCGAGAGAATCTAAACAGGCTTTAAAAAAACAAAAACATCTACATTCTCTCCGATAGCAGTGCGGCCCTACTCGCACAGTGGATACGAAGGCAATTAAAAAGCAGACGAACTAGCCAGAACAGGATCCGCATTCCCATTCATGATGCCAAGACCATTCTGCGGGCTATCAATAAACACTATTAAAAGCTGTATTAAAACTTGGCTTGAGGAAAAGAAGCTCCAATTCTGGATGGAAACCGAAGGCAACAGGCAAGCTAAAAACTTTATGCCAAATAGCTCCCACAAAAAAAAAACGAAACAACTACTACAACTAAGTAGAAGTCAGATTCGACTAGTCACAGGCTTCCTCACAGGGCATTGCCGTGTTAAAAAAACACCTGATGACTATGGGCATAACACAAGATAATACCTGCAGATTATGCAACGAAGACGTTGAAACAGCAGAACACATACTATGTGAATGCAACTGCTTAATCAAAACGCGTCAACGTTATCTAGGTAAATTCTACCTTGAGGCAGCAGACATAGCTGCCAGCTCTCCCAAAGAATTAGCATTTAAAACCAACGTTATAAAAAACCATAGCGACGGGCTACAGCCCGCTTGGGCGAACTGTTGAATACCCTATTCTTATTCCTATCAGACACCTAGAGAGTCTATATTAAAAATTTCAGCTCTCTAGCTTAAACTTTGGTTTTTCAAAAAAAAAAATAATTTTATATTATATTTAAATTTAAATTGTGGGCGTGTATATTTACACATGAGCATAAAGGGCCCCTATAGGGTATATATTAAAAATTTCAGTTTCCTAGCTCAAACTTTGACTTTTCAATAAAATTGTTTTATTTAATTGTGCGCGTGTCAGTGGGCGGATTTTAGAAATTTTATCTCCCGAGCAGTTTTAGGAGTCAAAGATCATATATACAAAATTTCAGCTTTCTAGCTCAAAATTCGATTTTTTCGAAAAATTTGTTTTTTGAGTGTGTGGGCGTGTCTGTGGGCGGATTTCAAAAATTCTTAAACTTGATTATTTCGGGCCCCTAGAGAGTATAGAGCTCTCTAGGTCCAGGTTGAAGGCCTAATTTTTGCCGACGGACTGACGGACATGGCTGGATCGACATTACTATCGATGCTGATCATAAATATAGTAACTTTTAGGGGTCTACGGGCAACATTAAGGTATGTAACAAACTATGAGTCAAAATTAATATACCCTTAGAA
Organism: Portevinia maculata; assembly: GCA_949715645.1. Classification (NCBI taxonomy): domain Eukaryota; kingdom Metazoa; phylum Arthropoda; class Insecta; order Diptera; family Syrphidae; genus Portevinia; species Portevinia maculata. The sequence goes on along the minus strand of OX454527.1, from coordinate 210,453,549 downwards.
TAGGATATAAAAATACAGATGCGAGGTTTTTTCGACCGAAACTTCTTTACGAAACTCGCGCTATTTCGCAGCACAAATTTTCAGCTGGCCATAGACATTTGTTTCCAGAGAGCAGCCATTTTATTTATTTGTTCTTTTGAAAACTCTGAAACAATAACTTCTCTTTTAAGCTTTATTACTTCTACTACTGTAAAAGCTTTATAGGCCATAAAGTAAACTTCTCCAAACATTCGTGTTGCAGTTTTAGGCCGATTCCGAGTGGCGACTGTAAGAAGCTGCTTATAGCAGTGTAAGTTTTTGGATAGTTGTCAGACTTTCGCAAGACTAAATCAACTAAGTTATTCCGGTGAAAGTTAATTTGTTTTTTACTCAGATAAAACGAGTAAAAAAACGCTTGACTTTCACTTTTGACATTTCGACTATTTTCTTCGGACAAACTAGAATATGTATATTGAACCTGAAAATTAAATTCCAAAATACTGCTCGCAACTTAAAAGTACAAAGTTGACATTGAATAGACAAGCGGCTTAGAATTGGCAGCTCTTCTCAATTTTGTTGGTAAAAATAAAACTTCACTCGCAACTTAAATTTGGGGGTATGTGTCAGTTCAGTAGGTGAGAAATGCCAAAGTTTTGACATTCCATAACAAAAGTTATCGGAATACGTAAAAACGATGTTTGGAAGCACTGATCTATATCCGCTTAAGAAGTTAGCGGCGATAGTTATCCCCGCTTAAGTTAGCGTATATAGATTAAGTTGTTGTTGTATTTTACGTGCTAATGTGAACAAGCGTATTTACGCTTGAGTAAAAAAACACAGCTTATATTAATTCTGCAGTGCAGGATATTTAAATAGTTTTGATTGTGATGAACTGCTTAAATCCCCCAATCTCAAAGGTATTGATCACATAGTTTCGGATAAATTAAGTTCTGTTTTTGAATTATTTGTATCAAAAACGCGTCATAATAAATGGTTTGAAATTCCTTGGGCAAATAAAAGATTGGTAAATTTGCGTAACGTTGAAATGAAAGCGTATTTGCGTTATTTAGCTTACAAAACAGTTTAGAAACCATATTTAGAATATTTATCGATCATTTGGTGTTCACCATATATGCCATTAACAAGCTTAGACGCTGCACAATGTCAGCTTAACGACATCATTATCTCATCCTTTAGGAGTAGTTGTAAGGTAAAGCGCACCGTGGTAAAAAGAAGCGTACCATGGTGGAATGAAAACCTGGAAACTATCCGCAAGAAGGTGAGAAAACAATTCAATAAATCGAAACGCACCGGCGTATGGGATCAATATCGATCCCTGTTAACCAAATACAACCAAGAATTGCGAAGATCTAAAAGGGCTTCATGGCGCGCAAACTGCGAAAAGCTGGAAAAACTCCCAGCAGTGGAGCGGCTCCAGAGAGCACTTTCAATAGATCCTTCAAACTGGATGGGATTGCTCATCAAACCTGATGGAACAATCACAAGCGACCGGGAAGAAACTCTCACAACCTTGCTGCAAGTAATTTATCTTTGTAAAAAACACTTTAATTTTCGCTAATATTTTATTCGCTTGTACTTCTTCACTGCTTTCATTTATGTATGATGTTCTGTTTTCTGACTGTGTTCGGTTTTATGTCCTTTGCTGGGTTTTATCATGACCAGCAACAATGATACTAGCTTCGGCAGCATAAGTGAAAAGACCCATTTTCTCTTAAATATTTTATGCAAAAATCATAATGGTCTCCGTGTCTGTCACATAAATGCTCAGAGCCTTGTTGCTGTAGGGAAATTTGATGAGTTTAAACTAATATTTGAAAATAGCTTAATTGACATTATATGCATATCCGAAACTTGATTTAACCGTGATTTAAGAAACGATTAGTTCTCTCTGAGTGGTTACAAATTATTCCGCGCAGATAGAGTTAATAGAAGAGGTGGTGGAGCCGCTATATATGTAAGAAAAACGCTAAATCCTAGCCATATTTTATGCTCAAGCGGCTCACAGCCCAGTGACTTCTACTTTATCTCTATCCTTAATGGCGAAAATAAGTGTACTTTCGGTACTATTTATATGCCACCTGATATTGCGCATTCTAGTATTGTATGCGATATTTTGGAGCAGGTCTCCCATTTAACCCCCAAACTTATAATCTGCGGTGACCTCAACCTTAACCTCCTCCAAGCCTCTTCTAGCTCCTCTCTGCTTTCTCTGATGAGATCCTCAAACTTATTTTTTGTAAATACAACAGACCCAACCCATTTCATGCCAAACCGTACCCCGTCATTGTTAGATGTTATTTTGACCAGTGATGAAAGCCTTGTTAAACTGTATAGTCAATTATCTGTTCCCGTGTTCTCGCACCATGATCTTGTATTTGCTTCGTTTAATATTTCTGCCCTCCCGGATCCCCCTCAAACTTTTCAATATCGTGACTTTCGTTCCATTGATACTGAGAGTTTATTTAATGACTGTAGAAACATAGCTTGGCAAACGATCTACGCAACAGCTGATACCAACAGACAAGTTGAGTTCCTGAATGAAAGCTTAAGAAACCTCTTCAATACACATGTCCCAATAAGAACTCGTGTCATTCGTAACAAAACTTGTCCTTGGTTGTCTAGTGAAATTGTAAGAAATATTGAAAAGAGAGATCTTCTTTACCGTCGATGGAAACGGTTTTGCTGTGTAGCAGTGGCGTGGCGTGGATAATTTTGAAAGGGAAGACGTTGAAAAATTTAGTCACCTATAAAAATAAATATCTTTAAAACCTGAAATAAAATAATTTTTAATGGGGATATTGTATCTACATAATATGCATTCCACATTGACTTAGCAAAAATATTCTAGCCACATTTTTTATACTTCAAGACATTAATATTTCAATCAACAATGAGCTTAAAGCATAACAAAAGTGGCTTCAAAAGAAGCCGGTCTTGACAGACGCATGATACAATAACTTAAAAAAATTCAGCATAATGTGGATAGTAATTTTAAAATAAGAAAATTCAGAAGAATTATATGGATAATTCTTTATATTTGTTAAAATATAAAAACGATACAAATAATAATGTCAGCGATAAAAATAAATCAAAATTAAAAACAGCTAAAATTCACACACTTAAAAAAAAAAAAGTGAAAAGTTTTGTTAAAATATTAGTTCTTTATAATTATTTGTATTCTAATGCTATTCGACGATCTTTTTTGATAAACTCTGCCAATACCCTTTCATAGAAGTTTGGTCTATTTTTAATTTTAAGAAGAAGTCTTCTTTCTATCGATATGAGGGCTAAATCAGAGAGCCTATCCTCGCCCTGTGAGTTTCTTAAATAAGTATGAATTCTTTTTAAAGCAGAAAAAGACCTCTCAACGGAGGCGACGGAAATAGGAAGTGTTAAAAGTAAACTACTTAAGTTTAAGACTTGAGGGAACACTTCTTTCAATGCTTCACTATTCAAATGGTTGTGAAGGTCGAGAACCTCAAACTGCCGAAGTGACGACGAAGAATATAAAACATTAAGTTCATTTTTTAATGCCGTGAAGTCAAAAATTCTAGGAAAAAACTTAATTAGGGAAGATATTTTTACATCTGGACTGGAACGAGAAAAAGTGTCATACTTCAAATTATTTAGTAAATCCAAAAATGTAGCATTACTAAATGATTTATATATGGCATTTATTTGGCTAACTATATTGTCTTTAATTTCAACAAAAAGGCGCTTATAATTCGTCTTCAAATCGAAGTCAAGCAACCTGCGTTTACGTGGAGGTTCGATGCAATCATTTACGCTGTCATAAATAACTTCAAACATATTTAAAAAGTCAGAGCTTATCCATGACTCAAAACGTTCGATTTCTTGCTTGGCATAACTAACGTTTGTTTGTTTTTTTTGAATTAAATTAAATAATACATCGGTCTTTGCAAATATTTCAGAAAGGGTATGAAGCAAAAAACAGAATTCCTTGCTCTCTAATTTATTTAATAAACTTTCTGCCATCGAAAGTGTGTCAGTATCCCATTCCCTAGAGTCATTAATTATTTTACTAAAAGTTTCAATTATATCTATTCTACAGTTAAAGATTACGTTTATTATTCTTGAATGATAATGCCATCGAGTTTCCGATACTCCTGGCATGCGTCGATTGGAAATTTGTTTTAAAAGATTGGACCGCTTTGTGGATTTATTAAAAAATCGAACGATGCTATTAGTATAGCCAAAAAATAGTTTAAGTTCTGCTATGTTTTCTAGAGATCGGAATAGTACTACATTTAAAACATGTGCATAACAAGGAATAAAATTTGCCATCGGGAATTCATCAAGGACCTTCTTTTGAACACCACCCCCCTCGCCGGACATAACTGCGGCACCATCGTAGGATTGTCCTATTAACTTTTCCTTGCAGTCGTATGTTTCAAGAATTTTAAATATATGATTGGATAACTCATTTGCATTACGACTTGCGCTAACGTCAAAAAATCCAAGAAATCTTTCTTGTATACCATCCTCTGACAAGTACCGAAATATGGCACTCAGTTGTTCCCTATGACTCAAATCTGGTGTTTCGTCGATCATAATCGACACGAACCGAGCATCCTTGATTTCCGTTTTAATTTCGGATTTAATAACCGTCGCGATACTATGTATCAAATCGTTTTGAATATCGTTGGATAAACCTGAAAAAATTGGATTGTGTGTACTTGAACACACTGCTACTTGAACACTGCTAGATAAAAAATAAACCGCTTCGACATAATTGCCACGATTATCTGAACTAGACCTTTCATCATGACCGCGAAATGCTAACTCCTGTCTGCCTAATAAAATGACCGTGTCAATAAAACGTTCCATTAGTTTCCGATTTTTATCTACTTTTTTATTATGAACAACGAAAGAATTTCCTAAAGAAGTTTCAATGCGATTCGTGCCGAATTCGTGTAGGGATAAACAACAACGAATATGTTTTTCTGTCTTAATATGTTTTTTCAAAGAATTAACTAATTTATTTATATCAGTGAAACCCGTTCGGCTCCAAACACTGGCGGAGTTTGAAAAAAGAAGACAAGGAAAACAAAACATTTTATTAAGCTTGCAACTCCCAGTTAGCCACTTATATTTTTGGTATAAGGAAACATTAAAATGTGTCACAAAACCATCTCTCCTTTGGTAATTAATATTTTTAAAAGGCATAGAGCGCTCTACGTCTATAACTTTTTTTTTATCAAGAAAAGATAGCTTACTAAAACTATTTGAATCCTCCAGGAGGAAATCAGTTAAACAGCAATCTACACTAATCAAAGACATTTCCAAAAAAAAATCTAAAACTGCACTAAAATTAAGAAGCTAAAATGTTTTTATCAGTAAGTTGGTAATAAAAGAAACTAAAAAAATACACATTAACCTTCACTTTCACTTTCACATCTAACTTTTCACTATTTTAATTTAAGATTTTATCAAATTGGCTTTACAAAACACTAGATTTTTTCAAGTTATTGCACTTGTGCAACGCAGTCTGTCAATAAATTCCAACTGATTCTAAATTAAAATTTGAATTCCTGCTTAAAAAAAAAACAAGTGTCGGTATTTTATTTGACATGAACTTCTCTTAAGCGATATGCTGAATTTACTCTGCTGACAAATTGCCATAATATTCTACCATATTTTATTTCATAAGACAAAAGTATAACAATAAATTTGTAAAAACATGGAAGCATTAACTATCACAAGAGAGAAAAATGAAAGCTCAACTTCTTACATCAACACGCATATCAATATCAACATCAAATTCAAAATCAAGAATCAACCCACATAACACATTCAGATATTATGTCATAAGAAAAAAGAAATAAGTCAAAGAACACCGTGTTATTAGACACAATGTTGCAAAAAAAACGAGTCAAACGTAGCACCTGCATTCCTGCAACATGTTGATATCTTCCGATTGAAACGCAATGCTAATCGCAAAAGGGAGAATGAAATGAAACAATTCCAAGTATTCAGCGTGAGATTTTGTTTATAAGACGAAATGTAGCGTCTTTTTCTTTGAATATAAAAGCGGGTGTTGAACAAAGAGGATCGGAACCGCAATGCTTGTAGAAGAAAGGGATATAAAACAAGTAAATAATACGGAAAAATATTTTTTATTCTATTATAGAGAGCAGCGGTAGTTGAAAACTTTTTACTAAGAGTATTTTTGTGACTCTTCGTTGGTTTGTTGTTTGTGATTTGTGGATTGTGAAATGTGGTTGAATCTTGATTTTGGAATGAAGTAAGAAGATACAGACGAGAGGTAGAATGAAAATATTAAACTTATTCGATAGCTTATGTGTGAGTGTGTGTGTAGATTTTATTTTATAATTAAAATACGGGACGGGTTTCATTTTTCATATATTTATTTGGCAGATAGTGCTTACTTTTGGTGGATTTTTAAAAGGGAAGACGGTAGGAATCGTGTTATATGGACGCCACGCCACTGCTGTGTAGAAATGCATAACGAATTTAAAGCTTGCAGAAATCTCGTGACCAACATGATCAAATATGCTAAGCGTATGTACTATAGCACCAAATTTAATTCTGATCGCACATCCAAGTTTTTGTGGAAACAAGTACGTGAAATTGGGTTGAGTAATAAAACTATTTTCGTGAACGATAACTTTAATCTTGACGAGTTAAATCAAAAGTTTGCCAATTCGACTCCCCAAAATACCAGTGACCGTGTTCCTCTTATTACAAACAATAATAATGATGGCGCATTTGCAATATCTCGAGTTGACGAGTTATCACTTGGATCAGCTATTTTTGGAATAAAATGCAGATCCGTCGGTCTGGATAATATACACCCAGACTTTGTTATAATACTTCTCCCAATCATCCTGACTCATATTACGCATATTTTCAACACTATCCTTATGACATCTAATTACCCCTCCCCCTGGAAAAAGGCCAAAATTATACCTATCCCGAAAAAGGGAAGTCCTACTGAGTACAGACCTATCGCTATTCTCCCGTTTTTATCCAAAGCCTTTGAAACTATTTTAAGCTCTGGCATAAAAGAGCATCTGGAGAGGTGGAAACTCCTAACACCCTTTCAGTCTGGCTTCCGCTCTGGGTACAGCTGTATAAGCGCACTTTTAAAAGTCTCTGATGACATTCGGAATGCTATGGATGCAGATAAGGTAACTCTTGTTGCTTTATTGGATTTCTCTAAAGCTTTTGATTCCGTAAATCCGTGCATTCTTTCTAACAAACTTACATCACAATTCAACTTCTCTAATCCTACTAAAAACCTTATCCGTTCATACTTAACTAACCGTGTCCAAGCTGTCTCTTTCAATAGTACTGTCTCCTCTCTCCTTCCTGTCAATTGTGGCGTTCCTCAAGGATCAATATTGGGTCCTCTGTTGTTCTCCATGTTTATCAACGATTTACCTTCCGTGTTGTCAAATTGTCGCTTTCATATATATGCAGATGACGTTCAGCTTTACCTTAGCTTTCCAATTGGTATGGTGGAAGACTCTGTCATTAAAATTAATGATGACATCCGTGCTATAGTCGGCTGGGCTTCACGCAACAGTTTATCGCTCAACCCTACAAAAACAAAAGTTATCCTCATATCCAAACACCAACTCCATCTCTCTGACCTACCCTCCATTCAATTAAACTCAACTCCAGTTGAATATGTCACGCTTGTGAAAAATCTTGGAGTATTTTTTAATACAAGATTGACGTGGAATGACCACATTGACAGGGTTGTTTCTAAGATATATGGATCACTTCGTGGCCTATCCGTCATTAAATCTTTATTACCCACCTAAGTAAAATTAAAGCTGGCAAAAGCTCTGATTGTTCCAATTATTTCCTATGGCTGTGAGATTAGGAGCGTTTTTTTTTTATAAAATCCTTTAAATGTTATATAACAAAATATGTAGAGCGTTCTTAACAATTCAACCATACTTAGACTTTTGTCACGCCCACTTATGAGGGATAGGAATAAGAATAGGGTATCCAACAGTTCGCCCAAGCGGACTGTAGTCCGTCCCTATGTTTTTGAATACCCTTGTAATGTAATAGTTACACAGCGCGGGCGTTAACGAAATTAGGGTTAGAAGACAGGGAGAGATGCCGATGCACGTTGGTTTTAAATGTTTGTAGATTATAATGTGTAGGAAAATGCGCTGTGGCTGCGATAACGACAAAAAGGGAGAAAACATCTATGAATTGCTGTCATTTGGAAGTAGTTCATAGCTACCCTATCTTGTGGTAAGTTTAGGTTTGGTTAATGGGTTGAGGGCCAGGATATACCCGTCACACTAAGGTCAAATCCTCTAACTGATTTTAGCGCCATCTGGCTTTCAATCTTAACAAACTATACTTAATTCTTGGTTAACTGGAAAAATAATAATGATTGGAGATTTCTTTTGCAGGTAAAATTACGAATGAATTATTACTTAGTTGCAGAAAAAAAACTCCAAGAATTGTCCTGCCCTCCCTGTCCCTGTCCTTCTCTCCAACCCCAAACCTCATTCCCATAGGCCAATACCAAAGATTGTCTGATTTGAGTTCGGTGGTTAAGGGGACTGCACCTTTTTTCTCTGTATGGCTTAGCCTGCTCACGCAAAAACATGAAAAAAGTAGACTTCCCTGAGTGCCGACTCTGACTTGAAGAGGACGAGTCAGCTGAACATATTTTATGTGAATGTCCGGCCCTAAACGGAATTAGAAAGAGGATCTTTTTCAGGGAACAAATGTGCCCCGAGGACATAAAGAATTCTTCTACTAGTAGAATTGTCCGCTTTATACGGAAAGTGGAAACTCTACTAGTCCAAATTTTAGGTCGAAGTGCCACCCTATTTTATCGCCTTGGCGAGCCAGAATTCTAAAAAAAAAAAAAAAAGATTCGAAAGTGTACAAAGATGTTCCGGTTTTCAAATTATACGAGTACATCTTTGATGTGCTCCCAATTATGACGGAAGATGCAAATAAGTTGGTCTGCAACCCTTAGTTTCAGACGCAAGGCAACTTCTGTCATGTTTATTAGCGATATAATTAATTATCATATTATTTTACAAGAATTAGTTTATCCACTAAATATTTATGCTTCACTAGGGTCACTCCGGGTTAGAAGCTTATTTTTCACTGAAAGGCATAGAACCAATTATGGTAAAAATGTGCCTATTACAATATGCATTAGCGCATTCAATAAGCTCTGTAATATATGCCAAACCATGTGAATCGTTGTCTTTAAAACAATTCGCAGTGATATGAATATGTCGCCTCCGAGATATAAAAGCTCCCTAACTACCTTTAAGTTGATATCATCAACAGAGGCTTGTTTATTTCTTGAAAAGTAAGGAGCAACGAAGTTGCGTGAGCAGGCTAAGCCATACAGAGAAAAAAGGTTCAGTCCCCTTAACCACCGAACTCAAATCAGACAATCTTTGGTATTGGCCTATGGGAATGGGGTTTGGGGTTGGAGAGAAGGACAGGGACAGGGAGGGCAGGACAATTCTTGGAGTTTTTTTTCTGCAACTAAGTAATAATTCATTCGTAATTTTACCTGCAAAAGAAATCTCCAATCATTATTATTTTTCCAGTTAACCAAGAATTAAGTATAGTTTGTTAAGATTGAAAGCCAGATGGCGCTAAAATCAGTTAGAGGATTTGACCTTAGTGTGACGGGTATATCCTGGCCCTCAACCCATTAACCAAACCTAAACTTACCACAAGATAGGGTAGCTATGAACTACTTCCAAATGACAGCAATTCATAGATGTTTTCTCCCTTTTTGTCGTTATCGCAGCCACAGCGCATTTTCCTACACATTATAATCTACAAACATTTAAAACCAACGTGCATCGGCATCTCTCCCTGTCTTCTAACCCTAATTTCGTTAACGCCCGCGCTGTGTAACTATTACATTACAAGGGTATTCAAAAACATAGGGACGGACTACAGTCCGCTTGGGCGAACTGTTGGATACCCTATTCTTATTCCTATCCCTCATAAGTGGGCGTGACAAAAGTCTAAGTATGGTTGAATTGTTAAGAACGCTCTACATATTTTGTTATATAACATTTAAAGGATTTTATAAAAAAAAACGCTCCCTAGCTCAAACTTGGGTGTTTCAATAAAATTGTTTTATTTAATTGTGGGCGTGTCAGTAGGCGGATTTAAAAAAATTAACACATGAGAATAAAGGGCCCCTAGAGAGTATATATTATAAATTTCAGCTCCCTAGCTCAAACTTTGAATTTTCAAAAAAAAAAAAAATAATAATTGTGGGCGTGTCAGTGGGCGGATTTTGAAAATTTGTTATCCCGAGCAGTTTTAGTAGTCATAGATCATATATAAAAAATTTCAGCTTTCTAGCTCAAAATTCGATTTTTTCCAAAATTTTGTTTTTTTGAGTTTGTGGGCGTGTCTGTGGGCGGATTTTAAAAATTCGTAAACTTGATTATTTCGGGACCCTAGAGAGTATATGGTTAAAATTTCAGCTCTCTAGGTCCAGTTTAAAGGCCTAATTTTTGCCGACAGACGGACGGACATGGCTAGATCGACATTACTATCGATGCTGATCATAAATATAATAACTTTTAGGGGTCTACAGGCAATATTAAGGTATGTTACAAACTTTGCGTCAAATTTAATATACCCTTAGAATAGGGTATAAAGAGAGAGAGTTGATAGAGTTCAGACGTGTTGCATTGAGTTCCTACATAAAAGTACATAATTATCACTTAGTTACACGCGCCGGGTATTTATGCCAAATTGGCTAGGCGTTTAAAGTGGAGAATTTTGAAATAAAGTGTAAAAAAGGGAAAATAATCAGTGATAAATACGTGAATAATAAATAGTTAAATTTTATGTTTAACGGATACAGTCAGTGAGTGGACAGAGACCAATAAGAAACAAACGGAATTTATGTATTCATATTAGTGAAGTGAGAGCGAACAAAATGAGCGGGGAATGCACAAAGTGCAGTAAAACACTCGGTGGGAGAAGCGATAGTGGTGTTTCATGTGCAGTTTTTTGCAAAAAAGTCTTTTGTAAGAAATGCATGGGTATAGGTGAATTTGAGAATAATATTCTGAAAAACCAGAACATCATGTTGGTATGTGATGAGTGTAAAGAATATATGAAGCAAATTGTAATAAAAATGGATAATGTTCTAAAAGCAGTAAATGAAAATAAAGTTGCGTTAAATAAACAAGAAGAAGAAATCAAAAGTATATTGAGTTGGGTAAAGCTAATAAATGCGAAAGAGTCAATTAAAAATAATAATGTAGGCAAGAAAGTAAACAAAATGGATACATATGCTGAAATTGCAGTCAAAAACATTAAGCCGGTTTTAATTAAACCAAATAAAAAACAAGATAGTGAAAAGACAAAATCAGATTTAAAAGAAATTATTAAACCAGCGGATCTGGCTCTTCAAGTTAGTGGAATATCTAAAATTAGTAATGGATCAGTCACTGGCGGACTAACTAACGGACAGGTGGCGGAAGGGGCGGCCCGCCCCGGGCCTCCGATCTTGGGGGGCCCCACAATCCTTCAATCTATTATAATATTATAAAGAGGAAAGATTTGATTGTTTGTTTGTTTTGAATAGGCTCCGAAACTACTGGACCGAATTGAAAAATTGTTTTATCATTAGAAGCCGACATCATCCCTGATGAACGTAGGCTACTTTTTACCGCGGGGAAATGCTTCATCCGCTGTCCGGAGGCGGAGATCTAAGCTGATATCTAAGAAAAGTTTTAACTCTCGAATGCTTTCTAGCTCCTAGCTTTGGAATGACTCATCCAAATGAAATAGGATTTTTTTAATATAAAGTTCAATTAGGTATGTACAAAGATTTTAAAATATAAATCATCTTTGTAGGTTATCCTGAAGTTGAACAATAAGCATTAAACTATAAATTTTATACAATTCAAAAAAAGTAAAATGTTCGATTGAAGCTGATCGTTGGATTTTCGCAGCGTTGAGTGAAGGAAAATGTGTGTGTGTGTGCGGCACAAATCTGTTTCTGTCTCTGTACCTTTTGTGCTGTGCGCTTTTTCTTTCTTTTTTTATGCATCTTATGTAGTTTGTGTTTGGTAGCGCATGGGATTGAGAAAGATAGGGTATGAAATGTTATTAAGATTGAGAGGGAGTCACAGTGAGAGTATATGCATATAATGAGAAGGGACACTCTCGACCTTTTCTTTATCAGTTCTTATCAGCAAGTATTTTGTTTTAAATTTAGAAGTGTATGACTGGCGAGGCAAGGCGAGCATGGTCAGCTACTTTATAATAAAATGGAACTTCAGTGAATCGTTACCCTGTATATCGCTCATACTTCAATACTTCTTGACTATTTGCATCTCGGTTGCATCATGCGAGAGGAGTTTTTCGAAACTTAAACTAATTAAAATTTATCTTTGACCTACAATGGATCAAGAGCGACTGGTTAATCTAGCCGTGCTTTCTATAGAAAGAAAAATTTCCAAAGAAGTTATTGAGGAGTTCAGTAAATTGAAGGCACGAATATACATAAATAACACACAAAAAATAAAAAAAAACTATTTTTGATGTGTTTTATCTATTTTTTTTTTTTTGTCGATCGGTACGTATTTTATTTTCCTCACCTCAAACTGAATAAAAAGCCTGTAAAACCACTTTTTTTTTAAAGCTGGGGGGCCTCATTCTGCTTTGCCGCCCCGGGCCTCTGATGCGCTTAGTCCGCCACTGGGATCAGTATTGATTAAATGTGCAAATGAAGAATCGAGTAAGAAAATAAAAGATCAGGTCAAAGAAAAGATGGGTGAAAAATATAAAGTTAATATAAGACCTTTGGTAGACCCGCAGATTGTAGTAATTGGTGTTGATCGAGAAATAAAAGAAGATATGTAATTAATGCTATAAAAAGACAAAATAAAATCAGTGGGAATATGAAGCTTATAAAGTGTTACAATAAATTCAAGGATGATAAAAAATATAATGTTATTATCAGTATAGATGGTACTTTATTCAAAGAAATAATGGAGGTTAATAAACCTTGTTTTAACATTGGATGGAATAAATGCGCAGTGTATAATAATGTAAATTAAAGAAGGTGCTATAAATGTTGGGGATTTAACCATACAGCTAAAGTATGCACTAACAAAGTATGTTGCCCAAAGTGCAGTGGTGAACATAGTGAGAAAGAGTGCCTAAGTGAAAAAAGAGTGCAGAAACTGCGTTCTATCAATTAATAATCTTAATATAGAATTAGATTAATGTCATGATACAAGGGATACAAACTGTCCGGTATACTTAAGACGAATTGCAAAGGAGAGAGAAAAGGTGGCTTATTATTAGCAATTAAATTCATTTCAGTGCATTTATTAAAATATTCAGGGACTAACAAATAATTTCAGTGAACTCAAATACTCGTACATGGTATATGAAAATGATTTTGATCTTATTGCATTGTCACAAACGCATATGGGAGTAAATGTAAAAGACCACGAAATTAAGCTCAAAAACTACAATTTAATTAGATGTGAAACAACATCGTCGCATACTGGTGGGGCAGTTATATACTTAAAGAAATGTTGGGAACATTCACCCTTAAAATCGGTGCAAGTTGATTTGAAAATATGGTTACTGTCTATAGAATTAACAATGATGAATAAAGCTATAACGTTTGGGGTGGTGTATAGGTCGCCAAGTTCTTCGATCAGGGAATTCTGTGATTAAATAAGTGGCTTTTTGGATGAATTAAAAGAGAAAGAAATGGTAATAATCGGTGATTTTAACATAGATTGGCTTAGCAGTAGTATATACAAAAGAGAACTTGAATGCTTGTTTAATGAAAGTATGTGCAAGCAATTAGTTCATGAACCCACACGTGTGACACTAACTAGCAAAACTAGATTATGTTGTTACAAACAAAAAGGATTGTGAAGTGAATGTTAGAAACAATCTTAAAATTAGTGACCACGAATCAGTGTAATGTAAAATAAAACTAAAAAGTGATAAAAATGTGAAGTACTCGAAAGTAATAAAATATTTAAAATATAATAGATTTCAATTTACTCAACAAATAAGAAGAAGTGCAATAAATGGAATAAGTATTTTAGTAGAATGTGATGAATGTTAAAAGTGATCAACAAATTTGTAGTGGAAAAACATTGTATGGAAGGGAAGCCGAAATGGTTTAATAAAGAACTGAAAGTACAAAGAAATAAAAAAATTCAATGCCATTTGAAATTTTAATGACGCGAAGTACTGATGATTGGGGATCATATCCTAAAATACGTAATGAATATATGTAAAGCTATTCTAAATAAAATGGAATGTCGTTATATACAAAATAAGCTGAGTGGAGCCAATGACCAAAAAACAATGTGGCGATCAATAAAAAGTTTAGTATTGGGAGAGGAAACAACCGAAAACAAGTTCATTGAGTTCGAGGGGGTAAAAATTAAAGGGGAGAAATTGATTGCGAATAAGTTTAATAAGTATTTTATTGAAAGCGTAAATCATATGAATGATGAAATTCCTAAAGTGCCGTGGGTAAATGTTGTAGCCAATAGTGAAAGAAGGTTTAAATTTAGAAAAGTTTTAACTCAATTGATGATCTTCTTAAAATAATAGAAATGTTGCCAAGCAAAAATGACTACAATTTCATGAATAAAAAAATGATAATAGACAGTTTTAGTGTGGTGGGTCCTGCTCTACTGAATATAATTAATTATTCGTTGACAAGTGGTGTTTTCCCTGGTACATCGTTGGTCGAAAACATCGGTTATAATTCCTGTACAAAAAATTGCAAACTCCATAAAAAACGAACACTTTCGCCCAGTAAATATGCTTCCAATGCATGAGAAGATTTTGGAAAATGTGGTGCATATTCAATTGGAAAAATACATTGAGGACAATAATATACTACTTGAAGAACAATTGGGATTTAGAAGAAAACACTCGTGCGAGTCAGCTTTAAATTTCATCATCACTGACTGGAAGGAAAAACTTCACAACAAGAAAAAAATAGCTGCTGTATTCTTGGATTTGAAGAGAGCCTTCGAGAAGGTAAATAGAGGCATATTACTTGAAAAGCTTTGTGGATGTGGGGTGAGAGATGTAGAGTACGAATGGTTTAAATCATATTTAATAGATCGCAAGCAGCTAGTAAAATTCAATAATGAGCTATCCAATCCATTAAAAACAGAAATTGGAGTACCACAGGGGTCCATATTGGGACCTCTTTTGTTTTTATTGTATATAAACGATATCAAAAATGTTGTAATAAATTGTCAAATTAAGTTATTTGCGGATGATGGACTCATGTATGTAGAAACAAATGAACTTAGTGAGAGTATTACTAAACTTTTGGAAGATATACATAATATAAAACATAGGGATGGGCTACAGTCCGCTTGGGCGAACTGTTGGATACCCTATTCTTATTCCTATCCCTCATAAGTGAGCGTGACAAAAGTCTAAGTATGGTTGAATTGTTAAGAACGCTCTACATATTTTGTTATACAACATTTAAAGGATTTTATCAAAAAAAACGCTCCCCAGCTCAAATTTGGGTGTTTCAATAAAATTGTTTTATTTAATTGTGGGCGTGGCAGCAGGCGGATTTAAAAAAAATTAACACATGAGCATAAAGGGCCCCCAGAGAGTATATATTATAAATTTCAGCTCCCTAGCTCAAACTTTGAATTTTCAAAAAAAAAAATAATTGTGGGCGTGTCAGTGGGCGGATTTTGAAAATATTTACACATGAGCATAAAGGGCCCATAGAGAGTATATATTATAAATTTCAGCTCCCTACGTGTCAGTAGGCGGATTTTGATTTTTTTTTATCCCGAGCAGTTTTAGGAGTCAAAGATCGTATATAAAAAATTTCAGCTTTCTAGCTCAAAATTCGATTTTTTCCAAAATTTTGTTTTTTTGAGTTTGTGGGCGTGTCTGTGGGCGGTTTTCAAAAATTCGTAAACTTGATTATTTCGGGACCCTAGAGAGTATATGGTTAAAATTTCAGCTCTCTAGGCCCAGTTTAAAGGCCTAATTTTTGCCGACGGACGGACGGACGGACATGGCTAGATCGACATTACTATCAATGCTGATCATAAATATAGTAACTTTTAGGGGTTTACGGGCAATATTAAGGTATGTTACAAACTATGCGTCAAAATTAATATACCCTTAGAATAGGGTATAAAAATCCCTTCAGTGCGAGTTCATTATAAAGAAAAAACATGGCAAGTGGATACCTCTTCTTCCCTAACGGCAAGGTTATGATCAGGGCTAACAGGATCAAAACCCTCCCACTTTACTACATCTCTGCCTAGTGCCTATACTGAAAGGATTTAAGACTGTTTTCTTGACTGGAGTTTAATTCATAATTTCAAAAACTCGTTATATACGTCAATTTTGCGGCTTATAATAGACTCATTGAAGTCAATTTGGGACACAACTTCCGTTTTCCTTACCAATTTCGATGATGGAAACTATTTATAAGTTTACTCGCCTGACAAACTCTTCAAATGGGACAAAATCATTCATTTGCTACAACAAATCGTTTCCCATATCCATCATATTGACATTCTGCATCTTGGCGTGCGAATTCCTTTCTTTGCGAGTTTGATTGAAGCGATCCCAAATTACATAAAATTCTCAAGCATAAAAATGACAATTCTGCGTCTTCTCCGAGGAATGCGAATCCATTCTTGTGTTCGCTTATGTGTCTGTTGTATAAATGCGTTTTGCAAGAGGACGAACGACGATATATTCTACACCAGATGGTGTGTCATAACTGCAACTTATGCATCCTCACTTTTTGGCTTTCATCCTCATCCTCCTCCTCATCTGCCTGCACCACCCCTACCGGTTATGGAATTTCATCCGAGCACATTGATCCCACTTTCTCTAGTCTAACGACAGGAGCAACAAAAAATGAATCCCGAAGACAAAGGATCATTTTTCTATCTCTAAATCTTGAGTGAAATGAAAAATTAGATAACACTCCGTTGTTTTTTCTTCCTCTTTTTCAGGAAACAAAGACGTCGTCAGGACATTCGAAAAAAAAATTGCAGCGACACTATGCTACTGCATTCGTGGAAGTACACCAGCGAGCTATTTGCACTTCTGATAATATTTTTTGTAAATATACAAAATGGTAAGTCTTACTTGTAGTTTTTTTTGTTGTTGTCTATTGCTACACACATTTTGCAGGACTTTAGTTAGTTGAAGGAAGAATACTGTGTGTTCTGATTTATTGTTTACTTACAAGCATCCATACATATATGGATCAGTGGGCGAGAGCTAGAGATAAGGATAAATGGGGTGGTAAAACACAAAATAAGCATTCTTCCCGACAATTTGCCATGCATAAATCAGGAAGTAAGCATTCGCCGTGTAAGGGGATTTCCTTTGCTTCGTGTATAGGTAGTTGTTGTCCTCATTGTGTGAGCTTAGATGAAAGTTATGTTAAATGTTGCGCAAGAAAAATCCCTCCGGTGCAGCAGTAATGTCATTCAAGGATTAATTTTTTTTTGTATGCTCGGTACCTACAACTGCCAACGTTATGACCAAACGTAATCTAGCAGAATGCAACTGCAAGCACCGACAAGAAAGGACGTGATGTGGAAGAAGTGTAGTTCAGTGTGAGAGAGAGTGAGATATTTTTATTTTATGACATCGAGCGTGTACCTGTTTAGGAATAATTTTCCTTTTTATGGTTTCATTTGGAAAGGACTCAGCTGGCGAGGGCGGGCGTACCTTCGATAGTGGGGCTGTATTGTACCACGTATGGCTGAGATAACAAAGTGCTAAGTGAATTTGATCCTTTTTCTATAAATATCATTGCCATTGGTTTTAATGAATGCTAAGTGCAGCTGCATTACTTTAAGGCAGTACTGTGATGAGCTTAAGAGACTGAAGAGATAAAAGTCATTTGCATGGCTAGAGGAATGGGCCTGAACATAGATAAGTGCTTCATCCTTCGACTGTGTTGGTATAGCAGAACTGAAATTTTACAGGAAACTGGAGGCAACTACATGGAATTGAACTGGATGCAGGGGCTCATTAGTTTAAGGAAAAAGGAAAAAAGTATATAGGTACGTAGTGCTCCCCGGCCGAATGCCTTGTTTGTTCTTATTGATTTAAACTCTAAGGCGGGAAAGTTACCTATCCGAAGTTTGTTGGCTTGCAATGTGTATTACGCAGCTAAGCAAGTGAGTACATATCCCAAACAGGGCCTTAAACCTAGCTTCTCCAAATAGTTTGTGTGTGCGAAGTGGGGGCGACCAACAATTTAACGTGGACTCCAAACGGCAAGTTCCAGAAGCTTCCCATGATAATTGCTACCCTTCGATGTTTGTCAGACTTTTGGAAGAAACAAAAAGCTTAAGTCTTAC
This sequence comes from Portevinia maculata, assembly GCA_949715645.1. NCBI lineage: Eukaryota > Metazoa > Arthropoda > Insecta > Diptera > Syrphidae > Portevinia > Portevinia maculata. The sequence continues at coordinate 210,435,160 of OX454527.1, read as the reverse complement.
TGGGCTCTGGCGTGGTTTTAACATTAAAAATTAAAAAAAAAAGTCAAAACTAAGACCGGTCTTCAATCTCAGACTAAGAGCGTTGATGTGGACATTGAAGCGGTCTCAAGAAATTGGAGCAAAGTTGTCATTTCGGAAATTTTGTTTGACTTCGATGGTCCTAATGGCTACAACTAACTTTCATGATCTTTGGAAAAAAAAAATTGTTGAACTGTCATCACTCGAGACAAGGAGGAGTCATGGTATGGCGCGGTTTTGAATTGGTAATCGATTAAAGCAAAATTACTGGTGTTTCCCACAAAGTTTTTCTGGAAGCAGCTTTTCGCGCAATAAAGGAGCTTTTTGGACACATTCCATGGATATTAATACAAGATAATGCGCCTATACACAATTCACGCGTTGTTAAGGAATGGATTAGTAATTCGCTTGATCTTCATAATATTCAGAATTTTTGGGCATCGCTAGTTCCTGAAACTTATAGAGGGAGCAAGCAGTATCAAGAGCTGATTGCGGCAATTAAAGCTTCTTGGGCCAACATTTCCTTGAATTGCCTTAAAATTTTATATGACTCTATGAAGAATAGCATTTTTGAGGTTATATCCAATGGTGAAGGCAGCACACATTTTTAAAATGACACATAATAATTGACATAAGTAATTGAAATAAATAAAAAAAATAAAAAATGACAGTTATAGGGACTCAGGAGAGTGAGGATAAGACGGACAGTGACAATGTACGAAGCCCAACCATTCCACCGGGCCGTACAATAACGTGCGTGTGGAAAGGCGGACGGCCTTTGACAGTTGAACACCACAGCACACCACACCTTGCCGGACGGGCAAGTTGCCAGAAAGGCAACCAAAAAGCAACTGAGGGGTGGGCGGACGGCCCAAGTCAAATAACTCCCATGATTCAGTTCCGGGAACTATCACCGTAAAGGTAGGGAGTAATGTTCGAGGGGGGGAATGATGACGCTGTCTTCTTCTACTCCGTTGTGGGAGCACCGGAGGAACAGCAGAGGAGTGTAGGCGGACCACCTAGTACTTTAACACCCTCCAACACCAAATAACCGTGGACAGCTTACCACGACCACATTGGCACCCCATTGACCGATGTGAGATGACAGATGTCAAGTTCAGATGACACCAGCCCAGTAAACCTTCGAATCAGAATGGCCGAGAGCCAACGTAAATGATCACCTTTTTGCAAGATATGACATGCTATCGTCAGATCCCCATGGCCCCAAATCTCAAGACTCAGGTAGTTGACGCGGTAGATAACGTTGTTTGCTTGTCTGACCTCAAAGCTTAGGTTTAACTCGCCATAATGGGTGAGACGTTTGTAATCGTCCCGATGTTTATCTTTCCTCTTTTCAACGTTTCATTCTTTTCTTTTATCGGTTGCACTTTTATTTTTACGTAGTGGGTTTAGCTACATTGGAACGGCGTTCAGCAAAATAACCTTAGCGATCTTTGGTATGGACGGGAAAACACCAATCAGACTGGATTGGAATGTTGTCCCAGGTCGGTCAGACAATTTATCGCAAGCTGGCTTTCCAGTCGCGCTGAATTCGGAGCTCGGAGAGAGAATGGAAAGTAAGAGCGAAAGGGTAACGGCAGGCATGCGCACACCATTGCAAGATAGCTTTGGATGGGCTGAAAGGTGCCGCTCGTTGGTTCGCCTTACTGTATGTGTGTGAACAGTGGGATGGCGGATAGCCACCAACGCAAGTGGACATCCATTGCACGCCATCAGTGGGATTGCACCAGCGTTGCCAGGCGTTCCGATTTTCGCGGGACGTCCCAATTTTTAAATCAAAATTAAATGTCCCGCGCGGGACAGGCTCAGTCCCGCTTTTCGGGGATAACTCGACCATGCGGGCAGCGTGCTGAGGAAGCGTGGGTATGTGGCACAGACAAGTGTGTACTGGCCGCCCGGCCAGTAATGAAGATAAGAGCTCGGGAAAGAGAGTAGGGATGCGTGCCAGATGTTGAGAAAGTAATCAAGGTTTGGCCTGCTTTGAAAAGCTACTTTGATAAGCAAGAATCATGTGCGAAAGCCATTGAAAAGATTTTTTACTCTGAAGCAGAGGAAACAAAAAATCTAGCCTACTTGCATTTTGTTCATAATGTTATGAGTGCTTTTGGTAAATTAATAAAAGTGTATCAGTCGAATGATATTGCCATAACAAAAAGGCATGAGTCATTGTGCCTCTTCCGCTCAAGGCTGACTCAAAAGCTAAAGGATGGGTTTTTCGGCTACCAGATGAAACAGATTTTAAATAAATTGGTTGAATCTGAACGGATCAAAGCCATCGAAGACTTCAAAATTTTTTACACAAATAAACAATATAATAGACAAACGTTATAATTTTTCAGATGAATATATTTTTTCTAGACTTTAATTCATAAACCTGGAAAGTGAAGATAGATTTGACATGATTGAAAATGCTGTATCTTTAATAAAATTGACAGGCGATATTTCGGTAGATAACTTATATGAAGAATTTCACTTGTTAAAATCATCCTTGGACGCATTAGTAGGAAATTGCAAAGACACCATTGCCACCAGCGTACAGAAATGGCACCAGCTCTTTCAACAGTTTCCAAAAAAAATATCAGGAATATGTTTAGGCTAGTGTCTTTAATATTAAGTATCCCAACATCAAACTGCTTTCCTGAACGCGTTTTTTTCCAGAAGAATTTAAAATGGTCGGATGCCAGAAATAAATGCTCCGTAAATTTAATGAAAGCAGAATTACTCATCCAGTTTAATCTACAGCTATTCTTGAAGAGTTCTTCATCTTTATTAAAGAAAAAAAGGAAACTTTAAAAGAAGTTAAATCTTCACAGAAATACCATGAATAAAATAATTATTTTTTTTATTCTGAAGACAAATAAGACTCATCTATTTAACTATAGGGTTAATCTGATTTAAAATATTATATCTATTGTCACGTAAACGTAATTTTAATTCAAATAAAAAGATAAATATTTGAAAACTTCTGATTATGTACGTTTTTTTACTATGTCCCGCTTTCGACGAAAGAATCCCGATGTTTTCACTCAAAAAGTTTCAAAATCCCGACTTCGCAAAAAAAAAAATGGCAACGCTGGATTGCACTGTCAGTGTGTGTTTGTGAGAGTGTGTATGTGAGCGAATGAGTCCAACACTGACCGACTTTGGACAATAGAAAAATCTGGAAAATCACTTCTTGGTTGACCAGCGGTTTAGCTAGTTGTGAGAAGTTTGTAAAGGCTATTTTGTTGGAAATGGACAAAAGAAAATAGAGGAAAAGACAAAAAAAGTAAAGTGAATTGTTGAAGAAGAATAAAGGAAAATAAGGAGACAGTAATTTGGAAGACGAATAGGAAGAAAATAAGGAAGCTTGAGGACAGAGCAGTCAACAAAGAAATTGAGGATTTTAAAGATAAGTATAGTGATTTTTTTCGTTTGATCATTTGTGCAAGCTTGGTAGGATTTTGCTCCGTTTTACGAAAAATCCCGAGAATAGACGGGACACGCGACCCAGTAACGTTCATAATTCTTTTTTCTTCGGGACAAGTGATAGCGGGTTATTCCAGCGGTCCATATCGACCCGTTGTACCAACCACAAAATTTTCAGGGAATTTCAAACCCCGCAATAAAGACCGTGCTCCAACGGAGCATTATAACGTTGTGGAAATTTTTGTTCTTTTAATTCTTTTCGAAGTTGCATTTTCCTTAACTTGTCAGTGGTTCTGTACCAAGGGTTCACAATTTCCCATAAAATTGTGTGGCGTCCATTTTATTTCATTACATTTTCCTGGTTCCATTCATTGGAGCGAACATTTTTTTTTATCTTCATATTATCAGCGATCGTTTTCGTTGAACCCATCCCATCCCACTCAGCTACCGGGAAGTAGCAGCGATCTGTTACTCGTTGTGTAATATTTTAATAGTCTGTGGCTGTTTGACAGCCCATATTCGATATTTTTCTTCGTGCGGTGGCGGCCGCAAATTTTCTTTTCGTTTATCCCGCCGATGAAACGTTAAACAAGTTGTTTGTTTTTCGCGTTTTCTGAATTAAATAATTACACAAGAAAACATCAATCTGGTTTTTACATCTATTGACACTCCGAGCAATAATTATATGCATGTTTATATGGTTTTTATACCCTATTCTAAGGGTATATTAATTTTGACGCATAGTTTGTAACATACCTTAATATTGCCCGTAGACCCCTAAAAGTTACTATATTTATGATCAGCATCGATAGTAATGTCGATCTAGCCATGTCCGTCCGTCTGTAGCCAAAAATTAGGCCTTTAAACTGAACCTAGAGAGCTGAAATTTTAACCATATACTCTCTAGGGTCCCGAAATAATCAAGTTTACGAATTTTTGAAATCCGCCCACAGACACGCCCACAAAATCAAAAAAAACAAATTTTGGAAAAAATCGAATTTTGAGCTAGAAAGCTGAAATTTTTTATATATGATCTATGACTCTTAAAACTGCTCGGGATAAAAAATTTTCAAAATCCGCCCACTGACACGCCCACAAATAAATAAAATATTTTTTTTATACCCTATTCTAAGGGTATATTAATTTTTGAAAATCCAAAGATTCAGCTAGGGAGCTGAAATTTTTAGTATATACTCTCTATGGGCCCTTTATTCTCATGTGTTAATTTTTTTTAAATTCGCCTACTCACACGCCCACAATTAAATAAAACAATTTTATTGAAACACCTAAGTTTGAGCTAGGGAGCGTTTTTTTTTTTGATAAAATCCTTTAAATGTTATATAACAAAATATGTAGAGCGTTCTTAACAATTCAACCATACTTAGACTTTTGTCACGCCCACTTATGAGGGATAGGAATAAGAATAGGGTATCCAACAGTTCGCCCAAGCGGACTGTAGCCCGTCCCTATGTTTTATTATTCAAATATGTTACGGGCTGTACAAGATCATGACAAAATATAAATACAATTCAATTAAACTAACAATTAATATACAATAACATGATTTATGGATAGTACATATTTGTATTTACATAAATTTCAATGTAGGTACTTGATTTTTAACATTATTTTCATTGTTCGCATTATTGTCATCATTAATTTCAACAATACATAGACTTTTTATCTTAAAAATATTAGTATATTTATTTAATACTCGCTATTGTACTGCACAATGATTCTACAATACACAATGCAACTTTTCACTAAATCCATTCAATCTCACTGCACAGTAGGGTGGGTCGACTTTATATGGGAAAAAATAAAAGTTATTTGATCATATTGTAATAGTAATATTATGTTGTGTATGGTTCAAACAAATAATAATTGCCAAAAAAAAGTGCAATTAAATCATATTTTTAGCCCGCGCATGAGCTTTGAAGTTTCGGAGATTTTTAAAAAACAACGTTTGGTTAAATTTAAATATTTTATTAAAAAAAATTAAATGTTAATGGAAAATTTTAAAATAATTCATAAACAATTAACATAGAACACAAAATTGGTAGTGGAAATCATAAATATGATGTAAACAAGAAATCATTTTTTTTTATATTTTAGGCAAGAAATCGCGTTTACTCTCAAATCGAGGCATTAGATAGTTTTCTGGATGCAAGTTTCGCTTCTCTTGAATTTTTATCGCATAAGTTCATAGATGCTTCGGTAACTATTTAAACAGAACGTTCGACTGCCTGCGTGTGGCATGGTAGCTTTAAAAAATTAGATTATCGTCGCCCTGAGAACTTATAACATCGTTAATTTCTTGATAAGTGATGTGTCTAAGAATTGGTGGATCGTAAAACTTTTGCTGCCAATCTTTTATGTCAATATAGCTTTCAGCATCGAAATTAATAAGCGGCACTTTAAATACACGAGGCTGCTTTCCTGTATGAGGTGAACTTCGTGTTTTTAGTATCCCTCTGGCAGCAAGTTCCCTGACTGTTTTACTTTGATCAGACAACATGGACAGAAGCAAATTCTCTGGATGAGCAAAAAAGGCATTTCGTTGAATTGCGGGATCTATTATAAGTTTCAACTCTGCTGGCAGATATCGAGAACTTTTAATTAACATCCACAAATTCAGGAGCGTATACTTTAACACAATATTCAGCTAATAGTTGTAAGTTATTTGATGGAGTTAAAGAAGAAATATAGAGCCGCAATATTCTATCAGCTTTTGTCAACCATCAGGCGTGGGAGATCTTTCCTGGTGACCTGTTGGCCAATCATCAGAACATTGTCCACTTATTACTGACTTTGTTATTTCATACAGGTATTTCTGGTCGGTATTTGATAATCAAACTGAATTTGTGGCAGTTCACTTTCTATTTTTTCATAATTTGTTGTTCTTAATTTCTCGCAATTTTCTAATAATTTGCCAATTGGACCCGTGGTAACCCCATCTAATTCTTAACCTTGTTTTTTCTGTCAGACCACTAAGTTAAATTTTCGTAATTTTTTCAATAAAGGAGAATGCTATCGCAATGAGCTTACTGGTAGCTTCATGATTAGTCGCGTACTTCAATTCTGCATGGCGCGATCGCTTATGCCCAAATCGCGTGGGTCAGTACACGACATCAATCGGTCGTTTCTTTTGGAACATGTAATTACGAAATGCTCCGATTGCTGTTGTAAGACGTCTGTGGCAAATTAGTTTATATAACTTTTTGTCTAATGTTACGGTCTAACCTTAAGGTTTTTGATATATGTATTTTTAGTTTGTTTTGAAAAATTAGGTTTTTATAAAATTTGCACTCTAGAAATATCGGACCCAGGGACCGTGCTCTTGTATATGTGTTATTTGTTTGGCCCCGGGTATAGGAAGGTTAAACAGATGTCTGAAAGGCAATTCTGTAAGGGACGCTGAAGGCAACTCGCGCTTTTTCGCAACGAGAGGATTGTGTTTGATACATTGATACAAGTACATTTAGGTAACTGTCAGATTTGTTACATTATGTAGTTTTTGGCATTTTGTTTGGGCTAAGCTACAAAATATCTTAAAGCAATTGAGTGATGTGATTTTCTTTGGTTGACGAAAGCTAATATTATATATTGAGACTAGAGAAATGTTATTGTAGCGAATGATTGTCGCACTGAGGACAAAGTAGAAGAATCGCTATATTATATGATGGGAAAGGCTTAAAACAGCTTTCAACTACCATCTCAAAAACTTACAAAAGAGACATTTCATTTAAGAATAGGGAAATTAAAGCTCTATGCCACTTAAAAGCAACACAATGATATACGTTTAGCTTCCAAACTTATTGTTCTACTGGCTTAGGATGTCATTGCATTAAAATACTATTTTACACGTTCTTATCAAAATAAAGTCGCGATGCGCGGGCTCTTACAATAAAAGTAATTGAATAATATTTTACGTGTGTGCAAATGAGATAAAAACACAACATAATTCCACTATTACAAATCGATTTGACGAAAAAAGAAAAGTCGACCCACCCTAATGCACAGCACTAATGTTGCACAATACGACAACTATATAGCTACAGATATACTGCTGTAAGCATGTCGGTGACGCGAGCGCATGAGATTTCACCCATCCAAAAAGCGTCTAACACGCACAGCACACGGTCGCTGCGCGTGCGCCAGTCATGAGCATGTCGGTGACGCGAACCCATAGATTTTCCCCTACCAAAGAATGCCCAACGGGGATAAAGAAATTTTCCTTCAAAAATTCAAATTTCTGCGGATACCTACTTCTAATTTTCTGATTCAGGGCGCCTGGTACTTCGGCTGATTTTAGTGGAACCACCAAAATGAAGTAAAAAAATTATTGTGGGCAAGGCTGCACCGATTTCAATGATTGACCAGTGACCACTCACTTAAAAGGTGTGAATTTAAGGACTTCGATAAAATTATGTATTTTATCCTGCAGCCACGCCCATTTAAATTATGGGGGCGTGAATTCTCAAATGAATTTTGCGTACATTTTCATCGCGCAAATTTTACAGGTATGATGTTTCTTGGCAGAGATAAGCATAACCAAAACCAACGACCATACCACGTCGAGTTAATCGGTTCTCGTCAGATCACCGTAATTAAACGACGTTGGGCGCGGTTAGTACGTAGATGGGGGATCGTTTGAGAACAACCGCGTGTCGTTGGCCAGTCCCATCTACAGAGTTGAGGTAGATAATATACGTGGTATCACAATGGACCTAAATTGGTCTAAGTGTGTCGGCTTCTGCCGAAAGCCACATAAACCTAGCATGACCAAAATCCCTCACTGCTGACCTTTAAAAGGAGACGTCAATCATCGAAATCGGTCCAGTCGTATTCGAGCAATCACATTTCAATTGCATGTCCAATTTCCTGCCGCCATTGTGTTTGTAAGCGTGGCGCCACAACAATGAAACATTTTGTCCCTAAATCCCGCTGCCTTACCCTAAAAAATGAGCCATCAACCGTTAAAATCCATCCAGCCCTTGCCATGCAATCGCATAAATTAGTTGTAAAATAGTCATGAGCCTGTAGCGGTGACGCGAACCTATACGATTTTCCCCTACCAAAATGTGCACAACGCGGCTAAAGAAGTTATCACTTCAAAAAAATATTTCAGCAAAAATATGTGTTGAACTGTTTTTCGACTTTTGAACAAATGAACGGAAACAATTCATAAATTTAGCATGGTATAGGAAAAAGGGAGTAAAACTTCCGTTATGGGCCACTTATCAAATTCAAGTTTACTTATTTCATTCCGTATTAATGTTCCTTTCTGCTGAATTCTTTTTTTCCCATTGGTGCAGTTAGCAAACGTTGAAAAGATATTCTGAAAAAAATTTAAAAGCTTGCAACATAACTTAACAATATAACTTTAGTCTTTTAGTATCTCAGCCTATTTTGAGAGTCAATTCCTTGGCAAAAGTCACCAGATAACTTTTATGGCTTCGTGCAGGATACATTCAACATTTCCAAATACGAGTGGTGGTAACAAATCCTCAAAGAAGGAACATCATCTTTTCAAGAAACTTTCGGGTAGTGGGTGGCTCATGGGCAATTGATCGTCCATCTCGATGTCAGATCACCAACACTTACTCGAACAAAATAGCCCGGTTCCGAAAGCCCAGCTTCCATCTATTTCCTTCTTCCTCTTTTTTTTCGACGAGGTTACGATCAGGATTAAGGGGATCATAACCCTCCCACTTTGCTCCATCCCTACTGGTCCGCGTGTTATGTTCGCCGATTTGACCTCAATACAAACCGGCGGGCTTCCTAGTTTATTTATTTATTTTCGTCTACCGAATACAAGATTCTTACAGACTACGCTAAACCTAGATTACAATAATAACTTACATCTAAATTAAATTTGAGCTATGTATTTACATTATTTAATTTCTTTTTTACAATAACTCTGGAATCAGGAAAGTCAATTTCATTACAAACACTATTAAATGACTTGCAACAACGATTAATTGGCTCATTTTGACCGTAAACTGTTCTATGTGCTTGCACAAACAGTAAGGGTCTATCGCGTAATGATCTCTGTGGAGCGTAGAGACCAAATTTCAGTAGAAGCTCTGGGCATGTCGTTTTTGAGCTAAGAATGTCTCTTACGAAGAGAATTTCAATATTTTTCCGTCGAACAGACAACATTTTTAAATCGATGAGAAGACATCTTTGCTTATAAGAGGGTAAAAACCCATCCCAATTAAATTTACGTAGCATGTATCGAGTGAATGATTTCTGGACTCTTTCAATTCTTAAGATATGAATGCTGTAATATGGATTAAATATGACAACACAGTATTCCAAAATCGGCCGCACAAGAGAAATAAATAAAGATTTAAGAGTATAAGGATCCGAAAATTCCTTGCTAGTCCTCTTAATAAATCCCATCATAGAGCAGGCTTTTCTGGTGATTTGATCAATGTGCATGTTAAAGTTGAGTTTTTCGTCAAACATAACGCCCAAGTCATTGACAAATTTACAAATGATAAGAGCATTATTATTAAAGAGGTATTGAGTGTGAATAGGAGAGCAATTTTTGTAGAAGGAAATTTGCTTACACTTTTTAAGGTTTAGCAGCAACTGATTTTTGTCGCACCATATAGAAAATGCATCTAAGTCATTTTGAAATAAGACTGCATCAACGGGAGATTTGATTTTGGCAAATAACTTAACGTCGTCCGCGAAAAGTTATGGATCATTTTATCGCTGAGACCATTCGAATGCTGGTGTTTTTGCATCTGTATGACCCAGGAGTGACCTGACTCTTTTTTTACGATTTCAACACGTGCATGCTTCCATTATTGATAATTGTTTGACCAACCGACACTGGTGGTCTCCAGTCATGCCAACCCAAGGATGCACCCTTGCGGGATAGGTTTAAGATGTTAAATGTGTCGCTAGGCTCACCTGGATGTTAGTATTGTCTAGATGTGATTTTTCCCTCTTAGTCGCCTTTACGACAGCGCTGTTTTTCGGGAGGCACTGCAGAGATATTCTTAGCCCGTCCCTGCACGGGTGAACTTCCATCTCTTTCTATTCTCGTCATAAGTAATTAATCCGATATCAGGAAACATGTGTATCTACAAAGTTCTTTGCTATTGTCTATTTAATGCCATCCTACGGGCTTCCTATTCTAAGCTGATCAACTCCCAATGCCGAATTAAGATCTCTGACACAAAAATAGATTCACAATCGACTTAACTGCTGCCAGAAAGAAAAAAAAACAAATCAACCAACAACTTGCTGATGGTATGCTTCTTCTATGAGTCTCTGCGTTTACCAAAGAAATTCATCAAAATATCTTTTAACCCATTTAACCTTTATACTAGCACTTTACCACCCCTAAATGGTTATTTAGAATCATTAAATTGAATTGAAGCCATCACGCGCGCACATCCGTAGTGTGTTCGTTCAATTTGTGCGAATGTGTCTGTGCAGTGGCTCTGCTGGTTCCCGACTCCGCAGGATAATAATCAAAGGGAAAACAGTAAAAGCAAATTCATTTAGCACTACGATAAGCTCTCTCGCACAAGGATATCACTCTCATTAAAGCCAGATGAAATAAACATCATTTTACCGTTCTGTATATTCTGGTATAACCTTTTTTGTGGAGGGAGTGTGCGTAAATACAACTATTTCGGCAATAGTCACAGTAAAATCAATAGAAGAAAAATGAGTCCTATCTGTTTCTTCCCGTTCGTTTTATGACAATTACTGGGTGATGGCCCAAAGCGGCATATCTGCAACAATCAAACTGAACAGAGGATAATAGCAGCCAAGGATGAGCCTAAGCTGTCTCGTTAAACTGGATGATGGCAACTGGCAGCGGCATCAGCTGGCGTAAATTATCAATATCCATGAAAGAGTTAATTCCTGGCAACCCACTCTCCAGCTCTCGGTCGCTTGTGTCTGTTTAAGTAGGTTGATCCTTTATTATCCTTATTTTTTGTGCTGTTTTTCATGTTTATTTCCTCCCCATACAAAGGATTGGTACAAATGCGTGTGGTAAAAAAGGGTTGAACGGATTATAACGATTGTAACGTATCCCCAACACCAGCACTCCCTCACTGGTAGGAAGTGGTAGTATCCTCAGTGGGCGGTTTGTTTACTTAATGTCCACGACAACCGACCGGATGAGCTTAAGTAAACTGAGATCTGGGCAAGGACTGGCCCGGGCATATTATATTGACTCACATTTTGGAACCCGAATTACCCTCTCAAGGTTGTTATCTGCGAAGTTTTGACTCCTGATCGGCAGGCGTTACACTCTCAGGTGGGAACGGTAGCAGGAGCAGGAGCTGGAAACCTGGTGCTCTGATGTGATGTGGTATTAGCGGTGAGGTGTTAATTAATTACATCTCACAGTGTCACAATAAACAATATCCTCCATCTTGTGGGGTGCGCGTTGGGATGAAGGGTTATTGCCGTATGTAGATTTAGTGTTCGGTAAATAGCAACCTTTTTTAATTATTTTATTCGTTACAGGTTTCATCTTTTCACTTTTTTCTTCTCTTTCGTTTCGTGGGGCTAAACCTGTTATGCCTGTTTCCCTTACCGCATGTTACGTTATGATAATGGGATACTTTGCACAACATTTATATTCCAAAATAACAACCGTCGAGTATTAGATGGGTTTAAGCTCACAACACACACACACACACACATACATACAATTCGAGCTGACACTGGGAGAAAATGGGATTTTCCAGAAATTTTATGTGTCCTGTGTAATTAATTTAAATCATTTTATGCTCCGGTGACACTTCGAGTTGATCCCATGACAGTTGCTGATGATTCACTCTATTTGTGTATGTTTGGTCCTCGGTGGTACGTTGCGTTGCGGTGTTGGGTATTCTGCTGAAGGAGGGTTTGTTTCTTCTTTTTTTTTGTTGTGTGTTGAATTTGTTATGGCGGCGTGTCCCTTCAGAGAAATTAGAATTTAATTTGTAGTTGATAAATGAATTTGTCAGAGATGGAAGGACCCAAATTATAGCATAGAGGTAAGGTAACTGGTCTATATTGTTAGATTCGTACCCAATGAGTTTGTTATTGGAGGAGGAATGTACTTGTGGAGTGTTGTCTATGTTTTCGATGATATTACGGATGGGTTGGTTGCAATTAAGTGATTTTGTTCGTAAGGTACCTAGGAAGGATTATTATTTTTGAATTGGAATTTTCCTTTCAGCTAAGCCGGAGCAGGATCATATTTTAAAGCCTTGTCACGTTTCGGTGTCATCATACTGCAGTGGTCACTTACCAGTGGCGTGGCGCTTAATTCAAGCGTTCAAAATTATATCTTAAAAAATGTAGCTTAAACTAATACTTTAGCTAATTACTGCTAGGTGGATAGTGGGGGCGGTAGAGGAGGATAGCTTTAAGGGAAGACGGGCAGCGATTAAAATCAAAGAAGAGGGGGTTAGATTTGAACTTCTACATCCTTCGGCTCGTTCAGGCAATACGACTTGCTACGGATGTGAAGGTTTAAGCGAGAGGTTGCGAGAGTTGGTGTTAAAAGCAATATAATTTAGAAGAGAAGGGCAGTCGACAGAGAAAGTGAGATGACAATGTATAAGCAGAATGTCAGCGACATCTCTTCTTTTTTGAAAGGGCTGAAGGTTTACTAAATTAAGGTGTTCGTTATAGGGTGGTAAGATATAGTGAATATTTCACGGGAGCCCACGAAGAGCAAAACGGAGAAATCGGCATTGAATGCTTTCGATTCTAGAAATGTGGACCCGGTAGTATCTACGGTGTGAGAACCAAGTGTGGGACTTGGCTAGCGTACTCCAAAATAGAGCGGTCGTGGGTCATGTAAAGGATTTGGTCACAAAAGGATTGGTGAATACTTTAGACCACCGTATGACGAAAACAAGCTCCGAGTAAGCTTTGTTGATCATTTCATCGATAAAATAAAAATAAATATTAGGCATTACCGGCCCATATAGGGCCTAAAACCTCCAACCAAACCACTTTCTTTGCGAAGTAGAAGGGACCTACAATTTTAAGCCGAATCCGAACGGCAATTTGAGAAGCTCTTGGATGTTTGCCAGACAAAGCTCGCTGTCCTAGGTCGCGAATGGTTAGAACGGTAACAAATGGGTTGGTTGTTAAAAAGGTAGAATCTAGGGGGAGACTGAGTTCGCTTTCGTAAAAAAGTAAAAAATTCACAGGCACTAAACCGAAATTAATTGAGGTCTTGATGAAGAAAATCAGAATCGTGTGGGGAAGAACTTAAGAATGTTGTCAAGACTATTTATTGAGAATAAAAATCAGAGGGCCAAGGTGGCTACCTTGGGGAACACCAGAGGTGACTTTGAAAGGCAAAGACAGAACAAAGCGAAAGCGAACGGTATGCTATTGTTTCTCGAGGTAAGATGAAAACCAACTTAATAGTAAGGGATCGAAACCCAGGAAGGAGTGTTTAAGAAGAATCAAACAATGAGATATTTTGTCAAAGGCCTTACTGAAGTCAGTATAGCAATTAAATCCACTTCGTTACCACACTTTTTATAATGCAGAAAGTGTGACGGACACGAAATCAACCAGGTTGGTGGTTCTAACTTTGAAGAATCCACGCTGATAGGAGGAGATAAAAGTCTTGCACTGGAAGGATAATGAATCGCACATCATACCATCAAAACCCTTGGGTATAGGCGACAGCTTAGCAATTGGTAAATAGTTTGATACGTCATTCTTTGGCCCCTTTTTGTGAACTTGTGAAATAAAGGATTTGAGGAAATTCTCCAAGAGATACAGAAGTGGAAAAAAAAATCTTAAATTCTCAGATACACAAACATTTGAAATACAACAATCTGCTCGGTGGAAATCAATCTGGCTTTCGTCCTAAGCATAGCTGTACAACAGCAATAATTAATGTGGTTGAAGATACGATGGCGGGTCAATAAATCCGTGACTTTTTGAATTTCTGACCTCTTTACTGAAACGGCAACACTGCTCCTGTCAACAGGCATCTGTCAGTTGACTCCTGTCAAAAGTTAAACTTGCTGCGTCAGTTAGTTTGTGTTTGACAGCTATTTTTATCAGACTACTCACTAATTTGAGGAGAAAATGGAAAAAAGTGAATTTCGTGTGCTTACGAGTATAAGGCAAGCTGTGGACAATGACAATGTAACTTTTCTTGTTCTATTAGATTTCTCCAAAGCATTTGACACAGTAAACCATAATGTTTTAAATATTAAGCTAAGGAGAGCATTTAATTTTTCGTCATCTTCTCTGAATCTGTTTTCATCTTACCTGAACAACAGATACCAAGCAGTTGCGGTGAACAATTGCATATCGGAATTGCTGCCATTGACTGGGGGCGTTCCGCAAGGTTCAATTCTGGGCCCTCTGTTTTTCACATTGTACATAAACGATCTCCCTCTGTGCACCAAAAGCTCCTTGGTTGATATGTATGCTGATGATGTTCAGGTGCGAAAAAGTTTTCCTTTGGGTCTTGTGGAAAATGCAGCCTCCAACGGCCTCTGCCTTAATCCTTCCAAATCAAAGTGTTTGGTTATCTCAAGAAGGTCTATCGATACGTTATTCTTTCCTAAATTATACCTTCATAACTCGCCGATTGAATTTGTTGACTCTGCGAAAAATCTTGGCGTAACTTTCAACAAGACCCTCTCCTGGAATAACCACCTTAGATTGACCATTGGAAGGGTTTATCGGAGCCTTCGAATGCTATGGGCTAGCCAACGTTTCACACCACTTAAAACGAGAATTATGCTGTCAAAATCATTAATTATACCAATTATACTATTCGGTTGTGAAATTTTCAGCAACTGCGATTATGAACATAAAAGACAATTAAATGTTGCCTATAATTGCGTTACGCGGTATATTTTTGGATTGCGAAGACACGCCCATATCTCTCGCCTCTCTAAGCAAATTAATGGTGTAGCTTTTGAAAACCTTCTGAATTTTAGAACATTAGTAAGCAATACTAATACGTACCTTTATAATGAAATTTTTCAGCCGCGCTCTATTAGATCTTGCAATCTAGTACCCATACGCTGTAAGTATTTAGTATATAACCGACAGTTCTTTGCGTATGCAGTCCGGTTGTGGAATTCCCTTCCCATTTCCGTCCGATCGATAAGTTGCACGACCCTGTTCCGAGTCAGGCTCAAGCAGTATTTGGAGGCCCTTTGATGATGATGATGAGATTTGTGTAACCTGTGTCCTTTCTTGTTCATTTTAATTTTCCTCTGTACTTTAGTTTGATTTTAAGTGTTCTTTCTCTTCAATCAAATTATTTATAATGAAGAAAAATAATTAAATATTAAATATTGAATTTTTTTTTAACTTTGTCGCCACTCAAGTTAACACATTAAATTAAAATTACATTGAAGCTTGCGCAATTTCATAAGATCTGTATATCTTAATGTGTAAGGCTATTACTGAAATAAATAAATATAACAATACGAGTATAATAATACAAACCGCAGAAAACTTTTTAAGAAGGATGATGAGATGAAACTCATCATTGAGATGAAGAAGTTTGTTGCACACCATGGAAAGGTGAAAGGCGGGTAAAATGAATGGGCCAACGGTATAGTTTTTTAGATAACTAAATAAGTGTGAACCGAATCTGGGTGTGGTCAGCGAAGGACTGTTTGAACACGGAGAGCCATCCGTTGAGGACTCGAGTGAGGAGCGATATCCATCAGATTTCTTTTTATAATTAATAAAGTGAAAAATTTACCGTGGGTGGTTGATGAGGTAGGCTTGAGCGTCAGAAAGATAGCGCTGATAGGAAATATCAAAAAGGTTAGAGAACTGTAAGTACGAACCGAGATAGTTCGAATAATCTTTTGCAGTTCTGGATTGAAGAAAGATTGCCCATAGTTTGTTACGTTTTTCACAAAGTGAACGCAGTTTCTTAAAATACCAAGGAGGAGATGATGGCGAGGTTTTATGCCGCGAACAAAAGATGAATAATGTAATGCATTTAAAGATGTCGCCTTAAAAACGGGTGGCAGCTTCATCAACAGATAAGTTCAACAAGTTGAGTCGGTTGAGCATAGAAAGTCATTCATGTTTCGGATGTTAGCCTTTTGTAAGTCGTAAGATTAGAGGTGAGATGGAGGTAGGGACTGAGAAGAGGAGTGATAAAAGTCAAAAAGGAGTTGAGGAGGGTGGTAAGCGTTAAAAGTAGATGATTGAGGAGTTTGCAGGGTCAGTTCTGAAAATAAAATCCAACTGACGTCCCATATCATTTTTAACAACACTGACTTGGCAAAGACTAGAATCAGTTACGCGGTCAACAAAAAGTCATTCTTTACTTGAAATCGGATTTAGCGGGCCAAGGAAAAGTTAATCTTCCGATAAACCCCACTGTAGATTTGGCAGAATAAAATCACGAAAAATTATGATTTCATCGTTGGGTTTACAAGAATCAAGTAAACTGTCGATGGCATCCACGACGAGTTGGTAAGGTTCGATAAGTTGAGAAGTAAGTAAACCGCATTACGTAAAGAGAACAGTTAACGGGGGTATTTTTACCACCGCAAAATCCAGGAGAGGGGCGATTGATGTTGGGATGATGGAAAAGTGCAAGCTGTTATGAACTGCAATGAGAATTCTATCAAATTTCAGAGCAGAGCACTGAACAGAGCGTGAGCAAGTAGAGCATACTGTGCATCGGGCGTGTATTTGCTCTTCTCATTCGATCAGTCTTTGTTACTCCTGCTGTCATGCGAAGCATCTTCATCTCAGCTGTCATTAATTTGCCCTCATACTTTTTCTACGCTGTCCAACATTGTGAACCGTATGTGAGCACCGGGCGTACAACAGCGGTGTACAGCCTTCCTTTCAGCTTAGGTGTCATTTTTTGGTCCCAGGAGAAGACCAAGTTTTCCCGCCACTTCATATATCCTACGCTTAGGCCATGCTTAATGTCGTCATCACAGCGCACTTCGCTATTGATCGTAGATCCCAGATATTTGAAGTTTTCGCACTTGGGAATTAATATAAATATCTGGAATAGGTCTAGCTGAGGTCACAGAACGGACAGCACAGATTTTATTTGGACTAATACGATAACCATTCTCCTCTTAACGTCAGCGAATGGAATCCGCAGGTCCTTTCTATTTGTGTTAAAAAAAATAATTTCGGATACACAATTAATTATAGAAGCTAGGTGCAAGGCCCTGCATAGGCCGCCATTGCCTTATATTTATTATTTTTTTATATTTTGTGATAGTCAAGCATTAAGCCTTCCATAAGCTTACCTCTCATGCACAGAGGGTTGTACGTCTATTATCTTCCACTTGCAACCTTGCACCTGCTATTTTAACATGATAAAAATAGTTCAATTTCAGACTCCGCACCCAAAAATCTTATATGAGGTCGTGAGAGTGTGGAAAATCTCCATGCCCACTCGCGTGTGTAATCTCAAACTTCTCGAACTCAGTGAAATCAAACCCAATGCTTGGCGCCAGTTTTATTGCAATGCCCACAAGACTAATCTTAACAATACCACTCAACATGTAAACAAGTCCTAAAATAAAAACACTTCACAAACACTCGGATTACTTACTATATGTTCCCTCAGGCTGTGCAATAATTGGCAGACCAATTGTTCTGCATACAGCACACCCACCCATCTCTCAAAGCCAATTACCAGCGATGTCATAACCTCAAATAGAGTCCTCCCTTCCTATGGAAAACCAAGTCGCATGCATTACCGAGCTCCAACACAATCACAAAACACGATGATTTAAATAAATTACCTAAAAAATTATTTTTAAAAAATAATCTCCGTGCTAATAATATTTTATCAGCCATGCGAACAAATAATACGTTTCGCCATTTAATTCCGGTGACACCGCGAGCAAATGTCACATTAAATATGCATTGTTTGACATAAAAGCGTAGCAGCCACAAAGAGGTGCGCTGAAGCATGCCACCTGCGGTGCATACTAATGCAGGCATATATTTAAACATCGGACACTCAGCTAAAGAACAAAATCCATGCATCATGTCTGGAACGTTCTGTGTACACGCAGTAGGTATATGCTTGTTCTTAGTATACACACACGTTGTTCGAACAGCGCGGAAGGATCAATTTCTCGAGGGACGAAAAACGAGAAACGACGTTTTGGCTGAAGAACTTAAAAGCACGCAATGCAAGAATTTCACTAGTATAGGTGTTTGTTGTTGTTGAACTTTTTGTTATCAAAAAAGGGACCGATACTTTGGCTATGGCTGTCGTAGTTCGATGGGTGACGCTATGCCCACATATCGCACCTTCTCTTAGGCATAATGCGAGTGGTATATAAATAACGAAATAGATTAGTGGTCATAGATTAACTAGGCGACGTCACTTCGACAAAACTTTGCCTTCTCCATCCGTAGGAAGAGGCGGCCAGGCTGCGCAGTGTGTGTATCTACCGTGTATCTGCACATTGTATCGGGTGGATGGAATTTTTTAATTAATTGTTCGCGTGAGAATTTCCAATTTATCAGTTTATTAATCATTGAAAGGAGGAAATAATTTTTCTTCCTGTTTTTGTTGCGGAGAGTTGGTGTTTTTTTTTTTTAATTGGATTTCGCTTTTAGGTAAAAGAAAAGTTACTTTCATCGAGTTCAAAATGGGCGGACATTTACTGTAGTTCTGTATTTTTATTTTCGAGAAGTTGTTATACCAATTTATTTGTCATTATCAAGTTGTCGAGAGAGAGAGAGAGAGTTTTGAAAAATGTTTCCGCGATAAGGAGCCCAAGTGTAAGGGCTGCAATGGAATTTATATAGGCAAAGCAATTTTGTTCACCGACTTAAAAAAGGTAATGCGATATGGGACTTAAAATATTATAATGCAATATGCAATTTTGCTTAATAAATTTTCCAGATAAGGTTAGGTTAGGTTAGGTTTATGTGGCTGTCGGCAGAAACCGACACACTTAGACCAATTTAGGTCCATTGTGATACCACGTATAATTATCTACCTCAACTCTGTAGATGGGACTGGCCAACGACACGCGGTTGTTCTCAAACGGTCCCCCATCTACGTACTAACCGCGCCCAACGTCGTTTAATTGCGGTGATCTCACGAGAACCGATTAACTCGACGTGGTATGGTCGTTGGTTAGATAAGAGTTCTTCTTGTTTTTTATCGCATGACAAAGTCGCAAGTCGTATCTTCGACTTTGCTGCAGTTTCGATTCTGGTAGCGAAATAAGTGTAAGGTCATTCAGCCCCACTTCTGGGGTTGCATTTTCTTCACCAGCTCTGAGATTCTGGGTGCAATTTTCCGCAGTACAATTCTCATGTCAGCTGAAGCGTACAGTTATAAATATTGAAGTCTTCAATATTGTATTCTTTGCCTCAAAAATCTACTATTCAAATTGTGTCCACGCCTCCCTTTTACAATCCCCATGCCCCCAATGGGAGCCGTGCCCAACCCGTTGGGAACCACTGCTGTAAAGCCTTGCGATGAAGGTAAAAAGGATTATAGCCATTACGTTGTAAAAAGAATTTCACAGTTAGGTTCAAAAACATTCATTATGCCCTATTCTAAGGGTATATTAATTTTGACGCACAATTTGTAACATACCTTAATATTGCCCGTAGACCCCTAAAAGTTACTATATTTATGATCAGCATCGATAGTAATGTCGATCTAGCCATGTCCGTCCGTCGGCAAAAATTAGGCCTTTAAACTGGGCCTAGAGAGCTGAAATTTTAACCATATACTCTCTAGGGTCCCGTAATAATGAAGTTTACGAATTTTTGAAATCCGCCCACAGACACGCCCACAAACTCAAAAAAACAAAATTTTTGAAAAAATCGAATTTTAAGCTAGATGATCTATGACTCCTTAAACTGCTCGGGATATAAAATTTTCAAAATCCGCCCACAATTAAATAAAACAATTTTATTGAAAAACCAAAATTTGAGATAGGGAGCTGAAATTTATAATATATACTCTCTAGGGGCCCTTTAAGCTAATGTGTAAATATTTTCAATATCCGCCCACTGACACGCCCACAATTTAAAATAAACTTTTTTGCAAATCAAAAGTTTGAGTTAGGGAGCTGAAATTTATAATACGAGGGCGGGTGAATAAGTCCGTGACTTTTGGAATAAAACACAGATTTTTTGATGCACCCTTGCATTGTCTTGGTGGAAAAGAACTTTTTTCTTGGCCAAATGAGGTCGGTTTTTTTTCAAATCGTCATTGAATCGGTCCAATAAGTTGGCATAATATTCCCCATTGATTGTTCTTCCCTTTTGAAGGGATTATGTGGATTATCCCGCGTGCATCCAAAAAAACAGTCGCCATAACTTTATTGGCTGCCAAACTCACCTTGGCCTTCTTTGGCGCCGATTCACCCTTAGAAACCCACTATTTTGACTGTTGTTTGGTCTCTGGTGTGTTGTGATGGATCCATGTTTGGTCCACGGTTACAAAACGGCGCAAAAACTCCTCCATATTGCGATTAAACAACGCCAAACCTTCCTGTGAAGTTGTTACACGATTGCGTTTGTGGTCGACTGTGAGCAAACGCGGCACCCATCTTGCGGAAAGCTTTCTCATGCCCAAGTGATCATTCAAAATTGAAACCACTGAGCCATTCGAGATCCCTACGGCTTCCACAATCTCTCTCACTTTCAATCTTCGGTCGGCCAACACCATATCGTGAATTTTTTCGATTGTTTCGGGTGTAGAGACCTCAACTGGGCGTCCAGGACGTTCGGCATCTTCAGTGCTTGTACGGCCACAACGAAATTCAGTAAACCACTTTTTTACCATTGAAATCGATGGTGCAGAGTCCCCATAGTATTTTTCAAGCTTAGCCTTGGTCTCGGTAATGGTTTTTTTTCGCAAGAATTAATGCTTAATAAGCACACGAAATTCACTTTTTTCCATTTTCTCCTCAAATTAGTGATTAGTCTGATAAAAATAGCTGTCAAACACAAACTAACTGACGCAGCAAGTTTAAATTTTGACAGGAGTCAACTGACAGATGCCTGTTGACAGGAGCAGTGTTGCCGTTTCAGTAAAGAGGTCAGAAATTCAAAAAGTCACGGACTTATTGACCCGCCCTCGTATATACTCGTACTCTCTAGGCGGCCCTTTATGCTCATGTGTTAATATTTTCAAAATCTGCCTACTGACACGCCCACAATTTAATTTTTTTTCTTTTTTTTTAAATTCAAAGTTTGAGCTAGGGAGCTGAAATTTATAATATAAAACATTTTATTGAAAAACCAAAGTTTGAGCTAGGGAGCGTTTTTTTACAAAAGCGTCGTTTTTTTTTTGATAAAATCCTTTAAATGTTATATAACAAAATATGTAGAGCGTTCTTAACAATTCAACCATACTAAGACTTTTGTCACACCCAGTTATGAGGGATAGAAATAAGAATAGGGTATCCAACAGTTCGCCCAAGCGGACTGTAGCCCGTCCCTATGTTTTTATTTTTTTTTTTTTTTTCAAAAAGGCCATAAATGAGCATTTTTGTGTAGCAGTTGTTGAAGGGCACATGCAAAATCTATCATTAAATACATTTGAAAGGTTGGGCATTTAAAATGTTATAAAACACTAAAGATTCGCTACAAAAAAGTAATGTTCAGTTTTATTTTCAGACTCAAACGTTATTTTTAGTAGTTCCCAATGCCTCCGGATTGTTGAATTACTTGAAGTAGTCTGTTCTGTAGAGATTTATAAATGGTGTGTCTTAACAGTTGAGAAACATTTTGGATCAGGCGATTTTATGGTTTTAACTAGAGGAACTGCCGTGCTTCGCTATGGAAGTGTTTAGGTCCCGTAAAAGTCTTTTCGAAACACTCCCAGGAATAACCTCCCGAAGAATATTTGTGCAAAAAAGCCTTTTCGCTTCATTATTTTTTTTTTACCCTTCGTCCACTTATAAATGCAATTCCACTTACAACTCAATGTATCTAAATTTGTATCAGCGAAAAATAAAATCGCACTTGAAGAAATTAAACAACACAATGTCGAATACCTACAAATATCTATGTACGACACAGAGCCACAAATAATTGCTGCTTTTATTTTGTATGCTTTTCTCTTTCGAGCGCATAATACGAGTAAACAAAAAAAAGTATATATGCATCAGCAAAAGGAAACGTCATAAATCGTATGCCTAAACCACAATAAACGTGGTGCGTGCATTGCTCTCGTTACGTCCAAAGGCTTTTAACCTTCGACTCAAACCAAAATATAAAATATTACCGAAGACTTGCATTTTTACCAAGAAAAAGCTTGAAAGTCCATACTTTTCCGTTCTTTCGCTTTGACACACGGCGCTTTACAGTAACGTTTCCAAACATTACGAACGTTCTGTTTTTACGACTCTCAATTTGAAGTTGAATCGACACGCAACTTTGTGATAGGTTTCCTTGATTTACTGGATGCATTTGTCAACGCGGAGCTCCAAATCATGATTGTATTTGAGGCATTATTCCCTTAAAATCTTTTCTTATTAGAAAAAATGCCATTGGACATATCTATATATCAAATATTGTTTCTGGTACACACGACGTTTTTTCCTCTTGCGAACGTCTGACAAACATCCAAGAGTATCAATTGTCATGAGAAGCTTCTCAAATTTGCCGTTTGGATTCGGCGTAAAATTGTAGGTCCCTTCCACTTCGCAAAGAAAGTGGTTGGAGAAGCTAGGTTTTAGGCCCTCAATGGGCCGTTAATGCCTTATATTTATTTATTTTCATGCACGCCATTTGTCTATTAGTACCTACAGACAAATGCATGAACATGTATCTACATATAAAGGGTGCGGCAACATATTTTCTTTCTTTTTTTAAAATGCAATAAAATCAATTTTATGAGTCCGTTCTTTTTTTTATAATGTGGGGTCATATCTAAAGTTTTGTTTAACACAATTTTAAATATAATATCAGGTAGGTGAAGCTCCCCATTGTGCATACACTAAATAAGCCAATTCCTGACGTTTGTCATGCCCCTTACCAGCATAGCAGCGGGTACGTTGACATTTTCCGTCCGCATGTTGGCCTTCAGGTCTTGCAGGATCCTCAAGCGGTTGTCATAAATGAGGGAGTTCAAAAAACCCACAAAAAAATAGCATGGGGCCAAATGGCGAAGCGGACTGACCACTCAAAATCGTCCCTTTTTGAGATGAGGTGCTCCGGGAAGTGTTACCTCAAAATAGCCATCGATGCCCTTGGAGATTGAGCCGTTGCTCTACCTGTTAAAACCGAATGTCGCCTTAGTCAAATTCATCAAGTAGTGAAAAAAAAATCCTCCAAATGTTCACGTGCCGGTCTGAATTCGCCTACACTGTTATCTCATTTTCTACATAAAACCAGGGAACAAAAAGCTCAGCTGGGGAAATTGCACACCATACTCTGACTTTAAGTGAATGCAAAGGCGCTTTATGCAATTCTCGGATATGGTGTTATTACCAGTCCTGGACGCATCCAATTAAGTGAAAATGGGCTTCATCACTGAAAAAAAAAAACTGTGTCCTCTGAAACGTTTTCGAGAAGCACCTCATATGCATTCCTCCGAGAATCGAATCCGCATTCGGAGAGTTTTTGTATAATCGCCAACTTGTGCGGATGGTTATGAATGTCATTGTGAAGAATTTGCCTCACTGAACAATCGGAAAGTCCAAGGGCAGACGCAGGTATGCGTGCAGATAGCAGGATTGAAACCTTCACTGACTCAACGGTCTCAAGTGATATGATGGGCCGAGGGACTCGAGTTCCTTGTCTTGTCACTCTTTTTTCTTCTCTGAACATAGTGACTCATGTACCGACGGATTTCCGGTACGGGAAAGGGCCCAACGGGGCTTCATTAAAGCGATTTCGTCAGGCGCGCTGGTTGCGATCACAGAACATGTGTTCAAAAAGTTGGCCTCCACGCCAATCGCAAGCTCCTCACTGGTCCAACGCATGATAGCGACTAACCTGGAAGGAAACTCAACTTTAGAACCATGCCTGCCGAATGAACCTACAAACACCCCGCTGCGACCCCTACAGCCTAAATAGCGCTTATTTCAAAAAAGGAAGTTATGCTGCCGTATCCTGTATTCTAGCAATAAGATTCATTGCCGAGAAGATTTGACTTTATTTGACACACGAATAGGTTCCAAGGTTCCAAGGTGACCTTATTTGTTGTTCCAAAGAACAGACCTCTGCGCTCTTTCTTGTTTTTTCAGATATCTTTTCCTTTTTTTATCTAACGCAGATAACATTGATTTTCTAAAATATGTTGTCATGTGGCACTTGATTTTTGGACTCTCAATTCGGTGTTTGCCTCCATCACCAACAATACTCAATTCTAAATCCAAGTCCCGCCACATTCTATTATCTCTTCCATTATGCTACAGTTCCTCCTTTTATTTATAAATATGTCCTTAAATTGATTTGCAAAAAAACAAAACCTTTCCTACGAATATATATCAGTATCATCGTTTCCTAAAGCCATCTAGTTCCAGCTTAAATTGAAAAAAAAATCCCTTCCATCATGTTGCAAATAAGTCACACAACTACAGTTTGAATTATTTATATCTTCCGTTCTTCAACCCCGAAATTCCAATCTCACTTGGAATCTCTATCCATCAAACAAAAAGAATCAAATCAAATGAATAATCGATCCTTTTCTTACGAGTGTGTGTGGATTTTTTTTTTTACTCAATCACCATCCCCCATTAACATATCCTCACTTTCTCTCTATATTTTTTAAAGCATACAATCAACCTGTGGGATCATTTCTATCTCCATCCGACAATGACAATCCGACAATAGCACCGAAATTTCTCTCTCGAGGGCATCTCTACAAAGTGATTGTGGGCGAAACCATTGAACTACCATGTAAAGTTCAAAATCTCGGTTCGTTCGTTCTCCTTTGGCGGAAAGGATCATCCGTCCTAACTGCTGGACATTTGAAAATCTCTCGGGATTCAAGATTTAAAATTGTCGGTGACTATAATCTGCAGATAAATGGTGTGAAGACTCAAGATGCCGGTGATTACATTTGCCAATTGGGAGACCAAGAGAATCGTGACCAAGTCCATACGGTGGAGATTTTAGGTAAGGACCGAAACCGTTTATGTTTATATATATTTATATGTATATTTATATATTCCGCCTGATAGAAGAATGTCTTATGGGATACTGAACACTGGAATGGGCGTTATCGCACAAATCCAATGTTTAGTATCCCGCACTTAAAGCCCTCCTTAGGTCGAGGGCAGGTTGAATTAATGAGCGAACGAATGAATCACAAAATTGTCTAAATATTTTCTCGTATTAAAATTTTCATTTCCGGTGGATTACACTTGATTCTGGGGCGAAACCCTACTCTGTCTGTTTGAACATACATCCGCTCGTACAGTTCCGCCCACTTTAAGAGCTTTACCACACAATGGACAAGTGACAGCACGTAAGGGCAGTACGGTTACATTGGAATGCAAAGCATCTGGAAATCCGGTGCCAACGATTTTCTGGTTTAAAAAGGACGTCTTCTCGGGGCCAACACATCTTTCCGATAGTTCAACACTAATCTTGGAGAATGTCGACCGACATCATGCCGGCATATATCAGTGCTCAGCAGACAATGGTGTTAAGGAGCGAGTCTCCATGGATATCCAGTTGACCATATTGTGTAAGTGAAAAACTATTTTTCAATTTGTTTCTGTAAAAATCTATTTTTTAATATTTGTTTTTAAAAGTGAAGATTTAATTGCAACCAGGGTGTGACAGGTTATATGTTTGGGAATGTTTTTTTTTTTTTTTTTGATGAATCCTGTGCGGTCTGGGTTTGGGATTTTTGGCATTGCTTACGACTAACGGATAGTAAAGAATAAATTTTAAATTTATTTTGCAATTCAATGGGACTTCGGAATCGGTAGGCATGATGAAATAACCTTATTTGGAAGACAATTTAAGAGACAACGCACTTAATAGAGAAAAGAAAATAAACCGCCTAAAAGTTGAGGCTCGTTGGTTGAGCGCAATGTACGTACTTAAGCCGCAGAGTCTTGAACTCTGGCTAAAAGACTGAATTGAAGATTGAATGTCGTAAACAGAGAGATAAATCCCGACATCTGTCAGCCATACTTGTAAATGCTTGCTACTGTATCCTCTTGGCAACACGCTTAGCACTTAGTACTGCCTTTCAAAACTACTCAATGGGTTGCATAAGCCAATGGTAATGAGTGTGAGAATGATTGAGTTCCTGTAAATAAGGGTGTAGAGCGAAATTGTAGAGAACTTGGCTGGATACTACCGTGTCCCTCCATGCGATGACTTTTTAAGCTAATAGTAATGAAGTTACAATTTCGTTGTCAATGTAAGCACTAACATGTAAAATTAGGATTAGAAGAAAA
The DNA here is from genome assembly GCA_949715645.1 of Portevinia maculata. Lineage (NCBI taxonomy): Eukaryota > Metazoa > Arthropoda > Insecta > Diptera > Syrphidae > Portevinia > Portevinia maculata. The sequence goes on along the minus strand of OX454527.1, from coordinate 210,408,344 downwards.
GTAGAGATTCCGATACACGTTGATTTTGAATGTTTGTAGGTTATAATGTAAAGGAAAACAGAGCTCGAAAGAGTATTCCACATTCGTGTTGTTCGGCTGAGGAAAGATTCATTGAACTTCGTTGCCGTGAAATAAAGTAGATGAAAATAATGTCGATAGACTTTATTTAAATAAGAAATTGGAAGTAATGTCGAAACTCACCATTTTTATACCCTATTCTAAGGGTATATTAATTTTGACGCATAGTTTGTAACATACATTAATATTGTCCGTAGACCCCTAAAAGTTACTATATTTATGATCAGCATCGATAGTAATGTCGATCTAGCCATGTCCGTCCGTCCGTCCGTCCGTCCGTCCGTCCGTCGGCAAAAATTAGGCCTTCAAACTGGGCCTAGAGAGCTGAAATTTTAACCATATACTCTCTAGGGTCCCGAAATAATCAAGTTTAAGAAAATTTTGGAAAAAATCGAATTTTGAGCTAGAAAGCTGAAATTTTTTTTATATGATCTATGACTCCTAAAACTGCTCGGGATATAAAATTTTCAAAATCCGCCCACTGACACGCCTACAAATAAATAAAACAATTTTATTGAAAAACCAAAATTTGAGCTAAGGAGCGGAAATTTATAATATGTACTATCTAGGGGGCCCTTTATGCTCATGTGTTAATTTTTTTTAACCCTTTCGACCCGGCTTTCGGGGAACCAATTTCAGACAAGTTTTGTGATTTACATCTAATCAAAACCTTCAGAAGAAATGATCCGGCACAAAAAAATGTCAGTAGGTTAGAGGGCGTGGCCGGTGGGCGTTGGTATAAAAATGTACCATCCGGGATGTTATGTGGTACAATATTGTACCAACCGTATTCTTTAGGCTATACTGAATAATAAGATCTACATTTTAGAACTTCATTTATATTTCAACAGAAACTTTAAAAAATTACACAAACAATATTGAGCAATAGAAATTTCATTAGCAAAAAAGCAATAAAAAATAAATAAGGAAAGTGAACATATATTTATGTATGATAGGGAGTGAAACCTATTTTACATAGCGGTACTCCGCATTCTTTACAAGCATTTTGGTGCGCGATTGTTTTTTTGCTTGACTGGAACTTACGCACCGACGTCTAGTCGTTCCTTCTATTAGCAAATGCTTGATGCCACTAACCTCCCGTGGCTTACGTCCAGGCCTCAAGGACCTACGAACCGGATGCGATTTCAGACCTTCTTCTACCAGGAGCTCAGCCAATGTTTGTTCCAGGCATTCAACCAAATCTTTTATATAATCTGTTTTGTCATCCATTGTCGTTTTTTCAGGTGGAGAAAAATTCATTTTGGAAGTTATTAATTGCCGACCTGACTGACTTGTTGCCTAAGGAGTCATGAGAAGACCAATAATCCTTCTGACATGGTAATCAGTTGTAGCACATGATAAAAATACATCCAACGATAACTTCTTTTCACCAGTTTTTGTTTTAGTTATCTTTTGACGTTTTCTTTTTTATTGCTCAAATATGTCAAGGCGTTCGTTTGTGCATTGTGCAATATACATGCACCTATACAGATTTCTGGAAAATGTCCTTAATGGATAAGCTGCGGTTCAACTCTGACCATAGATTACATTGGTAAGGATCGCTCACTATTCTCTTAGGGATGCATTTTTTTCCAACTGACGACCATAAAACTAAACCGTTATCTATTGGAACATCAGCTATATTACCTTCTTGAATATCAGCTACACTTTGTTCTTCAGAACCGCCTTAGCTGGCATTTTCTTGACTAGAATCGTCATCCGAAGTAGATCCTTCATTTTCAGTATTTGAATCATTTGGTGCATAATCATCTCCGCTGCCTGCAGAACAATCGTCAGTGTCATCGTTATCACTAAACCCGTTGTTAATAATCTCTTCAATTTCATTTTGATTCAAACGATGCGACATTATCTAAATAAAACAAAGTAACACTCCTGGATAATATCTGCGTATACATGACTGTTGGTACACATTTGTACCACTAAAAAGGACGAATGGTACATATTTGTACCACTCGCCAAAAACCATGATTTTTTTAGTATTACAATAACAAATACTTCCGTTATAAAACAGATTTGCATGTACGAGTATTCAATTGATATTATAATATCATGCTGTTTCACCGCAAAAGCTTTAAAAAAAACTGAAAAAATTAACCGAAACGTTAACACTCCACTAAATTATTACTTGAGCTGCCATCGAAAACATGCAAAACCAAACACGCATAAGCTTGTTTCAGCTGCATGTACATTTGGATACCGTCAACAGAACGTTGAAAGACGTTGTGGTACAGATTTCGGCCAAATAGTATGAAATTTGTGACTTTCAGGTCTGTTTATACTTTTGGTGGTACATAAATGTACCAGCCGGGTCGAAAGGGTTAAATCCACCTACTGACACGCCCACAATTAAATAAAACAATTTTATTGAAACACCCAAGTTTGAGCTAGGGAGCGTTTTTCGATAAAATCCTTTAAATGTTATAACAAAATATGTAGAGCGTTCTTAACAATTCAACCATACTTAGACTTTTGTCACGCCCACTTATGAGGAATAGGAATAAGAATAGGGTATCCAACAGTTCGCCCAAGCGGACTGTAGCCCGTCCCTATGTTTTTTTTTTAAACTGTTGTTAATGGTGGAGTATTTGATGTTGCTTCGTTATGTTCTATTCTTGACTTTGTTTCCAATTATGTAGTAGTACAAAAGAGTAATAATATCGAATAAGATCGGAGATCGAATTTATTCTACTTGAGATTTCGCAACTCATCCCATAAACAGTGCAATGCCAAATAAGACAGAACATGGAAATTCGGCGTTATTTCGCTTTGCTAAAGTGAAATAATGCCGAATTTTGGAATTGGGCGTTATTTCCATCTACTTTATTTCACGGCACCTTGAACTTCACTGTACGTCCGAATACAGGTTTCAGGGGAACTGATGAGCATGAGCATTCCCTGCATGGCGTTGTACTCGAGTTTCGGGCGGATAAACGCCTTATAAATTGTGGCCAGATCAGAAGGGGTGAAATATTTCTTACTTAAGGAAGCCTAGACACTTCTCTGCGTTCTTGGCGACATCGAATATGTGGGCATTCCAACTGAGGTTGTCATTAACAGACATACCGATAATGGAAAGTCTTTCAGTTTCAACAATGCAGGTGCCATTCATGAATAATGGCAGTGTGTGTGGGGTTTGCTTTGATGACATAAGACAAGATTAAGTTTTAGAGGCATTAAATCGCCACTGAGTTATGCTGTTTAGATCGAAAATTAATCAGCTCAACATACGTTGCCGTTCCAGTTCGATATCGGAAGAAGTGGGGCGTGACAAAAGAAACGATTATGAGAAGCTGAGTGTATTGCCATCAGCGAAGGAATGGTTTGGATTAGAAGTAACAGACAGGAAGTGATTTATAAAAATGAGAAAGAGAGTCGGAGACAGAACAGAGACTTGGGGAATACCAGCATTTATTTTGTGAGTTGCAGACCTGAAACCGTTCAAAGCAACAAAATATTCTGGATTCTGTGGATATGTTGTACTTTTTATCTTTTATTCTGAGAGGTACTATTCACAGTTGGGTCTTGCCTTGATGTGTTTCTATCTGTAAGTCAAATTATTAAAACGCAAACACTGACACTTGATTGTTTATATGTAGTTTATTTAAAATTAGCTTACTTCTACTATTATTTAATTTTAAAACATAAACTTCTAAAACTTGTGGCGGGAAGGGGCATTCCACGACCTATGCGTAAGCATAAGCAATCCCCATGGGGAACAACAACATACGCCACCCAATCACATGCCTCTACACCAAAAGAAGGATTTCTGCCTGGTAGTACAATGGACCGTTACCGAGTCTGAGTGCTCTGGTATTTGGATTTGGAAAAAAAAAATAAAAAAGCATGGGTCAAATAGGATACAGGACATGATGATGGGAGTCCTTGCTATAGCAGCGGTAGGCACGCTTGCGGTGCAAGGCATCAGCTCGTCGAAGGGGTGGGATCTTGCTGCTTTTCCCTTGCGCACAAAATATCGTGCAAAATTATAAAACAAAAACATTAGAAATGAGAGGGGTAAGGGGACTTATGACCTCGCGTATCAGAGGATATCAATGATCATTGACCATTGGTGCTATTGCAAAAAAAGTTTTGGTAAGAAATAAAGAAAAAGGGGTATATGAACTTTATCAGCGGTTGCATCGTGTGTGGTTGGACGCCTGGAGGGACCCTCCCCTTGCAACTGGCAAGTGTAATTGCTCCGTGACTATTCTATCCTCGATATTTTGAGAATAATCCCTTATTCACGATCACATGCACATCACTATGAATTAACACATCTCAACAACTTTAAGTTAAACTAGCTCATATTTATTTGTGGATATTCAGGATTTCAAACACATATTTCTTGTACTTAATAGTGATAGTACTCGTATTTAAAGGTAAGGTAATATGTATATGTACAAGGTGGCGCAAAAATAACCTTCCGATGTTTTTTGGCTGTAATTTAAATTATTGCTCAAATAAATAGTCAGCAATATTCCGCGTTCTGGAGCAGTGTAGCGTAACATTGTTTATTAACGTGTATTTCGCATGTGTTTACTACACAAATGTCAAAACAGAACTGACATTAGGGGCCAATCGCAAAATTTATAGCATTTTTCTGATAGGAGGATTACTTTTGCGCCACCTTGTATATATAATGTTTATTTTAGGTAATAGGTATTAAGATATATTAAGTAAGCGAAATATTCAAAAAAGGTGGTATTTAAGCAATAAGATTACGTTAAATTAGTTAAAACAAAATATATATATAAAAAAAGCAAGCCAATGAAAAGTTATATAGGTATTTTTGTGTATATAGTACTCACTTTGATCTCCATGCCGCGCCGAAATTTGTGCACAAAGTTCCCGCTGAATGACTAGATGTTTAGGTACACTTTATGTTATATAAAAAAAAAACTTTTCTGTGGCTCTCTAGTATTCAGGTATGTATAAGCATTAAGCATGTACGAGTAGGTATGTATGCAAACAAAAATTAAATAATAAAAAAAATTCTTTACTTTGTTAGACTAAGATTAAGATATAGTAAATTAAGATGTTAGATACATACAAGGTGGCGCAAAAGTTGTCAGGTGGCGCAAAAGTTGTCACCCGATGTTCTTTCGCTGTAATTTTTTTTATGAATGAAAAACTTTGGTTCTGCTTTTGGATTATGTTAATTGGTGTCTTAAGTTTTTTCTGTATCAGTTAACTTCACAAATATCAAAGTAGAATTTACATTTGCCGCCATTTGCAAAAATTATGCTTCTTCCGATAGGAAGATGACTTTTGCGCCACCTTGTATATATATATAGGATTAAGTAGATCTTTAAGTAGTTAAATGGAAACTTTTACACCAAGTTCAGTATTATGCACATAATGTATATGGCGAGATATCACTTTCTATATAATTTATATTATTTAGGTATTCCTTGATGATTTTGATTGTGTTTGGTGATAATGCACACAAAGACGGCTTGAAAAGGATTTTGATGAAGGGATAACTTTGTTTGTTGAATTTGATGATTTCTTGATTGATGGGTGGTTATGTTTGATGGCTTGTCACGTTTCCTTTATCTGGTTACAGCTCTGCACATGCTTTTCGGAGTTTTGAACCACGTATGAATAGCTTGGCGTCACGGGTTTTACAGATTCCTCTTGGTCTGGAATGAAAATAGCTCTACAGATCGGGAATTTTTGTAGGCGTCAGTAAAATGCAATTTGCGGACGCTTTTGGCGCTAGTTGGTGGGTCGAGTTTTGCCCAAGGATGTGCCTTTCAGTGCTTATATATATATATCTTTTACACATTTCCTTTTACATTTTCATTTTCCTTTTATTATTTTTATTTTTATTTGTTAAGTACGCCACAAACTATTTAGATTTAAATTTTAGATGTAATAGCAAATTAGACTGTTATCGATTTTAGATTAGGAGGATAGGAAACGATATTGAATGGCTGAGAAAATGCAGAGGCGTGAACTAGAATGCCGCGTTATTGCGCAGTCACCGATATAAATAGCCTCGGTTTCATTCAATTCGAGTTTCGATGAACAAAAAAGAGAAACAAAACGAATAGGAAAATCCGGAAGGGAATTCCCGGATAAGTTAATTGGCTCGAGTTACTTTCTCGCTTATACTATCGATAAATATGCAATAGTTCGTATGGTGAGCGAGGTGTGACATCAGCATAACGAGTTAATTGGCTTGTGCACTTAGTTGCGCAAGGGAAAATGAAGATAGACCATTAATAAGCATCGTTTATTTAGGTCGGAAGTGTTGGGCATTGACGCTGGAAGTGGTAAGCTGAAATATCAATTTGTTACAAAGTTGCAATATTGATCGTAGGGTTAAACATCTTCCATAGAAAGAAGAAATAGTAAAGAGGTTGTAAAGTGATTGATATGCATCAAGGGGTACACTTTACAACAGATACAACTACTATTTACAGAGCCGATTTCGTGGCCTGTTTAAATATCAAATTCGGCCGCAGTACTGTTATTTTTTGTAGTATACGAGTACTAATATTCAATCAGAGTATTTGTTCAAAAAACTTGCCTTCTCCGGGTCCTACGGTTGTATAACTATAAAACCATCTGCACATACCTGCTTAACATCTCGCAGACAGGCTTTTGTTCCGCTTTTCGTCATTGGAACTATCTGCCTCACCAGGTGAGGACCAACATCGAATATAGACAATTTTCATCTGCGTGTTTTTCCCACTCTGTACCAAACTGAAATCACTCACATTTAATTTCGTAAATAAAATAAATTGACGTGAATTTTATTTCTTCGTTTTATATTCTTTAATAAATTTCTTTTCTTCTTTCTACATATGTTTTCCTAAAAAAATGTTTTTAATATGTTAAATACTTGTACCTGTCCTATTTATAAAAGTTTTGCTCTTTATATACAGCGACTCTTGTAATAACTAATAAATTATTAAATTAATAATTAATACTAGCCAACCAAAATCAATTATCGTTGAAAATATTTCCCAAGAAAATGCAGGCTATCCTTTAACAAACACTTACACACTTTAATTTTCCATTCAATTTTAGGAGGTTAAAGGTTCAACCTTCATCACATCCAGGGTCTGCATGAACAAACTCAGACCTATCTCTTGGGAAGTATTCTACATTGGCATCGCCTTTTCCTTAAAGATCAAGTTTTAAACCTAGTGTCCGTACAGCGACGGCATTATAATATCACTGCAACGCTTCCCAAAAACAGAGCTTGTCGTAAAATGCGACTAAGCGAAGAAGTCGAATCCAGGCAAATTTAACTATTCATGTGAGCCAAGCGACACACTTAACATCTTGAAACTGTCCCGCAAGTGTGCATGCAAATAAGTGGGCTGGCACGACTGGAGATCACCGGTGACGTTAAAGGAAGATCAAAAAATAAACAGACATGTATCCGTCGTATAAAAAATCGTCAGGCCTGTAAACTCGTATATCGGACCAATTCTATTAACACTAGCCATTATCCTGATCTACGCTGATGATATGAAAATATATAAATCTATCACTAGTCAACAAGACAGAATTTTTCTTCAATCTGACATTAATTGCTTCGATAATTGATGTGATAGAAAGGTTTATCCCTGAACCCTACTAAATGTGAACATATGACATTCTCTAAAATGAATATCCCTTCCACCTTTCAATATTCTTTGTCTCAACATATTCTTTGTAATGTTGATAATTTTAAGGATCTTGGGGTTCACTTCGATCAGAAACTGATTTTTGCTTAGCATATCAATTTTATTGTTAATAAATCTAATTCTATGCTGGGCTTCGTAAAAAGGTGGGCGAAAGAATTTAATGACCCATACGTTTCTATATTATTGTACAATTGTTTTGTCCGTCCGATTCTAGAGGCATACCTCACAAATCGAATAGAGGCCATTCAACTTCAATTTTTTCGATTTGCACTTAGAGGACTTTCATAGGATGATCCTTCCTCCTTACAGTCAAGGTATCAAGCTTTTTCAAATGTTACCCCTTTCTCAACGAGGGCTTAATAGCGATATCATTTTTTACAGCAGCTTATATCGGGTCAAATAGATGCACCTGACTTGCTGTCGTCTATTGGCTTTAATTTTCGTGGTGGTGCCCATAATTTACGCAGTGTTGAATTATTATTTAGCCCCCACCATAGAACGAATTATGGGAGACATGAGCCCATTTGTCGCATGAGTCTATAATCTAAATGATAATGTGATTGACTTGCATAATAGTAAAATAAGCTTAAAAATATTTTGCGTAATAATGCCTTAGTGTCTTAAATCATTTGCATGATTTGTGTCTGTGCTAGTATTTTATAGGTACATAATTATTGTGCGTGTGTCCTTACTAACACCTGCACTAAATGATGAGCCTGTGAGAGCACTTTTAGTGCCGGCAAATTTCTGCTCGTGATAGTTGCTTGCTTTAAGCACTCCACGATACAGAGCTGATAGTGTTAAAAATCACGCCACCAGCATTTGATTGATCTCAGTTATGAAGTGATTTTTTTATCCAGTAGGGATGCAGTTAAGTGAAAGGGCTATGGTCGCTTAAATTCTGATCACAGCTTCGCCGGCCTTTAAGGAAGAAAGAAGGATTGACATTTAAATCTAGCAAATTGAGAAGTGACACAATTTTTTGACATTTTTCCCGCTTATGACAACAGACAGCTAGAGGAACTTATATGTATAGGCAGTCTATAGCCCAAAAATGTATTTTACTAAATATTTTATGTGCATCAAGAAATTTTGTTTGTGATGGGAATTCCTTACAATGAATATCGGCTGTCTGCAAACCCAACGCAGATTCAATTCCTCAAAAAACGTCCCCTTAATAATTTCGGTTAGTACCGGAAATCTTTATTTCCTGTAATTTTAGTAAATGAATATAATAGGGGGTTGTGAGATTCACTCGAGCAAGCTTTCGAAATTGACTCAAATCAGAAAGGTCACCTTCTTTGATGATAATGAACTCTTCGAAATTCATTTCATTTGGCTTAGGTCGTTTAGTTAAACTGGAAATTCTGTTTCTAGCGACCAAAATGTAAACGCTTCTGTAACCGGTCCGGCGAACAAATTCCAAAAATACAAGGAAGTACATAATTTAAGGTAATGCAAGTATAATAGAGAAGGACTCAAAAATATTAAGTACTCGTAATAAGGTCTCAATAAAATAATTATAAAAAATTAAAATATGAAGAAGCTTTATATTTGTGCGGCTTCGCGGGAAAAGGGGTTAACAAGTCTGGACACCTCTTCGATTCATACACCAACCGAGACCGGGGTACTGCTATCTGTTCAACTATTTATTACCTTTTGAGCTTTGCAGCACCTGCATGTGAAGCCGAAGGCCGGTCGGTCGAAGAGGTGTCCAGAGTTTTAACCCTCTTACCCGCGAGACAGGACAACCAGACCTAGGTACTGTTATAAGTGATTCTTCCTACTACATATGGATTTTTTGTTGCGTTCTTAGTGGAATCCAAGCAGGAGCGTCATTTCCTTTGTCGTAATTTCGCAGCGCCCTGTTCCACCATACCAATTAGGGGACTTATTTCATATGTAGGTATATATTTGGGGACTTATTTCATCTTCGATTTAGCTGTGAAATTATTCCCCAATTTTGGAGGGCTATTTAATTTTGCGTTTGGGGGGTTATTTCATTGCAGCCTTGCTGATTATGGAAGCAATGGAAAATTATATTCTTATGGCGACCGCCATAGAGGTTTTCCAAAAACCGCAATCTTTTGATGAAATGTTCCATCGCTTTTCTTTTAAATTTGTGGTATAAAAGGCAATGTAAAGGGACTTAATGATCTCTTTAAAGCCTGTAAGGTCGAGCTCAGTGGTTAGTGTTTCGGACTACAAATCGAAAGGGCCCCGGTTCAACTCCCAAGGGGGGAAATTTCTCAAATTTGCCGTTCGGATTCGGCTTAAAATTGTGGGTAACTTCTACTTCGCCCAAGAACGTGGTTGGAGAAGCTAGGTTTTAGGCCCTGTATGGGCCGTTAATGCCTAATATTTATTTATTTATTTTCAGGTCTGCCTTTCCTTCGAGCTTAGCTTTAAGGACTAATTCCGAGTGGATGAACCAATGTCTTCGTTTTTTTTTTCAAATTATAGCTACGGCTTAAATAGATTTAAAAAAAATATTTATCTTATCTCTTGCTGTACCTATGGGAAGTAGCATCATATTTCTGACTTAGAATATGGGCACAAAATGGGCGATGTACCCAGCTGCGAGTGTAAAAAGTTATTAAGCCATTTTAGCGTTTTGGCAAACTCATTTCTTTTTTCGAAAACATAGGATTTCGACCTTTCAGTGGAGACACCACAACAAACCTTGTAACGAAGCAGATTCATCTGATAGTCTTGGATTATTCGAGGGTTTCCTGAGCTTCAGAAGTTCAAATTTTGTTAATTGAAGAAGCCATTGAGGTGGAAATCGGGTTCGTCTGACGTAATCAATTTCTGCAAAAAACAATGATCTCGATTTAGCTTTTCAATCTTTGTGCGGGCTTAGCTGTAATCATTTTGATTTGTCTCTGGCAAGCAGTTGCTAACTAAATTGCATTTTTATTGGAAAATAATGCAAAAATACATTCCAAAGTTATCAATATAAAGAACTCACTTAAGTTTTGGGCCAGCATATAATATGGGACCGCATGGTTACCCTTATACCTACGTCTCTTAAATATAAGCAATGCTTCCAAGACTTCAATTCAGAGCCATGACCCTATGTCTCATCACATCAGTCATACATGCAAAATAGGCGCCCTCTTGTTCTTTATAAAGGGTGATTTTTTAAGAGCTTGAGAACTTTTTTAAAAAAAAAAACGCATAAAATTTGCAAAATCTCATCGATTCTTTATTTGAAACGTTAGATTGGTCCATGACATTTACTTTTTGAAGATAATTTCATTTAAATCTTGACCGCGGCTGCGTCTTAGGTGGTCCATTCGGAAAGTCCAATCTTGGGTAACTTTTTCGAGCATTTCGGCCGGAATAGCCCGAATTTCTTCGGAAATGTTGTCTTCCAAAGCTGGAATAGTTGCTGGCTTATTTGTGTAGACTTTAGACTTGACGTAGCCCCACAAAAAATAGTCTAAAGGCGTCAAATCGCATGATCTTGGTGGCCAACTTACCGGTCCATTCCTTGAGATGAATTGTTCTCCGAAGTTTTCCCTCAAAATGGCCATAGAATCGCGAGCTGTGTGGCATGTAGCGCCATCTTGTTGAAACCACATGTCAACCAAGTTCAGTTCTTCCATTTTTGGCAACAAAAAGTTTGTTAGCATTGAACGATAGCGATCGCCATTCACCGTAACGTTGCGTCCAACAGCATCTTTGAAAAAATACGGTCCAATGATTCCACCAGCGTACAAACCACACCAAACAGTGCATTTTTTGGGATGCATGGGCAGTTCTCGAACGGCTTCTGGTTGCTCTTCACTCCAAATGCGGCAATTGTGCTTATTTACGTAGCCATTCAACCAGAAATGAGCCTCATCGCTGAACAAAATTTGTCGATAAAAAAGCGGATTTTCTGCCAACTTTTCTAGGGCCCATTCACTGAAAATTCAAGCGTTGCTCGTTAGTAAGTCTATTCATGATGAAATGTCAAAGCATACTGAGCATCTTTTTCTTTGACACCATGTCTGAAATCCCGCGTGATCTGTCAAATACTAATGCATGAAAATCCTAACCTTAAAAAAATCACCCTATATATTCATTGTTAGAGAGTTGGGAACGCACTTGGTGAGAGTTGAAAACTCGCTTTTAATTGAGTTGGGAATACGAGCCCTAGAGTGGAATAGCGACAATCTCACTAAGCAGGCCACACAATCTTCAGTAAAAAATGATTGAACTGCAATTTGCAGGGATACTCCGTCTGAAGCCGCCCGTTCAAATTTGTTCATGAAAAAGAAAAAAATATGCCTGTCTTAAATGGTGAGCCATAGCTAAGTTTCAGAAAGTGCATCAGTGTTCTCCTACCCCTCATCCATAATCCATATTCAGACGAATCCTTAGCTGCTGGTTGGCATCACCTTGAATACCGCGTGTCCCATCACTGACCTCCAATTTGGGCATGTTTATTCGGTTTTAAAATATCCCAGTGCCGTGTTCTTTTCAGTCCTCATCGTCTAGGTTTATGTCGTGCCACATGTACTTGACATAAACTCGGACACGTACACTCGGTTTGGTGGTACATTTCATACGTGGATTGCTTAAGTGGAATTTTCAATCGTGAATTTCTAACTGTCATTGTTTTTTTCGTAGAAATCACGGCATCTCGTATTTTTGCTGCTCCAGCATCATCTATGCCCAATATGCATACTAATGTCATACATCCTGTCGTGTGTGTGCGAAACAGCCGAAGTTAGTTGGTGAAATGCCAAAATGTTTGTTGCCTTTATCGCACCAATGACAACGATGGCCGTTCTCGTTCAAAAGTAATCGCATTAGTCACTTGGACGGCGAATGACATGAGTTAATGAAGATTTTTTTCTGTGTCCTGTGCCGACCGTTGAAAATCACTTTTTTCTACCTCTTTTTGTTACTTTATTAGCTTCTTTTTGTTGTGCCGTTCTGGTTGCACATTTCCGCTTTTCATTTCACTAAATTGACCTAATTTTAGATTTACTGGAAAAGGACATGTGTGCGAGAAGTATTTACCTGTGGTTCCACTCGTCCTCTTCGTATATGTGTTCCATTTCATTTGAATGCAATATTAAAAAAAAAAGAGACAAATGGTACCTGCTTCCAGTTATTTGCTTACGTGTGCAAGGACATAGCGATTGAGAGCACATTATGGCTTGGTGGGCAGAAGGGGTTTTCCTGTGTTCCAAATTAAAAAAAGAAAGAAAAAAAAACAAAGCAAAAACATTTTCGCTCTTTGAAAACGCAAGGAACAAATTAAATGCAAAGTATTAAAAGAGTCCAACGAGTGGATATTTATAGCAGGACAGAGATGAGATCCTACGGAAACCCAAACAAAATGAAAACTTCGTACCAACGTTAATTAGACTGACACATTCCTTTGACAGGAAAATCTAAAACTCAAAGTACTCGGAAAAATAAATGAAAGCATTTTAATGCTTTCAAAGGTTTTACCATTCTAAATAGCACTTAGTGACAAAAAGAGTAAGTAATACAGTTTCGTAAAGGCATTCTTGAAAGTCAAAAGGGAGTTTTAATTCTATCAAATACGCTCAAGGCTCTGCTGACTTTTCTCTTATTAGCTTAAGTCATGGTCAGACATTTTCAGACTTTGGGTAAATAGGTTATTATCCTTTTTATTATTTGGAGTATTGCACTGTATCTGTAATAACTCCTTGCCAGCTTGAGGTCTTGCAACAGCTCTCAACGATGAGTGGAAGATGGAATTAATATAAACTCCAATTATTAATTGCTTTCCTCTAACAGGACACTTATAATATGATACTTAAATGAAAATTATTTTCTATGAAAGTAATAAAATTCTAAAATCTAGGACTGTGCGTCCTTGCCCGTCCATGTGGGCTCTTAAGGTACCTGCTTTTGCTACAAGCAAGATCGTTGAATATTCGGAATATACATACAGGATCAGCTATGGCATTCACTCAAGGAGATAGCGGAAGGAATAATAGGGCGAAAATATAGTTTTGATACTTTTGTTGCGTTAAATGAACGCGACAATAACTAAACGTCAAGCGTGTATCTGTATCGGAAATGTGGAAGTTAGGTCAACTTTACGATACAGAACATGCCTTCAGTTATACATTAGGCTTTTTTTTAATGAAATGTATCTACAGAAAAGTTCGAATCCCTACGATAAACAAGTACATATAACATTCTTTCGACAGCCACTGTCGATGATAGGCGCGTTTCTTTGAGAAATGTATCCACGGTTGCACATAGCCAGCAGCCATACATTTTTGTTTGCAACACAAATTATTATATGTATTTGCAGCATGTATTCAAAGCAGCCCTGCTGTGGATGATATCGACAGCTATCGGCAATATTGCTGGAGATACAATGTTGCTGTAGTTTAACGTGTAAGTTCGAGCACTCCTTTAGATGCATTTCATAAGGAAACGCCCCTATTATCGACAGTTTCTGTTGATAGAATAAATTATATAATTTATATATAAAAAAAAAGATAAATAAAAAAATGAATTATGATTTACATAAGTTTGGCATTTCACATTACAAGAGCAGTTTGCTTAAAGCAATCGCGACTAAAGCTCATCAATCAATGTGACTGTCAACGGAATTAAATAATTGAATGCATCGAGTTATAGGCTCAAGTTAACCCACAGTAAGGGCCAAAATAAATGCCTTTCCCTTAAAACTCTAGAAGGCGCGTAAAACGAATATTATAGAATATTGCAGTGGATACATTAATTTGTGTTGGCCCACGTTCCACAGCAAAAAGACTGCTTTGGAAACATGCTGCAAATAAAATCAGAAATGCATAGCCGCTGGCTTTGTTACTTGGGATCGATCTTTTGTGCATCAGTGGATACATTTCACTAAAAAAAACAAGTATTCGCACCTTCGGCCAAACATGTGTTTTACTATTTATTTTTGAACACTCTTCGGGGAGAGTACGATAGCTATGGCGGCAAAAATTGATAGCGGTTTTTTTATAGAAGGGTCAAAAACAAGCATTTTTTACTATAGGAAGGGGGGGGTCTATCTAGCCCCTTTTATGAGGTAGGGGCAATTTTAGAAAAAATGACTTAAAAAAACTTGACTTTTGAAAGCCAGGAATCTGTTCTATAATCCTAAATTTAAATTAAATTATTTGTGTCAACAGTTTTTGAAAAATTCGCATGCAAACTCAAAATTTTGATAAAAAAAAAATGAAAAAAAAAAGTTTAGACCAATATTTTTCAAGTTGTAAAATGATGTGCTAAATTGGCTTTTTGTGGTCAATGTTACTATCAATTCTGAATCGAACACAAAAAACCGAATGGTTTTATGTCTTCTAGTTTTTGAAAAAATTGAAAACTACTAAAACTACGTTTCGTGCCCGCTCTTCTATCAGACAAAGATACACACTGCACATACCTACACGTTCTGTTCAACACTTTAAGTTGTGATGCGAATGAAAAATCTTATTGCAGGGCTGGGGGAACTCAGTAATCTCCACGTAAAGTACGATAGTTCTTAGCTGGGGCACCCTGTATCCTGTATACAGCCGTCCCATAGTCGAAATTATAAAACTTTGATTATTCCGCAAGGACACGTTCTTAATACTGTCAGTCGCAAACATTGAATTGTGAAGCAGATTTTTATCTCTTTAAGTGAACCTACTTTAACAATACAAAAACCAAACCCACAAATGTCGCAGAGTTACACAAAAAAGGAACAATCGTTACCCATTAAATGCACAATCTACTACATGTTGCGAGTTCACAACAACACAAGAAGAGTGTTATTTAATTTGGCATCAGCAGCAGCACCAGCAGGCAGAAGTGTATCCTGTGCGTGTGTGGATTTTATAAGCTAAATTTATAACCACAAAATATCCTTAGAATGTGTATTGTGCCAAAACCCATATCGTTTCATTCAATCAAATGGCGAACGTTCTACAGAATCAACCCCTCCTAAATCCTATCACAAGGATTCCTTAACTGCTTCGACTATTTCAAATAAAAGAGATCTTGCTTACTTTGCGAGTGTTTCGTGTCAATGTTGATGAGCAATACGAGAGATACCAAAGCAACAATAAAAATGCGAGAATGTCTTCCTTACTTCGTTTCCAAGGATAAAACCTGAAGGCCGCAAGAGGAAAAGCTTCATGTCGATTCGAATTCTATTTCTCGAGGTAAATCCCTTTTAGCACGTCGGTTTACCAACCTCATCGCTGTCTAGCGCGCACTCCTTGGAAGAGTCAATAAACCACCGAAAATCATGAAAACCTCGCGAAATGGATTTTATCCTCGTGAAAATCGTTTTCTTTCTACTTTTCTATTTTTGAATGAGTTGAAAGGAGGATACCTACCAAGCGCAGCAAAATAAAAAGAAAAGAAAATATTCTTCTGCTTCATTTGACTATAAGAAGTTCATCAAGCGCTGTTATGTTTTGTAAGAAATCCTTTTAATGTAGGTGGATATGGATACCCATCGCAAGCAGCAGGGATGATTTCTTTTTAAAATACAATTCTCTTGCAGGTGAGACAGTATTTTTTACAATCATGTCAATCCGATAGGCGAATTTTTTTTTACGAGGTTTTTTTTAGGATCACGGACCACTTTGGGCAGTTCTAGCATAAAGACCTCTAGTTTAGAAATGTTGCCATATTTATATAACGACTGCTGAGCTGTAATAAAATATTTATTGTTAGACTTTTATCCATTTTATGCCTTCGGATGACCTTGGATTTGTTGGGTAATTATATTTGTGGGCACTTTTGGTTGTCCGGAAATGTTAAAAAGTGTCCAAAGACACTCCCATGTCAAGGCAGTCCTTCCTCCTAATTAAAGTGATTCGCAGGCACATTGCTAGGGCGATGGCCAGTTTGGCTCCAGTTTGGCTTTGTTATTCCATCCATATCGCTGCAGAAAGGTAAGTGCAGACCAGAGATGGTACCCCGGTACTACACCATCTCCGCGGCGGCGCGAAGGATAAGCGCCTAGCCCATGTCGGGTACGTCGCCTGTACTAAGAAGCTCCTCCGCTTAAGTACCGCAATTGCGGAGAGGTGTTAAATTCACACTGAAAAACAGTTCACAATGCTTAGGTGACTGTCCGAAGGGGGAAAGGGTTTAAACTCCTTCCCAGGACGGTACCCTTCATTTGGTAGCATCGTCATAGTTATAAGTTAGTTTTTAAGCTAGCTAGGTTTAGATAGAGGTTTTTTAGGAGAGGCCAAAACGAATTGATGCCTTCGAGAGCTGACTGACGTTTCAGTAGTCGGTCAGCTCCTGGCGGCGCGTGTGAACCATGTTAGTAACTGTTAGGCGCCCAAAAAGCAATCAGAATGGAATCCCCATTATAGTAACGAAAGGGTTAGTAGCTTGGGTAGATTAAGTAGCATAGGTAGCTTTAAGTATTATTATATAAAATAAAACAATTATAAAGACGCCAAGTTTTTACCTTTTCTTGGTCTTAAAAAATTGCAAAGAAAATACTTATAATATTATCTTAATCGTTGTATAAATTTTAGACTAAAACGCTAGTTAGTATGATATAGTTAAGGTGAGGGAGTTCGTCTAAGAGCCAGTAAGCTAGAATAAGTAAATTGTTAGCTTTCTGAATGTATTTTACAATTTGTAGGAATTTTGTGGTGGATGTTAGTAACATTCGAAGCTTTAGGAAAATTTGTATGTCATATCATATCAGGTTAAAAGATTTAAGCTTTCGGTCTTATAAGGCCAACCCATCTGACGAAAACCGGAAAAAGTTAAAACGAGCCAGAAATGACTGCGACCAGAAGCTCAGGCAAAAAATACTACAAAGTCCCAGAGGTAGAACAAAACGTTTGGTCGTTTGTTAAAAGCATCAAGAATTCGCCCTCGTCATCTATCCTGACACTCATTTACAAGGACATTCCAGCTGTTAGCTCCTTGGATAAACCCAATCTGCTTTCTGCTCACTTTGCAGCTAGGCTAACGCTCCCAGATTGTGCTTTATTTCCCATTGTACGCGGGCGCGTAGACTATTCTATGGGACCAATCATGGCTATGGTAGGTAGGTAGGTGTGGCGGTTTGATAAGACACACCCAATTAGCACCGAGTGCCGTTTTGTTACAACAAACTCACGTAACCCTGGGTATTATCGATTGGTGGGGGAGGCTAAATCCAACCTGCGGAGTTCAGGAAAGTTATCAGTTCCTTGATACTTTTCTCAGAGACTTCCTCAAGTGAATTGAAGAAAGGGCTTCCCAATGTTCGTAGGCTGGTTCTAGCTAAAGCCGGACAGGTGCATAAAAAGTGATTGAGGGTTTCTTTTACAGTTGTCACTTTGCAACTGCGGCAGTGTGTATTGTATGGGATGCCCAGCTTTGCCGCATGGTCACCTATAGGCCAGTGTCCCGTGATGATCGCTGTTATTCTTGCAATATCTTTTCGGGTTCTACATAGAAGGTCGGTTGTTTTGCCTTGTTGTAGTTTGGGCACGTTTTTCTGGATATGACGCATGTAGTCAGCCTGCTCCATCTGAGGTCGGCTTTCTTGGGGTATTCTGTGGTAATATTTGCCTTAACAGCTCCGAGCGGAATGTGGACAAGTTCCGCCAGAGAGCAGTGGAGAGCTGAGCCCTTCACGAGGCCAGTTCGTCGGCATGTTCGTTTCCATAAACGTTACTGTGCCCTGGAACCCAGATCAGGGTAACCTTGAACTTATCAAGCAGGGCCAGCTCATTACGTCATTCTAGTACTAACTTAGAGGATATAGTGACCGAAGCGATCGCTTTAATGGCAGCCTGGCTGTCAATAAGTATGGTGATCGTTTGCCTCGGTGTTATGTTTGAGTGAAGTTTGATCTGGCGACAGGCTTCACGGATAGCCAGTAGTTCCGCCTGGAATACGCTTGCAGTATTCGGAAGTCTGTACGATTTTGCGATGTTTAAGTATTCCGAAAAAACTCCCGCACCCCCGCCGCAGTCCATTTTTGAATCGTCGGTGTAGATTGTTTGATCGAAATCCCTTGTCACTTGTCCATTTTGCCATTCTGATCTAGTAGGGATTTGAACGACGAAATGTTTTGTGAAAGACATTCTGGGAATGATGTAGTCTGTTGAAGGCGGAACTAGTTTTCTAGGTAGAGAATCTAGAATACTACTGTGGCCGTAGGGTTTCGCAGTCCAGCATCCAGACTCTCTGAGTCTGATCGCGCTGTGTGCTGTGATGTTTGTTATATGTAGATCAAGAGGTAAAAGATTTAGTAAGACTGTGAGGACGTCTGACGGTGTTGACCGTAGAGCTCCCGTTGTTCCTATGCATGCCGTTCTTTGTAACTTATTAAGTTTGGTTATATCGTACTTTTTCTTTAGAGCCGGCCACCATACTATTGTCCCATACTTGAGGATTGGTCGTACCACGGCTGTGTACATCCACAAGGTCATTTTTGGTTGCAGGCCCCACTTTTTGCCGAACGTTCTGCTGCAGGCATAGAAGGCTATACATGCCTTCTTTACCCATTGTTCTATGTTTATTTTCCAGTAGAGTTTAGGATCTAGGATAACTCCTAAATACCTGGCACTGGTTGAAAGGGGCAGGGGTGTGCCGTTAAGGCAAGGAAGCGTTAAGTCAGGTATGTTGGTTTTGGTGGTGAAGAGCATCAGCACAGTTTTCTCCGGGTTAACTCCCAGACCGCACTTTTTTGCCCAAGTGCTAACTTTGCTTAGAGCACTCTCCATGATTTCACTAATCACGGAGGGAAACATTCCTGACACCAATATCATATCATATCGTCCGCATACCCGACTACCTTGATTCCTTCTCTGTCTAAACTTATGAGGATTTTGTTCATTACTAGGAGCCAGAGTAGGGGTGAGATGACTCCTCCTATCATCATCATGGCTATAGTACTTCAAAATCTTGACATACACAAATCCGCTGGTCCAGATGGTATTTCCTCTATCGTTCTGAAGAGGTTTTCGCCTACGATAGCAAAACCACTGTGTACGCTTTTCTTCGGGGCTCTTTCCGAGGAGATGGAAAACAGCATTTGACCAGCCTGTACCAAAAAAAGGGCAAATCTTCTTCTCCCTCCTCCTACCAACCAATTGCACTTACGTCCCTTCTTTCTAAGGTCATGGAAACGCCTATCAACCGTCAGCTAATGAAATATCTTGAATCCCGAAAACTTCTTAATGGACGGCAGTATGGATTTCGTAGCAACAGGTCAACGGCGATTTGATGACATATCTAACCGAAAAGTGGAAGAATCTCTTCACCAAGGTGCTGAAAGTATGATCGTTGCGCTTGATATTTCACAGGCATTTGACAGAGTTTGGCATCAAGCTCTCTTGCCGAAAATGCGTACATTTGAATTCGATGAAATTCTTCTTCAATGGATTAGAAATTGCCTTTCGGACCATTCAATTCAAGTTGTTTTGGGCGGTTTCAAGTCTGCAACTCACCGAATAAATGCTGGTGTTCCCCAAGGCTCTGTTCTGTCGCCGACACTCTTTCTAAGTTTTTAAAATGATCTTTTGTTTGTAACTTCTAATCCAATCTATTCGTTCAGCTTCTCATATTCGTTTCTTGGGTCACACCCCTCTTCTTTGGTTGTGGGACTGGAACGGCAACGTATGTTAAGCTCATTAAATCCAGATCTCAACAGCATAACTCAGTGGTATACAACCAATAGAGTGGAATTTAATGCTTATAAAACGCAATGCTGTCTTCTGTCATTAAAGCAAAATCCACACACACTGCCATTATCCATGAATGGCACTATTGCGTCGCTGAAACCTAAAGACTGTCCATTCTCGGTATGTGTGTTAAAGACAACCTTCGCTGGAATGACCACATATTCGATGTCGCCAAGAACGGTGCCGTATGTCTAGGCTTCCTTAAGCGATGTAAGAAATATTTCACCCTTCTGAATTGTAGCCAGTACAATTTAAACCCCGAAACTCGAGTACAACGCTCATATCTGGTCTGGTGCACCAATAACTTATTTGGAGCTACTTGAAAGGATCCAAGAACGCGCGATAAAACTCATCGTCGACCGAGACATTGCGAGATCTATTGACTCTTTTAGTCATCGTCGTAATGTCTCCTGTCATTCGTTATTTTCACCAAAGGAAATAGCCAGTTGCATTCCACAACTTAAACATTTCAACCGTAACACCCGCCATGGAAGGTATGTTCATCAGTTCACCCTAAAGCCTGCTTTCATAAATTTTACACACAACAATATTTTTCTTCCTAAAACCTTACCATACTTTACGAACTTACCCACCGTCAGCCTAGATTAGGTGTCCAATTTTAAAGGAAATGCAAGTTGATAACTATACATCAGAAAAAATCTGTTCTCAGTGGAACAATCTATTGATCAACGATTGGCAGTAAACCGAGTCAACAGAATCTTTCTGCTGTGAAGTTACAAACTTTATAGATGCAAGTGGCGAAAATCCCTTCCACGACTTGGCTAATTTTGTAATGTCGCTACTGGTTCTACCGATTTCTAATGCCGAAGTGAAGCGAATTTTCAGCCAACTTAATCTAATAAAAACTAAGCAACGTAATAAAATGAAATTAAGTTTATTAAATAGTATTTTAGTGATAAGAAATAACTTTGCCCCTAATGTTTGTTTTTACAAGAGCCTAATACCTAATGAAATCATACAACAAATAGGGACCAGTGAAATATATAGAAATAATGAAACCGACTCACAGAGCGATGAAGATGATTCTATTTTAATTTAATTTACATGTAATAACTTTGGATAACTACAATTTTATAGACTAAACCAAATTAAAAGTTCCTTTTATAAGATTGATTTATAATTTAGAAATAATTATTTATTTTCGCTATTTTCCTATTAGATTTAGATGGATAAAATTGTTATATGTTTTATTCGTATCTTTTACATAACACACTTAGAACTAAATCTTCAATGAATTTTTTTTTTTGTTATTTTGTTTATTTTGTATTCTATTCCAAATATGATTTGTAAAATAAACTACTAAACTTATTTTTTTTATTTTTTGTTATAGTAAATATCGGTTATTGACCGATTTTTCGGTCAAAAATTCGTGTTTTAACGTTTGGCCGAAAAATTTGACCGAATTTAAATTAAATAAATTCGGTCATTCGGTCAAATTTGACCGCAATCACTTTTTTCCAGTGGCAACACTAGCAGTTACATCCACATCTTGGTTAAACTCATTGGCGATTCGATGTATCACGAAATCTCTTGACTCTCTTAGTCATCGACGCAACGTCTGTTTTATCGGTATTTCCACTACAACTGTTCAAACGAAATAGCCAGTTGTATTGCACCCTAGAACATTTCAACCGCAATACGCGACATGCAAGGATTGCATGTCAGTCATCAGTTCACCTCCAATCCTGTATTTGGAAGTGTAAGAACGATATAAAATAGATAACGAAGAAAAGATCAAACACACTTTAAATGTTTTTTTTTTTATAAAAGAAGTAATATTTATTTAATGTAACATTTTCATCGCATTCATTTATGGCTATATTATCTCGACGAGGTCGCTTCCGGTCGGGGCAAGGAGTATGTCATAATCAGCTGCATCACTAAAATGAAAGAATAGGCCATATAAGCACAGCTGTAACTACTTTATATCTACTTATTAATCTAAAAGTATTAAGACCCAAATACTCTTCAAAGACCTAAAACGGCAACGATTGGAGCGGTGGACGAGAGAAATCGCAACAAAAGTACGAAGCACACGAGGCAGGAAAACCGCACATCCTCGTGTGATAAGGGATATCTGGCAAGCGGATACACCCAGCAAACCGTTCTACCTCCAACCCCTGGCGTCTCTTTAGGGAGGAAAACTGCACCCCTAACCACGTTCGGATGGTTGGGCTCACCTCACTTCTCGACGTACACAGCACACAGAGCAGGAAACCGCACATCTCCGTGTGCCAGAACAAATTGTCGGACAAGCGGGAACACCCACAGCGAGTCGACGAAACGAACGGTCGGCGGGAGTACACCATTCCTATTGCTCTCGATGGCTAGAGAGGAAACCACACCCCCAACCACACCCAACGGATGGATACTCTAACACCACTAACCTTAAAATATAAACGGAAATAGACTGTCCAACCGTCTCCCACACATCCACTCCATCGCACCACGTGCACTATTTTTTTTACCAATACCTCCATCGAATATCCATTATGCTATAGCAAGCACACACTGTATCGATTCTTAGGAACTACTTCTCTGCATTAAACAACTATTGTTCCTACTTGAACAAGCAATATTACATCTTTACATTCGACAATCACTGTCAAACGATGGAAAAGTTACTAGAACACTTAAATCTACAATACAAACTGCACCCAGTGAAAAACTCACACTTCGTTCGCTGAAGATCTATTTTATTTTACTGAAGGAAAGCCTTCACGATCACAAAAAAACACTTTAATATTCCTCACTCGATTTAAAACAAACCGCACAGCTCAAGGGTACTTTACTAAGTGACCTGGTTTTCCTCCACAACTCAATCATCTCTTTGAATAGGGGATGGACTTGGGATTAACACATGATCACCGTCCGGTGTATGGTCATAAATTCCTCCGTTGTGATAAGGAGTGTTTGTCCGTGTACGGATACACAATCTCCCTGGTATGAACCAGTTAAAGGAAATTATCTCCTTAGAAGGAATGTGGGAGATAAGCACATACCAAAACAACGATCGTCGCCTGGCTAGAGGGATGATTGTCCTTGCACGTTTACCCGTTTGCTTTAACGGGGTGCAGGTACGAGCATTGCCACTTCTGGTATGAATCGGCGGCTTTTCTTTTTTTTTTGCGATTACCGCCATAGGTAACCTTTGAAACAAACACCGCGTGATCTGGGTAAACACGCAAATCGCTATTGTTTGAAGGATGCCATGGATAAATACAGGCATTTCTCTTATCCATATTCGATAAGGGATGGTTGATCAAATTTGAGTAATTTGAAATAACAAAAACAGCAGAAAAAGAAAGTATAATAGTTCTCCCTTTTTTTCTGCCTTACAGAAGTAAAGTTCCTTAACGGATCCACACGAATGTGGATAGCTCTACCAAGCTCTGTTTTTCCTCTGCGTTCTAATTTACAAACATTCAAACTTACTTGTATCGGCATCTCTCCCTGTGCTCTCATTCCTCAATTGATTGATGGCTGCGCTGTGTTCCTTCATTTTAGCGCTAGTTCTATCTTCTCCTTCAATCGCCCTCCTCGCAGACAGGACCAAATATCCGACGGAGTATGATACCTTTACGCTGTGTCCTATAATGCTAAAACGCATGCAAAGTACACAAAAAGTCAGTTTTCAAGAAAATTGAACCCTTTAAAGGTCCTTAAAATCTTTAAAGCTGAGATTTGCGACTCATTCGAGTTATATTGGAAGAGAACACGTGAAATATTCCCCACACATCAACTCTCAGCTCCCTTTTAGTCGCACCTCAATTTCGTCCTCACTTCCATGGAAATCTATTCAACCGAAAGAAACGGGAGAGCAACCCACCAAACAAAGATGTTGTCCATCTGGGATCAGAAATGAATCAGCAGTAGATTCTGCACTATAATGAGGCCCCTGGGACTTACATGACCCTTATCCACTGCAACAGCATACCACAGCCCATGCAGTACAAAGACGTTGCTGAAAGGCTAAAAAGTCAAGATGGATTTTTTGAGCTACCAAATTCAGAAAAAGGGAAAGAGTGTGTTATCCACTAAAACTACCGAATGGCATTCTTATTGGGGGAAATGATGATCAACTTGACGATATAGTGATGTTAAGGTAGATAGGATAGTAAGGTCGAGGTCATAAGCATTCAGCAACTGCCATTGAGATGGCTAAAGTAGACCGGGATCGAGAAGGCAAAGCCAGCAACAAAACGGAAGAAAGAGCTGTTTCACTATATGGTTATTTGTTCCACTTGGAGAAATTTACTTCTGTTTGCCTGCCAACAGGAAGAGTAAGATGGGCGCAGAAAGGATTTAACATTATTTCGTTATATGAAATATTTTATCGACTTCTGTCAGCAAATAAACTTGCTAGTGCAAGGATAAACTACGTATAGAGAGCACCATTGAAGGGGGCTCCAATTTCCCATGTCAGGCAGGATATTTTTCATTCTCATGAAGGCGAAAAAAAAGAGAGATGATTTCATCACATTGAATCATGGTACCGTGCTTGCTTTACTATTTGTTGTTGCTGTTGTCTTTGTTCAAGGATTCGGTGTCGTCCCTGTTTTATTGTTGCATCATTACGATGATGATGATAATGATGATGGTATTGCGATTTTTTTTACGATGGTGTTATAAAAGATATCGTGTTTACTATCATGCACTCTCTCTCTTCTTCTCTAGAGATGTATTTGTTTATATTAAAAAAAATTCTTTATTGTCCTAATGTTACTACGTCGTGTCCTGGTGTAGTATGACGAAATGGAGTGGGACAGAAACATTTAAATTATGATTATTTGACTCTTCTTCCACTGAGTTGTCCTGATTCTTGTTTTTATGTTTGTTCAGATGAGGGCGGGTGGTCTTTTGTGTGAGATTTGCGTACGATTGCAATTCGTTGGTGATGGGGGTTTTTTTTTTGTTGATTTGCCAGAGATAATGCCGAAGACTATGTTTTTCGACACGTCAGCTGGCATTGTAAATTTGTTCAAATGTTGTGAATGTACTTTTGTGTTGATGTGGAGGGGTATGAGTATGACATTGATGGAAATGAACGGGTCGGGAATTTATGAAGATGACTACAAATGAGATGCAGAAATGAAGACGATATTACGGGGTGGATTGGATTATATTTGATAAAAACCATTAAGGGTATTACAACAGCGAAAAATTTACAGAAGCGAGAGATTTTTTACCAAGGCTGTGAAACATCGTCAGTGATGAAGTGATCAGAAACTGGAAGGACTGTCGTTTATTGATTTCGAGCCGAGGAACCGACGGAACAGTAGGGGGCCAAATCGGCATTATTTCACTTTGACAAAATAATAACGCAAAATGCACAAATTTGGCCTTATTTCGTTTGGCGTTATTTATAATAATAATAATAATAATAATAATTACCGGATGGTAATGAAAGTCAACGTGAAGAATTCGCCTCATTGAACGATCGGGAAGTTCAAGGGCAGACGCATGTTTGCGCGCAGAACGCCGAGTGAATTGCGCGATATAATAATACCACAACAAGAACCACTCTACGCTCCCTGACCCACCCCACCAAATTCCCTCTCTATATCGGTTTGCGTGCTGGGGATTTAAAGAGGTGAAGAGGCAGCCATCTGCCCACTTCTCTGGACCCTTGGGGCAAAAACCACTACAGGTCGGACAGGCGGGTCCAAAATGGTTAAACTCGCTCTGCTGGTGGTCGACGAGTGGTGAAGAAGGCACCTCGCACAAACGGACGGTCTGGACGGGGACTTTGAATTTGTTTCCAAAGATTGGATAAATTTAAAGAAATGAACAATTGATTCCAGGTTATTGTTTTTCTTGAATGTTTTGATCGCGAACTGTCAGACGGGTAATTCGAGAGGATTCGCTCTCGCTGAATGTTGTTTTTGTGATGTGCGAATTCAAAAGTGTGAGAGGCGCGAGAGCATTAGCGGGACCATGTCAAGGCACTTTTGTAACGAATACATAGTGTATCAGAAATGACAAGCTCCAGCGAAATGCACGAGTGTTTGTGAGAGAATGGGGAAGGAACAGCGGTTGATAATCTCAGAGCGACGGCTGAATTATCGAGTTGGAGCCGTTGAGTCCACTGCCTTAGTATGTGTGAGGATGGGGAAGTACGAAACAGTTGACAACTTCACTGCCACAGCTGAATTGTCGAGTTAGAACTGTCGTTGGCTCTGCTTCCCCATGTATATATAGATGGCTGGCCGAATGGACAAAAGTTTTTGGAAATCACTTCTTGGTTGTCCGGCATATTATAGTGACGTGTTGCGAGAAACGGGGAGTTTAAGGAAAAAAAAGAAGAATTTACTTGAAACATTCGAGAAAGTAACCTGGAATGAAGTGGATAATTTTGAGATGGATAATTTGTAAGGAGATTTCACCTAGAGGAAGGTCAGGCAGACATGCGGGACAAAAACCCTAGAATTTCAGGCGGGAAATAGCATTACAGGAAAAGATAAGTAGAGTGATATTGGTTAAGCGATAGTTAGAATTTTGTTGTGTTAAAGAAAACAAAAAGAACCTCGGTAGGGTAGTGCTTCGACTAATCCCGGGTTAAAGAAGGAACACGCGATCTCCTTTGTTTGGCTTATGTCCCCTTTCGGGAAGAAACAATCTTGCGCCATTTCGGAAGGCAATTCCGTTACTTTTCCAATCCGTTTAACTCTTAATAACGCAAAACCGGCTCCAGGAAATAACTCCCCAAATGAAAAATGAAATAATTCCCCAAAAATTTGTATGGAGGTGGGGATTTATTTCATATGAAATAAACCCCCAAAATTGGGGACTTATTTCATGGGTCTTTGAGGACTTATTTCATACTTCAAATTCCCAATTTTGCAATAAGGCCAAGTGCTAAAATAAAAACTCTCACCTACTGACAATTTCAAACTTTCAGTCTGAACGCACCCCTTAAGCGATTACCAAACTGTCTTAGTATTCAGTAAAGTAAAGTAAAAAAAAGTAAAATGAAAACATTTTCATCATGGTGAAGTATACGAAGGAACAACGTTTATAAATAATTAAAATTTACTACCGAAATTCCGAGTCGGTGGTCGCAACTTTAAGAGCGTTAACGCCAATTTTCGGCCGCAATTCTCGTCCCAGTAGACAAGCAATTCATTGTTTAGTGAACAAATTTGAGTCAGAAAATTCACTGCTTCATGTTGCCGTGATAGTGAGACTATGTTTTTTCCGAAGTGTGGAGAACATTGCTGCGGTAGAGGCGTCCGTCGCAAACCAGCCAAATCAGTCAATTTCACGGCGTTCTCAAGAATTGGACCTCTCCCAGACCATATTATAGCGAACTTTGCAAAGGTAACTTGGCCTACACCCTTTTAAGATCAAGATAACTCAAGAACTAAAGCCCCTTGATCATATGAAGCGACGTACGTTCTCGAATTGGGCTCTGGACATGATGGAAGAAAATGAAGAATTTCATCGCAAAATCATCTTCCGCGATGAAGTGCATTTTTGGTTAAACGGCTTCGTCAATAAGCAAAATATGCGTTACTGGACAGGTGAGAACCCTCATGTGCTTCATGAAACAGCGCTTCATTCGCAAAAAGTCACTGTTTGGTGCGGTTTTTATACCGGTGGCGTCATTGAGGCGTTTTTTTTCGTCGATGAAAAATGACCGTCACGGTACGGTAAATGGTATTCGCTACAGAGACATAGAGATAGATAGATATAGTTTATTTCTTATAAATTCATTGTAAATTCACAATCTTCATCAATTACGTAAGTATGAAGTAACGAAATATTTGCGACATTCTGTATTTTTTATATACTAAGTATTAAAAATATTGTTGAATGCCACTTCAATAGGCTTAAATAATTCATATAAAGATTTTTGGGTAGGGTAACTCTATAAGACAATTTGCATTTAATTTAACAAAAAAATTCGACTGAATTAATTAAATTATATCAAAAATATTACAAAAGAAATAAATTTACTTTTAAGGATTTGATAACTTGGCAACAACATGTTGGAATGTTATTTCTTTGAGCAATTGCATGAATTGGACATCAGTGATATGTGGTTAGAACAAGACGGTGCCACAAGCCACAAAGCGGGTGCAACAATCGCGTTATTGAAGTCAATCGTGTATAAACGGGCCCGTCTATTGGCCGCCGAGATCGTGTGATTTATGGGGCTACATTCAATCATTGGTCTATGCCAACAAGCCGGCGATGTTAGAGAAGCTCAGAGCCAATATTGAACGAGAAATAGCGACCGTATCGGTCGAAATGTGAGGCTGAGTCATCGAAAATTGCGTTCTACGTATCGACCGCTGCATACGTTCCCGTGGTGGGCATATGAACGAAGTCGAATTCCATTCATAAATGTTTTGATAATATTTCAAGCCAATCAATTTTTTTTGAGATATCTCAATTAGTTTGCATTAATAATGAAGTTGTCAAGTCCCTAATGAAAGACCCTTTATAACGAAATATGAAGATCGTTCTTAACAATTCACCCACACTTAAAAAAGCAAACAAATCTCCATAGAAAGTTGTGGAAAAATATAAATTTTGACATTTTTTCCATAAATCTTTTTCTCCTAGGGTGGTCCTTATTATTCGACTTTTGAATTATCCCCGGGCCACTTTCCCATTTGATTATATACCTCTAAATATGAAATACGTTTTTTTTTTTGTTAATATTTAGGGGTCGCTACAAGCTGTCAAAATTTTCACAAAAAGCCCTCGCCTCGACCCCTCTTCTGTACCGATGCGTCGAGATTTAGCCCGCCCCGCACTTCAGTTCTAATAAGTCATTTACGAGTGCGCACACGTTTTTTTTGTAAAAGTCATAGTAGCGTGTTTCAACGTGTTGCAAACACTACAAATCAAAGTAAGGTTTGGCTTATCGGTCAATTATTATCCGAATTAAGAAAATCAACGTTGCCATACATCTTTGAAGATTTTGTAATATTTTTTATGTCCTGAAAATAAAAAATACAGATTTTGAGTTTTTTTTTTAAATTCAAACCTTGGTAGCGACCCCTAAATGTCATTGAAAAAATTCCAAAAATAAACTGAAATAGTTTCTTATGGTATATAATCAAATTTCGTGGTGGCCCACGAAATTAAAGTAAAAACACCATTTTAGAAAAATGAAAAAAGTCAACAAAAAAAAATTAAGAAGAAAAATACCAAACAACTTCAGCTTTTTGGTATTCAAATTTCCCCATTGAGCTTTACTTAGTAGTTCACTTAGTAATATAAGACCGTCGTTCTTTATTTCACATCAAAATGAATGGCGATGAATATTAGTTAAAGGTGTATTATTCTTTGAATGACAATATGTTGGTTTCCTGACAAGTGCATACATAAAGGTACAGTATACACATTGATTATTCCTCACGTAATACAGGTAAAGCTCAATTTATAAAAACAAAATACAGTGACTGTTTTCAAAAAATCATACTTTCCCTGTTTCCTTATGGAAAACAGGATGTTAATGAGTAACCTTCTAAATATAGCTGGAAAGTTAATTAACATTTATATTGAGGCAAATTAATCTCAAAGAGAACCAAGTGTATAAATTTAGCAACCGAATATTTGAACCATAATTAATTT
The DNA here is from genome assembly GCA_949715645.1 of Portevinia maculata. Classification (NCBI taxonomy): domain Eukaryota; kingdom Metazoa; phylum Arthropoda; class Insecta; order Diptera; family Syrphidae; genus Portevinia; species Portevinia maculata. The sequence continues at coordinate 210,378,343 of OX454527.1, read as the reverse complement.
GCGGCCAAGAAAACAAAACAAACGACAAAATTAATTTTCATAGAAAGTGTGTTTTACTTATTTGTTACTCCTTAAATATTCAACCACGTATGTACCCTCAACGAGTGCCTGACAACGCACCACCAAACCGCATTCATCATCGTAAATTTTCTAAAATTCTATTGACATTGGTACTGGCCAAACTTTTTTCTAACTATAACCACAAAAAAAAACACGAGAAGTAAAAGCAGCCAGGATATTCAAGCAAGGAAAAAAGTCTACATATACGTAGTTAATATATAGTTTTGCATAATGATTGCCCCACATACTCTTGTGTACATCCAGACCCAAAGTTTATAGTTACATATGTTAGCCCTCTCTCTCTCGTTTCCTTCTTCTACACACACAGAGCGCATTCAAGCTGCCAAAATAGTTCAGTTAATTAAAATTTCGCAAAATATTGGAACACTTTGTATAGCTGACAAGAGTCATAGAGGAGTTAAGGGACTTTAATGGCAGCGATAAGGAGGAGGAAGTTTGGGAATAGAAACCGCACACAAAACGCCTGAAAACAAAATTCACAAAATAAGGAATAAATAAAAGTGAAGTCGCCGCCCACTGTGTCCTTTTTGGATATTCTTTATTCGGATCGGTTTTCAGCTACCGAGTACCGACTATAAGTAGTTTTATTTTTCTGCGGTGTCCGCTTAGCTATGTGCGGCTATGTCCACCTATTTACTGTCCAGGAGTCCAAATACCACGATGCGAATGTGCATTCAAGCATAAATATATATGTATGGCCGGAAATGAACATAAGCAAGTTGTCAACCCTAATAAAGTCGGCCATGGCTGAAAAGCCCTGCGACCACTACGCTTAAAATTATACTGATTACACTCTCCATGGCAGAAGTGAAAACTGTGTAGAGGTAGGTTCGAGCGCCTGGTGGTGTCCTTTTACAATGATCCGGCATTGGTTGTCACGTTGTCACAATCGTCGGAAAAGGCAATAACAAAAGTTAATATGGAGAGATACTTTTGTGCTCGTATGTGGTTGGCGCTGGGATGTTACAACGATTAATGTCCAGGACTTGTTTACCATCAGAGGACAGCATCACATTTTCGATAGGGTTGAGAACCCTTGTAAGAATCAGATAACACATGACACTCATATGGCGGGCAGGGGGAAAGATGATTAGGATTTCGAAAAACATTTTTGGCAAGTTGATGATGAAATTGTTTTGGTAATCTTCCGACAAGTTCTTCTGATTAAAGGACATGTCAATTCACATCGCTTAAACAAAGCTTTAATTAAAATGGTTTACATCAATGCGTGAGCCCATGAAGGCCAAATAAGTGGGAGGAAGGTTGTACCTTCATGAAAAATTATTTAAGATTTTAATTAAATACCTTTTAATTGCAAAAATGGGTCAAGGACTTCGTCCTTTAGCTGCAGTTGTAGAGAAGTGTATTTTTTGTAAAGAAATGTAACCACAACATTCGAGAGGCTTGGATGTAAGTTATGCATGAAGGGGCTCTATTTGAAATGTATTTGTTTTGATATATCACTGAATGCGAGTGAGCAAAAACCGGATGTCCGAGAGTCGAGAAAAAGGAAAAGAGGAAACATGTTAAGGAAAACAATCTTTGACTTTTGCAATATGTATGCGAAGCACTGAATAATATCGTGGCTACAGCTTTGGCAATTAAGCCAAAAGATCTTGCTTTTCGAAATAGGGGCCTTAAAAAACAAAAATTAGACACTAACGACCCATATAGGATGCCCGTGCAGGGACGGACTAAGAATATCACTGCAGCGCTTGTCATAAAAGGCGACGAAGGGGAGAAATCAGGTCTAGGCAATTTTACCCTTATTGTGAGCCTAGCCAAACATTTAACATCTTGAAACCGTCCCACAAGCGTACATGCAAATCCGTGGGTTGATGCGGCTGGAGATCAGCCGTGTCGTACAAGGAAGATCAAACAATTACCAATAATGGGAGCATGTACGTAAAAAAAATATAGGCAGGCTTGAAAACTCCTGGATCACACAAATACAACACCACCAGTATTTGATTGACCTCAGTTATAAAGTGATCTGAAACAGAGCAGTCTGCCAATATTCATTGAAGTCAAACCGGCGAACCGCACAGGGATCAATTTTGGGACCAGACCTCTGGAATATCTCCTATGGCGACATACTGCGGATGGAGATGCCCGAAGACACCTTCCTCGTTATGTACGCAGACGACATCGCGGCAGTGATAACGGCAAGCGGCTCTGAAAACGCGCAAAGAAAGTTGAACCAAGTCATGCGACGAACAATCTTCTGGATAGATGATCACGGTCTTAGTTTGGCAACAGAGAAAACTGAGATAGTCCTTCTGACGAAGAAGAGAATCCCCACGCAAATCGACTTCCAAATTGGCTTTGAAGTCATTAAGAGCAAGGCAGCGGTGAGGTATCTGGGATTGGGTCTCGACACAAAACTAACTTTCTGGCAACAGATAAAGTTCGCAACGGAACGAGCCTGTGGCCAACCACCATAAAAACTAGCAAATAAAGAGTCAAATCATTTTTATTAGGCCGAACACCGGATTGCATATTTTTGACTGAAGGGTAATTTTAGAGGTTCATAACTATGTGTAATTAGTAAAAAAATAATTAGAAAAACCAGCCATAAACCATTTGAAAAAAACAAAGCAGGTAGCACTGCAGTGAAGCCTTTAAAAAAGCATTATGAAAAAACCCACAATCATTCGTCTCACGAAGCACGCCGCATGTAGTGGTACAGGCAAAATATATTGTGTACCCTTTTTTCCACAGCGGCCGTTCCATAAGAGTTAAAATAAAACACAATCTTTTGACCTTTTGTAAAAATTATTAGGGAATTTATTAACTAACTTTCAAAAGAACATCACTAAGGTGCTAACGCTTAATAGGGTGATGGCATGTGAGGTCGGCCGTCTTCAGTAGTCGGCCGACGCGCCATAAAATGGTGCGTAATAGCAAATGCGTTTGTTAAATACACACAGAAAATTTTTTCCCCAAAAGGCTAACGGTTTTCCTGTCTGTGAGCAAAGTCAGGATGCCATGCAGCTGCTAGTTTCTCCTTGATAATTGTTAGTTTGATTCAAGGTCTTGGAAGGGGTAAATTTGTCATTTTGAGTTAAAAAAAAAATAGTGCAAGTGAATGTCAGAAACCCTACATAAATAGTAAAATACTATCGGTAAGTGCATTTTATGATTTTATTTGAGTTGTCTACAGTTTCTTTTCATTGTTTTTTGCCCGAAAGTGAAGAAAAAAATTATTTAAAATAAATACAGAGGGGGCCGACCTAAGGAGACATTTTTTGCATGGTTCTAAGGGGCTAAACGCGATTTCAATAAGTACCCGGAAAAAGCGCTTCCGGAAGCATTAAAGAAGATTCGGGAGGAAAACTGGTCAATTAGGAAAGCTAGTAAAGAATTCGGAGTAACAAGGACAACAATACAAGACCGTATTCATGACAGGGCTGCCGAAAAACCGAGGCAAATGGGGCCGGATACTGTGCTGAGTACGGTCGAAGAAATAAGTCTTGTAGATTGGCTAGTGAATTTAGCGAAATGTGGCTTTTCCCAAACACCTAACGATAATGAATTGCCAGGTAAGGGTTGGTATAACGGCTTTCTCAAGCGCCATCGCGAACTGTCCCTCAGAACACCAGAGGGTCTATCAAAGGGCCGGGCAATCGTTACCGAGGAGTCAGTAAGGAAGTGGTTTGAAGATTTAAGGAATTAAATTAGGACTTTACCACCTCTGATCGTGTTTCCATACGTGCGTCCCCCGAAAGCGCTAATAAAAAGCATGCCCCCGACATGGATTTTAGGTAGATCAGAAAGTGGCTGAATGCGTTCTGAGACCTTTTTTGAGTACGTGGCGAACAGTTTTAATGGGTGTGTAATGGAGGTGGTGTAGATGAGAGAAGAGGAAGATGGAATTTTCTCGACAGGCAGGATAAAATTTAAGGGGAACGGGATAAAGGTTTGGGATAAGTAAAAAGGAGAGGAAACGGGAGAGAAAACAGTTCGGTACTATAGGAAGCGGGGTGCATGCCTTGCTGGTCTCAGCTGAAGCTCGTCGGGGGGGGGGGGGGGATTCTTGCTTCCGAGTTACCAAACTAATCACCACTACATAAACAAAATTGCATGCTCTATATTCAAAGAAAACACAAAAAAAATAAAAAAAAGGTGAAATTATGGACGGGAGGTCTAACATGGCCATATGAGGAACTGATGGTCGCCCTCGCAGCGGATCCGTACGATCTGTACCCACCCTTCCTTGTGCAAGTATCGCTGAAAAATAAAAAAACTTGCACCCATTAGGAAAGCCCTATGCTTCCATTACGACCAACCACAACTCTGCCAAAGAAATGAGACCATCGATTTTAACAACTCAAATTATCATTTTTATTCCATTAATAAAATAGGTATAGGTAGGAAGAAGAAAAATGTACGTTCATTGTAGTAGACAATGCCAAAACTAAATTATAAAGGTATTATAACTAATATAATAAGTGCATAAAAAAAGGAAGGAGATTAGATATTACAAAAGAAATAAAAAAAAGTATTTAGGTAACTATGCATATGTAGTAAGCTAGGATAATTAATTTAATGTAGTACTCTTTTGTTTTAATTAAATTATAAGTAGGTATATAAAAAAACTCCAATGGTATATAGGCAATTCATAACCCTTCAATTTTGCACCGTGGCGACAACCCTAAAGGGATTGCAGATCAGTAATACCGCACGTGTATGGGTGTGTTCGGGGGGAAAAATCAAAAAAAAAATCCAGATTGATTGCTCTTAGCGCTAATGAAACAATGTAACCGCTATGTTTTGGCTTACCTGGTTATCCACTGCGTCAGGCCTGTCGAAGAGGATTTCCTTGGCGAAGCTGCTGTTGGGAAAAGAACCAAAAAAAAACAAAAATCGCGGTGGGGTTTGGAGGTTTACCCCGAACAGAAAAGAAAACCATCGATACACACTTCCTAACACGAACGCTTATACCGGGACAGAAATTTTTACTTTTATGTATGTATTATGTAATCATTAAAATCGAGAAAAAAAACCAAGTGGAATAAAATCATGCATGCATTAGATATAAGCACTATAGAAAAACAAAACTAACGCTAAACTTAAACTACGGTACTCGTGCCGGTGATGATTCTGCGCCTGGAAGATGCGTGCACGATCCACGTACTGGAGGTTCGTTGCGCAGGAAGAAACGCTGGTTCGCGGTCGGAGAGATGTAGGCAAATGTATTGGGCACTAGAGTCAAGGCTTTGAGCCATGTGGTAGATACGTCTTGGAGCCCCAGAGGTGCTCATGCGGCAGCGCCGGGAACTGGGGTTGTTGCCTTTTTTGCCACTAGCAGGTGATGTTGGGCTTTAGCTGTACTCGCCGCATATACGGATGAGCAAGCGGAATACTAAACCACACCGCAATATCCCTCGTTATTCGTATGGTCTCTGGGAACACGTCGTGTCTACGACGCGAAGCGATGGTTTCATTAGTCGATAGCTTGGGACACGTGGGTGACGCCGCGTTAGGGGTTTTGCATGGGGTATTTAAATTATCACACGTGGTTCAAGTTTTTTTGAAAGTTGGCTTGTTGCACATGCGGTACACAGAAGGGGATCAGAGGAAACTAGTCAGGGCGATAAGGTGCTTCTTTATCATTATGGCTTTCCGTAGCACTCGAATCGATGGCACATGTTAAGACTTCACTTGGGACATGCGGGTTGTTCCGGCGTTGCTAACTTTACCGCGGCACTTTAATCCAAAGTCGTCGATTGAGTATTGCGTTATTTCAATTATCTTTTTATCCTTTTTTTTTTTTTTTAAAAAAAAAACGGTGATTTAATTCACTTGCCGTTTATTTTCACATCGAAAAGAAATTTTCCACGCACGCCCCGAGCGATCTTGAGATAGTTTTTTTCTATTTTGGTTTCCTTCGCCAAGGATGATAACCGCGGTTATTGACGAGTACCAACCAACTAACTTAAGTCCTCGCATTATTTCTCCAGCGCTTAAGCTGGTGGCCCATCAAGCGCTATCGTTCGCTTTTCAACCGGGGATTGCCCTCGCACTCTTTCGCATCACCCGTCCCTCGCCAAGAGCATGGACAAGCGGTTTTGTCGAACGATCAGACATTTGGTCATTTGTCCGCCCCCCAACGCATGATTCTTCTCTCCGAACACCCACAAGCATAATCTCTTTTTCCCACTGGGTTTTTTTTCCCTTCCTTTTTTTTTGAACGAAGATTCCAAAAAAAATGAAGCGGGACCTCAGCAGAAACAAAGTTGGGGAGATGTTCGATCGGTTAAGAGATTGGAGACTTTTTTTTCGTGGCTTGGGGTAAGGAAAAAAAACGGAATTTGCGCTATTTGAATAGACGTGGATGTTTACTTCGCAGACTGACTTTCGATGAAACGAAACCAAAAAAAAATGTTTCCCAGGCAGCCGTTACAGGTGGCTAAGAGAAAACAACATCAAAAAGCCGGTTGTTTCTTGTCGATGGTCACAAATCACATCTCACCATGGAGCTGAGCCATTTTTGCCGGAATAATGGTATTATCTTGTATGCCCTTTTGCCAAACACGACACACATTACCCACCCAGCCGATGTAGGCGCATTCAAAGGTCTTAAGCAGGAATATAAGACCACAGTTCATAAATGTCAAAGCATACCTGGCAATGCAGGGGAAGTCGTCACCAAAATAAACATTTGCGAAGTTCTGAAGCTAGTGTTGGAAAGCTCGAATAGAAGTGAAATAATCAAAAAACCAGAAGCCATCGACTTCTCGAAATGCGTGCGAAACGTACTGGAGAAGCTGCACCTAAAAACGGAAAACATAGTAGTCAGAACTCATAGTTTCGATGAAACGAAGAAAGTTCTAGCTTTGGCAAAGGAAGGATTTCTTAAAAACAACGTTGACTATGAAGTTGTGATGAAGATAGTAGAAGAGATGGAGCGTAGTCACCTTAATAAATCTGAGCCAAATGACACCATGACGTCCATAGATGGTACGATTGAGCTTTCTACGGATATTACGGCTTCCTTGCCTTCTACATCAACACCATCGGGCCCATCTGAGCTAGATGGAACCATTACCGGCACCTATCTGATAGCCAGTACAGGAGAACTCCTACTTATATTTTTTTCTGTAATAATGTCTGAAAGAGCCAATTCATTTAATTTTCGAAGGAAATTATTGTGTTTTTCGTTTTTTTATAAGGTAAATGGCATACCTTGTGCAATTAATTTCAAATGATATTTAATGTAATAAACATTTCTTTTTTTAAATGAGTTTGTATTATTATTGTTTTTATAAATTAAAATATATTGAAAATTAAAAAAGCTTTCCTAACTTGGTCAAAACATTGAAAATACAGAAGTAAAAATGGGGGCCGAGTACTGAGTACTTATGTGGCCGACTACTACAGTTAGGGGGGCCGACTACTGAAGAATGTGGTTTTCATTTACATTTTTGTAAATAGTTTAAATTGGGTAACAGTTATACTTAAAAAACCTAGAAATACCTAATTTACACATTTCAAATATTTACTTAAGCCCAATAGTCTACTCACTTTTTGAATAACGGATTTTTAAAAGCAAGTCAAACCTAAAATTAAAGTTAAGGGGCCGACTACTGGTGCCATCACCCTACTTTAAGTTAAAATAAATTTAATCAAAACTCGTTTACTGAAATATGATTTTTTTTTAATAATGAAACATTTGTCTACGTTAATCGGTTAACTTATAAATAAGCATTTATTTATATATTTTATTATATTATAATATAATAAAATAAACAATATTTTTTTTTTTTTGCTTAAATGTTTTTTTTTTGTTGAATAAAAAAATTGACTGAAGACACGTTTATTTTAGAATAAGTCTTGAATTTAAGTAAAATAATGAAGGTACTTATCAATTGCTTATTCATTAAAACATAATTTATAGTTTTTTTGTAAGTGATGAGGAATTGGTTTTTGTTTTATATATAAAATCTAAATGTAAAAAAACATTTTGTTCCATTAGTCTAAAAAACTCGTATTGTTAAATAAACTTGCTTAAAACCATGTAAACGTTAATTTTTATTTTATTTCAAAATTTCTTTTTACTGGTAAAAATTATCTTAACAGCTATAGCAATTAAAACTTCACTGAAGGACTAGACATTTTTGGCACGCGTCGCTACTGACCTGAAGTATATTCTAATCTTGCAATCCAGAGCTATATTTTTCTTTGAGCAGATAATTTTTTACAACTATTTTATTTATATTTTTATTTAGTGATTTACCTATTAAACACAGTAAGACACAATATCTTATAAACTAGTGAAAGGCATACAATAGTTGAAGCAAGTATAAAAAGCTACACGAGTTATAAAACAAAATATTCATGTTGATGAGAATAAAAAAAAGAAATAATGAATAGTAAATCATAAGCAATTATTTTCACGAAATTGTACAAAAAATCAATAAGAAATTTTTAGAATTCAAGGAGAGATACGATTTTAATTCATTTTTTAGTTTGATTATGTTATTTAAACTTCGGATAGAGTAGGGCAAGGAGTTCCATAACCGTGTGAAGTGAATAAAAAACTGACGCTCAGATGTTAAACAAGAGTACCGAATAGGGATCAATTGAGCAGATCTGCTTCAGGTGGGAAATCTTATTTTTTCGTTTATATAAGTCGGGTGATGTGTTAAAAGTATGCCCGAAAACACACAAAGAGTTCGAAACCTGAGTAAATTGTCAAAAGTCGTATTATAAAGTTGGCTGGAGTAGAGTGATACTCGATCAAATTTACCTAATCCAAACACATGTCGTACAATACAATTAAATGCCACATTAAGTTTCCTCTTGGATACATAACTACAGCTGGAAAAAAATCACAAGCATATGTTAAGACTGGTATGGCTAGAATTTTAGCAAGTAAAACTCGTGTTTTAAAGTGTGTGAAGGATTGGGTCGCCCACAACGTTCGGATAACTCAATAAGTCTTGCCGACTGCAAGATTAATATGGTTATCCCAAGTTAAAAATCGATTAAAGGTCACTCCAAGTTTTTTGACGGATTCTACATACTCAATAGGAGCATCTTGGAGTGTGAGGAGAGGAAAATAAGCCAGATCTAGCGTCTTTCGCGAAATCACGATGCACTTGGTCTTATTTCTATTTCATATCAGTTCATTTCGTTGTGACCACTGCACTATATTTTCATCTGCTGTATTCAAAAACTGTTGAAATGATTCATCACTTGCAAGTCATTTACACCTTAATTGACCTACTAATTTTCTAAGGCCTTTGATAGTGTTAATCATGTCATCCTTCCGAGAAAATTAATTGATTATTTTGGATTTAGTCACAGATCTGTGCGTTTTATAGCAAGTTATTTGAGTGATCGTTTTCAAAGGGTTGAGGTTGGCGACAAATCTTCTCACAGTAAAGAGATACTTGCCGGAGTACCACAAGGTTCAATCCTAGGCCCTATTTTGTTTTGCATTTTTGTTAATGACTTGCCCGGTGTATGTTTGAACACTAACGTTCATTTTTATGCAGATGATGCTCAAATTTACTTGTCGAGACCTATAGGACTAGTAGACGACCTTGTTTGTAGGATGAATGAAGATCTATCAAAAATCGATGAATGGTCGCGGTGTAATGGTCTTCCGCTTAATCCATCAAAATCGCAAGTAATCTTAATATCCAAAAAACCTCATGACACTCAAGAACTACCTCCAATTGTTCTTAACAGTGTACATTTGAAATTCATGGAAGTTGTAACTAATCTAGGTTTTCGCATCAATCGTTCGTTATCCCCAGTTGACCATATTAACTGCACAGTAGGGCGAATTTACGGTGGTTTACGTAAACTATGGTTATTTGCGAGCTTTACTCCAGGTGAAACGAAGCTCAGGCTTATAAAATCCCTTCTTGTGCCTTACATTGAGTATGCTTCCGCTGTTTATTGCAAGCTTGATTCTTTATCGCTGCATAAACTTACCGTTGCTTTCAACGATATGGTTAGGTATGTTTATGGCCTTCGACGATATGATCACATATCAAACTATATAAAAAGAGTGCTCGGTTGTACACTTCAGCAGTTTCTAGATGTTAGATGTTGTGTCTTTCTGCACAAAGTAATTCACAATCAATCGCCACCATATCTATTTGAAAAGCTTCAATTTGCCCGCTCTTCCAGAACTTTTAATATAATTACACCCCCATCCAATTTTTTAACCACGTCTCGCCATTTCTTCGTTCATGCCACTAGACTTTGGAACTCTTTGCCCAATGCAACAAAACAAATAACTGGAGCAACTGAATTCAAAAAATCTTCGTTGGAGTACTTTTCTTGAAAAAAAAAAAAAAAAAAAGAAGCAACAACTCTCAAATTTCTTTAAATTTCTTCTACTCCTTTTCCCCTTTCTTCCTTCCTGCAATAGTGTTTTCTTTATAATTTTTATTTTTTTTTTCTTATTTTCTTATTGTTAGGTATAGTGTAGGTCTAACCATGAAATGTTATCCTCTATTGTTAAGTACTATAAAAGACTAAGTCTTATTTGTACATAATGTTCAATAAATGAAATGAAATGAATTGTCATAGCTCTGCGATAGCCGTTTTCACGTTCTTGCAAAATTCTATTAGCTGGTTCAATTATTCCCAACAAATAAAATAAAAATCTAAGCAAAAAAAAATTTTATTTTCATTGCGGAATTAAGCAATCCTATTGCTTATTTTCATCAACGTTTGAACTAACTGATCGAAGTTACTTTTAATTGATTGATTGATTGATTGATTGAGCTCACCCTAGCATACGGCTGCCTACGGCCACGGTGTCATCACAGGGCACTGTCTGATAGGCAGACACGCATCGAGGCTTGGCGTTTGTTCAAACGACTTCTGCAGAAGCTGCATGGAGGAGATTATACTTCAACTTCTTTGTACATGTCCTGCTCTCTCCCATGAAAGAAATCTTCATCTGGGAGATTTATTGCTTAATGATCTAAGCGGCTTGGTTTACACTGACGTTAGAAGTCTATCGCGCTTCATTAGAAGCTCCAAATGGTTTAACGAGTAGTGAAAGAAACCCCTAGATCCGTGTGGTATTACAATAGACCTAACATTGGCTTAAGTGCGTTGCCCTTAGGCTGACAGCCACCCCAACCTTACTTTTTATTTTAAAATAATAACTTTTTATTTTTAAACAATAACTTTTAGGTACTGTAAACGATGAGGTATATTGATTTATTTATTTTTAAATAAGCCCACTAAGTTCGACAGCAAATGACGCATGATACCTCATTAGGTTACTAGAAGCTGATACAATGCAGGCAATCACTCATTCCTCCACTTCACATAGGAGTTCCTTGCTAAGGTAACTTCAAAACTTCAAAACAAAGCAACCACCAAACTCTAAATCAACAAATTGCTTTTCGTTAAACATCGTTCCTACCACCTCCCTTCACATACATACGGATACTTCGTCATCGTCTATTAAAATCTCTAACATGTTAACGAATATTTGGGAATCTTTTTCTTTCGTCTTCGTAATTGAAAAAAGTATCTTATAAATATATATATAAAAAAAATACATAATATTTCGAAGTAAAAAACCTGAATTTCCCTCCAAGAAAATCCTACTTCAATGTGGCTACCCCACCATGAAAATATAGAATCCATCAGTTATCCGCAATCGATATATCCCACAGGGTTAAATTCGTTTCCATCATGTCTAAGAAAATGGCACACCGCCTCCTTTCGGCAACCACCACCCAACAAGAGCCATCCATCAAGCAGAGCTAAGGTTTTCTCCCTCATCGGCATTCACCGATGGTCCTGAATTGAACTGATGCTGACGAAAGAACAACGAGAGATGGATACGTCGAGTATCTCAACTCCTCTACTCGTGAAAGATATTCAAATACAAATTTGCATTTAAAATGAATTTATGAGGTCTTCAGCTCTCAGGCCATTCTAACCGTTGCGTTCCCCCCTTCTCACCGTATGATGATGATATTTCAATAAAATAATGCCAAATGCTGCTCTCTCCATCAATGCTAATCATCATCAGCATAATCATCTGATTTTTTGGTCCTCAACTAGGGAAAGGAGCCTTTTTTTAGGAAAACACAAGGAGGCCACCTTATTATCTTCGTCTCTTCGCTTCGCCACGGTATTTCAGTTTGCAAACATATGAATTTTATTTTCGCTTTTTTATTCGGGCTATGAATTGCAATTCAAATGTGGGGCAAAAAGGATACCATGCTGAGTGATGATGGAAGACTTTTGATCAAACCTGTCAATAGATCAAAAACTAACCTAACTGCCTTAATCTTTCGACTCTGGAATCTCAATTTCCGCCTTCGGCAATTATAAGTGATATTTATGTTGCTGTTTGATACTTAATGGATGGTCAGATACACACCCACTTGGTGTTGGGTCATAAAGGGTCCACTCGACGATTTCCTATCTCGATGAAGTTTCTCGATTCCATCGGCTTTGTCCCCAACTGGACGATTTCTCATAATTACAACCAATTTCCAATAAGGACTTTCTTTATCTCACAATTTCTGCCTCCTTGCGAAGTTGTTGCGAGAAGCAATCATCTTGATTTTCTCTTTCTTGGATTGGCATTTTTATTTTTATTCACATTCTCCTACTTCTTCTTCGTCCCGCACTAAGTCTTTTATTGTTGCTTCATCTATCAGGAAGGACGAAGTTTCACGGGATTTCAAGAAGGTACGTCTGCTTCGCATCCAAATTGAAATAATGTACGCCTGCCTTGATTTCTCCGGTTGGTCGTCATTTTGATGATAGTTGCAGGCATTTCAGTTTCATTGCGGTTAATGTCCTTGAATATCGATCGGGATGTGAGTTGTTTCTGGTAACAATAACAAAAAGAAAAGCAAATGAAAGCCGATTTTGCCCGCAGTAATAAAATAAGAACTCAAGATGTTGTGGGTGTGTGAAATGAACCCTTGGAGGCTTTCCGAAAACCAAAAATAAAATTTAGGACGTGAACATGTTTGTTAAATTGATGGCGAAAGTTGGTTGATTTTATGGGCAGAAGTTTAAAGGGCGAGTAGAACATTTAAACAAAGTTATTCATGGAAAATATTCGGTGATATTATTTATGAGCGGTATTCTTGAATAGAAAAACAACTTATCCAACGAAGATTTTTTCTTTCATAGGTGCCCAGTTCTCCTCTCTTCTTTTCTGCATATTATGCACTAGTTCAGATCAAGTGATCCACTTTTACACGATAAAAAAAGCAATGACGGGGTGTGTGGTTGTGTTTTCTCCCACAAGCTAAATCTTGGTCTCTCCTTCCGTCTTTTCAACAACTGTGACGTGTTTCAGGCGGAAGTTATGTCGATTTGATATCTTATTTTGGCTTAAGGAAAACGTGATACAAGCTTAAGATACCCGCGATTTCTCTGACAGCCAAGCTGCTATCGAGTCCCTGGAATCAGTCTCTATAAACTCTAAGGTAGCCCTAGGCTGCCGAATATCTCTCAAGGAGATGCCAGAGCAGTTCAATATGTTGGATATAGGAACATTCCAGGGAACTGTAGGGCTAATGAACTTAACAAACATAGATCTACATTACCATTGCTATCTGGAAAGCGTTTCCAAGGTATACAAATCACGCAAACTTATATTTAAGATAGATGCAATCGAAAAAGCAAACCTTGGTGGGAGAGTTGCTAACACGTAGGCTAGACCAAGACCGCTATAAGATACTCTACGACGCTCTCTGTCTAAACAGATTGCATATACGAACCACTATAGGTGTGTTTCCGGGACACTGTCTCATAGGCAAGCATGCAACAAGCCTTGGCCTAAATTTAGACGAAATTGCTGAAGCTGCATTGACGAGGATGAGGAGGAAACTATTCTACATTGAAGGTAACTGTCCGGGCCTCGCCTAGAGAAGGAAACTCCATTTGGGTGATTTGTTCTAGAATAATCTAAACGATCTAACGCCATTAGAAACTCTAACTGGCATAACGAGTAAGGGGAGAAACCATTCCCTACATAACGGACCTCATATTGGTCTAAGTGTGTCTACTTCGGCTGACAGCCACATTAATCTAACCTACTCCCACGTCAGGCAGGAGTTTTAAACAATTTCGTTTTGCCAAAGATGGAACGGTTTCTGAGGGGTCGCCACTTAGTTGTCATTATTATTAGGAACATTGCTAATCAGGGTTACCGATGGACGACATATGTCGCCAGATGGCGACATTTCTGCTCTCGGGACGCATGGCGACTACATTTCAAAATAAGTGCTTTTTGGACCCTTTTCTCAAAGACCGGCGACAATTGGACGCATTTTCATATAAATCTTAATTTTATTAAATTTCAGATTGAATTTTAAATTACAACACAAAAATGTTCAAGCCCAAAACAAATTGCACGTGTTCCTCCCAAAAGAATTCTACGAATATGTGTTGCATAATTGTCGTACCAAAAGAAATACAAAAATCTTTAAAAATCTTAATCCCTACCGCGAGACAGGAAACTTCCATTCCATACGTCAAACAATAGCCAACAAAACTGAAACTGAAAGCATGAACTTTTTTAATCTTCTCAGTGGGAGTTCTTGTAATGGGCCGATTTTGTGAATCGCGGATTTTGACATATCTCCACGTTTCAAGGTCACCAGAATTCAAATCCAACCTTACCTACATATGTTTACTTTTTTTTAATAAAATGGAAACAATATAAAAAAAACATGCATACATTTTGTTGATTTTTTCTTTGTGGGACGCATTTTTTGGCTCTGGCGACTTTTTTTGGCGACATTTTCAAATTGGCCATCGGTAACGCTGTTGCTAATAGCAGCAATGACTTTTGTCCCAGCCAATGGACAATTTAGTTATATTTTTTTTGTTTTTTAAAAACAGCATGTAGGTACTTGATTTTATCTTCATTGACTTCAAGCCAATCGAATTTCGCATGGATTGGATATGCTTAATAGTTCTTGCAAGGCTTTGACTTTCTTGAAGATGGCGCATATTTTTTTATAGAGTTTTTAATATTACTCCCAGGCCATTGTACTATTAACGTTACCTATCTTGGTTAAAAGCAAGAGACTTGGAACCAGAACTAGGCTCGGACGAATAATAGGGGTAGGTGGAAAATCTTACATGCGACTCTTTCTCAATTAAGATAAGAAAACAAAAACCACCTCCCTTCGAAACCTTCATACTACAACTATAGATTATTCGTATCTAGTAGTTTTATTTAAACTGTAAAATACGCGTTTGGCAGGCAGCTTCCCAGTGGAGGCTAATACCACCATAAGAACGCGGTTATATCTTATTGCGCTAATTCAAATGGTTTTATCCTTTGTAATCGGCGCACTAGGTTAGTATCGTCTCGAATTTGTAGCGTGGTGTTATTGCAATGACCGTGAAGGCGTGTCTGTTGTTTGCGGCAAAATATTTTATTTCATCTTCGACGGTAGCCATACTTAGGTCTCTGTGGATATCAGTGTTTCTGATAAACCATGCATTGCATTTGTGCATTTACTATTTTTCTTAGCACTTTGTTTTGAAAAGTTTGTAAAATGTTGATATTACTTGATTTGGTACAACCCCAAAGTTGTATACCGTATATCCAAACCGGTTTTAGTACTTGCTTGTATAAAAGCAGCTTGTTCTGCATGCTGAGTTTGGAAAATCTACCAAGCAGCCAGTGCATTTGTTTATATCGAATGGCGAGCTCTTCGCGTTTCTTCTTGACGTGCGGTTTCCATATTAATTTCGCATCGAGTGTCATTCCCGAATATTTTGCCTCGTTTGCGTACGGTATTCGTACCGAATCAATGAAAATTGGTAAGTTGTCTACATTTCTATAGGTAACATTCACGTGCGTTGATTTGGCCTCGTTGAGAACAATACGCCAATTGCCAAGTCTTTGTCCAATCACAAATTTTGTGAATAGCACATTGGAGTTTATAAGTTGCTGATTCAACGGTATTACTGGCCGCTAATATAGTTGTATCGTCTGCTACTGTTGAGCCTTCTTCTTGCGGAATATCACTAGTGTATATTAGAAATAGAATCGGTCCAAGAACGCTTCCTTGGGGAACTCCTGCCGCGATTTCTTTGAATTCAGAGTAATCATTTCCGTGTTTTACACGAAAGAGTCTGTCTGATAAGTAACAGCTAAGGATATCAGATAACTGTTTCGGAAAAGTTTGTCTTAGCTTATGTTTCAAGCCGGTATGCCATACTTTATCAAACGCCTGAGAGACGTCGAGAAAAACACTAGAACATATTTTTTTCTCCTCTAGGATTTTTCAATTACATTGCTTATTATGTAAACCTGGTCGATTGTAGAATGCTTAGTCCTAAATCCGAATTGGTGATCAGATATTAATCGACGTTCTTCTATAATCGGATGTAGTCGCTTTAACAAAAGTTTTTCGAATACCTTCGACATTATCGGTAAGAGCGATATTGGCCTATATGATTTGTTATCATTTAGTGGTTTACCGGGCTTTGGAACCATTATAACTTCAGCTACCTTCCATTGTCGTGGAACGTACAATAAGCTGAACGATGCATTTATAAGATAGGCAAACTTGATTAAAGCTTTCCTAGGTAACACTTTAAGAATCTGTCCTGTGATTAAGTCATATCCACGAGCTTTGCTTAATTTTAGTTTCTCTATTTCGAAACGAAGTTCGGGTAGCAATACACGTTTTATTCCATAATTGTCAGAGGCCACGGTTAGGACAGGAAATTCGAGAAACGCTTGACCATCAAAAATGGTTTAAATGTTTCTTCCAGATGTTCGGCAAATATTTCGATGGGGCATATGATTCGAAATATATGTTCCAAGATCCGAGGAAGCCTGTCATGTTCAAAGAGGAGATCCTACGAATCTCGTCAAAAAGGCAATATCAATCGATGGTTATATACAATCGTGAAAGACAGACAGACCTTAGAACTTACGAATGACACAACTGCAATAACATCAGCATTTGATTGGCCCCAATTGATTGGCGGACTAAGCCTGTCAGAGGTCTGGGGCGGCAAAGCTGAGTGAAGCCCCCCAGCTTTAAAAATAATGTAGTTTTAAAAGCTTTTTATTCAGTTCACATTTGTATGTATAAATAAGTGTTTATGTTTATTTCGTTAAAATCTGGCAAGTGAAATTTTAATTCGAATTAAATTATCTAGGCTAAATAAACATACACATACATACCTACAATATGGAATGGATATGGGTGAGCAAAATAAAATACGAATGGATCGACAAAAAAAAAATAGATAAAATAAATCAAAGATAGTTTTTTTTATTTTTTGTAGCGTGTTATACAAGGTGGCGCAAAAGTAATGCTCCTATCAGAAAATGCTATAAATTTTGCGATTGGCCCCTAATGTCAGTTCTGTTTTGACATTTGTGTAGTAAACACATGCGAAATACACGTTAATAAACAATGTTACGCTACACTGCTCCAGAACGCGGAATATTGGTGACTATTTATTTGAGCAATAATCGGTCGGTGACTTTGGCACAACGGAAGGTTATTTTTGCGCCACCTTGTATGTGTTTTCGTGCCTTCAATTTTCTGAACTCCTCAATAACTTCTGTTAAATCCTGTCGCTCTTGATCCATTGTAGATCGAAGATAATTTTTAATTAGTTTAAGTTTCGAAAAACTCCTCTCGCATGATGCAACCGAGATGCAAATGGTCAAGAAGTATTGAGGTATGAGCGATATACAGGGTAACGATTCACTTAAGTCCCATTTTATTATAAATTGAACGGTTTGGGGGCCCCCAACACCGGTGGCCGCCCCTTCCGTCCCCTGGTTAGTCCGCCTCTGGCCCCAATGACGAAGTGATTCGAAATCGGGAAGGCGGCCGATACTTTTTGAGGTCAAACCATCGTGAAGGAAAAGATTCGAAAGGGAATAAGGGGCATATGTACTGATAGTCTAGCAATCCAGCACAGGGGCCTGATTATGGAATTCGGAGCACATCGTTTTTGCTGTTGGATTTTAAGTTTGGTACATATATTTGTTTTCGCTTTCGCCTCCTTCGTTTTATATTCGCCCAATTATCAAAAACGAGAGCGGATTCGATATGTCACTTCGTTTTTGGCATATTCGATAGGCTTTTGTTGGCGGAGGAAAATTAAGAGAATTATAGAACAATTTGAGCGCAATGATTATATAAGTATAACATCATAATTAATTCAATTTTTTCTTATAAATGTTAAACTTCTATTTGAAAGCAGAATTCTTCACAAATTAGTTTTCTAAAAACAGCTGTTGACTGGGAATCGCATTTGTTCTTCAGTTTTTTAATAGTTAAGCCATGCTCTGATATACTAGGTGGTGGAACCGGAGTAGTGGTTATGGGGGTGGTTCTTTGGTTGGTCCCTAACGGTGACATGTAAAGTAATAGCAACGCTGCAACAGAGGCAAATGAGTCGCAATGAAAACACCTGTTAACTTCGAATCCATTCTATTAATAAACCTTATTTTATTAACAGAATGGATTCGATCGATTAAAGATTATTTATACCAAAAATATATACTCAGCTTATGACAATTTTCAATTATTAGACTAAGAGTCTACCGCTGGGCTAACGAACATAATGAAATAGAGAGGTCAGGGTGCTGTGGACGAATAAAATTATCAGCGCATATTATGGTACATATTTCCACTCTCGCCCACTATTTAAAACAACCTTTTGTAGAAAAAATTGATCAAAATGAATGTCCGGTTCTTGGCAAAATATGTTTGTTGCCAAACCCACTTTTCGGGGGCGTTTTTGGCAAAAACATTGTTTTTTCGATAAATTCTTGTAAAACCGTAAAAACAGTTATAACAAATTGTGTAGCCCAAGCGGGATGAGGCCTTTGCATAGGTTTTTTGTAGTAAGAATGCACACGACAGACGATCCTTCAAGGAATTGTATTCATTTTTTGATAAAAAGTCCTACAATTTTCAATACACTAGACACACATCAGGGATTATAAATTTCGGCGGTTAAGAGGTCAGTGTGTTGGCTTGTGACACATACGTTGCGGGTTCAATCACCATGAGGAACAACAACATACTCCACCCACAGCCACACACTACACCGCTGCTTTTTTGACTGAACGTGGGTCCTCTATTTAGGTTATCACTACGGTGGCCATTTGCCCGGTGTTTCCCGGGACAGTCCCGTATTTTAAAGCCTGCCCGGGTTTTTTTTTTAATGAAATACGATTTATTAGTACAAATGTCCTGTATAATTTTAAGTCCCGCAATTGTTCCGTAATTACATATTAATATTTTGTCAATTATTATTAAAACATATTATTTGTAAGGTAGATATAAATTAAAACATAAACTTTAAATTGGTTAAACAAAAGATTTAATTCGGAGTATTTAAAACACAAAAAAAAAACATAATTAAAATATCCAATTAGGATTATTTTGGAAAAAACGGTGAATAGTGGTTGGAATGATCGAATGCGAGCTGAAGGTGGCAGCAACACGGTTCATCTGCAAAGAGAAAACATAAAACAAAACATAAATTTGTATTGCCAAAGACGTGAGCACATTCTACCGCAAAACAAAATAACGGCGACCGCTCAACTTTATCTGATAGGTACTACTGAACCCTTTTAGCTACTCGTACCAAACAATCACTACACAAGTAAGATAAAAAAACATAGGGACGGGCTACAGTCCGCTTGGGCGAACTGTTGGATACCCTATTCTTATTCCTATCCCTCATAAGTGGGCGTGACAAAAGTCTAAGTATGGTTAAATTGTTAAGAACGCTCTACATATTTTGTTATATAACATTTAAAGGATTTTATCAAAAAAAACGCTCCCTAGCTCAAACTTGGGTGTTTCAATAAAATTGTTTTATTTAATTGTGGGCGTGTCAGTAGGCGGATTTAAAAAAAATTAACACATGAGCATAAAGGGCCCCTAGAGAGTATATATTATAAATTTCAGATCCCTAGCTCAAACTTTGGATTTTCAAAAAAATTGTTTTATTTATTTGTGGGCGTGTCAGTGGGCGGATTTTGAAAATATTTATACATGA
Organism: Portevinia maculata; assembly: GCA_949715645.1. Lineage (NCBI taxonomy): Eukaryota > Metazoa > Arthropoda > Insecta > Diptera > Syrphidae > Portevinia > Portevinia maculata. Next base: position 210,358,243 of record OX454527.1, on the reverse strand, counting down.
GCTTAAAGGGCCCCCAGAGAGTATATATTATAAATTTCAGATCCCTAGCTCAAACTTTGGATTTTCAAAAAAATTGTTTTATTTATTTGTGGGCGTGTCAGTGGGCGGATTTTGAAAATATTTATACATGAGCTTAAAGGGCCCCTAGAGAGTATATATTAAAAATTTCAGCTCCCTAGCTCAAATTTTGGTTTTTCAATAAAATTGTTTTATTTTTTTGTGGGCGTGGCAGTGGGCGGATTTTGAAAATTTTATATCCCGAGCAGTTTTAGGAGTCATAGATCATATATAAAAAATTTCAGCTTCCTAGCTCAAAATTCGATTTTTTCCAAAATTTTGTTTTTTTGAGTTTGTGGGCGTGTCTGTGGGCGGATTTCAAAAATTCGTAAACTTGATTATTTCGGGACCCTAGAGAGTATATGGTTAAAATTTCAGCTCTCTAGGTCCAGTTTAAAGGCCTAATTTTTGCCGACGGACGGACGGACGGACGGACGGACGGACATGGCTAGATCGACATTACTATCGATGCTGATCATAAATATAGTAACTTTTAGGGGTCTACGGGCAATATTAAGGTATGTTACAAACTATGCGTCAAAATTAATATACCCCTAGAATAGGGTATAAAAAGCGGCCAAGTGCGAGTCGGAATAGCCCATGAAGGGTTCCGCGCGAATTATAATTATTATTTACTTAGGCACATATTACAGATTTATTATTAGAAAATAATGGTTCACGGTTTACGCATAAGGTTTATGTTTATGAAATTAAATGCTTTTTTTTTATATTTGAGTTGATTGAATGAAAGGTAAATTGCGGCTTACGATTTATGACGTATTAAAAATAAAACTACTTACTAGATCTCGTTCAAACCAATTTTCGGTGGAAGTTTGCATGGTAATGTACATCATATATTTTTTTTAGATTTATCACTCCCTTATTTTAGAAGTTACAGCCGGGGGGACACACATTTTACCACTTTGGAAGTGTCTCTAGCGCAAACTTTTCAGTTTAGAAAAAAATGATATTAGAAACCTCAATATCATTTTTGAAGACTTATCCATAGATACCCCAACGTATGGATTTGATGAAAAAAAAATGTTGAGTTTCAATTCTAAGTATGGGGAATCCCAAAAATTTATTATTTTTTTATTTTTGTTTAAAAATCTTAATGCGGTTTACAGAATACATCTACTTACCAAGTTTCAATAGTATAGTGTATAATTGCTCTTATAATTTCGGAAAAAAGTGGCTGTGACATATAAGGGTTCCGTTTTTTGCCATTTGGCTACGGAACCCTAAAAAACATCCTCAAGTCATCCAATTTGTATACTGACTCGACGACGACCCTCCATTATGGCTCAGGAATCACGATGTCAGTGTACAGAGTATGGAAGAAAACTGTCACCATATTCTAGTTGGTAACTAGAGTGAGTGAGTACACCCCCTGCTCAACTCTGGCCCACCAATGCATTGCCGACCAAGTATGTGCGGAGTAACCATCACTGCACATACAACACGCCAAAGTAACCCTCCTACATGCCTTGCATATGACGAATGCATGAACAAGAACAGTCCCATCACTCTGCTTACACCCACACCAGTGATCAGCAAGCATTAGACAAAGAAAAGTGTATGCGGAGGTACACCCTTGCCGCATGCGAAACCACGGCGTAAGAAAAAACCCTCATTACACATCGTGGCAAAAATACATTGTCGAACGTATCGTGGAGGCCCACACTCGACGCCGACCATAAGGGGTAACCCTCCATCACAGCTCAGGCAGTCGGTGTGTTGAACATGGGAGAAAACCATAGCAACAGTCGCAATTGCAAATAGGACCGAGTGACTAACGCAATGATCAGAGCGCGTCCTTGTGTGTGTGTACAGGAAAAACTCATCTTCGCTGTACACCACATCCGCAGAAAACAGATGACGCGTGCACAGGATACACCGAGGAAAAAAAAAAGTGGAAAAACAAAGAAAGCAACAAATGAAATGTGCCGCAATGCTGCCTTTGAGCAGACGTGTTCTTCAGGTATGGGTCCATTCTTTTTTTGCAAGTACATTAATGACCTTCCCTCGTGTGCTCCCAACTGCACAATTGATATTTACGCTGATGTTGTTCAGCTCCGACAAAAGCTTTCCGTTTGGACTTGTCGAGAATCGAGCTTATGAGGTGAATGAAGATTTGAATAGAATTCGTTCCTGGTCGCTATCGAATGGTCTATATTTAAACCCGTTGAACTCAAAATGTCTTGTTATATCCAAGAAGCCAATAGATACTCGTACATCATGTTTCCCCAAAATATGCCTTAGCGACACACCCATTGAGTTTGTAGATTCTGCGAGAAACCTTGGCTTAGTCTTTAAGAAGGCGCTTACATGGAATAATCATATCATATCAAGCGTCTCCAGCCAGCACGATCTTTGACCAGCTGTCCCCAGTTTCGCACGCTAACGTGGTTAAGCTCCTCTTCCACTTGCGTGTGCCACCTGAGTCGCGGTCTACCTCTGCTGCGTCGTCCCTCGGGTGTGGATTCAAAGTCCTTCCGGGCCGGAGCATTCACGTCCATTCGCTCTACATGACCCAGCCACCTCAGTCGTTGGACCTTTACTCTTCTGGCTAAGTCGATGTCGCTGTGTGTCGTTCTCCTCCATTCGCCGTCTAAACAGACGGGCCCAAAAATGACTCGAAGGATTTTCCTTTCAAAACAACCAAGAGTGACCTCATGCATCTGCACCATAGAGAAGGACTGGGATTATTACTGTCTTATAAAGGGTCACTTTAGTTGTTCGAGATAGGGCTTTGCTACTCAATTGCTTTCTTAGCCGAAAGAAACAGCGATTCGCAAGAGTTATTCTTCGTTTAATCTCAGCGCTGGTGTCATTGCCTGAGTTCATTGCGGATCCTAGGTAGACAAAGTCCTTAACCACCTCAAAGTTATATCTGTCTATACTTTGTCTTGCCCTCATTGAAACCCATCTTCGCCGTCTCCGTCTCAATACTCACGAACGCGCCACTGACAATTATGAGCATAAGCACAAGCTTAACTTAGCTTGTAAAAGCGTAGCCTGATATGCCTATGGAGTGAGAAAGTATGCGCATATTTCCACCTATTCCAAATCATTAAATAGGCTTGATGTCGTAAAACCTTTTCCAACTAAGAACTTTAATTTTTTTATGATTTGCTTACGTTTAAGGGATTTGTCTGTAAATGTTACAGTACCCTTACTGTGCTAAGAACACCGCACAAGCGTTTGTGTTTGAACAGGAAGCAGTATCTAGCAATGACATATTTCATTGCACGCTTTTAGGTGCGTGGTACTTTGCAGTCAGGTGGGAGGGTTATGATATCATTTATTCTGATCAAAGCCTCACCGTCATTAAGGGAGAAGAAGAAGAGGACGAAGGTACTTTGCTTCATGACGTGCACCGGGAGGCATGCCGATGTTTATTGAAGTCAAGCCGGCCTAACCCCACATGCGGCCCAGTAGTGATGCAGTCAAATGTGATGGTTATGGCCCCCTTTAAGTCTTCACCGTCACAAAAGAAGAAGACTAGCGCTAAAAATACTAATCTTTAAAATGGATCAAGTAATGTAGCTACAGTGTCAGGTTTCAATATGACGGCGCCGCACATTAGCGTATTGTACATATAGGTCAATGGTGCCACTTGTCTTGCAGCCATAAATAAAATGACTTAACAGACAGAAAAAATGCCAGATTGTTATATATTTTTGTTTTAAATCTCAAGACGTTCCGAAGCTTATTTTGTCTGGAGCACCCAAATGGAATAATAAGCTTCAAGCTAAATTCCAGACATTCCATAACATGAACTCATTTACTCCTGGATTACATCGTTAAGACCGTATTCTCTCTGAACAGTACAAGCCAGCATACTACCATAAAAAATCAATAGACTTTCTTTTTCCCCATTCAGTGAACATTAACAAAGAATTTAATACAAACCACAATCCCCTCGAATCTGGCAACACACATTCATGTAGGCACTTTGAGCCAACAAATATTCAAGGGAGTGCACAAGCAGACTTAATAGGATCAGACGTCTGGATGTTCCCATTCAGCTGTTCATTATCTAAAACTTTTGCAAGGCTACAAAATTCGGAACAACAGGGCATCATCTTCTCACAGACGCATCTTTAACTTTGAATTATTCTTATTCTTGAGATAATTGCTTTTCTTTCACCTCTTTACAAGAGAGAGAGAGAGAGAGTGAGAAAAAGGCGCTTGCCTATTTCCATTCCATTTTTAGTTAATTCACATTCAAATCCCAAGCAAAGACCAAAATAGAAGAGCACCATCATCAAACAAAAAACAAGCACCATGAAACGAAAAAAAACCAAGAAAAGGTGAAAGGATTTAGGGAAAATTCAATTTGAATAATATTCTCCCTTCCACCGAGAACACAATAGAACGGTTCTTAGCAGAAGAATCCTTTTCGAGTTGATGCCACTGCTGGTTCCCTATCTCGCTCTGCGAAAGGCTTAACTCGATGCGGAGATGTAGTAGATACTATTTTGAAATTGAATTTAATTTTCGCGTCGTCGTCAGTCTGAAAAATGAAGAAAAACGATGGATGCTTTGCTATCAATTGGACTCAAAGAATTATCCCCTTGGGGGAGAGGATATGTGAGAGCACAACTTCCACTTATTTTTGAATACTATGCTTCCCTCCACATACACAATGCCACAAGGAAGAAATTATTATTATGCACTCGCTCGGGTTGAAGCCTGGGACTTGGTATTTTGAATTTTCATTTTCTATGGAAGAAGGGCGGCTGAAATCTTTCTTATCCCGAAAGCCGCCCGCGGGCTGTGTTTGCTTTTCCTGTGCTGTGTGTGCACAAAGGGATGATAATAAAACTGCATTACTTCCTTTCGACAAGAGTGAATCATGTTTGCTGGTTCAACACACACACACACGTTCACATATTAACTGTACTTCTTTTCTTTTCCATATTTACAGCTCCACCAGAAATCACAGTGGAAAAGTCGTGGGTGCATGCAGCGGAAGGATATGATATTGAATTGGTTTGCATTGTCCACGGGGATGTTAATTCCGAGGTAGGTTGATGATGATGATGACGATGATGATCCTTTTTTTTGCTTTGCTTTATTTTTCCCATTTTGTGTTTATTTATTTTTATTTTTATTTCATATTTTCTTCCACCCAATCCCGCCGAAATTATTCATCCGCCTCGCATAAAACCAGAAAATAATCAAAGAGGCAACAAAGTAAGCGCATTTGTGGTGCTGCTACCCTCAAAGGAAGTTTGAATGAGGTTTCCTTAATGCTGAAGAAGGGTTAACAATATATATATGAAGAGAAATATGACTTCTATCTTAATGTTTAACTTTTCTGCCAGCTTCGTTTTCCTTTGCGTTTATCCTTTTTATATTGTAACCACTCTGTCTATGCCTCGAAGGATGATTACTGAATTCGCTTTGACTGAATCTCATTTCCATTTACAATTTTTTTTTCCCAGATGCTGTGGTATCAGAATTCATTTTTATTAGATCCAACGGATCGTCGGTCGATGCATCCACGGGACGATCGCTACAGTTTGGTGATTCGGAATTTTCAGCCATCGGACTTCGGCAACTATAGTTGTGTGGCGGACAACGCATTAGGAAGGACGAAAAAGTATATCGAAGTCTCGGGAAGGCCGGGGCCAGCTGACTTTATATCACCAGCCCTGAGTGGAGCGCTGGATCACTACAATCTGACGTGGACAATTGAGTCGATACCGAACTTGGACGAAATCAAACTGCTCTACAGAAGACTATTGGTGAGTAGTGGGAGCGGGAATGGTATCATGACAATTTTGGGGAAAAAGAATAAACAGACTGTTCCTTAAGGCTAAGAGGGCATTTTCTAAGTGCTTGTCTTAAGCTACGATTACACGGCCATTTTTTCTCGTCATTTAAATGGCGTTTTGACGTAAAAATCGCGTCACAAAGCCGTCATTTTAATGTCGTTCTGTGTGATCGCCATTTTTGGGATAACATTTCAGGCGTCATTTAAATGACTAGGAAAATGGCGGAGAAAATGACATGAATTTTGTGCCATTAAAATGACGGAAAAAATGGGCGTGTGATCGCTCTTTAATAACGCCTAGGACAAATGACTAAACTTTTTGGCACTTGCGTCACTTAGATGGCAGCCTCCAAAAAATGACAATTCACGAAATTCATGCCATGCCATTTTTCTACGCAAATGACAAATGACGCAGCATTTAATATGATATCTGTGCTTTTATTTGGTGTTTTTGACGAAGGGAAAGGACGTGTTGCATGTGACTGGCTTCTATTTCGGTACAAATCACTACGAGTGAAATGGAATATGAACCGGTGCCGTCAAGTTCCAACAATATGGACTATTCCGTCAACTATCGTGTGAATTTGAATATCCAAAGTATGTACAGCAAAGTCGAACAAATTAGGCAAAACGCAGAAAACAGGAGTAAATAGGGATAGGAAAATTAGTTATTCGTGGAGCGACGAAGAATAATTCGCGTTTGATTGTGGCGGTGCAAAAGCAACGGGCGCTGGCTAGCTCAGTACCAGAATACAAACCTCAACATGTCAAAACCGACAAGAACCTTGTAAATAGTGTCGAGAACTTCCAGAATGATGTACGTTATCGTTGGCGCGTATCGCAGCCAAAGGAAAGGGAATCGCAGAGATAGAAAACTCTCACCAGTGGCCAGGTAGCGCAGCGTGATTACCAGTCGTGCTTCCGCTGAAACGCTCTCTCGCATATTTGTGTTCTGTTTTCCGATGTGTGGCTTCACCAAGCTCAACAAATAATCCAATTGATTGGCTGACTTACGAAGGACATTGCGATATAGTTCAGGTTCTTCTTCGCGCAATTCGAGCAGTAATCCAACACAAAATCCACTCTTCTCGCGACAGTTCAACCACTTCTTTTGCCAAATACTCCGCTTTCGTCGCGTTGGCTCGTAATCAAGGTCGTTTTCACTGCTTTCCAGCACACACGCTGCCAAATACGCCGTCTCCGCAATTTTATTTAGATGAGAGAAAAACACTAAATGACAGTAGCTATATTTTTCTCATTGGTCGTTACGAAATCGAAACAATAGGAAAGGTGACATTTGTCATTTTGATTAGGTAGGTCATTACCATGTGATCGCCATTTTTTAGCCCGTCATTGAATGGCATCCCAACTGATAAATCTGAATGACTCGCAGTGTCCATCATTTGATTTTGGGACAAAAATGGCGATGATAGTCATTTGGTGTGATCGCCATTTTTTGGCAAATGACCAATGACGAATCGTAGCATGAATGTCTCTCTAAAGCGGCCCTTACACGGTCAATCGGTTGACATCATGTATCGTGTATGTGTGTATTGACGCTACCCCTTACACAGTTCAATCGATTGACGTGAAATTTTTAGTTTTTGTGAGTTTTCGTGGTGTACGGATGTGGGATGAGTGAAACGGATGATTGTATTGCATATATATCTCTTGCAATATATTCTTGAATTGTACTGCGAGATGCACACGGAGATTTGCTGTCTTTAATGAAACTAATTTTATTAAAATACCAAAGAGATGGTTCACTGAAATTATCAACACCGGATCCACTTTTGTTTAATTCGTTTAAAAGTTTTAGCTCGCGCCGAAAATTCGTTCTCAACGTATTTATTTTTCTGGTGACATCCGCTTTTTGTGCATCAGGATACTTGTCTTTATACTTTTGTAGTAAAACTTAATATTGTTGCATTTTTTTGTTTCGGTCGCTATAATCTTTCCCTTTGACATCCCATAAACTCGGTAATTTCCGCACATGTTTTCGCTTCCGCGACACAAAACACAATGAAGTAATTACGTCAATCCAACCGTTACACGTATCAATCGGCATGACGTTCATCATGTAAAATCAAACTTGCTTTGATTTTTGTCAATCAGACTTCACCAAATGTGTGTGACTCATACAGATACATTTTCACAAAGACATGGTAGTGATTGATGTCATTCGATTGACCATGTAAGGGCCGCTTTATGCGGCATTTTTTCCTAACGTCACAGCGTCATTTAAATGACTCGAAAAAATAGCCGCGTAATCGTAGCCTTAGGCTAGGTTTTCCATAGACAGAATATTCAAGGGCATGACTTTTTGGTCTGCGAACAGTAAAAACTATTCCGGATGTTTAGGGGAAGAGGAAATGCTTGGCATTTTTTTATTTGGTTAGTTGGAAGGGAAGACTTTAGTGGTTTCTATAGGCCGCTGTCGCTTATATTTAGTAGTGTAAGACATCTTCTTAATAAAACAAACACTACCCTTTAATTAATTTATATTTATTTATTTTCACATTTATTTATACTCCCAGACGGACCAGTAAGGATGCAATAAAGTGGGAGGGTAATGATCCCTTTAGTCTAGATCAGAACCGCGTTGCTAAAAAAAAACGGAGAAGGCATTTTTTCATTTATTTGCCAGTTCCATCTGCACTTACCAATTTAATTTACTAAATGTTCGGCACTTTTGCACTAATTTGGAGGAGTAGCCATTTGTATTACTCGCACAAGATATTCATCTTCAAACGTATTTGTGTGTTGTGCGGTTAGGTACTAAGCGGCGCTTACCCTGCGACTGCTCAGTATTGTGACAATGGCCATACAGCAATGTGGGGTAGGAAATAACGCCCTAGTAAATAACGCCCGAAAGGGCGAAATAAAAAAAGGCCCAAAGAATTGGCCCAAAATAACTTTCGTATTTTCTCAACAGAGTACCGCAGGGTGGTTGCATGCACATGGCACTGTTTCGGGTCCAATTTTATTCTCAGAAATTCCATAATGAAATAAAACCACAGTACTAAAAATGAGAATAACCTAACCCAACTAAAAATGAAATTACACCCAGAATACGTCATATTTTCGATGTTGTTGCACTGCGTATTGTTGGGCCTTATTTCATTTTTCCCTTCGGGTGTTGAATTTGAAACGAAGAAGATTTCCAATAGAAGGCGACGAGGACAAAATAAAACCAAACTCCAAGTACACTTAAATGTATTTTTTACCATACCATACAAAATGATGCGTTCCGCTTCGTGGTCCAAATGCAAAAGAGGAAGAATAAACTTAAATTGCAACGCAAGTGACTTAAATTAGTGAGAGCGCAAATAGCGGCATAAACAATAACTAAAATATATGACCATTGCATGTGAATGAATGTTAGTGTGAAATTTAAGAGAAAAAACATAGAATTTAGATTTAGGCAGTATGACGTTAGAAGTTACATATATACATATATGCATACATTTTAATGTACACAAGAAATGCAAGAAACTCAATTTGGCTATGAATAAGAGAATTACTGTATAATAATAGCAAATAATGTATTGGAATAGAAATAAATATTATAAAACGGTGATGAATTTTTAGGGCATGTTGCGGATTTTGGCATCTAAGAGCCCATTTCAGAACAGGTGTAATTTCGAAGGGCCCATCAATTGTGCTTATTTTATCTCCCCTTGGCTCAGTCTTGATCTGCTAAACCTATGAGCGCGGGTGTTGCTAAAATTGCTCTGTCGAAGAACACAGTGTGATGAATCTATGGGTCTTGTATGAGCACCTTATAGGTACGGAGAACATACAACTTCGTTTTTTTTATTATGTACTTGCACTAAGAAATTTTTTAATACTCTTATAATGTCACAGCTACACATCTTCTAACCCTAACATCCTTAACACCCTAAGGATGTTAGGGTTAGAAGATAGGGAGAGATGCCGATGCACATTGGTTTTGAATTTTTGTAGATTATAATGTGTAGGACAAATAGAGCGTGGCAGAGCATTCCACATTCGTGTTGTAAGGAAAGATTCCTTGTATTTCACTGTACGTCCGAATACAGGCTTAAGGGTGAACTGATGCGAATTCTACAGCGAGTATTGCGGTTGAAATGTTCTAGGGGTGGAATGCAACTGGCTATTTCTTTTGAGCACTTATGGTGGTTTTTGGATCCTGTCAATTAGCTCCAAATAAGTAATTGGTGCATCAGACCAGATATGAGCATTGCACTTAAGTTTCGGGCTGATAATCGTCTTATAAATAGTAGCCAGATCAGAGGGGCTGAAATATTTCTTGCGGCGCTTAAGGAAGCCTAGGCCCCTGTCATAGTGTTTGGGTTTTGCTTTAATGGCAGATGACAGCATTGCATTTTGGAAGCATTAAATTCCACTCTTTTAGTTATACCCCACTGAGTTATGCTTTAAGGATCGGAATTTAATGAGCTTACCATACGTTGCCGTTCCAGTTCCACACCCGCAGATGAGGGGCGTGACCCAAGAAACCAATATGAGAAACTGAGGGTACTGTCATCAGCAAAGGACTGGATTGGACTAGAAGTAACAGCCAGGAAATCATTTATAAATATGATAAAGAGAGTTGGAGACAGAACAGAGCCTTGGGGGACACCATCATTTATTTTGTGAGTTGCAGACTTGAAACCGTCCAAAACAACTTGAATTGAACGGTCCGAAAGGTAATTTCTAATCCATTGAAGAAAGGTATAATCGATTCCAAAAGCACACATTTTTGACAAGAGAGCTTGGTGCCAAAATCTGTCAAATGACTTTGAAATGTCAAGCGCAACGATCATACTTTCAGCACCTTGGTGAAGAGATTGTTCCACTTTTCGGTTAGATATGTCATCATTGCTGCGAAAACCGTACTGCCGGTCATTAAGAAGTTTTCGATATTCAAGATATTTCATGAGCCGGCGGTTTATTAGTGTTTCCATGATCTTGGAAAGAAGTGAAGATTGGCCTTATCTATAGAGCTGACACCTGGAATGTCATTGTAAATGAGTGTCGGGATAGATGATGAGGCCGAAAACTTGATGTTTTTGGCAAACGATCAAACGTTTTTACTGGGATTTTGTAGTAGTTTGTTGCCTCAGCTTTTGGTCGTAGGAGAATTTGACGGGATCATGACGTAATCTCGAATGACAAAAATCTCGAAAAAAAACAAATTTTTAATCTAGAATGCAAAAATCTCGAATGCACAAAAATCTTTTTTTCTAAATTTTTGTATTTCGAGATTATGCATTCGAGATTTTTTCAATTCTAGATTTTTATTTTCGAGATTTTTACTTTCGAGATTTTTGTTTTCTGGATTATTGCTTTCGAGATTTCGTGGTAAACCCGAATTGGACACCATTAATAAGGGCATTGTAATCATTTCATGGGTTGGCTTTGAAGGACCGAAAGTTTATCTCTTTTAACCTTTTAGCCTCTTTGCGGCTCGATGAATTCACGTTAATGGATCAACGGTTGGTACAATTTCGTAAAACAAAAAACTATTGTTCTTGCGTTTTGGTCATGCGGGAGAACATTTTAAGGTGTAACAAAAAAATTACCAACGTGGAATGGCTGAGTAATCACATTTCCTTGATGAGGAGAAGATAAAAATCACAGATTACCTACACGAGATAGTCAGCTTCAACTTCTCCTGTCCCCTAATACCCGCAAACGGGTGGTGCCTAATCCTCTCTCGAAATGCCTGTTAGTGAAATTATTTGAAGCATAAAATTGACATTTCCTGACGTTTATTTGCGAAATTCCCGCCCAGGGATGTCTGAAATACCTTTTTTGTGGGAACAAAATGTGGAAAAGGAAACTCTTTGCCAGTTCTGGCCTTTTTCAGAATTAAGTTATATACAACTCTTCAATATCATTGAATTCCTCAATTCCACAGGGTAGATTTGAAACACAAATTGACATCCTGGGTCACTTGAGTGGTGGCATCAAAACAGCGCCTTCGCTCTAATTGTGACTGGTGTACTGAAAACACCAGGCAGCCACTCCAACCGAGTGGACATAACTCATGAAAAATATGCATTCCATGTGATTTAAACTTTTTTTTTTTTGAATCATTGTTTTGGCGAGCGGACTTATTTCGATTAATAAATAAACACAATACATCGACATATCAAAACGAATTGTCCTGTGAAAATCTAAAATAACATTTTACTAATTGATAATTCCACAGCACAGCTGGGCGAGGGCATTGACAAAATGAACACAAATTATGTTCAGCCCAAAATAGCGTGAATCCAAACCATATTGATCCTTAATTTAAATTATTTATACCCCACTTGCCTGATTCTCGCAGCCAAATTATTCAAGACGTAATTTGTCACGAGCTTAAAACAAAATCGGAAAATCCTATCAACTTTGTTCGTTTCTTTTAAGGGGAGAGATGGTATTGACATGAGTCAACTTTTCCAACAAAAGTTCACAATAAATTGCTTAATTTGGAAAAATGTTCAGAACCACCATGTAAATGTGTTGTTTTTTTTAAATACACAAACATTGAATTTAGTTATTTCCACAAATCAGACACCTTTATCATTTCCATAAAGCAGAACACACAAAACAATGCGGTTGGATGTGAGGACACGACAACGAGTTTGGGGAAGGTTCTCCGACCATTTAATTTAAGTTTAAAACTTTTCGAGGACGTATGCCAATGGGGGAAACACATTTGGCATGGGAGGCAACCTATCCGCCCGCACAAATAAATTGCACCACCAGCATTTTGGTTGAAGCTGTCCATGAGTACTCGCATTGGTCTCCACAAAACAAAACAAAATCCCTGTGAAATTAAATTGAAGGAAAAACTGTTTATCTCATTTGAATGCGAGCAGATGAGAGGATGATGCTTTCCAAAATGCATTAGAATATAAAAATAATCGCAAAGCTTCATCCTTTTCTGTGTTTTTTGCTATTCGCCCTCCCACACAATCAGAAAATAAAAGACAAGATACCAACTAACAAACAATGAAACAAATGAGATGATAAAGGGCCCACCATAGCTACCCGGCTTATCTTATCTTTCCAATCAAATACTCCCTCGGGTCAACCCCATCTATGTTCGGCTCTGTATCTTACTCTCTTTTTCGAATTACCTCAATAACAATTCAGACTTTTATCAGTGTATTTTTTGCTCCTCTTTTCTTCTGTTATCCTGTGCAACATTTGAGTTCGAACTTGCAAATCGCTTCAGGGTGATTTTAATGAATCTTTCAATTTTTTTTACTCTGGTCCTAGTGGCGGGATTGAAGTAGGTATCTGGTATATTCCGCTGTAACACACATTTCCTTTGAACAGTATGCTGGGGCAAGATGTATATCAATCGAATGTAGGTACTGGCGTCCTTAAAAGAACGTGAAAATCCTTCGTATCGAAGGGATGTCAGGAATTTTATCGGAATTGAATTAGAAAATTGAACAGTTGAACAGAGTTCTCAAAAATGTTCGCCCAAGGACGAGGACAAAAAACCTTTTGGTAAAAATAGAAAGTAAATTTGCCGGAATAATTAAAAGTCAATTAAAAGTGCTGCAGGGTATGTAGATGTCCGATGTGGAATTTGTGTAGTATAGACGTATGCGGGCATCTCTATATATAAAGTAAATTAGTTATTGCGTCTGGCATTGAGATTGGATTGTGCCAATAAAGGGGAAGTTATTAGTTACGACATTTGAATGTGATTTCCTTTGGGGCATGGTGATGGCAGTAATTGGAATTTTTTCTTATCTTTTCTTAGCGCCAGCTTCAACAGAAGGCATTCCATATGGAATAGTTTTTCATTGGAAATGTGAAATTGAGGTCCCCATCGCCAGTCCCAATGGTTGCGCCAAGCTTTTAACTCCAATGTTGCTCTTGCAATTCAAAGGTTTTAAAGTTTAATGCTATAAATGAAATACAAATATAATTTTGGCGTTATAACCATTAAATGGCCAGGGTCGAGCTTCTCCAAACATTTATGTGTGCGGAGTTCTTTTTTTTGGCTTGAGCATGTATTCCAGCCGTTTGCGAGAGGTGGGTTAATAAAATGTCACGTTGGATGTCCCTGATGGGATTCAAATCTGATGATGATCTCGAACCTATGCTAGAATGTCCAAGCCACTAGCTCTTTATTTATCCCACGTAGGGGACGTAGTTTCATATTAAATGAAGATCCTTAATACCAATGGTGCAGTCCCGCGCTAGACGACACCGAACTCCTTTGATCCATGGCGATCAACCAAAAAAACGAAGCAGATCGAAGATGTCAAAAGCATTCCCAGCTAGGCTACTTATTCCCGCAAATGCATCAACTCTACAATTTTCTAGAATGTGACCGCATTGTCATTTTTCAAAAAAAAAATGATATAGTCTGTGCAATATCAAGAGACACAAAGCTCCGTAAGAAAACCAGGGTCTTTTACATGGAAATCTGTGTCTCTTGATATTGGACTGATATTGGAATGTGCCGTTCGGAACGGGCTTAAAATTTTAGATCCCTTCCACTTTGCACATGCAAATGGTTGGAGGAGCTAAGTTTAAGGCCAATTATGGGCCGTTAATGTATAATATTTATTTTTATTTTTAAGAAATATCCTTGTCAGGTCAAAAAAGCTTCCAAAGAATGATGATTCCATAAAGAGCCGTGTAAAGGCAGAAGAGATTTTCACAAATTCTAGTTCCCTTTCATCGTTGCAACTTCTGCAGAAGTCATTCATAAATACACCTAGCCTTGTAGGCAGGTTTTCAGTGATGCTCCGGTTCATAGCCCAGATTTGGTTTCTAGCAAATGATAGAAAATCATTTGATATTTTTATATCGATTGTGGTCACATTCTTTTGTTTCTCAACCAAATTAGTAATCCAACACAATCAATGGAGCTCTTAGCTGTGTTGAAGGTGAGTAGTATCTACCTAATTATCAGCTCCCATCAAGTCCTTAGAATCAGGCTCTATAAACCCTTTAGTGGTCCTATAATGCCAATCATCTCTGAAGGAAATGGCGGAACAGTTCAACAATCACATCTGTTGGGTGTCATTTTGGGGAACTGTTGGACTCAGTTTCTCGGCACATATGGAATTGCATTACCCTTGTTACCTGAAAAAGGTTCCCTATGCAGACCAATCGTCACATCCAAGCATAAGCTAGACAAAATCGAAAGAACAAACCTTATGTGCACAACTGCTAACACTCGTCCAGCGACATAGCAGATCTGGTCAAACTGGAACTACAATACTCTTAGAGTTTAATCTTTCTTATTCCATTTTAGCACTCTTAGGTGTCATTACAGGACACTATCTCATAGGAAAGCACGGGTACATTCAAAGAATTTGTTTCAGAACTGCAAGGACGATGAGGAGAAGACTATTTGCCAGCTTATCTATACGTGCCCAGTTCTCTCATAGAAACTGTCTCCTATGCTTCTACCAAAAAAAGTGTGAATCTTGTTCTTCCTCCTCCTACCGACCAATTGCACTTACGTCCCTTCTTTCTAAGATCATGGAAACGCTTATAAAGCGTCAGCTAATGAAATATCTTGAATCGCGAAAATTTCTTAATGACCGGCAGTATGGTTTTCGCAGCAACAGGTCCACTGGTGATTTGATGGCATATCTAACCGAAAAGTGGAACCAATCTCTTCACCAAGGTGGTGAAAGTAAGATTGTTGGGGTTGATATTTCAAAGACATTTGACAGGGTTTTGGATCAAGCTCTCTTGTCGAAAATGCGTGCATTTGGAATCGATGATACTCTTCTTCAACGGATTAGAAATTACCTTTCGGACCTTTCAATTGAAGCTGTTTTGGACGTTTTCAAGTCTGCAAATCACCAAATAAATGCTGGTATTCCACAAGGCCCTGTTCTGTCCCCGACTCTCTTTCTCATTTTTATAAATGATCTCCTGGGTGTTACTTCTAATCCAATCCATTCCTTTGCTGATGACAGTACCCTCAGCTTCTCATATTCGTTTCTTGGGTCACGCCCCTCATCTTCGGGTGTGGAACTGGAACGGCAACGTATGTTAAGCTCATTAAATTCCGATCTTAACAGCATAACTCAGTGGGGTACAACCAATAGAGTGGAATTTAATGCTTCCAAAACAAAATGCTGTCTCCTGCCATTAAAGCAAAACTCACACACACTGCCATTATCCATGAATGGCACTTGCATCATTGAAACCGAAAGACTTTCCATATTTGGTATCTGTGTCAATGGCAACCTTCGTTGGAATGACCACATACTCGATGTCGCCAAGAACGCTGCGAAATGTCTAGGCTTCCTTAAGCGATGTAGGAAATATTTCACCCCTACTGACTTCAATTTATAAGGCGTTTATTCGCCCGAAACTTGAGTACAACGCTCATATCTGGTCCGGTGCACCAATAACTTATTAAGAGCTACTTGACAGGATCCAAAAACGCGCGATAAAAGTCATTAACGACCGAGACATCGCGAGATCGATTGACTCTCTTAGTCATCGTCGTAATGTCTCCTGCCTTTCGTTATTTTATCCTTATTTCCACCATAAGTGCTCAAACGTAGTAGCCAGTTGCATTCCTCCCCTTGAACATTTCAACCGCAATATCAGTTCACCCTCAAGTCTCTGTTCGGACGTACAGTGAAGTTCAAAGAATCTTTCCTCAGCCGTACAATACGAATGTGGAATACTCTTCCACGCATTGTTTTTCCTTCACATTATAACTTACAAACATTCAAAACCAACGTGCATCGGCATCTCTCCTCTTCTTCTCACCCTAATTTCCTTAACTTCCGCACTGTATAGCTATTACATTAAAAGGATCCCAACAAATCCCTTTAGTTCGTGTAAAAAAAAAGAACCTCTACCGCTTAAACGAGATGGGAAAAAATTATTCCCAAATCCACTTGGTATCACAACGGACTTTACATTGGTCTAAATGTGTCGGCTCCATCTGAAAGCTGCTGGCTTATTTTCTACCACTCCAACTTGTGCGGCAACCCACCAAAGAACAATCATCTCAAGATTTATCGCTTTAAGTCTCAAGTTGTATATTGTTACACATTTCGCATCTACGAGATTGAAGTTAATCATTTCAAATGTTATCTGACTGTACACGCAAATGGTTATTTGCACTGCTTGTTGTTCCTTGACTTGAAGCTGTTTGTAAACTCTCTAGATCTAAGCTGGAAAACATACTGTAGTGTTAGGACTGGTTTATACTCAGTGCTTCTGTATAGGAATCCTGCTTCCCATTACTTTCTCCGCCTTTGATAGAAGCATAAGATGAATGCCAGCTCTGTCAGTCATGTAAAAAGATCTTGAAGTTCTTGTCGAAGTCATACCTTGGTTTGTCGTAATCACAGTAAGTCTGCTAAGAGCTCATTTGGCAACCAATTCAATTCAATTCAATTCAAAAACTTTTTATTGCAGTCCGATAATATTTACATTTACATATATGTGTTTATTTAAGAGATATAGAAAATTAAATTCTTTACAACTTCAATATTCTTAATACTAAAATGAATATAGTTTAAATGAGAAGAAATAATTTTTTTAAGGGAAAAGCTACAAGAAAAAACCCTTACATGATACTTAAAAACTAATATTGCACATAAACCCAAATGTGATATAAACAAAATATCTAATTTAAGAGATTAAGAATTAGCTCATTATCAGAAGACGAACATCTACTAAAAAAGTTGTCTTGTAAATTATATAGTACAAGCTTAATTTGTCTAACATTAGCCTTATCATGAAGCCTTACTGTTGAAAAATGCCATGGCAAATTTAGCATTAATTTTAATATTTTGTTTTGCACTCTTTGAATCTTTTTTAAATGGGTCTCAGCGCAGTCAAACCACACTGGAGCACCATAAGTGAGTATAGGCTGGAAAATAGTTTTGAATATCAAAATTTTATTATGCATGCTAAGACCTGATTTGCGATTTATGAAAGGGTATAAAATTCTTATTACAAGGTTAGTTTTGTTTATCGTGTTGGCAATATGTTTCTCAAAAGTCAGTTTCTTGTCAAGTGTCAGACCTAGGTACTTGCAGCTTTCAGACCAAGCGATATCAACAGAGTTTAGCTGTAACATTGTTTGTGGCAAAAAATCTGTTTTTCTTCGACGAGAAAACCAGATTGCCTGTGATTTTTGAGGATTTGCCTTGATTTTCCACTTATGAAAAAAAGTTTGTAAGATATTCAGTGAGCATTGTAGACTTTCGAGAGCACCTTGAGGCAATACGCTAGACGAAAAAAGGGCTGTGTCATCAGCGAACATAGCTAATTTAGTATTTATGTCCAAAGGCGGCAAGTCGGACATGTAAACGTTGAAAAGTATGGGTCCCAGCACAGAACCCTGCGGAACACCACTTACTATATTATATAGAGACGATTTTACACTGCCTGCGTATACAGCAAATTTTCTATTAAGTAAAAAGCTCCATACTAACTTAATCAGATAAGTGGGAAAATTAAACATTATAAGTTTGTAAATCAACCCCTGGTGCCACACAGTGTCAAAGGCTTTTTCAATGTCTAAAAGTACAAGTCCAGTCGATAACTTTGAATTAAGGTTACTTTTAACGTGATTTTTAATTCTTAAAATTTGATGGCTTGTGGAGTGACCAGCTCTAAAACCAAACTGCTCATTAGGGTATATGTTTGCATCCTCAATATGATTTAACAATCGTTGTTTAATAAGCTTTTCAAACAGTTTACTAATTGTACTTAATAAACTAATAGGCCTGTAATTATTAGGATTATCCTTTGCTTTACCAGGTTTGTGGATAGCTACAACTTTTGCTATTTTCCAATCTTTAGGGAAATACGAAAGCATCATGCAGCAATTGAAAACCATTGTAAGATATTTGGTTGCTGTTGAAGGTAAGGCTTTTAGTAATCTGTTGCTAATTCCGTCAAGCCCAGATGATTTTTTGGATTTTAGTTGTTTAATCAACTCCTTCACTGTGCTGTTTTTAAAGAAGTTGTTACGATTTACGTAACTTGGTAAGGAGTTGAGCTCAGTAAGCTTAACTTGGACAGTATTTTCAGTGACAATATCACTAAGATGAGAAGATACTATATGGTTTTGGCAAAAACAGTCAGCCAGTGCGGTTACCTTTTCCAATTGAGTAACAAGCACATTGTCGTTGACTCGAAGAGGCGGAATGTTTGAACTTTTTTTCTTTGTGATTTTTGTTACCTTCCAAAAAGGTTTAGATCCCTTATCAAAACTAGATAAGAGGTTATTCCATTTTTTATTTCTGAAATTGTCGATCCCGTTCTTTATTTTAGAGTTCAAAATCTTAACATTATTCTTAAAAATAACTAGTCTAAACCGAATCCATTTTCTTCTTTCTGTATTGCGCATGCGAATCAATCGTAAAATAAATTCAGGCAATATAAGTTGATTTGCATAAAAGGATTGGGTCTTAGGAATAGATACTTCAGCCGCTCTATTTACAACTTCCATAAAAGAATCTATTAGACCATCAACCTGATCCGCCGATGTAATACAATCAATAGATAACCTACTTTGGTTTAAATTTTCAGAAACATATGACGTATATCGATTCCAATTTGCAGCGGAATAGTTATAACTGACTGGGATCAGATTATTTTGGCTAACAGAATTCTGAAGGCAAGTGTAGACTGGCAAGTGATTAGAACTTAATGCATTAAGTATAACGGGCTGCGAAAAACGATATGCATTATTTGAAACAAAAATGTCAATAGTTGAAGGATTTTGGGACGCGCAAGTTGGAAAGTATGTTAGCTCGAGAGTGTGTAACAAAGTAAGCGATCTGTTAAATGCAATAATATCATGTAGAATATTACCCCAACAGTTCGCCCTTAGACATCCCCACGACTGATGTCTACAGTTCAAGTCACCACCGATTAAAAAATTATCATTTCTTCTAAACAATTTTAAGATATCTCTTTTAAACTTAGTTTTCTTCTCATTGCTACCATTTCCACCGGGGAAATACACAGAAAAGATACTAAATCTAGTTGAATTTTGTAGAACTATTTCAATACCGATAGCTTCAATAATTTCAAACTTAACAGCGGGAATGGCAAAATGTTTAATTGATTTATTTATTAAAATAGCTACCCCACCCCCTTTCGAAGACTGCCTATCAAGTCTATAGCTTGCATAATTGTTATTCGCAAAGTTGTTTTCATTTTTAAGCCAGGTTTCAGTTAATAAAGCTATGTCAATATTGTTATGGGTCATAAAATCAAATAATTCATGTTTTTTATTTTGAATGCTTGTTGCGTTCCAAGTGATTATTTTTGGGTTTATGTCAATCATATTGAATAAAGATATTTCACTGCAAGAGTGGTAATTACATTAAATTGTTCAGATTTAGAACGACATGAACTTAATTTTGACAAGACATCATTAAGTAGAGAAGAAATTTCATCAAAAGAAAAGAGTAAGTTACTGCTACAGTTTTTCTCAGAGCCAAGTGTATTTGCACTAGTACAAGGTGTTACAATAAGAGGGTCATCTGAGCGAGCTTTGATAATATGGTTTTGGTTAAATGCAAGTTGGTGAGAATTATTACGAGAAGCAACATTGCCACTCTTTTGTTGGAGTGGTGGAAAATCATCCATGGTGAATTTGACGTGGCTGGTTCTCGGCCGATTTATCAAAACCGGTTTTGTGGGGAGATTATGATTATGATTTCTAAAACGTGACGAAATTGTTTGCCTTATCTCAATATATTGTTGACGGCTAACGCATGATGGATCAGTCGACTTGTGTGCTCCGCTGCAGTTTGCACACTTTAAAGCTGTTTGTGGTGCTGGACAGTCGATTGTTTTGTGATTCCCAGAACACGATGAACAAAAAGTTTTAACCTGGCAGTGCATAGCTCCATGGCCATACATCTGACAATTATGGCATTGTGTGATTTTGTTAGGTTGCTGTCTCTTAAAATCCCACCTTACGACTGTTTTGAGCACGTGTTTGTAATTAGCGCGCAACTCGTTCATTTTAATTGAACCACGTTCAATATTTACAATATATATGTAGTGAATGTAATTAGAATTTGAATTTAGGGCAATTGGTTTAACATCAATGCATTTAATACCAAGCGTATTTAGTTCGGTTTTTAATGTGACCGGATTGTGAAGATCTAGGCCTGATAGAACTACTTTAAATGGTCTATTACCTTTCTTTTCGTGGGTGTAAAATTCACAGGATTTGGTTTTAAATTCACTCACAATCTTGTTATATGATTCAAAACTTGTGCACAGGATTTTCTGGCCCAACGAAATGTTTTTAAGGAGATAATCATGAATATTTAGTTTGTCAATTAAAGATCTGACCACTTCACTTTTTTGTTTAAGAACAATAATAGGAGGAACATATTCCTTAGGTTTGACAGGTTCACCATCTTCAATGTCAGCACTATCCATGCGATCTTCGCATGTAGATTGTAGTGGCAAATAATAGTTATCGTCTTTCACAGATTTACTCATATTTGAGTTATTAATGCGTTTAGATTGATTATGATCTTTTTTAAGTCTTTTGCTATTATTCTTTTGGAGGATGAATTCTTCATCCTCCATTTTATTATAATTTCTTTTAACTGAAATGTTTAGGTGATCACTAGTAAACGCGTGCTACACAGTTGACAAACGTCAAACGAATGATTCATTTGGCAACCACATTTTTCGTTAAAGGGTTCAGTGTTCTTTGTAGACCTTCCTTTATTCAAGTCGAACCGGAGAACCCCAAAAGCAGGCCGTTAGGGATGCAATTGCTGTTGTATTTCCTGCTGTTAGGAGATGCAAATTAAAGAATAAATGTTCAACCTTACACCAATCCACATGTTCCTTATTCAGTTCAAAATCTTGTTCAAGCATAGACTGAATCCTCGCTGTTGAATAATCGCTGCTAAGTTCCTAACTTTCGATTAAATTGATTTGCCATCATTTTTGGGTTTGAATTTGTATCCAGCTCTTGGTAATGGCGGTCCTCACACGATTTCGGCCTGATCAAGTTCAAAATATGTAATGCGAACACTTCTTTCAAAGAGTACTTCAGCTGGGGACTTACAATTTGAGGTGCTTCGGTTTGGCATTGATCAATAACATTGTAGGAACTTCTAAAGGTGTTGGCTCATGGTTCCTTCGGCGCTCTGTTTTTTAAGTGAAAGCTAAGAGGTATCTACGACAGGGATGGAAAAGTCGATACAATTGTATCGAATTCAATACAAATGAATTTGTTAAAGTACAAAAGTACAATTTGCTTTTATTCGATACAATTTATCAATCTGCATCTTTTCAATTTCAATTTTGCAATCCGTATTTTTCAAAAGAAAAGAAAGAAAAGGAAAATCGAATCGAATTGTTTAAAGTATTACACATAGCGTTGACTGTATACAATTTTGTACGACCCACCGCTCTGAACGCATTATTCCAGTCTTCATTCCCAAATGGATATTTTGGTATATTTGGAACTCAAATGTGCACAATGAGGGCATTAAGCTTGAAGACCATAGATGACAGGGTAAACTGCCTCACGTAATCTTTAAACTAGTTAATATGTAAATGTAAACTACTTTGCACGATAAACTACCTTTAACTACGGGTACTACTTGTCCAACAAGTTGATTGTCCTGTCAATGTCACTGACGTAAAGATGTCAAGTTGACAACTGCAAAACTACACATGACATATGTTTACTACGTCTGATAAAGTTATCTACGTTTTCTACGATAACTACACGAATATGTAGCAGACGTTGCATATGTAGTTTATCCCAAAAAATTGCATTTCTGCCATCTCTGTTTGAAGAGCTCATAGACTAAACTATAAACTGAAGATGTGTAAAAACTAAATTATTTTTGTTTGTAAGGTTTTGTTACGAAGTTATTTATGTTTAATTTTGTAAGTGTATTGTTTATTTAGTTTTGCTTGTTTATGTTTTTGATAATAAAATATTTTGAGTTCACTTTATATTATTTGTTCATGCGAAAAAGAGTTTTCAACACAAGGCTCCATTTGAATACAATCTTAGAACAGTTTTAAATACAAGTCAGGAATGTCATTTTCCATCCCTGCTCTACGATCCGTCCCGTCTATCCGTTGGACATGGGGTCAATAGTTTCTCGATTTATTTTCCGGAAAATGGATTCATTTAAATATGTAAAGAAGTTGGATGCAGTAAATAGAAAGAACTGTACTCCAAAATTCTCTTTATTTGAAAACTTTCAGGTGATGGCGAAGTATGACCTGTGGCTTCGTGGGAGTAAAGAGTTAAGGGCAGTCTTCTTGAAGATAAAGGTAATCCAAATACCAAAATAAGGAGAAAATTCTCAACATTTTTCAAACGGGTTGTCATTGAACTTGATAAAGACCTATATGTACCCCATTATCATCTCGTAGAGTGACATCTTGTAATTTATGTATCTTAATATATTGTCAAAGACCTGATATGATTACTGGACGAGTCTGAGTATGCACTCCCAGCAAACGCGCCAAACTTGGGTCCAAATTAAAATGCAATGGCAGATAGGCTTACAGAAAGCGAATTGTACAATGAACGTTTCTCTTGGACGGCATCAGTTCCTTGAGTAATATACGTTCGATGTCACTCCGATGATTATCGGTTCCATATAGGTCTTTGTCAAGTTCAATGTTTGAAAAATGATGAGATTTTCTCCTTATTTTGGTATTTGGATTACCTTTATCTTCAAGAAGACTGCCCTTAACTCTTTACTCCCACGAAGCCACAGCTCCTACTTCGCCATCACCTGAAAGTTTGCAAATAAAACTTACTTTTCTTTACTGATTCCTATGATTCTCCAGCCTATTACTGATAATTATTTCGTTTGTTTGACCTCCAGAAGAGTTTGTTTACATTTGGCACACAACAAAATAAATTTTTGACAACTAGCGCCGGTACTCTATATGAATTTCTGCCCCGTATCGTTGAAACTGTAAACTCTAAAACTGTATTTCATTATCGAAAACGGTTGTCTTCGGGAATCCAAATCGGACACCTCTGAGTAGTGGTGGATTTCGTTAGAACAATTTCTGGCGAGTTACCTACAAGAAGTCACTACTAAGACCAACAAACAGTTGCCTTCAATTGAGCCAGGTTACACTATATGCAGGCGCTCCCATGGCCTTTTTTTGCATTTTACTTGCCATCGAAAAGTTGTTGAAGTTTCGGACCAATGTGGGCGCAGAGGTAAGTGTGTTGGACTGCAAATCTAATGGTCTCAAGTTCAATTCCCGCAGGGGCCAAGTAACATCTAAAAGTTTTTTTCCACTGCCCCACATCTTGATAACATCTGACAATATTGTCATAAAAAGCTTCTCAAATTTTCCGTTCGGATTTGGACTAAAATTGAAGATCCCTTCCACTTTGCAAATGGTTGGCGAAGCTAGATTTTAAATATATTTATTTATTTTATTTTCAATAAGCAAAGCTTCTGGCTATGAAAGAAGAAGATTCCAGACCTGGTTACGAGGTGTATTTTGGTGACTGCGTGATACCTACCCGGAATCTGCTGACTTCATTCAATATACGTTTTCGAAATAGATACTTTCATCTTTTTCTTGCCCTTTGAAAGGTTTCAGTTATTCATCGTCTGCCTCTCAAAATATTTAAAAAAAAAATAACGAGATTTTGTAGCAGTTTAAGTCACCTAAGCAACGCAGAACATATTGGACATATAGCAGTCTTTTCACGGTCTCTTGTCCATATTTCTCGTGACTGTACTAACTACTTTGAAAAGCACATTCAAAAATTTCAATCAATACCCAATGGGCATAGATCTTTATTTACATTGCACCCTAATGCTATGGTCCAGTCTACTCCATTACGATGAGTTAAGACATGTACCTAATCGAAATTCCTCGCAGGCATGGTACCCACAGAGCTATCCATACTTCCATTTAAAACAAAAAAAAAAAAACGGTTTACCCCTTAAACATTAATTTTCATACCCTTCCAACAACAACAAATGTCCCAACATAAAAACAGAAATAAATAAAACTTAATAAGATAACGCAACATGCAAAACATATTTTTCAAGTTGAAACCATTTCTTTCTTTTTTACCAAAAAAAAAACAGTACAACTACTCCCTAGAGTGGCATATAAAGTCAGATACATCGACTATCTGTTTGCGAAATCCAAAATGTAATTCAATAATATTAATAAAAAAAAAAAATTCAAACATGCCTGCAAGACTACTAAATAAACCAAAAAGGGATGACCATTTGTCTTCTAAATAGTTTGAATAGCGCCCACCAACATTCCTGCCAAAGGAGTACCTACTCCTATTCTTGTTCAACTTCAATCTAAATCCTTAAATTTCTAGACTACCGTTAGGCAAATGAAAAACGCATAAAAAAAGGATTCTCTATCCCTCAAAGCAACGTTTTACCATTTTATATCCCTTTTGAACAAGGTTTCCTTTCAACTTTTTTTTTTGTTACGTGTAACACTGGCATTTTTATCATTGAAGGATATCGTAAAGATGAACAATCCTACTCTCGGCTTCTATATCTCTTCTCATCCCTTTTAAAACATATACTACGGACATGTATGAGCGATAAGGAAACTGGTTTCCTCTTTTATTACTAAAACATATGAGTGGAAGCATGGGAGTGGATATATTTTAAAATAAATACTGATCCTTGGAACCCAAGGTAAGCTTTATTTTTTTTGTCTTCATTTAACAACGAGAAAAACAGCGGTGCTCAGGGATAATCCCTTCGCGGGACAAAACATCGAGCGAATGAATTCCATGACCACTCGTGCATATGGAATTGGAATAAGAGTATTTGGCACTTACTACAGTTAACTAGGCATTCTAGGATAATAGCTATATCCGGGCAAACATTACAATTGCACATCAAACATTTTTTGAATGAAGCAGCATTGAGTGGTACTTGTAAAACAAAACGAAAAGAGAACAAACAAAAAAACCCAAATCATTTACATTTTTATCATTGAATATCCTATTTCAAGTAATACTGTATACATTTTTTTCTCTCTTTGTTTAACAGATGAATGAAACGTATCAGCATCCAGGCAAGTGGCATGAGTTCCACATCAAACCGATACCAATACGAACCGATTCCAGCCATTTTATAATGTCGTATGTAATAAAAAATTTAGAACATAATGCTGTGTACGAGGCGATTGTGCAAGCCAAAAATCGATACGGATGGAATGAGGTTAGTAAAAAATGGATGGGATGTGAATATCTAGCTTCAGTTTTTTGTGCGAATGTTTTAAAGATTTTTTTTCTTAAGTCAACACCAGCTACACATAAAAGGTGTGTTGAAAAGTAATTTAAAATATATTATGTGCAGCAAGTTGGAGGTAAACAATTTGTTCATACTTGGGTGAAAAGAGTAAGTGGGTCGTTATTTCTGCGGCTCAATGATGGACCAATCGGGAACTAATGTGATCATACTCGTAGCTTCTAATAATTTCTATATCGTGGTGATGAAAAATGGCGCCCATGGTGAGATTCGAAAATCAGGCAATGGTGATTTTTTCAATCTCGCCCCAAATCATATGAAAGAATGAAAGATGCACCACTTTATTTAGGAGTATGATTGGGCGCCATTTTCTTAAGTCATGATTTGTATCAGATTTTTACTTCTTGTAGCAAAATCGCGGCGGGGGTCTGTTCCATGTCCAACAAAAAAAAAACCATTTAAAAAACAAATTTATCTATTTAAAAAATATTTTAGTTAATTGAAAGATATCGTGTCTTTTGATGCTGCGCTATATTGGGACACTTTTGAATCGCAAGTCGAGCTCCAATCAAAGGCACTATCATACCTTTTCTCGAGGCTATTCGGAGTGTATTTGTACCCTCAAAGCTTCAGTGGATGCTGCTTCAGATCTCAAGTTTAGTAAGAGCTAAGCCACCTAATTTGCTTAGTTGAAGTAACCTGGAGTATTCTCTGAATGAAAGTGTTAGGGTTCTTAGAAGAAAAAGTTTTGGTTGGACTTACAAGCGGCTCCCGGTAATTACGCCGAAATCTTTTTTTTTTGAAATAACCCCAGAAAATATAAGATGGACAGGGCATTTATAAGACACACTTCAAGTTAACATTCAGTAACATGTTTGTATTTTTCTACAATTATGTTTTCCAGCTTTTTTGGCACGCTGGAAATGGAAAAAGGGCCTGCAAAAATAATTTGGAAAAATGACAAAAACAAATTTGTGGCGTTTTTTCCATTTCTTGTTTTGGAAAAAGAGCCAGAAAACGGTATTTTATATTTAATTTTATAACAAATCAACAGCTATATCTGTCATTCTTGTAATCGGCACTTTTGTCTGGAGTTAGCATTTCTGAGGTAAGGTAGTTGCTTTCGACTGACTGTGACGTAAAAATAAAATAATAACAAAATGGTAGACTTTCTTTATGAAATTGTTAGTAGTAAGCAAAATAGTAGTAAGCTTTCATACGTTATGGACCGGTTACCTAACCTAACATGGGACGGGCGCAGTATTCTCTTGCACCGTCAACTCAGCATAAGGTATCGCTCTGCTGGCTTCCGGGATATGAAGGCATTCTAGGCAACGAGAAAGCGGATGAATTAGCATGACAAGGTTCGGCAGCTGTGTCAGAACAAGCTGATCCCTCCGAGCTCATCCCGCATTGCACAATCAGTTTAAGCCTGGGAGAAAGGCATAAGAGAGACGAATCTTAGATGGACGGCACTAGATACTTGCCACACCACAAGAATTCTATGGCCAACCTTCTATGGAGCCAGAACCGAGAGTCTCATGAAAAAGGATAGGAAATCACTATCCACCCTCGTATATAATATACACTGCGTTCCAACTGAATAGGTACAAGCTTATTCAAATCTATATATCTCATTATTTCCACATAATGTACATGAATCTATAATTTGATGGTGCTAACTATTTGTCTATAATGTTGCCAAAAGAAATGAGAAAGAACAATTCAAAAAGCACCGTTACTTTTTCTCTGGCTCTCTCGCAAAGCATTTCATACGGAAAAATGTAGTTTTGTTACTGAAAACGTTTGTCGTTTTATATTTAAAAAGTGTCAGAGACGTATGGAGAGGCCAAATATTTTTTTTTACTAAACATGACAGTTTGTGTGTTATAAAGTCACTTAAGCAATTAAAAGCGCCTGCCTCACGCGGTGGCGTGGGGCACAGGACGGCCGGCCGTTCTTGCGTAATTTTTTTCAGACAGGATTCCCGGGAGCCTATGAAAGTTATTAAGTTTTAAAAGTGAACGAGTCGCAAAACTTGTTGTTAATGGGAATTTATATTAAGCAAAAAATATTTTCTAATAATTTCTACAACCATTTATGAGTTTACAGACATATCTTTGTTGTGATGACGAAATGAGGTTTAATTTTCAGTCTGGCAATGGACGGCTTTATGAAATCAATATATTGCGATGGACCTACAAGCGATTGCCAACAATAATTAAGGTAGTGAAAATACTTTAAGATAACAAGGTGATAAACTTTTACTGATTTTTACCGCCCTTTACAATTCAGGGTAAACCTGGATCTAATTTACTTTTAATGCAATAATTACAGGAGTTCATGTTTCAGCTTTGTACAGTGTCGCAGAGATGGTAAGCGCTTAGAGCTGCTTGATCTCCTCACTGGTGTCATGTTGGCAAAATTGCCATCTTTTGGTCGTCCGGAAATTCAACACTTAATCCATGGTAGTCATTTTTTTATACCCTATTCTAAGGGTATATTAATTTTCACGCAAAGTTTGTAACATACCTTAATATTGCCCGTAGACCCCTAAAAGTTACTATATTTATGATCAGCATCGATAGTAATGTCGATCTAGCCATGTCCGTCCGTCCGTCCGTCCGTCCGTCGGCAAAAATTAGGCCTTTAACCTGGACCTAGAGAGCTGAAATTTTAACCATATACTCTCTAGGGTCCCGAAATAATCAAGTTCACGAATTTTTGAAATCCGCCCACAGACGTCTCATCTATGACTCCTAAACCTGTTCGGGATAAAAAAATTTCAAAATCCGCCCAGTGACACGCCCACAAATAAATAAAACTATTTTTTTGAAAATCCAAAGTTTGAGCTAGGGAGCAGAATATGTATATATATATTATAATATATACTCTCTAGGGGCCCTTGATGCTCATGTGTTAATTTTTTTTTTAAATCCGCCTACTGACACGCCCACAATTAAATAAAACAATGTTATTGAAACACCCAAGTTTGAGCTAGGGAGCGTTTTTTTTTTGATAAAATCCTTTAAATGTTATATAACAAAATACTCGTATGTAGAGCGTTCTTAACAATTCAACCATACTTAGACTTTTGTCACGCCCACTTATGAGGGATAGGAATAAGAATAGGGTATCCAACAGTTCGCCCAAGCGGACTGTAGCCCGTCCCTATGTTTTTTAAATGAAAAGTGAACTGAAATGTTTGCCTTCATGGCTCTGAAATTACAGGATAAAGGCATAATCTGCGCAGCACCATTTTAGACCATTTAGTGTTGGGTACCGATGTACTTTAAAGAGGGTTCGCTGATGAACTGGCAAGAAAAATCTGTGAAAAATGCAGCTAGAAAACTTGGGTATTGCACACATCATATTTGTCCGTAGCCAAACGAAGAATTTTGAAAGGCCTGGCGTGAAAAATAGGAAAACTAAGGGCATTCTGAATCTAAGCAGATCTCAAGACAGAATGGCAATCGGCATCCTCTTTGGACACTGCGGTTGAGCAGCAATACTTTGTTGATACGCATTTGCAATGCAACCTTGTAGCAAATCATCAAGAATAATTATTTTGGATGCGTTTAAAAACTTGCGACTTTATTTGTTCGAGTTTTGGATCTTATGACTTTGCATCTAATGCGCATCTGATGCAATTTATAACTCACTCTGCCTTCTTAGGAAGCATACAAACATACTGTGATGAAAAAACCCCTTTAGCGTAAGCAAATTATAAAAAAAAAAATTATTGGGATTTCATAGGGAAATTAAATGTTTTGAGAAAGGATTTTGAGATGTTGACGAGTTTTCATAGTTTTAGTTTCCCTAAAGATCACGATGGGCCCATCTAACCTAACCTACCGAAGGCTGGGCACTTGACAAGTGCTCCGCCAGTTGGCGTTTCTAGAAATTATTTCGTTTAATTCTTCAGAAAATTTGAAGTAGTTAAGAGATTGTAGTAAGTATCACAGTGCCCACTAATGGTGGAATTTCAAGTAGATGCCATAAACAGGGCAATGTGTTGTAAGTGTATGGGGGTCATGCCTCACCCGCTGCGACCCCCTGCTTGCAGTCACTGGATTTCGAGTAGGTGCGAAGTTGGAGTAGGTGCTTTGTTTGGTATATTTTTAAAAATCTTTCCGTTTTTTATACTTGCGTTGGAAATAATCGCTTAACACTGTTTGATTCGAAAAAATATTCAATTTCCTGGGAGAAAAAAACTATTTATGGACATTATGTTTTGAAATTGCGTCTTTTCATTTGGGCCTTGTGTCTCATTTTCGACGAAGAAGATTGCTTATATCCCTTTTTATATTATCCTCGATCAAAATATCCCAGAAAAATATCCTAGCAAAATATCCCCTCTAAAATTCTCCTTTAACACACTATCCTCAAAATCCCCAAAAATAAAGTTACCCCAAGCATTATGGGATCTACCATAAATATCAAAAGTAGATCTCATAATAGTGCCTCGGTGGTTCAAAACTCTGGATACCTCTTCGACTGACAAAAGAAAAGAATATTTTGACCGAGATTATTATAAAAAAGGATAATTGCAGCCTAAACCACAAATTCCAAACTCAATTCAGGACTTGTGTCCCCTCGGAGTGAGACATAGCCCCCGAAAAAAAAAGTTCGGGAATTTTAAGGCCTTTCTCCTTAGCGATTGTAAAGAAACGTTGACTAATATCGTGCATGTTCAACCGCTGACATGGCAAGTTTGACTTCGTTGGGAATAAATTCATTAAAGGCGCATTTTTTTGCGACCTTTAACCTAGCCCGTTTGTAGTATATGTAGTATTCAATATTTTGGTAACAGGGAGATACCCGTATCATCTTAAAACGAACCATCAATTAATTTGCACTTCAGGAATGTTTGCAAATCACAAAATTGGTCAAAATATTTCGAATCGTCTATTTTAGCATTTTTTTGAAGTAAGACGATCACACAAAGTGTATTTGACTAACGGGAAAAGAAAGTATACATCGGAAGAGTGTAACCAATGATATTTTATGTTGACGTGCTAAAAAGTTTCAGAAGACAATAATCAATAATGGAAGCATGCACGTGTCGAAATCGTTAAAAAGAGACAGAGCACTCCTGTATTACGCAAATGCAACAACACCAGCCTCAGACATGCCTGACGATGTCGATTGAGGACGAACTGGCGAACCCACTCAGGCGGGCCATTGGGGATGTGGTAAAGTGGGAGGGTTATGATCCCTTATTCTGGTCATTCCATAGTCGTAGAGGAAGAAGAAGAATACTGTAATAAAGAGCAAAGAGAAGATACACAAATAAAAGAGAGCAGAAAAAATATCTAAACAAAAACAACGAGGTCCCTAAAATAGATGTTCTGGAAACCTTTCCTTAAACCAATTCACTTGTCGAATATTTAAAAAAAAAAAAACCCACTCATTTTATGCTTATTTTCCACTCCAAGCTTATTTGGTTCGTGTACACAATGCTTTCTATTTTGAATTTGTAAATAAAAAGCTCGCTGGCGTTTCCCAGGGTCCTTTTTTTTCTTCCGAGAAATTTCTGTATATCTTCGACATCTCACCTTTGGCGTCAACTTCGAAATTATTGACATTTCAACTGCAGTTTTAAACTCGAATAAAAGTTTGATTTTTGTTAGGATTAATGACTTCCATTATTCTTTTTATAAAAAAAAGTAAAACAAATTCATTGTTTTTATTTATTTATTTATATATTTTTGTTTTTGCCAGCAATCGATACACAGGAACTGCTGGAACGTTTATTCCATTTTCCATCACATTACATCTGTCTCTCAAGATTCCTTTGACGCTTCAAGAGGCCATCTTCGCCTCCCCTATTCCGTTTTGTTGGGAATGTCCACGAATGGAGACTTAAAAAAAAATACATACTTTCGCCGACTTCCGTGTAGTTCTTTACCAAACAGA
This sequence comes from Portevinia maculata, assembly GCA_949715645.1. Classification (NCBI taxonomy): domain Eukaryota; kingdom Metazoa; phylum Arthropoda; class Insecta; order Diptera; family Syrphidae; genus Portevinia; species Portevinia maculata. Next base: position 210,326,263 of record OX454527.1, on the reverse strand, counting down.
CTGTATTTATTTGCCTTCCGTCACATCGCATTGAAGTTTGTATATTCAAAATGAATGTAGTATGTTTTAAGTTATTTTTTTTTGAGGTAACTATCAGTGGTTATATGGCCTAAAAAAAAGGGGCACTCAAAAAAGGTCAACAAAAAATAAACACTCTTAACACAAAATATGTGTGGCTTGGTTACCTGAATCGTATATGGTGCCCTGTTGTAGCCATTCATACGCCCGAGTGAGCAGATAACATGAGGATGAGCCTTTTAGTTATATACGGATTGGAAATGTATTTCCGCTTTCCTTTCACCAATGGATTTGATGTTGTTTGGGGTTTTTGTTTTTTTGTTTTCGGATAACCAACTTGGAAATAGGTTTATTTTTAATGGAAATATGATTAAATGTCGTTTTGGGAATATGTTTCCTTTTTTCTGAAGCGAGAAATCCGATTTCCTTTTTTTAATCTTTGTATCCTTAAGATTTTATCGCTTGTGTTCGGCCTTGGTATTTTTTGTGAAAAATCTGATTGTTTTTGATTTAAAGTTATCGTCTTAAATTTTCGGTAAAAGAAGTAAGAAAATGTTGGAAGAAGGATTCTGACATTTTCTTCGGTTTTGCATACAAATATGGTATAAGGTTTAGTTTGGTGGGTGTTTGTGGACAAAGTGTGTTAAATTAAATAGTTGTACGAACAATTGAGATATACGGAGGAGTCTATTCTCCGTTTGGATTCGGGAAAACTCGTTCTGCTCTTTACGTCAATGGTCTAGGTGGACGAATCTGATGAAATGCGTAATTCCCAGAAATATTTAGCCAGCATAAAAACAATTCTCAGACTTAGTTTGTGAAGGGAGTGCATCAGCGACCACTTAGTTAATTTACTTAAATCAATGAATAAGAAAGTTGGTACTGTCAAGTTCAAAGGAAATATCCTTTGAATCCTGTCAAAAAGACAATATCAATCAACATTCCGATACAAACGCGAAAGACAGGGAGGCCTAAAAACTCCTGGATCACACAAATGCAGCAACACCAGCATTTGATTGGCCTCAGCGACGAAGTGATTCAAAATCGGGAGGTCTGACACTATTTTCTGAGGCCGAACCGACGAACGCAAAAGGTGGACCAGTATGGATGTAGTTAAGTGTGAGGGTTATGATCCCTTTAATCATGATCATAGTCTCACCGCCATTAAAGGAAGAAGACGATTTCTAACCAATGTTTCTCTCTTTGGGATCCCTGTTAAGAACTGTTTATTTAAGCATAAGGACTTATGAAAGCGGTCTGTGATCACGCTGTTCATGTCAAGTTCCGGAAGTGCAGCGGATAGGGGCATTAGTTCCGTGTGGTTACGAAGCCTTATCTCATTTAGCTATATTAAACTTGCTGCACTGCTAATTGCCACTTTAAGTGCTTCAATAGCAACTATAGGGCAAGTTCGCATAGCTCCGGAGATACCTGGACTTGCAAGCCGCTGTACCCTTTGGAGCTTTGCGATTTATGCGGCTTTTGTCCAGCATACTTTAGAACCATATGTAATAATAGACCTGATTATCATTGTATAGATCCAGTGGGTGATCTTTGGAGAGATACCACAGGTTCTGTCCGACAAAGCTCTGGTAGATTTTGTAATTTTGTCGTCAGTGAGAGTCCTAATTTAGCCTTCTGTCTTGGATTACTCCAAGATATTTGACTAATTCGGAATAATGAACGATCGTGTCGTTATTTGAAATTTGACTTAAGGTGAAATTTGACTTAAGGTTAAATTTCTTCTTTTGAAAAGATGTCCCCATTTGAACCAGTCTAGGGCCGTCTTTAGGGCGTTTTGCATACGTGCTGTGACCTCGTTTGCTTCTTTGCCACCAACGATATGATGACTATGTAATCGGCGTATCCAATTGTATTGAAACCTAAATTTCTCAATATATAAATCACGTCGTCAATGACCTATGACCACAGGAGGACGATAGCACTCCTCCCTGTGGGCAACCCCTTACGGCTGAGACTGATACTAAAGTCGGTTCTTATGAAGCAGTTATTTTATGACTTTCAAGCATCCCTTTGATCGATTTTATAGTGGGTTGGTCTTTATTTTTGTGATGCAAAGCATTTGATATGGAATCATATTCTTTGTTTTCAAAACCACACTCTATATCCAGAAAGGCGCATAGTGCGATCTCTTTGCACCTTTAGGCGCTTTTGTTGATTTTAACAGAGCACTTTCAGTCAATTTACCTTTCTGATATACAAATTGACATGGGTGTAGAGACTTGCTGTTTACAAAGCATTCTCTGATGTGAACGTCGATAATCCTTTCCATTGTTTTCAAAAAACGATGTCAAGCTCATGGGAGGGAATGATTTAGGTTCACTCGGCTTGCTACCTGGTTTGGGGATGATTAGTACATCTACTTCTCTCAAAGTGTTTGCTATATGCCCCGGTTGAAACTGAACCTAAATAAGGCAATCATGGATCATGGTAGGTATCAAGTAATCCATACCTTTTTGGATAAGGCCGAGAAGATACCGTCTGTACCCGGTGCCTTGAATGGTTTAAATGAGTTTATCGCCGACTTAACCTTATCCGCAGTGAATAGTTTTTTTCGAATAAACTGTTAATTCTGTTGAGGTTTCTTTGAGTTGAAACCTCCGCTGAATGGTCATTCGATATGCCCATAATAAAGGAATCTGGAATGTGAGTCTGAAGCAAAATTTGTAAATTTCTTTCATCAAACAGAAAAGAACAAATCTGTTACAGACTACTAAATAGTTACACATTTTTCACAACAGATAATAAATGGGATATGAAAGTATTTCTATTATAATGGGTCTTTCATTAAGGCCCTGACAACTTCTTTTTTGAATAAAATGCAAACTACTTAAGATATCTCAAAAAACATTTTATTGGCTTGAATTACTACCAAAACATTTATGAATGGAATTCGACTTCGTTCATATGTCCACCACGCCGGGAACGTATGCAGCGGTCGATACATTGAACACAATTTTCATTCCATTCCAATTCATGCAATTGCTCAAAGAAATGACGTTCCAACACGTCTCTGTAGCGAATACCATTTACCGTACCGTGACGGTCATTTTTCATCGACGAAAAAAAACGCCTCAATGACGCCACCGGTATAAAAACCGCACCAAACAGTGACTTTTTGCGGATGAAGCGCTGTTTCATGAAGCACATGAGGGTTCTCACCTGTCCAGTAACGCATATTTTGCTTATTGGTGAAGCCGTTTAACCAAAAATGCGGTTCATCGCTGAAGATGATTTTGCGATGAAATTCTTCATTTCCTTCCATCATGTCCAGAGCCCAATTCGAGAACGTACGTCGCTTCATATGATCAATTGGCCTTAGTTCTTGAGTCAGCTTGATCTTGTGAGAGTGTAGGCCAACATCCTTACGCAAAATTCGCCATAATGTGGTCTGGGAAAGGCCCAATTCTTGAGATCGCCGTGAATTTGACTGATTTTGCTGGTTTGCGACGGACGCCTCTACGGCAGCATTCTCCACACTTCGGGCAAAACGTAGTCTTACTGGCACGGCAAAATCAAGCAGCGAATAACCTGACTGAAATTTGTTCACTATACTATGAATTGCTTGTCTACTGGGACGATAATTACGACCGAAAATTAGCGTTAACGCTCTTAAAGGTGCGACCACCGAATCGGAATTTCGGTAGTAAATTTTAATTATTTGTAAAAGTTGTTCCTTCGTGTACTTCACCATGATAAAAATGTTGATTTTACTGAATATGTTGCCATTGACAGTTCGGTAATCGGTTTAAGGGTGCGTTCACACTGGAAGTTTGAAGTTGTCAAATCCCTTCTGAAAGACCCTTTATAATTGAAAGTCTATAGACTCGTGATTAGCGACCGAATTCGCCTGTCATAAGCATCGAGAAATATTTTCATTGAATCCATAATTAACTCTATGTTGCGATATAAGAAAGATGTTGTAGGCTCTAAGAACATAGGAAGGGCAGTTAAATCCAATAATTTCTATCAGAAATGGACAATTCATGTGATAACTAGTAATATCTCTAATAAACATTATTTCGAGATACTTGCGAGAAATTTCAAGCGGCTGCAAACCGAAAAGTAAACATCTGGTATTATACGAAGGTCTGACAATATTCCAGCAAAGAACGTAAAACAAACTCCTAGTAAAACGTATTTGAATCTTTTCTACTTTGTAAGTATGAATTAAGTAGAAGGGTGGCGACGGTGTAGAGCTTAGTGTGTTGGCTTGTGACCCGTGCGGTGCAGGTTCAATCCCCCGTGGGGAACAACAACATACGCAACCCATTCTCCAGCCTCTACACCAAAAGGGGGATTTCTGCCCGGCAGTACAATGGACCGTTACCGAATCTGAGTGCTCTGGGATTTCGATTTCCTTTTAAAATAAAAAAAAAATGAGTTAAGTAGAAGGGGCTCCAAATATTTAACGCCATATTCCAGAAGTGACCTGACATAGGCGAAATAAAGGCATTTAAGTGTTTGTGGATCCTTAAAGTCCTTTGAATATCTTGTTATAAATCCGAGCATAGAACTGGATTTATGTAGCTACTATATAGTCTATGTGACATGAGAAATTTAGTTTCGAATCAAAAATGACCGCTAGATCTTTTTTGTCGTTTGTTTTGCGAGAGTTCTCGCATGTATGCTGTTTTCGAAACAAATGGACGGAAGACGTTGACAAAACGTGAAACTTTGACACTTTGAGACGTTAAGTTGTATTTTTCTTCATTTTTTATATAATGAACTCGCACTAAAGGGATTTAGGAATACCCTTATAATATAATAGTTACACAGCGCGTGCGTTAAGGAAATTAGGGTTAGAAGATAGAGAGAGATGCCGACGCACGTTGGTTTTAAATGTTTGTATATTATAATGTGTAGAAAAATGGAAAAAATAAATTATTGTTCACGCACCACACATATAGATTGAGTAGGTCTTTTTGAAGATTTAAACAATCAGACAAATTTTTAAAAGCATAACACATTTTTAAATCATCGGCGTACATGAGTTATTGATAATTAACAAGAACATTTGGGATATCATTGATTAGTAACAGGAATAAAAGAGTCCCCGAATGACTACCTTGAGGAACTCCGGACGCCACTTGTATGGTATCAGAAAGAGTGTTTCCTGTTCTAGGGAATTGTGTCCGTTCAGATAGATACGACTTCATCCATTTCAATAGATTTAGATTTAGATTTATTAGTTATAATAAGAATCGCTGTACATAGAGAGCAAAGCACTTATAAATAGTACAGGTACAAGTATTAAATATATTAAAAATAATTTTTAAATGTATTTAGAAGAAGAAAGAGATTTGATAAGAAAAGAAAGATGAAGATACAGAAGAAAGATACTGAAGAGAATAAATATACACCAAGAACTAAGATAACGAAAATAAGTGTGAGTGATTTCAGTTTGGTACAAAATGAGAATAACACGCCGATGAAAATTGTCTATATTCGATTTTATTCCTCACCTGGTGCGGCAGCTGGTTCCAAAGCCGAACAGCATGAACAAAAACTGTCTGCGAGATGTCAGGCAGGTATGAGTCGATGGTTTAATAGTTAAACAACGGTTAGACCGGGAGAAGGAAAGTTTGTTGAACAAATACTCTGGTTGTTGTCTGTGAATAATCTTGAAGAGCAAGATACAGGACCGATATTTTAAAAAGGCATCAAGATCGCAACCAAGAAGTTTACGACGTTCTGTTGAGACGTGGTCATATCTCCGTAGATTGAAGACATACCGAGCAGTCGAATTAAGTGCCTTTGTTAGCTTAAGAAGAGAAATGTAGTCTGAGTTAGCAAAGATTTCACAACCGTATGAGATAATAGGCACAATAAGTGCTTTAACAAGTTTTAATTTAACTTCAACTGGAAGTATTGCTTTGCTGACAGATAAACCTCTGAGCGATGCATATATTTTGGATACTATGGAACAAATATGGTTGCTCCATGTAAGCTCACTGTTAAAATTAATTCCGAGATTTCGTACATGGGCGACATATTCTACATGGGTGGAGTATAGTTCTATAGGAGGAAAGATAGAAAGACAAGGTGGATGCTTAGAGATGGGGATGATTTTAGTTTTTTCAGGATTAAGCTTGAGAGCATTTTGTGTGGACCAATTCGTAATAGAACGTAGATCCTCGTTAATTTTTGCAACAGAATCTTCCACCATACTAGAGCTGTGTCAATCGTGATTGATTCGATCTTTTTGACCCGATCACAATAAAGTGTTGGTGATTGCAATCACAATGCCCGAAGTCAATCGTTCATCGAGTCAATACTTTTGTTCTGTTCTGACTAATTCATTTCTTTATTACTGATTTCTTATCTACTGAACCAATAAATGTGTTAATATATCAAAATATTTTTATTTATTTCGGCTTATTTCGTTTTACCAACACATATTTGTTCTACAAAAATATCGTTTCTGTGCAATAACCTCCATTTCCTAATTATTCAAAGGCGTTTTGGTATTTTTGAGTGTATTCACTCTTACAATCCATTCGATTGTATCTGTCTCTATCGAAACTAAATTGAACGAATGAGGATTGGGGTTTTTGATTGTATTGAAATTGAATGGAGCAATACAATACTCCCATGTCCCATCTGTCATTGATTGATTGAATGATTGATTGAAATGACCGAATCATTTTTTCAACCAATACTTGAACGATTCGATCATTAAATTTGAACGATTGACACAGCTCTACACCATACCAATGGGAAAGCTTAGGTAAAGCTGAACGTCGTCTGCGTAGACATGAAATTTACAATGGGACAGTACAGTAGGGAGGTCATTAATAAATATGGTAAACAGTAAAGGGCCCAGTATAGATCCTTGTGGGACACCACTACTAACAGCAAGGAGGGTTGATATTTTGGAGTTGTAAGATACAGCTTGGACACGGTTAGTGAGATATGAGTATATAAGCTTGTTAGAGGGAACAGAAAAATTGAATATTGTGGAGAGTTTGTTACACAGAATTGACGGATTTACACAATCGAAAGCTTTAGAGAAGTCGAGCAAGGCCAAGAAAGTAGTTTTATCCTCATCGATAGCTTGCCGAATGTCATCAGATACTTTGAGTAAAGCTGTTATGCAACTGTGTCCTGAACGGAAACCAGATTGCATTGTTGTCAATAGCTTATTGCTCTCGAGGTATTCCTTTATTTGGCGACTTATGATTGAGTCCAATACTTTGGAAAGAAACGGAAGTATTGCAATTGGTCTGTATTCCGGAGCATTACCTTTCTTCGGAATAGGTACAATTTTAGCTTTTTTCCAAGCGGTTGGGTATGTGGAAGTCATAAGAATAGTGTTGTATATATGCGTAACATGGGGTAAAATGAGAGGAAGAAGTATTTTAATGAAATCTGGATGGACGTTGTCCAAACCAACAGATTTACACTTCATAGATAATATCGTCATTCCAACCGCGTAAAAATCTGCTCTGTTGAATGCGAAGCCATCCATTCTACTATTATCAAATAAAGTCAAGAAAGCCGAAGAATTGAATGTATTGGAAGGACCTGAAGTAGCGAGATGGTTATTTAACTCTTCAATGTAAATGTCATCGTTATTACCGGAAATATTTTTTTTACATAGACCAATTTCGCGAATTCGGTTCCAAAGAAATTTTGAGGAGCGGTCAGAATTAAATTTGGCACTATAGTACCTCAATTTTGCAGTTTTTATCATGCAGGTGACATGATTTCTGCTGGATTTATAGTCTGCATGCATTTCAGTACAGCGAAACCTCTTCCAACGTCGGTACAATATGTCCCTTCTCTTCATAGCATCAAATATTGCATTTGAAAACCACGGACAGGATTTTGTTTTAGGAACCCGCGTTTTGCATGGGACATGTCTGGTGAACAGGTACTCCAGACTTACATTTAGGAACTCTACTTGTTTATTAACATCCGACGACAGATAGATATTGCACCATTCAAGACTAAGGCATTCAGAGAACAGACTTTCAACATTAATACTACGAAAATCACGATACTGGATGGGTTGTGGGGAACTTCTATTTATATTTACGAGTACATTGAAGGTAGCGAAAATAAGGTCATGATATAAAAAGACAGGTACAGATAGTTGACTGTAACATTTCACAAGACTTTCATCACTTGTCAGGAAAACATCTAACAATGACGGTAAGCAGTTCGGTTTAAAATGGGTTGCGTTAGTAGAATTAAGGAGAAACAAATGAAGAGCCCTCATAGTGTTAATAAATATGGTTGAGTGAAAAAATGTCTCTTCTCGGTCGCGAATGATTGATCATAAGTACTAACTTTTTGTTGGTACCGATTACCAAAGCTAGTAAATGGACTAATCCGGGTACTAAGGCGGTTTAATACTAATGTGAAGAGATTGGCCATAAGTCTGTCGGTTTCGGACGACTGTCACTTCAACCTAACCAAACCTAACCTCTCCCTGTAAAACAGGATGATTCTCATGTCCGTTATTATTCGAATGGTTTTTATCAACATTCTGTCTGTTTGCAATAATAATCAATCCATCCTTCATTCCAAATTTCAAACATATCGCAACACCTGCCTCAGAGCATCGATTATTTACCTCCATGTGGATCAATTTGCGTATCATATGTCCCTCCCCAGCTTCAAGGACCGAATGTTGACAATGATAATGATTATGGCATCAATTTTTAACACATGTGCTACTCCACGAAAGCCTCACCAGCCAATTGTCGACTTATTTCAAGCAAACATATACAAATATTCCATCTCAATTGCCATTATATTCCCAAAAGGCTAACAGCAAAGCAATACTACGCGCACGTCCATTAACGAAAACATTATTTTTAATTACGTTCAACAGCCGACATCCAATCGAATCGATTTCAATTTTTAACTTCACTGATGGAACAAATTAAAGTTAAAAAAAAAATAAAAAAAAAATTGTACATGTAAGAATAAAAGTCAACAACCAAAAGAACGAGGTCACTCCAGAGACCATGTTCAACATAATTGTTGCAATACAATATTGCAACCACTCTTCTACATATGCATTCCCTCGTCCTACCCACTTATGCAGCATAAAAAATAAAAAAAAAAACATTCAAAAATGTAAATAAAAAAAAATTTATATCCATCATTCATTCAGTTTTATTTACACAATTTTTACATCTTGTACAATTTCAGATAAGCGACATCCATCAGTTTTACACGAAAAACCATGATATGCTACTAGACATAGATATGGAATATAAAATGGGTATATCAGCCTCTGCGGTCAGCCAACTTGCTTGTCATCATCTCGTTACCATGTATTCGTTGCTGATGGGTCTAATTTCACTTTTTACCATCGGGTTTGCAACATTTTAACAATACTATCGATAAGTGAAGTTATTTTCTGCAATTTATTTATTTTATTTTTGTTTAGCTGGTTTATTTTTTGTGTTTTAAAAATAACTATATAAATGTATGTTGGTTATTCTATATGCCCTAAAATGTTGCGTTTGTTTTTCTGGGAATATTATTTGAAAAATATTTCAGAAAATGTGCCTTAAATTTCTGTAAACTATTTTTAATATTTTTTCTATTCTTTTAAAGAACTTTTACTTTTAAGCTTTACGTTTAAATTTATTTTTAGAAAACGTGTTTTTAAGTTTGAAGTTTTTTTTTGTAATACATGTGTAAATTAGTAAAATTGAAAGACGATGATGGAATGTAAGTATAGGCAAGCCCAACGGACACGTAACTAGCTAATAAGTTTAATTATAATTTAGGACTAAACATAAGTAAGTGTAAATACGTACTTTTAAATTAAAGAACATATATGTGCATAGTGTAAGAGAAATTCAAGCGGAAATTATTAGCATTTAAAGACTAATACGCTTGAGAAAAAGAAATCAGGGGGTTGAAGTCGTTGAAGGGTTACAAAAGGGGGGAACTTTTTTTTTAAATGAATATTCGCTTTAAGTTTATGCTAGACAATTTTAACGGCTTTCTTAAAGAAGTAAGGTTAGGCTAGGTAAGGTGGCTGCCTGGGCAGGAAGCTTCAGTGCTTATTAGGATATAACTCCGATAAAAAAGTTAGAAGATGCAGAGTAAAAGCAGTGCACACACGATTCCAATACATCTGCAGAGGAGCAAAGTGAAGTGACTGTTGCAGTCGAACCACAGTTCTGATCCCATTTCTGCTCGGCGGTAAAAAAAACATACCGAGGGTGACTGCTTCAGTCCAAACTCCTGTATTTTATCTAGCCCTAAGAGTGGAGTGCTAAATGAAGTGACTGTTTCAGTCTAACCTCAAGCAGTCCCCTCACTCGAATCCCAGCCTGTTGCTCAAGATCCCTGGCAGGGGCCCGTGTATCTTCCCGATGAAACAACAAAACAAAAAAACAAACGCAACAATCTGCTAAGATTCGCGTGGGGTGACAGTTATCAGTTCAAACGCCAGACTGATCCCGAGTCACTGCACAGCGGGGAGAGAGCTTCCTGGGGTGACTGCTTCAGTGGTGACTGAGATGACTTTATTCGAAACACAAAACCACCCTCTATTCTCTTACAGATAATACCGAATCAGGTGACTGCTCCAGTCGCACCCTGAAAAACTTTATTTGAATCCATGGAAAGGAATGGAGGGATGGGACGGCTGCACAGTCGAACTTCGGTTCTTGAGGGTAGTGGCTGAAGCATACGAACCCCTGAATGCCACGCCCGTCGTGGATGGAGTGTTTCTTGGGATGACTGTTGCAGTAAGAACTTCAATCACTGGTCCACGGAAAGGGGTATGGAAGGCTGGTTGCCATAGTCGTAGTGGGCTTCAATTTCAACTTAGCTTAACCATCTGGGTATTGTGACGAATATGCTTATGCAGCAAACATCTGTCTCGCTAAGCTCGCTTAAATCTTCAAAGAAACCTTAAAGAAGTTAGAGCGAACGTTCTATTCGTTTACTCTTGCACCAACATTTTTTTTAATTAACCTCTGCCCATTAGGCTGCCACTGCGACCTGAAAGATCGATTGTTTCGAAAATGGTTAACTTTATCAAGAAACGTACCCCCTCCCTTATGAAGGTCAGTATATCCTTCGTTGGTCCCTACCAAACGGGTTGGCCTCCAGCGATCAAATAAACATGTCGAGACATGTTCTCACATACAAGGTTCACTGCAGACAGTACTGAGTATCTACATTGAGCACAGTTTTTTTTAATAAGTCCACCCATTTAAATGAAACGCAACTTCTTTGTCTACAAAGGCATCCACAGAAAATTCGTTTTGTTTGAGGGACTTCTTGAATGTTCTAGTAACTGTATGAAGGGCTTTCCCAGCGATCTGCCTTTGATATACCTATGCGTGTTGTGCACCCCATTACTATCATTGCAATAGCATTTCTAATGTTTTTATAAGTAAGGATGAAGCCATTATCGACTTATCCTTGGCTGTAGAGAGACTGGTTTTCCTGCTGTGAAAATGAAGACCACTATCGATTTGTTCCAGCTTTTTAGAATGCATTCCAATTTAGAGTAACCTATGACGGTCCATGTTGAACAAATTTCTCACTTTTCAGTTGGATTCAGAAGGGTAATCAGAGTTAGCGTGGTTGTCGCAGGTCATAGTGAATACAGCGCCGCCGGTGCCACCAAATGTTAGTACTAAATGAGGTATATACTACAGTGAATAATAACAATATTAAAAAAACTGAATAAAATGTTTGAAAGCTGGTTCCTGGGTTCAACAAGAATTAGAAATTTATTCCGGTATAAGGTGGTTAAAGTAGGATGTTGGACCATTCATCGATAGCTTTTTTTTTAACTGAGGAAACGAGAAGCTAGTTTCTGACCATTGGAGTTTGCCTGTTGAGTTTTCGCGGCTTTCTTGCCGAAGGCATTCACATTTTATGAATTTCTTTATCAAGACTTCAATGAACCTGTGCGTGCTCTGCTCTTTGAGTTGAAACATAAACATAAACCAAAACAACCTTGATAATGTCGGAGCATGGTCGTACCTAAAGGAAGAAGAAGAAGCGAACATGAAAGACATTATTTCCAATGAATGGTTGATATTGTTCCAATATATGAACTTTCGGTTATATAAACAGACCAAATAATGTGACTTACTTACTTAGGTGGCGCTAAAATTCGAGGTGGACCTGGGCCTCGACCAACACACCTCTCCATTAAGCCCGATCTTTGGCTAACTGCCTCTAGTTGCGCACTCCAAGTTGGTCGAAGTCCCCTTCCACTTGTGCGCGCCACCTAAGGAGAGGTCTTCCTCTACTGCGTTGTCCCTCCGGGTTTGAATCGAAGACTCTTCGGGCCGGAGCGTTGGTGCCATGCGCTCTAAATGTCCTGACCTTTCTGATGAGGTCGATGTCGCTGTACAGCTAGTAGAGTTTGCTGTTATATCTCATCCTCCAAAGCCCGTCAACGCAAACGGGACCGAAAACCAGTCGAAGAATTTCGCGTTCGAAACTACCAAGAAGATCTTCATCCGCCTTTGCTAACGTCCAAGCTTCTGCGCTATAGATTAGAATTGGGATGATGAGGGTTTTATACATAGCCCCTTTAGTGTTTCTCGACAAGGCCTTATTTACAGCTGCCCTCTTAGCCCAAAGAAATAGCGGTTAGCAAGTGTAACTCTTCGTGTGATTTCCGCTGTGGATTTGAATTCATTTCTCGCGTTTTTCTTCCCCAAATATTTGATCGGGAGTTTATGGAAGACTGTAAGTTTTTTTACTTGTACAAACGAAAATGAAACATAGGTGAAATTTATTATTTATTTTATATTTAGTATCCTATGAGGCGTCAACAGCCACGGTTCCAATGGATATCCAGCGTCCTAATAATCAAAGTGTTAAAGGGTTTCATGGTGTAAATTAATATAAGCAAACAATTTATAAGTTACCCAGAAGCCAAGCCACACAAATACTCCTGTTCAAAGTGTGTCCTTATAGCGCGCTTACATTCCAAATGAAGTAGTCAGGATATGCACCAGGATGGGAAGCTTCGACGTACCGAATTCTCAATTCGTCATCACAAAACTGCAAAAAATAAATTGTATTTAAAACAAAAAGCACACATAAGCAAACTTACCAGCAAAATATTCAAGCTGTATGTTCCTTTCCTATTATAAAATAAATGTTAACTGAAGGCGCAACGATCCGAACGTGCGGGCCCGTCAAGGCATGCTACAATACCAGGAAAGTTATGTTCAGCTACTTTTCTTTTTTCTTTCGGCGCCTTCAATACGTTTATGCATTATGGACAAAGCTGCGCCTCCAAGATATCTGGGACTTCTGCGAGCACCTTACTAAAACTGGATTGGGCCAGACCAATACTATGGTCTTTTCCAAACCCCGTTTGGTACCCTCCATCGGCAAAAAGGCGCAAACATGCACTCAGTTTTACTACTGGTGGTAGCAAATCGCATTTTAGCCCACTGTAGGGATGATGTTAGTACCTCCAACAAATATTTGAATGCCACCTTGTTAACCCTATAATAGTTTTGAAACCTAAGAAACAAAACGGTTAATAAAAATGTTTGTGCAGTTATACTTACAAGGATTGAGGCAACTCCAGAGGATTCGAATCATCTCGTAAGCATCTTCTTATAGTCCTTGGCTGTACTTCTTGGATTTCTTCAGCATCCACTTCTTGCACTAATATTTGAATTCAATTATTTTATTTATTTTATTTCAAATGTCACAGCAGCTGTTTCGAACATTCAAAATTCACTTTCCCGACTTCGAAGGGAAAAATTGTCTCCCGAGGAATTTGGAATGGGGGAAATTTTACTCTCGTTAAAAACATCTCCCGGGGAGTTTTTTTCCCGGGGAATATTTAGAATTGGGCTGAGCTTGTATTTTGTTTTGCCCTCATTCGCCATCTAACCCATTTGTGCCGCTTGCAAACTAATACTTGCAAACTCACCAGTGACATCTCGCTGAGTTCTGCCAAGCATATCAACGTCGTCAGCGTATGCAAGTAGTTGACAGACTCTTAGAAAATTGTGCGCCTGTTGAAAAAATCACATGACAGGCCAAACAATCATTAGTTCATATATGTAAGTGGGAATTCACTGTAATGTTTTAATATTTTTTGAAAGTAAACTGCATACCTGCTGACACCTGGCGTCCTTTGGATAGATCATCAAATTTAAGCAATTCTTGCCGCCATATTTTTGATTGTTTTGATCTAAAATATGGCTAAAAACTATGTTTACAAATAGCATCTGTCATAAAAAGAGGAATTTGCTATCACTAAGTTATTATTTAAATGGAATCAAATTTTAAGAAAAATTGATTTTTATTTTAAGAAAAAATCAATATTCGACTCTTGAAAATGAAAATGACATCAAGAAAAGTCATTGTAATAATCATACAATTTTTAAATATTTTTGTCACGGTTTTATACCTCATTTTAGCACTCCACAGAAATTTTGAGAGAAATCTATCGTTTTGTAAACCTCGCTGAATCAGGAGATTAATCATTACGAGAAAGCAAATATTACAAAAAGAGAGCTCGTTTTTGTTCGAAAAAATGCACTTTGCTTGGAAAAGGACCCATACATTTTTACACCCCAATTATACCGGCGGGAAATGATTTGTCATACACAATTCAGTGATTAATATTTTTTTTATCTTTCGTTGTTCAGAAGCTAACGTCCAACTTTTTGGGAACTTGAATGAAATTATTCCCCATTATCCCAAAGCAATGCAAGACTTCACGGAATATCTTTCAGCTTTCGATTTTCTGCTAAACCCCCTTATATTTTGCCCCATCATGTTTTCTACCTTTTGTAAGACTTCAACAATCCTTCAGCTTCCTGAATCATACATAGTTTTTTACCTACACAAAAGAAATTATAGGTTGACGACTACAGCTAGGGAATAATGAAAAATAAAATAAACAAAAAGAAAAACTCACTAACAAAGTATTAACAATTAAGTTAGTTGCAATTAAAAATAAATAAAATACTATAATTATATATATAAAAAAAAACAATCTGTACATAAGACAAAAACAATTTTAAGTTAAAAGTCGTCAATATTAGGTAAGAGCAAAATAATTTGTAGAAATGCAGATATAAATTGGATGTTTGGTTGTAATTGTAAATTATAATAATATATACGTAAGAATTTGTATGGCTTAAAATAGAAAATAGAAAAAATTACACAAAAAAAAATATATGTACAGGAAAAACAAAAAGAAGCACAAGCAAAACCAAAAATATTTAAAACAAAATAAAAATACTATTATTATATGCTCGACCCATTGAGACTAATATGTATTAAAAGTTTGTACACTATAATTTTACGTAGAGTATTTGTATAAGCAAATAAAAAAAAGTAAAAAGATAAATAATGTAATACAATTATTAGAAACAAATCCGAACCACTAAGTGAAATGAATTACCAAATACAAGCTTAATTGTACATACACATTATGAAGAGAAGAGTAAAATAATATTTGTGGGTTTTTGAAGAAAATGTTCCACGTAAGAATCTAGTTTTGAAAATAAGCGAAAGTCTTCGCAATTTTAAGAAATGATTGATGAATGGAAGGAAGGCAGGCATATAGGTAAACCCTCGAATTTCAGAATAATTTAATTTAGCGAATGGATTTTAAATTTAGCTTGGAGTTCAAAATTACTGATTGCTATCTGAAGGTTAGATTAGTATGCATGTCAAATATGTATTCAAATGACCACAGGCAAAAGACCAAATAATCTGTCAATTGACCAAAAGATCAACGTTGTCAAGGTTGTATAGGGTGTTCTTTATAGGGGCATACAATTTTTTTTTTAAATAAAACACAACAAATTTTGGCTTTATTAGCTCACAAATTTCATGGCATTTAATGTTTAAAAATAATTTCTGGCATAATGGCCTCTGTGACTGTGCCTTTTTCGAGCATACCAAGTCTTATTTCATCAATAGTGCGTCGAATGTTGACTTCTTAGTGATCAATCGTTGCTGGTTTATCAGCTTAGACCAGAGATTTGACGTACCCCCACAAAAAGTAGTCCAAAGGTGTCAAATCGCACGAACGAGGTGGCCAACTCACAGGTCCATTTCTTGGGATGATTCGGTCACCAAACGCTTGCCTCAACAAAGTCAAGGGTGGAAGAAGTGCTCTATAAGTTTGGCGAACAGAGCGCGAATTTCGGAAATAAATTTCCACTATTAGTAAACGTTGTTCTGGTGTAAGGCTTTCCTTGGTGATTTTCCAAAGTATACTGAAAAAAAGTCGAACACACTTTATTAGTATGACAAATAGTGGGACAGTTATTCCTATCAGAAGTTGTATACCTCTATAAAAAAAAAAACCCTATATATTAGACTACGGCTGAATTCCTGAATGCAGTCCTGCCGCAGTACTGCAGCAACGTCAAGCGTTTTTTAAAGCAATATTACTGTAGTGATGCAATGTACAAGTTGGCACAAAAGCTGTCACTCGATGTTCTTTGGTTGTAATTTTTTTATTAATGAAAAATGTCCAAAGGCAGAGGATTATGTTAATTGATGTCTTAAATTTGTTTCCATTAAGTAGAGAAAATGATATCGGCTAAGATGCCGCCGCCAGAATTGATGACCATTCGGGACCGATTTATGGCTTTTTCCATCACTCTTGCCAGAACTTCCGGTGATAGGTCTTCGCATTCTTGACTGATATTTTCTGTGATGGTATGAATCTCCTTGACATAGACTGATGACTTCAAAAAACCATAGAAAAATAAGTCTGGAAAATCGGCAGAATGAGAGATTAAGCGACCCGAAATGTAGCGCTTAGAATTTCGGTTGTGGCTCGTGCAGTATGCCCCGTTGATCCGTCCTGTTTGAACCACATGTTCTCCAGTCCCAATTCATCCGATTGAGGAAGGAAAAAGTCCTTGAGCATGGCTCTATAGCGCTCGCCGTCGAGAGTAGTCGTTTGACCGGCGGCATTTTGGAAAAAATAAGGCCCGATGACGCCTCCAGCGTAAACTGAAAGTCATGCAGTAACTTTGATTTTCGGTGCGCCAGAAACGATAATTTTGCTTATTCACGTATTCACCGAGATGGAAAAGGGCCCTCATCGCTCACGAAATTAAGGAGTATAGTATAGTGATTCATGTCTTGTTGACGTTTATTTTGTATCTGTTTGTAACTCAAAGAGGTCAAAGCAGAATTGACATTTCCCGCCGAAAATAGCATCCTCCGATAGGGTTATGTCATTTACGCCACCTTGTATAACGTTCCAAATGGCAGAGCAAACGCATATACATACTGCGGAAATAAAAATCAACTTTTGCATCACAAATCGATCTGATGCAATGACATGTAGTTTTGAAAACTCATACAAAATGAAAGTGCCGGCGTGCGTGGATTTTTCTTATTTTATAGTACACTAGCTGCACCCGCCCGGCTTTGCCCGTGCTCGAGAATTCTATTGGCCAATATGTTCGAGTAGACTTCCTTATTATTGTCCATACCGGGTATCCGGCGTATGTTGCTGCGCCTAAAAAAAGAAGACCGATTTTGACCAAACTTCACAGAAACACTCTCAGGCCAATACCGTAGATTGCCTGATTTGAGCTCAACTGGTGAAAGGGACTGCACGTTTTTCTCCGCATGGCTTAGGCCGCTCACGCAACTTCGTTGTTCCGTTTAGGGTAGGTGCTTGTTGTCTGGCAGGCGCCTATGTCAGCTTACTTGTGCGAATCAAACAACAAAGCGAAAGTAAAAAACTTCGATAGAATCACTTTTCATTCACTTTCACATCGATTGTTATCAATGTGGGAAAAGCAACTTCCGATGTCCGATTCACAAAAAAAAATGCAAACAAATTCAATAAGAGTCATTTGAATAAAACATTGAACACACGATATCTCAAGAATGAAAGTGCGCACAAACACCACAATATGCTTGAAACGTTCGTGTGGTCTCCCTCTTTCATACGCGCGTTCGGATAACAAAATAGGGGACGTCTGTACGATGGTTTTTTATATGTGCGGTGTCTGTATTTGCATCGGTATTTACACGCATACGCCCATGATTCACACGATGATGTAGATACAGACATCGCACATAAATAAAAACCTTTGTACAGACGTCACCTTTCATGGAAAAAAAATTTCATTGGAATCGGTTAACGCGTTTGGCCAAACACCGGCAACAAACACAAATATGGATTGATTTTTGTATATATAGATTTTGCATTTTTTTTAGCTCAATTTTAATTGAAAATTAAGTTCAAAAATAAATAAAAAAAAAAATTTAACAGCACAGCGGATGGCGTTTCAAAATGTCAAAAATTGCAAAGCATCACATATATGCATTGCAGTGAATGTATGCCAATGTTGCAATGCATAAAAAAGCATCAGTATTTATGATGCACATTTTTTTGACATTTATTAATTCAGCCTACGTAAAAAAAAAAGAAAAGAATGGTAATATCTGCTTGCTTGTCTTTTGAAGGATTTTTGTTTATTTATTTTCAAAAGTAAATCGTGGTAGCACTGTATGTATATGTCAAAACGAACAGAAACAAAGAATACAATAATATTGTTTTCGGTTGGTAATCCGGAATGCTTCCGGACTCTTCTAAAAGTGTTCCATTGGCACTCGAATAATAGTTGTTCTTCTAAAAAGAAGAACATTTTTCTTCTGGATTTGAATTCAGAATCAAAACCAAAAACTATTATACATTCAAACATCATGAACGTCAATGCGTCAAATGCGTTGTGCTGCATTTGTTACATTTGTCGAGATAGGTACAATGAAACTAATTAACAAGTTTAATAAAACAAACGAAGGCATTAATTTGGATACTCCCATGGCTTGTATTAATTTGCTATCATCCTCTTCATCATCTTAATCGTCATCATTTTCTGAATGATGCGGTTGTCGTTCAACTTGTACTGAAGGAATTTCGTAAGAAGCTACAGGTGCATAACTTCCTTGATAATGTTGTCGAGAAATACCTTTAATAAAGTTTAAACTCAAATAAGATGTGTTTGCTTGTTCCATTGGGGTACCTGGATCAGACAGTTATAACGGATTACCAATGGAAAACGATATAAATGAACATGTCGAAATCGTAAAAAAGAGCCAGGCTTAAAACTCCAGAATCATCACACAAATGCAACCACATCAGCTTTTCATTGCCTTCAGTGATGAAGTGCTCCGAAACCAGGAAACCCGCCGATATTTATTAGGGTCGAACCAGCGAACAGCGGAACATTACGGATAATAACCTTGCCATAAAGGAAGATGAAGACTGAAATGCCGGAAGCAAGTTTCAATACAAAGCATTTGGTCATTATGTAATTTTAGAAATTTGGTTTCGAAATCATGATTCTGTGAGCCAAACTTGAGCCCTTGCATAACATTACCCCTAGGGTTGTTTCGATCCACGTAAATACGAGTACTAACTCGATACTTTTAATTCAATGCCAGTAAAATTAGTATCAATACCCTTTTGATTTGATCCGCTATCGAATTGTATACACGAACATATATATACATATAAATGTCCATGGTCATTTTCTACCTCTGCAATTTTCAATCTCTCGCTCTGGGTTTTCTCTTCTTTTGTTCTCAATTAAAATAATTTCCAATGTATGGATTGTGGTAACTATTCGTGAAGTGACAGTGAAGTATCATAAATGAAAAAAAAAATGTTTGATTGCTTTATGCAAAAACGCGCCTGGGCACTCATTCCGTATGTCGATTATCGCCAGATGATATTGGTTCCGTGATAGCTTTCCTCCACATATTGGTAGAAGTAGACAGGTAGACAGACACAGCTATAGCCGAAGCGATATCGTCTTGCGATTGTCGACTCATTCATATAACTACAACAAATGTTGAAGAAGGTATTCGTTTTGAAAGAGTAGATATCGATACACTTGATGTAATACTCGATGGATATCGGTATTCCATTGCGAGTACTGTAATTAGTACTGATGTCGGATATGTCCTGGTATCGAATCAACCCTAATTACACACACACATAATCGACCATCTGAGCCCGCTATTCACCGCATTGTTGACCGTTTTCGCACAGCAAATGTGTTTAAAAACCAATTAACTAATTGCTATAATTTTCCAATTATATAAATAGCCTTTCGTCAAACGTCAAAGTGAGGAGTACGTGGTTTTGATTCATTGTGAAATAATTTCAGTAGGTAGGACAGATACTGTGTGTGATACCCTCATCTTTACCAATACTTGAAAAGTCAACTAATCAGAACCAAAACATGTCTCATTGAAAAAAGCAGTTCTGGATTTTGAGAGCAATTCCTTTGATTTTCAATGCAAAACGCTATAAGCTTACCTTTTTGTTTCGGTTTATAATATATGTTCTTGTATTTTGTGATATAAATGAAAACAGATTTTGTTTCATCCTTGTACCCTGCGTTCCGTTGATTTCATTTCAACTTTTTTATTTGATGTATTGTACATGTAATGTATTTTTTTATGTTAAATCATACATTTTAAATACTGTGTCACAATTTGGTGAAACATATTGCTTACATATTATTACAAGTTCACTGTTATTTAAATATTGCAGCTAGTCCAGAACAGCACACACATAAAATCAATGAATGAATTAAGAACTAACATATAAAAGACACCACCACTTTGAAATACCACAGAATTTAAATGGTAGTCTGGCAACCAAGTAACTTGCGCTAATGTTATCCATGTGTTCTTTTATGTGTTTTGTTCGAAATCAAAGCCGGTAGCGGCTAAAAAAAACACCCTATATAAGCCATCTTTTGTTCGTATGTGCCACATAAAGTTGTTGGGCTAAAGTTCATCTAAGTGCGAGCTCGAGCTTTGTTTATCTATGTCATGTTATTGTTGGGAGTGTTCTCTGTCGTGATATTTCAATTTGTGGAGTTTTCAACTCCGAGCTAGATCAATTACTTAAGTAACTGGAAACCATTGATATCAACAAGGAGGAACACCCAACATATGGCCCACCTCTAGCGAAAGTCTGACGAACATCCAAGAGTATAAACTGTTACGAGAAGCTTCTCAAAAATTACCATTCGGAATCAGCATTAAATGGTAGGTTCACCCGATTCGTGTATAAAACAAAGCATCGCAAACAAAAATTGTTGGAGAAGCTGTCTCTCAGGCCCTTAATGGGCCGTTAATGCCTAAGGTTTTTATTTTTTTAACAGTGAAGTTTTGTTCACAGATTAGCTTTTAGAGATAGTCGACTATGAAAGAGTCTCTCAATTGGCCCTCAAACGTAATAGCAGCTCACAAAAGTTATGGCAACGTTAAAAGCATGCTGATGTGAACGTCCAATGATGTTCGCATACCTGAGTAGCTGGACGGATCTGTTGAAGATAATGCCTTCTCTATTGACACCTGACCTGTTCCAAAACACGATTAAAGAAGTCACATGATAGCTAAAATTCGCTGCAGTCATCGGGTATGCTTTATTATGCATACCGACTTTGGTTATTGACGAATATTTCTACCAAATTTTAATATTAATTTGTTTTGTGCTGTATAGGTACATACTGTGCTAGATACTGTTGTTGCTCCATAGTATCTTTCAAAACAGTGACGACATCCTCCTTTAAAACCGACGGGGTATAATAGCATTAACATTGGTTTTAAGTTCCAAAAGGTATTTTATTCAATTTTTATTCGTTTGATAAGTGAAATTCAATGCGTATACTTGTGGTTGATGTGTATAGATATCCGTGTTAAAAGAAAGTCTCAACATCAATTTTCATTTTCGCTTTGAATGAAATCACCCTCTTTGTCATTAAGAAGATGAATTTATTTCAACGTCCTACGATCGAATAACAAAATATTAAGTGATAGAAAGGAAGACGCTACTGAATTCAAATTTGCAACCTATTTTCTTTCTCATGATGAGCATTTAAGGGACCCTCCCACCTTACTGCCTCCCTACAGGTCCGCCAATTGGATTTGCCATCAAAACCAAATTTAACAACAATTCGATAAAATTCCCTTCGCACTCCCATTCGTCATTCAATGCCAAGGCGCAGCTAGTAGACTTGAACAGAAAATTATATATCTTAAAAGTTACGAACTAAAATAAAAATATAGAACAAATTAAGCTGAATTTGTTTTAATAAAATGAAAAAGAAAAAAAAGTAAATTTTGTAAGCTATTAATTTAGAAAAGAAAACAACAATTTGCAATAATAAAGAAAAAAAAAAAAAGTGTAATTGTGTAGGTACTTTTAAGAATTCCCCTTCTCCCTTTCATAAATCAAAAACGAAAATAATAAACAGTGTCATAGATCAATTTAAAAAAAATACAACAAAGTAAAAAGATTAAAATAAATATATATATTTAAACATTTTAGAATAAGTCCAAATACTTTGCATAAAATCAATTTAAAAAAAAGATAACTTGTGTAGAATCATATCATTAACAATAATTTTATACTATTTTGTTGATTATAATAATACATTGTTTAATTTTTTTGGGTTTTCTTAAATATATAAAACAAAATAAACTATTGATAAGAAAAAAAAAAACGTAATTTTATTTTTAACGAAAAAATCTGTGTACGAATAGACTACTAAAAATCTGAAGAAAAAAAAACTTAGTTAAAAAAGGAGAAAAAAAAATATAACAAAAACTTATTATTTTTAATTAATGCATTATATAATAAGAGTTGACTAACTGTAGATACATATTTAGAAACAAATAAATAAGTGATAAATTTTCAAAAAAAATATGTGAGATGTTTTATTTTCGACTATGCTTCTTGAATTTGGTTGGTATGGGAATTAGATTGGCATTTTTTTTTATAATTTACGTGGACTAAGGGGATTTTTAGTATATATATAATCTAAATATGTTTATAAGTAAATACTAGTTTACTTAACGGGCTCCCGACCCGTGAAGAGTCTCTGCCTAAGACACTGCCGTCGTCCATCCTCTGCGATCCATGGCACTTTGCTTCCAGTTGTCCAGAACAAGCGCTCTGGCATCCGCGATGGCTTGGCCTTATAAACGGAGGTTCGGTTTTCCTTGCCTTCTCGAACCTGGGGTCTGGGAGTCAAAGATCCTCTTGGCTGGAGCATTATTGTCCATCCACTCAATGTGGCCGAGCCAATGGACATCATCAATATCTTGGTACAGCTTATAGAGTTCGCGGTGGTATCTTCCCCTGCATTCGCTCTACTCGCACACAGGACCAAATATGCGACGGAGAACCCAAAGAACCCAATATTCTCCCCTTTCCTACTTATCGTTCAGCACTCGGCACCATAACGCAGGACTGGCAACATTGAGGTTCGATAGCGCATGCATTTTGTTCTTCGAGTGAGGAGTTTTGACACCATTTTTTGGCGATTGTATTTATAAACAGATTATGAAATTTTATTTATAATTATATAGAGTTGTTTTTATAGAGGCATACAACTTTTTTTAAAATAAAATACAACAAATTTAATGGATTGACCAAACTTTGGCTTTATTAGTTCACAAATTTCATTGCGTTTTTATGTTTAAAAATAATTTCTAGTATATGGCCCCCGCGATTGCGCTTTATGAACGCCATTCTGTCGGTCCAATTTTGCACCACTTTTTCAAGCACGCCATGCCTTATTTCATCAGTAGTGCGTCGAATGTTGGCTTCTTAGTGATCAATCGTTGCTGGTTTATCAGCATAGATTAGAGATTTGACGTACCCCCACAAAAAATAATCCAAAGGTGTTAAATCACAGGAACGAGGTGGCCAGCTCACAGGCTCATTTCTTGAGATGATCCGGTCACCAAACGTTTTTCTCAACAAAATCATGGTTGCACGTGCTGTATGGCATGTTGCGCCGTCTTATTGGAACCATTTCTCCCGCAAATGATTTCCAATGACATAAGGAATGAAGAAAATTGATCGTTTGCCTGCAGCGTTCACCATTTACTGTAATGTTGGCACTGGTTTCGGATTTAAAGACAAATGGGCCGATGACTTCTTCGGCATGTGAACCACACCAAACTGTAATTTTTTCTCATACCAAAACGACATTTCCGCTTTTTTTAAACCCGTGAAGCCAGAAATGAGCCTCATCGCTGAATATGATTTGACGATAAAAATCTGGTTCAACTCCCAGTTGATTTTTCAGCCCGTTCACAGAACACACGACGCAATTGATGGTTCGCTGACTTTAATTCTTCCACCAGTTCGATCTTATATGGATGTAGGCCAAGATCTTTCCTAAAAAAATTTCCAAGCACTGGACGAGCAGAAACCGAGTTGCTGAGAACGGCGTCGGATGTATAAATTCGGGTCCTCTCTCACACTCATGTCTACAGCGACGATGGCTTTTTCTCTAAGCACGGTATGGGCTCGATTTGGATGAATATTATCACAAAGAGTAAATGTGGTCATGAATCGATCCATAGTATTGCGTATTAGCTGCTCAGATGGACGAATATGCGCACCGTAAACTTGACGAAGTGCTCTACAAGTTTTGGCGAACAGAGCGCGAATTTTGGAAATGAATTTCCACGATTAGTAAACGTTGTTCTGGTGTAAGTCTTTCCATGGTGATTTGCCAAAGTATACTGAAAAAAATTTCATACAAACTTTATTGGTATGACAGCTAGTTTGACAGTTATCCCTATCAGAAGTTTTATACCTCTATGAAAAAAACATCCTATGTATAGCTGCAGCGTATTGCAACACTGCACAAAGTTCTGTTCGCAACATCGAATTCATTGTGTTTAGCCAGTAAGAATATCACTGCAGTCTTAATCATAACTTCGCCGTCAAGGAAGAAATTGACGATACAATGCTCACTCAAAACCGGAAATTGAACAACAAATTTTCTGAAAAAAGAATTTATCAGTCAATTTACAGAAATGATACAAATCGTTCCACACTCAAATCGAACACCCTGCAGATGTGTTCCTTGTACGTTGATGCATGCTTTTCCGCCATAAGCGGCTTGTTATAGACAACATAAAACGGAAACCAGTACGCAAGTAATAGGTCAGACGTCACTGTCACTTAATAGGTTGAAAACTGTTCCTGTTTTCATTTCAGTAGCTTGCGATAAGTTGCCGTATGTACAGGGTGGCGCACGAATCGTGCCACAAAAACAAAACGTAATAACATGTTTTCTGTGTTTTTTTTTTTGGGAGGCTACTGAAGGGTGGCGCGGCAATTGTGCTACAATACGAAATTCAATTAACTTTTTTTTAATAAAGGAGTTTTTTTTTACCCAGAACTGCGCCGAAGAAGTATCCGTTTCAACAGAATTTGGTTCTAGCAAGATTGAGCAACTGCACACATAGCTAGACGGGTAATGGCGGAGCTCCAACGAAAATTCTCAAACAAACTAATATCCAGAAACTCCACTTTCCGCTAACCCATAAGGTCACCTGACCGAAATGCACGCGACTTTTTTATAGGGTAATGTCAAGCAAGAGGTGTACAAAACGAAACCAAGGAATTTGACTGAATTGAAGCAGTCCATTTAAACAATAATTGGAGCGATCCCGACTTCAATCCCTCAGGTCGCAATCAATAATTTTCTGATCAGGTGTCGCATATGCGTGGATGAGCATGGAGGTCATTTACGGTCTATCTTCAAAAACAATTAGTTACATCAAATAAAATTGAATTTTTTATACAATAAAAAAATAAATACATACATTGATTAAATAAAAAGTATGTCAGTTCACAGAAATAATATAAATCGTCGGTAATGATGTGTGCGTTGAAACTTGTTTGGTTTTCTAAGTCCTAAGCTTCAACAAAAAAAAGTCGTACCCATTTTTTTTTTTTAATTTTTACTTCAATTTTATTTTATAACAAAAATAAAGAGAAATAAATAAATATTTGACAATAAATATCTCAGATAAAGAACGTTAACCTGTTCTTTTAAACAAATTCATACACAGCCAACCTACAGCCGCATTTATAAACGCAAATTCGGGGTGAATTATCCTAATCAATGAATGAAATAAAATAAGAAATCTTTTTAATAAACATTAATAAAAATGCAATAAGCTAATTCACCGAAGTAGGTGAATTAACGAGTATTTAATTAAGTTGAAATATAACTGACGGCTTTTTTGACAACCGACAACATGAAATCCTTCCAATTTCATTAACTATTCAATTTCGATTTTATTGGATTTAAAAACAAAAAAACTGCAAATTTGAAAAGGTGGAAGAGTTGGTAGTGTACTTAACCAATTTAATGCATCCAATGCGGGTGTGAAAATTTGAACAATTTCTCCATTGAGAAAGCTGAAGGAGTATATCATAAAACTGTACACCTTCTCCAGACGCATCTTAATTCTTATCCACAATTCAGTTGATTTGTGAATTCGAGACAAATTAAGTATTTTTTTTATTAATACAGCTGTTAGTCTATTTGTTGTTATATTTTTTCTGAGAAGTCAGGGGAAAGAACGATATAGAGATACATATTTGTCAATAATAACATTTTTTTTTACTTAAAGTTTACAGTATAAATTTTGTTATTCTTCTGGCTAATAACACACAAAAAATGCAATTTATTACGCGAATGGCAATTACAATTACTTGTATTTATAACAAAGTATATCAGTGCTGGTTTGGTTTTTAAATAACTACAATAACTAATTTAAATTATTATTATTATTTGTTGACATTTTATGTGTTATAAAATTTTAATTTTGTTTTACTCATGTATTATAAAATTTAATTTATCAAAACAAAAAAGAAAGAAACAACTCGAGTGCACCGAAAATTTAAGAATATTTTAGACAGAGCAAGAAAGAGAGGGACAAAATACGTCAGATGTTTTTTGTTTGACAATTTTACTTCAAATGACATTGGTGTTGGGTAATATTTATATTTTACTTTCTACTTTTGTTACCTACAAAAAGACTGGCAGCTATGAATTGATTGAGAATGGTACATGTTTCTTTTCATTTTGTTTAAAATGTCATTATTCCTTTTTTTATGTTAAATGCTAACATAGCGAGTATACAACAAAAGACGGATATTTGTTTTGTTTTAGGTTTTTTTCTTCTTAAGGTAGATTGTTTATTTTATTTTATCTAAATATTTATCATTTTAAATGTAGTAAAGGCGAACAATCGATTTTGTAATTAGCGTGTCCCTGTCGTAGAAGCTGGTTTCAATGGTTACATTTCCGCTGTAAGGTAAAAAAGGTTTATTAGAGCCAAAAACACAAACAAAAAATGCAGATACAAGGTCTGTTCGCGAACTAATATGCAAACGCAAATTTATATAAACTACAGAAATGCGTTCGCGTACTGAGAAAATGGTAAAAAGATGAACGACCGAAAAATGTACTTTCTTTCATTTTTCTTCACACAGAATTTCAGCTGGTAAAAAAATTAAAACTGTCAAATGATGAAATCCTATGAGTTTGCCAGCAAAAAAAAAAACAGCGGTTGCTTCTTTTCAAGCCAACCTTAGACGTTTTTCATCTTTTTACACAAAAGCGTTCGCGTACTTTTCTTTGAAATGAGATTTTGGAGATTTGACAGTTTTCATTTTTCTAGACAAAAAGTGATATGTTCACTTTAAAATTGTAACTGCAGGTCCGTTCGCCTACTTAAATGCAAACGTAAGTTTATATAAACGTTCGTTTATATAAACGACAAAATGGTAAAAAGATGAACGAAAGAAATATGTATGTACTTTCGGTAATTTTTCTTCACACAGAATTTCAGCTGACTGACGTTTTTCATCTTTTTACACAAAAGCGTTCGCGTACTTTTCTTTGAAATGAGGGGATTCTCTGTCGATTTCTGATATTTGAAAGATTTGGTACGCCCTATCGGGTATTCTGTTTACCATAGGGAGTATACAATGGTTACATGCTTGGACATTAAAGGCGCTTTTAATAACGTCAGAACATCTGTTCACTTGGTGAGTTGATTAATCTATTACTCCCCAGTCTTCTCATCAACTCAAACTTGTTTCGCTTGTCTGGAACTTATTGGTAATAGAAATTCTGGTATATCTCGAAAGGGAGGGCTACAAAGTGATCGCTTAGGCGGATCACGTTGCTATTGTCGTCTCAGGAAAGCACCCAAAGAACTGTGGGCGCAGTAGCTCAGTGGTAACTGTGTTTGGTGCTTGTAATAAAAATATGAATTTAAAAGCAGTGTGTTGGACTACTAATCTAAGGGTCTCAGGTTCAAATTACGTTTTTAGTGATTCTGGACTTTTCGAAGGTCTTTGACACTGTGGATCACATTAATTTATGCAACAAACTGTCAGTAACCCTATTGTCGTCGTATCTTCAGCTTAGAAAACAAGCTGTTGCAGTGGGTTATCATACGTCTGATTTTCTTTTTAACTGTTGAGGGGTTCCACAGGGGTCAATTCTTGGACCACTTCTGTTTTCGCTTTATGTAAATGAAATTCCCTCTATAGTATCTTCATCTACATATATTCACATGTATGCTGACGATGTCCAACTGTATCGAAGCTGCCCTCTTGGTATGATAGAAGATTGCGCAAATGCTATCAATATTGATCTAGAAAGGATATTCATCTGGTCAGAAAAGAATGAGCTCTTTCGAAATCCTCTTTAATCCAAATGTGTCGTTATTAGTAAAAAGTTATTAGATCTTTCCTACTTCCCTGATATTATGCTTAACGCCTCCAAAATCGAATACGTCGACTCTGTTAGAAATTTAGGTAGGGTTTTTAATAGGACACTGACATGGGATACTCACATCAATGCTACCGTTGGCAAAGTATATGATATGTTACGTCAGCTCTGTATGTCACATCACTACACTCCATTAAAAACACGTATATTGCTGGCAAAAACACTCATTGCCCCCATCCTTAGATACGGTTGCGAAATTTTAGGTAACTGTGATGCTAACAGCAGGAGAAAGCGTAATGTAGCATTTAACTCCATTACATGGTATGTTTACAACCTTAAACGCTTTGATAGAGTTTCGCACTACACGAAATTACTTTATAGCATGCCCATTGACCATTTAATTCGTTACGGATCTCTTGTTTTGCTTTCAAATGTGATTCAAACTAATCAGCCTAGTTATCTCTTTAGTAAGCTGCGTTTCGGTGCCTCAAACAGATCCTATCAACTTATACACCCTCGGTTCTCCTGTCTTACATCTGAGCGACAATTTTTTGTAAACTCTATCCGCATATGGAATTCCTTGCCCAGGCATGTTCGAAGATCGGGCGGCAATGCGCGGTTTCGTACAGAGCTTAAGTCCTTTTTCCTTAACAACTACGACCAATAGTTTAGCAATATGCATATGTACAAAAATATTCATTGTTTATTTTCAATTCTACCGGATACATAATGGAGATGTATGATTAAGTTTTACTTTTCTAAATTTATTTTTCAGTTCTTTTTCTTAAATACGTTTTTTTTCTGTAGCTCGTTTCAAAATTGTAATTTAAATTGTAATCTTCACTATTTTATAAGACTATACTGTCTTAAAGTGTAAGCATTAGCAAATAAATAAATGAAATGAAAATGAAAAATGAAAAAATGAAATCACGCCGGGGGCAAGTTACACCTGCATTTTTGCTAGGACAAAACGTCACTATTGATAGCAACAATTTTGAGGTAGTTAAGAGTTCATCTACCTCTGAGTAAACATGAACTCCACGAATGACACCTTAGTGAAGATCCGGCGAAGAATAACCCTAGGAAACCGCTGCTACTTCGGTTTAGCAAAACAACTGAGTTCAAAACTCCTTTGAGTAACTCGGAGGACGAAATGTATGCTTTACAAAACCCTTACCCTGCCAGTTCTGCTTTATGGTGCCGAGTGCTGGACGATAAGCAGGAAGGGAGAGTTGATACTGGGCTACTTCGAAAGAAACATTCTTCGGCGGATTTTTGGTCCTGTGTGCGAGGAGGGCGAATGGAGGAGAAGATACAACCGCGAACTCTATGAGCTGTAACAAGATGTGGATAGCCAAAATACGTCGACTACATTGGCTCGACCACATCGAGCGAATGGACAATAATGCTCCAGCTAAGAGGATCTTCGAATCCCAGCCCCCAGGGTCGAGAAGGCAAGAAAGACCGAACCTCTATTTCAAAGACCAAGCCATCGCGGATGCCAGAGCGCTTGGTTTGGACAACTGGAAGCAGCGTGCCCGGGATCGTAGAGGATGGAAGGCTGCTGTGTCTCAGGCAGAGACTCTTCACGGGTCGGGAGCCTGTTCCGTAAGTAAGCAAATATTTGGGTGGCATTTTAAGACGGAAAGTAAAGCTGGAAAAAATGCCATTGAAAATAAGTGGGGTAAACAACATCGTATTACTTAGGGACTATTATTTCTCCGTGGTACGACCGATACTTACATACGTTTTTTGGTGTACCTTAGATAAAGCGACAAATGACGATTAGCTAAGCAAGATCACCTTGTTTATTTATAAGCGGAGCACTTCGAACTAATGGAAATTCTGTTTTATCTGACACCCTTTGACAGTTTCAGCAGAAAAACAGGCCACACAGTGGTTCAAGAAGGAAACTGGTCACGCTACTATATTGACGGCATTCAGGACCCTTCCAAAAATGTTCGTGCAGGGACGGGCTAAGAATATCAATACAGTATCCCCTGAAAACAATTATACAGGCAATTATACCCTTCATGTGATACTAGCGACACATTTAATATCTTCCAACTGTCCCGGAACTGTTCATGTAAGTCCGCGGGTTGACAC
This sequence comes from Portevinia maculata, assembly GCA_949715645.1. Taxonomy (NCBI): domain Eukaryota; kingdom Metazoa; phylum Arthropoda; class Insecta; order Diptera; family Syrphidae; genus Portevinia; species Portevinia maculata. The sequence continues at coordinate 210,295,571 of OX454527.1, read as the reverse complement.
GACTGGAGATCATCGGTTTCGTAAAAGGATCACGCAAAAAGTGATCCGAAACCGGTAGATTCATTGAGGTCGAACCGGTGAATCCTACGGGTCATTAGGAATTCAGTAAGGGCTATTCAGGAAGGGCTATGATCCATTTAATACTGATCATAGCATCGCCTTGAATAAAGAAAAAGAAGAATGGCCTTTCCATAAAAAACATACACCATACTTCCGTAACAGATTGAAAATAACTTCCAAGTCACCATGACCTTCTGGTCATTCTATTGGATTAATCGATACACTTTTACAACATGACGGAACAAGAACTATAGTATTGTTTCCGCTTAAGAAAAAAAGTGATATCCGTCAAGCTGATATCAAGTCCTTGGAATCAGTCTTGATACTCTATAGGTTAGGAAGGCTGTATGCGAGTTTGCGCAAGTTTCACTCGGAGACCAGAGTGGCCCATTGCGGGTTATTTAGTAGAACTAGACCGTCAATCACCTCTAAGGAAATGGCGGAGCAATTCAACATTTACATCTGTTGAGTGCCGGGACACTTTGGGGAACTGTAAGGCAGTCGAACCCGCCAAATATAGAAGAACATTACCTATGCCAATCGCTACATGCAAAGTCATGTTGAAGCTAGAAGCAATCGAAAGAACAAACCTTGTGGACAAATGGTACCACACGTCTAGCGACAAAACAGATCTGACCAAACAAAACGAACACTGACATCGGAAGTATCCTACGCTTCATCAGGAGCTTTTAGTGGTTTAACTATGTTGTATGGAGGTAATTATTCGCACATTCACGTGATAGTACAATGAATATTATATTTTGCTCTAAGAGTGTCGGCTCTTGCGAAGCATCCTAAGATGTAGATATCAATCATTGCGTAAACCTAGGGTGGACTAAATTGGGAAAGCTTAGTAATCTTCTTTGACTGAAAAATGTGCCCCAACTAAAAGAAAGGCTCTACACCGAAGTCGTGCGCCCGTTGCTCACATTAGGTTTGCAATGTTAGAGGGCAAATTAATGGCAGCTTTGGAGGCCGTACACCTTCGGACACTCGGGCATGCTGGACACCTTTAATCAAAGGGCGCTCATGCCACTAACTGATTTTTTTTTTTTTTTTTTTTTTTTTATTAAAAAAAAGGAAATCCAAATCCCAGAGCACTCAGACTCGGTAACGGTCCATTGTACTTCCAGGCAGAAATCCTTCTTTTGGTGTAGAGGCATGTGATTGGGTTTCGTATGTTGTTGTTCCCCATGGGGATTGAACCTGCACCGCACGGGTCACAAGCCAACACACTAACCTCTACACCGTCGCCACCTCACTAACTGATTAGTGAAGCCCAGATATGACTTTAATAAGCACTTCAAAGACTATAATTATACCTGTTCGACATTACTGAAATTCACCCAGCACGGTCACAAAAGGTATTTCTAGCTTCACAGATGGCTCAAAGACGAAGAAGGAAACAGAAGCAGGAGTCTTCTCAGCGGCACTTGGTATCAACCAGTCCTACCAATTGCCAGACTAATGCAGTGTTTTTCAAGCTGAAATCCACGCGAATAAACAAACAGTGCAGACAGACTTAACGATGAAACTTTCAGCAATAGAATTAACCTTCTGCGTGAACAGTGAACAGAAACGTCCACCTGGCACTCAGAGCAATAAGGTATCACTCGGTACTGGGCACGTTGGTGTGGCAGGGAACTAAACAGCAGATATGCTGACCAGATGCGGCTCGAATGTGAACCCATTTGAGGCTGACGCGCAGTTTCTACCTGCCTTAGCTATAGCTAAGAGCTTCATCGACGGTATCACAACAAGACTAGCTACGGAAATAAGGGACGACACTGCAAGTTGTTTCATTACTCAAACCCAAATCCGTGTGCTCGTCGGGGTATTAAAGGGACACTCCATAATCAGGAACATGGCCAGAAGGCTAGGATCTCCACAAGTGACTTCTGCAGAAGCTGCAGAGATGAGGAAGAGATAAAATCTGTGAACATCTCCTGTGCCATTGCCCGACACTCCAGGAACGAAGGTTTTCCTGCATAGGAGCACGGTTCTTTGACTGCTTAGGCGACCTAGCAGAGATACCTCTAACGGATATTAATCGAACCATGAATATATCCAAATGGTTTTGTTAGCTGCATGTCCTACCAAGCACTAGAAGGGTACTCACAAGGGGCAACGGGTGCATGCAACACTCCTAACCTAACCTAACCCAATCTAACCTAACCTAATGGCAGCTAAGATGAAGACTCTTCCCATTATAGCAGGAGTAATCAAGCATGATCAAATCATTACCTGTTTTTTTTTATTCTTTAAGGGCGTCGAGGTTATAATCAGGATTAAATGGAACATAACCCGCCCAATTTACTGCATCGCTACTAGTCCGCCAGTCCGAGTCTATGACAGATACCGTCGAGGAGCTTCAAACCAAAAGACTCGACCTTAAGTCAAGTTAAGGAAGGTGTTTTTCCCAGAAAATGGAAGACGAAACAGACTGCTGTGAATGCTAAATGCTGTAGAGAATCTCCTGGCAAAGATGCTGAAGCCGCGGCTCACAGTCCAATACAAATGGCGAAAAGCCAAAATTTCTTCAGCTAAGTTCACTGTACTTTATGTGGGAAATGCCTTAATTCAGTCAGGTGGAGTTATTACACACTCAGTAGTGTTCAGCTTGGTAATGGAAAAACTGAGATAGCCCTTCCAATTAAGAAGAGTATTACGATCATCGTCGAATCCCAAATTGGCGGTGAGGTACTTAGGACATACGCTTAGCGCAATCGATTAAGCTTCTATTCTTCCTCTGTGAAAAGGAGATTTGGGAAGAACCACTTCAATTAAAGAAGCAGATGGCAGCAGTGCATAGACGCGTGGCTAGTTTGTACTGAACGGTGTCGGGACCGGTAGCCCTTGTAGTCGCAGGAGTGAGGCCAATTGATCTCCTAGCGGCAGAGAAGAAGCATCTACATCGACGACAAAAAGATATCTGAGCAATATACTACAATTACTACTCATTAGGATTGAGGCTACAAAGTCGGCAATATCTAACTTAGTCATCAGAATTTCGCTTACTAGGTACATTTATGACAGGTTAATCGATAAAAAAATCTGATCAGCAACTTTCCAGAGCAGACAAACATTTTGTCAAGTTCGTCGAATTTCTGAAAAATGCAGAAAATGTAGGCACTCCTAGAGACCCTCAGCAATCAGTTGTAAATGATTTCACCTCATCGAAAGCCAGCAAAAGAAAACATGAATGATGTCAACAAATAAAGCGTGAACTGAATGAAAGAGGTACGCACTGTTTCCATGATATCATCTCAAAACCCAATTCTGCACTTAGTCATTTGTCAGCTACTGCCAGTTCGACCGACTTTGCATGCCCACATAATACGCACGAAAAAAATCGAAGAAAAAAAACAGCTTTACGTGTTTCCCCCTTTTATGGCATGAATCCAACATCTCTAATTACAAACGCATCACTTCATACCGCAGCCCTCTGATCACCGATAAACAATTTAAAATTGGCTAACCGCCAACAGATTCTCCAAAAGCACATATGATGTGCCTCCCACCATTCTTGCCACCTCACTGACCCAGAAAAACACAACAAAAACCCAATTCAAATTCCAAAACCAAAAATAAATACAAAACTCGCCGCACACACAATTGCATTCACTTGGCTCGCAATCGAATCGGCGGCAGCGGAGGGATGAGTCACCAGCGTCACAGTTAGTTGACTTTGAAAAACGATTTTCGGAAATAAGAGACACCAGGAAGCGCAGCCCACGCACTTGACCTTAATTCCACCTCCGCGAATAAGCCCTAGCAACCGCTGGCAGACTTGATGGATGGTTGACCACAACACGAATACGATTAAAGCCCAACATCCCCGCAAACTTACTTTAGCACTTTTGCAGGCATCATTTGTGATTCGGGAGCAGCTTCAATGGTGGACTGCCAGGTGTTGGTGGTGTTTGGGCCGACCCAACCCATTTCAAAGAACCACTCCTCCATTATGCGTCCCTTGAAAAGTACCTTCTGATCCAATCTAAAGTTCTCCATGGACTCGATGGTGCTGAAATTGATTTCTCGTGAGACCGCTCGCAGATCTAATATCTTAACCGGCACTTTCGCTTCGTGTTCGGCATCTGGTGATGAAAAGTCCTTATTCTCCTGCCAGATGATTATGCCGGTATCGGCGTCACGGAGGATCATGTAGTTGCTAAAAAAGACATAAATTTAAGAAGTTTGATTTCAGAAAATCGAATCACGGATTACATTTGGAAACCCTTTTGAATCTTGTCTCCGTCACGGATATCTTCGGAGCTCATATTTTTGGGATGGATTTTCTACTGGAGTGCTTGAGATTTTTAGATATAAGTTACTTCTTAGAGGATTTTGATTGATGTAAACAGCGAATCTTTAATTTAAGTTGTTGGTTGTTTTATCCCGTACCACTGAGATCGCTTTATCTTTCTTGTAAGAGTGGAATACACTTGCCGAAAAAAATGAAGTTGGGTAAAATAAAATAAATACAAAACAATTGCAAAAAGTTGACACATAAATGACAGATTGAAAGTCTATTTAGCGAGTGTGGGGACGTCTAGTGGTTGGTAGGGCGAAATTGAGAGTTTCGTTGCTATTGGGAGTGTTTGGTTATACGTAAAACATCCTATCACAGTATTTATAACAGGAGCAGGAATTCTTAGTGCCTAGGTATAATTGTGAATTTTTCTGGTTGAAAACCTGAGGTGGGATTCTGTAAGGCGAAATAAAACGTTTTCGCGTGAACGAACGATTTTTTCATATAGCATCAGAAATGACGATATTTTTCGTTTGTGGGAAAAAAAGCGTAACCTTTTTCTTTGACGTTTTGGCTTTATTTTTGCTTCAAGTAAAATCGAAAGACGAAAGAATTTCTCGTCTAAGCAAAACAAAACAAACGGAAGCTATTTCCTTCACGTTTATCTTTTTTTAGTCTTAATTTAAGGTTTTGAAAATTGGTTTTAGGTTCTCAAACTTTAGTTTTGAAGTCATATAAGGCTTCTAAAACGTTAACGAAGGAGAAGTAGAAAACGAAAGGAGTTACCTACATGAAACACACTTTCGCTTTGGCGTGTTTTCTTTCGTTTCTTGAAATGCGAAAGCGCTCTTGGTTACGTTTCTTAGAGAATCCCACCCCTGTTTTTGTGCATTTGAAAACGGAAAATTTGAGTGTTCTAAATTGTTTGATTGCTGTTTAGTTCGTTCATATAATTTATGAAGCATGAGTTACGTCTGCAAGATAATAATGCGTACGTACATACGTTATTTGAGAATGGACGAACATTGGAAAATGATATTCATACGAAACTTCTTCATCGATTTGAGTTGGTGAGAGGGGTTCGATTATACAAACTTCTATATGTAGAGACGAAATTCAAAATTTCTTTTAATAATCCCGAGTACTATTTTTGGTCTTCAGAAAATATTTTGGGAGTTTTTCCACTCAGGAAAACAAAAAGAGTAGGCAGAATGGTCCAGTAAAAAAATACATGATAGTATGTTTGCACGGTCCCGAAATTCGACATTTTGCAACGAGGATTTTATTTCACCATTCCTACCGAAAGAAGAACAATTCATGAAATTAAAGTGATTGCACAATAATATTATTCTTTCTGTCACCTAACTTAATGGATTCCGTTTCTGTTTCCGTTTCTGTTGATTGTGACAATCCATCTGAATCGACAACAATGGCCTATAGAGAAGCAATATTTCTTGGGGATTTACAGAGTTCACATCAACATTTAATTTCCCTTACAGGCTATTCCCACCGAATGAAAATCCGAGATTTCGCGAAATCACTCGAAATGTACATCGAAATTGAAAATTTCGAAATCTCTTTCACGCCGTCTCCCCATTCTATTAACTTCCAGCAGACAGCAAAAGCAAAAGAAAAAACCAAAAGCAAACAATCTGTCAAATTTTGGTTGCTGTGCATTTCATCGCACACATGTTTCCTTTGAGAGAGAGAGAGAGTGTGTTAATGATTTTCATGGAGAGCATCACTGCACTAACAGCAAGGAACACCCTCTCTTTTGTTTTTAGCATGCTATACAAAGTAACCGAGCACAGCATGCTTTCTCTCCCAAACAATCGAAATATTGTTGCGGGAATGGTCTATGGTATGGTATGCTGCCATTATCTCATGTTACACGCAAGTGCTATAAATTGGTAGCAGCTGATTGAAAATGTCAAAAAACAAAATTGCTTATGAGCAAGTGTAAAAGCGATTAAAACATTAAACGAAATCTAGTTAGGGATCGATGCGAGCGCTTCGTTGAGATTTCGGAATCTTACATTCGAAATGTCGGATTTTTTACTCCTTGCGAATAACCTATTATAGTAAAGTTTAGCCAAACCAAAGTAAAAAAATTCTAGTTCTTAAATTCGCTCTCCATAAGAGAAATTCAATTTCGTGGTCTTTTCGAACATACCTTAGTAAATTCCAAAACAAACACACCCAATGCGCCCGCACAGCTGTTTATTTTGACAGTTCTTATTGCACCCCCAAGAAAAACTTATTTAAAATCCAATCAGTTTCTGTGCGAGTGAATCAAATTATTTTCATATTTCGATTAAAACTTTTTTATTGAATGAACTTTTGTACTTGATATGTAACTGCTTACTTAATTTCAATGAAAGTATACAATATTTGTCATCCAAAGTCGTAGCATCCCCTCCAACAGTCAAAATTTCAGTGCAATCGCCCATCAATTTCCCATGTTCCTTAATTTGTCCACACTAAATGTGCAATGAACAACTATAAAAGATTAAATTAATCCAGGAAAAAAAATAATAACCATGGAGGCAATAAACGAACAAAAAGGTTTTAAATATTATTTGTTTTGAAATTAATTTTTTTTTATTCAAACAAACAACAAAATTCCTTTTTTCTTATCACGAACGATGGACAGTACCTAGCGATGATTCAAACGATGTTAAAATCACCGACAATTCGACAAAGGAAACCCCAGCAACAACAACAGACCGGACAGCTCCAGAAAATGGAAACGTTTCATGGTGAGTGTGACATTTTGAAAGGCTTATCTGTGGGGCAACGGCAATCATAATTAAATGGGCCTTAGATAAGGCCTACGAAAGTCTGCAGATTTTTGAAGTATGTTTAGCGTTAGAGATTAAGTTTCATGTTCGGTTGCTTCGAGAAATACTATTTAATTAGTAATCAATCATGGCTAAGCTTTGAATTCTGATATTGGCTGGCGGAGCCGGCATTTAGAGTTAGCATTGTTAGCACATTGGCACGACACCATTTAGTAGAGCAGTGTGCAAATGCTTAGCGAATTGTCGAAACTTCTCTGGGCAGTGTGCACTGGAATAGTGGTCCAGCGAATCGACAGAGCGTTGATAAATAGCTTGATGGGGCCGCAACACTGATTGAGTTATTTGTCGTTTCTTATTTGGTCAAGTTTTGTTGCCCAGCGAACTGTTTACTTAACAAAACGTAATTGTCGGCAGTGTTGGCGCTGTAAAAGTGTTTTTGTTTTTTACTGATTGTGTGATTATTGTTGATCGAGTGTGAAGGCGATGGAGCCGTAAGTCGATGAGAAATACATAATTGATTGCATTTAATTAATTAACTGTTGTATGGGTAATTTATTAATTAGTAGTCTCACATGTCCTAATGAAAGCAGCGTATTGCGTTTTCTGCTGGAAAGATAGTAGCATGAGAAGTTTTTCATAAAAATGAGGAAATGCATGCCATAGAATAGGTGTTCAATGCAAGCATTACTACTACTACGAGCTCCCGACACGTCTGGCTGAGATAGTGCATCCTTCCATCCCATAATGGCTGAAACAGAAGTGCAGCAACAACCGTGATCCGAGATGATTTTGTATGTAAAGTGACACATTGCTTACTGCGTGTCAATTCTCGCTGCAAGTTGTCTATTTATCGCGCTGCACCAAATGTAGTAGAACAGCGTAATTTGGTACAACTTGCCGGCTTGACGTTTCGGGCTTAGTCTGTTTCGTCGTTCGGTGATATTTAGATCAGGCAAAAAGCATTCTGAATGATGGCAATTTCTTACTGCACATGCGTTTGATGTGCGTTACTGCGTGCGTTCCCTGCTGCACATCTGTTTCAGGCATAAGTTTCGGGTACTCTGCTTTTAGTTCCCTACACCAAGCGCTCTTGTATCCGCGATTGCTTTATATTTTAAACGGAGGTTCGATGCTCCTTATTGTCGCGGAGGTCATGTCTACTCCAAGGTAGATGAACTCTTTAACTCCCTCGGATTTTTTTTGTTAACAACAGAGATGTTTCGACAGTTCAGTCATCAGTCATGTTTATTCACCCATATAGTTTGATGGATGCGTATCTATCCTAACCGCAGACAATCGCTAGAAACCTGAGACTTCAGACTTCATCGGTGGACTGTGCCCCAATCCCTCATAAAGTACTGCTTTTCGTATAAAAATCGAGTAGCGACACTGCAAAAAACAGTGATAAGAAATGTCGCATCTGGTCACGAAGTTTAGGTTAGGTTAGGTTAAGGTGGCTGTCGGCAGAAGCCGACACACTTAGACCAATTTACGTCCATTGTGATACCACGTAGTATCTACCTCAACTCTGCAGATGGCACGCGGTTGTTCTCAAACGGTCCTCCATCTACGTACTTACCGCGCCCAACGTCGTTTAATTGCGGTGATCTGACGAGAACCGATTACTTTGACTTTGACTTTGAAATTCATTTTTTATTCATCATTAGATATCTACTTACAAACTAGACAAAAATGATTAAATCTAACTTATAAACATAGGGACGGGCTACAGTCCGCTTGGGCGAACTGTTGGATACCCTATTCTTATTCCTATCACACACCTAGAGAGTCTATATTATAAATTTCAGCTTCCTAGCTCAATCTTTGGTTTTTCAAAAAACAAACAAATTTAAATTGTGGGCGTGTCAGTAGGCGGATTTTGAAAATATTCACACATGAGCATAAAGGGCCCCTAGAGAGTATATATTATAAATTTTAGTTTCCTAGCTCAAACTTTGACTTTTCAATTAAAATGTTTTATTTTATTGCAGGCGTGTCAGTGGGCGGATGTTAGAAATTTTATCTCCCGAGTAGTTTTAGGAGTCAAAGATTATATAGCTTTCAGCTTTCTAGCTTTCTAGCTCTAGCTCTTTTGTTGAGTTTGTGGGCGTGTCTGTGGGGGGATTTCAAAAATTCTTAAACTTGATTATTTCGGGATCCTAGAGAGTATATGGTTAAAATTTCAGCTCTCTAGGTCCAGTTTAAAGACCTCATTTGCCGACGGACGGACGGACGGACATGGCTAGATCGACATTACTATCGATGCATCATAACTATAGTAACTTTTAGGGGTCTACGGGCAATATTAAGGTATGTTACAAACTATGCGTCAAACTTAATATACCCTTAGCGTATAATTAACAGGATACTTATTCTTATCTATTGGTCCTTATACGGACGCTCTAAACTTAACTATAACCTTATAATTGTTGCCTTTCGGCCTAAAAACTATTTTATGAACTAATCTGACATATACATATATTCATCGAGAAATTTTTTTAAACTCGGCATTATTATTTAAATTATATAAAATAAATTCAAAAATAAATTAAAATTTAAAAAATTTGGGAGGGCATGTTGACCCCCCCCCCCCCCCTCAAAAAGCCACCAAAATTCGGCAAATTGATTTTCCGTATCGAATTTATCCCTCTCCGCTTTTGCGGTACTAAAACGGAGGAGCTCATGAGCATTGGCGACGTCCCCGCCGCGGATGAGACGCTTATGTCTCGCGCTGCGGTAGCGGTGGTATAATACCGGAATATGATCCCTCGTCTGTACCAACGCTTTTACATCAATATGGATAAATGCCTCCAGCGGGATAAAGCCAGACCGGAGCGTACTCTCTATGTACATTTCATTGGGGTAGTACGCCCCAAAGATCAGGCTATTGTCGCTGGTCATTAATAAGGAAATTGTCAATCCCTGAGCCCCATCGTATAGGACCTTGTTGGGATAGTATTTTATAACGTTGGATTCAGGCTATCGGAACCCGATACTTTTCCATATAACTATTAAACCACAATGGACAACCATAAGCGATGATCGGACTTATAAGGGCCACGTAGCAAATGACCTTCACTCTGGAATCAAGTTGACTGCTATGAAACAGTATCCTTGTCAGAGCATAAGCCTCCTTGGCCCCAGCAAGACAAGCAACTATATGTTTATCGAAATATAGATACTGGTCAAGCCAGATACCCAGATATCTAACTACGCTTCTCACCGCCAATGGTCGCCCATTTTGTCCAATAATGGTCAATCTCTTCCAGTTTTTTCTGGTATCCCTAGAGGCCCCAGCTAATGGTGTTCTTAAGAAGATTGTTTCTGTCTTCTGAAAGTTAATTTCCAACTTCCAGTCGAGCAAAACCCTTAATTTGGTCGAAGTCACGCTGCAAAAGGATGTTAATGACCTCGATTTTAGGACCTGATCTGTATGCCACCAAATCATCGTCGATGTCGAATCACTCTGTCACTGGGGCCTTCTGTTGGTTGCATTGTGTAATCCAGGAGTCTTTATAGGAGCGTTGATTGATATTGCCTTTTTGACGGGGTTAGTTAGATCATGCCTTTAAACATGACAGTCGGTCGTGCTGCATTTTTTTGAGATAAGTTTTTTAACATGAATTTTCCTCGGATCCTGAAACTTTTGAATCGATAAAGCTCAAAAGAAGAGGATAACTTTCCCTTCACTGGTTAGGCATTGCACCGGCCAGCTGCAGTAAGCAAGAATGCTTGCAGCACCAGTAGACAGCAATTGACTGTCGCGCGAACATCTATCAGCATATGACTGTATTTTCTTACACAAAAAACAATACAAATTTCGTGTATTCGCTTGCACAGATCGTATTGCGGAAGAGATTTAATGAGTGAAGGTTATTTATAAATTTTACAATACCTAACTGAATTTTTTTTCTTTTAAATTAAAATGCAGTTGTTGAATGAGTTTTATTTTTTTAATTATATTCTATTTCAATCAAAGAGCACGCAGAACACTACGTCCTCTAGTGTATACTCACTACAGTATCGCTTTACACAACTGTTTTTTGTTGGGCGACTTGGAATCATCTACCAATTTTCAATCTTATAGACTAATTCAAATAATAATTGTAAACTAATCGAGAATCAAAGATAGACGGCAGTTTTTAAATTCAACTTGGGATAAGCAAAAGTCAATATCGTTGAACAGCTCATTGAATGCACCTATGCATCTTGTAACAAGCTCATTACTACCATAATTGGTTCAATGCTTTTTAGTGAAAAATTAGCTTCGAAACCACAAAGTTGAAACTAATTGTTTGCAGATCAACTAATTTCCGTCTTCTGTTATAATTGGCAAGCTTATCTAACATTTACGAACTACGTCATTTCAAATCTTATTTATAAAATATTTATGAAAGAGTGGAATAGCAATGTGGTGTGCTGAAAACCTTGCATTTAGAAATATTCAGTTCTAAAGCATTACGATTACACCATTCCGATAATTTATTAATAATATCTAATTGAAAACGAATACAGTCAGAAATATTATTTACCCGAGAAAAAAATTTCAAATCATTTGCGAATGTCAAAACTTTACGGTATTGAAATATTTTGTGGACATCATTGATAAATAAAATAAATAACAACGAGCCCAGATTTACCATTAGCCTTCTATTTATTAGGTAATTAAATTAGTTTTTTTTAAGGATTGCGGGTGGCAATGGTGCAGTAGTAGTGTATTCGCTTACGGAATGGAAGGTCGTGCGTTCGAATCCCGGTCAAGTCCATTACTTTATAACGAATACATGAAATCGTAATCTCCCTAAGTAACTTAGACACCACCCGTGGAGAAAAACCCTACAACTGCACCCAAACACTTTTCTATCTCTCTATTCTTTCTAATACCAAGTAGCTTACACTGTGTTCTTAGCATTATAAGGGTACTGTAACAACAGAAAAAAAATCCCTTTAGCGTAAGCAAATTATAAAAAAAAAAAAAAAAAAAAAAAATTGAGGAATGAAAACCCAGAGATTTTAGCACAGCCAAAAGTAAGGTGTGATGTCCCCTATCAAAGGCTTTTGTAAAATCATTGTAGAGTACATCAACTTGTAAACGTTCCTGAAAACTATTCAAAATGTAATAAGTCAACAAAGCTAAATTAGTAGTGCATTACCTACCACGACCAAACCCATGTTGACTATAGAAATAATTTCTTTTACCGCGAAAAAAGTTTTTCCTTAACAATACTTTCAAATAATTTTGGTATTGCAGAAAGCTTTGATATAGGTGGATAATTTTCAACTTTATACCTTAAGCCGCTGTTATAAATAGGAATTATAAAAGAATATTTCCATTCATTAAGGAAATCACCCGTAACGAGAGACAGGTTGAAAATAATTTAAAGCGGATGAAAAACGGGTAATAAACATTTCTTTAATATTACCGCTGGAATTCCATCTGGGCCTGGATAAAGTATTTTTTTATTATAAGGGTGACAAGTTTCGGCGAACTTATAATAACAAAATTAATCTTTTACAATGCAATGGGGTTAAATATATAAAGCTACCTGTCATGCATTACGTTCAAACTATACTCCTGATGCATACATTTGAAGACGAGGGTGGTGTGGGCTAAGTAGTCAGTAGCTACTTGCTTTTTCGATGCACTATATCGTGTCTCCACGGAGCATGTCCGTGTGGCTTAACAGACCACAGTCCATAGTCTCTGAGTCTGATGACCGTTTTAACTTCACGACATGAATTCTCGCGAATAAAAATATCTTCTTCGGTGATGTAATTGAGATATTTCTTCATATTGGCAATACATACTTCGCCATTCTCTTTGTGCAGATTGTACCATTTTTGATTTTCGCACACTTGTTTTTTTATTTTTGTTCGTCCTTGTCTCCATACGCCTAAAAAAAGCTCTTGACTTGCAATGATCTTGACGAGGTTGTGAAAATCTAGCCAAAATGCATGTTATTCTCTGCTCTCATCTGACTTGGGCAACATATGCATTATGCACTGACAATATTCCACAGCTCACCTTGCATCAACAGTTTGAGAGACATCAAACTATCACTGGACTTTGAAATGCCAATAATGATGGCAAGGGCACACAAATCTTGCAAACCCGCACTACAAAGAAGGACAACAGCTCATATAGCGATAGCGAACTCAACAACTAGACAACGAACTGAGAAGCTATTGACCGACTAAAAATACTTTAGTTAGGTTTAGATTAGATTATTAGTCAAGATTACATTTTATGTAGCAGTGCTGCCACGTTTTGAAATATGATTTTTACATTCTATAATTTATAATTCTGTAACTTGGTTCTAAAGGGGCCAATTATCCAATTTGTAAAGCTTTGGGAAACCAAAAATGTCACTAAAAATGCTTATACCTTTGACTTTGACTTTGAAATTATAATCAGGCCGCAAGTTTTTTTTTATAAAGAGATTTCCTTTGCGAACATATATTTTCGCCTTTTTCTTTTCCGGAGCAAAAGAACATTGACTCTTTTAATTGTACGAAAGAATCAACAAATATGGCGCTTTTAGAAAAATTATCTAATTTTTATTTTATTTTCTGAGGCCCGCATAGGGAACCCAACAGGCGGACCAGTAGCAGATGCAGTTAAGCAGCAGGGATGCAGTTAAGTGGGAACGTCATCATCCCTTTAATCCTATTCATAGCCTCACCGCCATTAGGGAAAAAGAATATCTAATTTTTAATTTCGATCAACAAGATATAAAATCAAAAGAATTAAAAAAACATAGTGACGGGCTACAGTCCGCTTGGGCGAACTGTTGGATACCATATTCTTATTCCTATCCCTCATAAGTGGGCGTGACAAAAGTCTAAGTATGGTTGAATTGTTAAGAACGCTCTACATATTTTGTTATATAACATTTAAAGGATTTTATCAAAAAAAAACGATCCCTAGCTCAAACTTGGATTTTTTAATAAAATTATTTTATTTAATTGTGGACGTGTCGGTAAGCGGATTTTAAAAAAAATAACACATGATCATAAAGGGCCCCTTAGACAGTATGTATTATAAATTTCAGCTCCTTAGCTCAAACTTTGGATTTTCAAGAAAGTTTTTTTTTTTTAAATTGTGAGCGTGTCAGTGGGCGGATTTTGAAAATATTATCTCCCGAGCAGTTTTAGGAGTCATAGATCATATATAAAAAATTTCAGCTTTCTAGCTCAAAATTCGATTTTTTCGAAAAATTTGTTTTTTTTTTTGAGTTTGTGAGCGGATTTCAAAAATTCATAAACTTGATTATTTCGGTACCCTAGATGGTGTATGGTATTTCAGCTCTCTAGGCCCAGTTTAAAGGCCTAATTTTTGCCGACAGACGGACGGACATGGCTAGATCGACATTACTATCGATGCTGATCATAAATATAGTAACTTTTAGGGGTCTACGGGCAATATTAAGGTATGTTACAAACTATGCGTCAAAATTAATATACCCTTAGAATAGGGTATAAAAAGGGTACACAATATATTTTGCCTGTACCACTACATGCGGCGTGCTTCGTAAGACGAATGATTTTGGGTTTTTTCATAATGCTTTTTTAAAGGCGTATCGATTTGATCCTCGTTGTGTGTATCTTTTCATTTCGTGTAGTGCTACCTGTTTTGTTTTTTTTAATGGTTTATTCAAAAATATGAAAATAAATGCTTCTTCTTTGCTTTGATTTCGCTTAAAATAAAGCAATCCGTGTTCGGCCTAGTAACAATAAAAATGATTTGACTCTTTATTTGCTAGTTTTGATGGTGGTTGGTGACACTGGTTTTGCAATAAGGTTGGGTCGGCGGTGCTTACGTTTTTTCATAATGTCGTGCGAAACAAGTGAAGAAAACACAATAGACTAGTTCTCAGAGCAAAGAAATAAGAGTGTACGTGTTTATTATAACATAAAGGTCAACTGTTTTTTAATTTAAAATATTGTAATATGTATATCTATCAATACTGCTGAAATGATCGAAAGATTAGGCAGGTTATACGATATTTTTAATTCGTTTAAGTTTAAAGACCCCAAAAAATCCAGAATGCAATTTTTTTGGATATGAAGAGCAAGTCAATTTCTTAAATGAAACGAATATATTTTTCCAAAATATTAGTTTTTTTTTATCAGTCTGCCAATGTAACTAAAAAGATGGGATTTTTAAAAGGATGGCAGCAGAATATAAATGCTGTCATTGGCATTTCAAGTGATTTAAGGTCAGATGGTATTCAGTTCCCTTTAACGAGAAACCTCAATCAATATTGTCTGGAAAATACCTTCGCGGTTTTACGCAACCGAGGAGGAAATAACAAGTTATTAACTCCATTTCAATTCATTTGTTCATTTAAAAGATCATTTTCAGCAAAGTACATGGAGGATATAACCAATAGAACATGAATCAGAACCGTTTAAGTATTCCTATGAACTTAAGAAGGTTTATATACGAGGGCGGGTCAATAAGTCCGTGACTTTTTGAATTTCTGACCTCTTTACTGGAACGGCAACACTGCTCCTGTCAACAGGCATCTGTCAGTTGACTCCTGTCAAAATTTAAACTTGCTGCGTCAGTTAGTTTGTGTTTGACAGCTATTTTTATCAGACTACTCACTAATTTGAGGAGAAAATGGAAAAAAGTGAATTTCGTGTGCTTATTAAGCATTATTTCTTGCGAAAAAAACCATTACCGAGACCAAGGCTAAGCTTGAAAAATACTATGGGGACTGCACCATCGATTTCAATGGTAAAAAAGTGGTTTACTGAATTTCGTTGTGGCCGTACAAGCACTGAAGATGCCGAACGTCCTGGACGCCCAGTTGAGGTCTCTACACCCGAAACAATCGAAAAAATTCACGATATGGTGTTGGCCGACCGAAGATTGAAAGTGCGAGAGATTGTGGAAGCCGTAGGGATCTCGCATGGCTCAGTGGTTTCAATTTTGAATGATCACTTGGGCATGAGAAAGCTTTCCGCAAGATGGGTGCCGCGTTTGCTCACAGTCGACCACAAACGCAATCGTGTAACAACTTCACAGGAAGGTTTGGCGTTGTTTAATCGCAATATGGAGGAGTTTTTGCGCCGTTTTGTAACCGTGGACGAAACATGGATCCATCACAACACACCAGAAACCAAACAACAGTCAAAACAGTGGGTTTCTAAAGGTGAATCGGCGCCAAAGAAGGCCAAGGTGGGTTTGTCAGCCAATAAAGTTATGGCGACTGTTTTTTGGGATGCACGCGGGATAATCCACATTGACTACCTTCAAAAGGGAAGAACAATCAATGGGGAATATTATGCCAACTTATTGGACCGATTCAATGACGATTTGAAAAAAAACCGACCTCATTTGGTCAAGAAAAAAGTTCTTTTCCACCAAGACAATGCAAGGGTGCACACATGTGCAGTTGCCATGGCAAAAAACCATGAATTGGGCTATGAATTGCTCCCTCATCCACCCTATTCTCCAGATTTGGCTCCGAGCGACTACTTCTTGTTCCCAAACCTGAAGAAATGGCTTGGTGGAAAAAGATTTGACTCCAATGATGAAGTCATCTCGCAAATAAAGGCCTATTTTGAGGACCTCGACAAATCATTTTTTTTGGAAGGGATAACAAAATTGGAGAAGCGTTGGACAAAGTTTATAGAGCTCAAGGGAGACTACGCTGAAAAATAAAATTATTTTTTTATCAAAAAATCTGTGTTTTATTCCAAAAGTCACGGACTTATTGACCCGCCCTCGTATCATTATTCATAATTTTTCCTACTTAATATGATACATAAATGTAATTTTTACTTATTTTTAAACATGCTATTTTTGAATTATTCTTGCATAAAAATTAATATACTGAAAAAAATACAAATAGTACAATTGAATACACTTTTTTTAAACTTCTGTAGTGTACAGTGTACGTACCTTCCAGGTGCATACTTTCGGTTTGCAATCCTTTGACGTTCCGCCCGTGATCTTAAATGAATAATAATATTAATAAATAATATTTTTGTGAGGGTATATTACACTGCGACCTATTGGTCTATTGTGTCCCCTTGCTTGTGCCTCGGAGAGGTTCGTGCCCTCTTTCAGAGCCTCTCTAGATACTTCTTTGTGAAGCATGTCGAGGTATTGCTCTGGTTTATCCTTGGCAAGTCACACTCCCTAGAGCACGGCGTCCAGTCCAGTTTCTTTGATGAATCTGAGAATGAGCTGTGGGTCCATGATTTGTATGTCCTTGTCTGTTATTTGGTGCCTGCCCAAATATTTCATCCTTTTGTGGGCCAGTGCCCCACAGGATTCCAGTATGTGGTCTCGAGTTTCGGCGGTTTCACTGCATAATCTGCAGAGCCCGTCCTCCGATATGCCCATTTTCCTCAGGTGCTCCTTGAGTCTGCAGTGCCCCGTGAGAAGGCCTGTTAGGATTCTTAGGTTGTTTTTGTTAAGGCCGATACAAGCTTTGAATCTCTTTTGGTTGTAATTTCCTAAGAGTTTCTTTGCTTGCCTCAGACCTTGGAGGTTGAGAAAGGCTTTTGCCCTTGTTTCTTCCTCCAGTCTCCTGAACTCTTCGCGTATAGTGTGTTCTCCTATCCCGCAGAATGGTTCGGGTCCTATGAAGGATTCCTCTGCCCCTTTTCTTGCCAGAGAGTCCGCTGCCTCATTGCTTGTAATTCCAACATGGCCAGGTACCCAGCAGATGGAAATTCTGTTATTCTTGCCTAGTCTATTCAGTCCGTGTAGGCATTCCCACACGAGTTTTGACTTGATAACGTAGGCGTCAAGAGCCTTTATGGCTGCTTGGCTGTCAGATCTTAAATGAAAAGTGTCCATATCCGTCGCTGGTGTCTCTTTCTCTCTTTCTCTTTCATACCTTATTTTTTTGACGTAGTAGAGAAGTTACCCGGGCGGTACATCCCATAAGCGAAGGTCCAGTTCTTAAATACCTTCTGGGACAGATTTCAGTAATCCACTTCGGAAAATGTGGCGCTGCCGTTGACTCATTAAGGGCTCAAACCCCACCATCTCTATTTTAACATCTTATCATCAGCTCCCAAAGTGTCTGCTCATGTAAGGTATCTGCCATGCTGGTTGATGACAACACCGTTGACTCTATTACTTGAATTCATCAGCCGTACGCCCTATATCCGAGGGGCTCATTTAAAACTTCTGAGATTCATTGGCCAGCCATTTTCAGCAGAGCATTATATTGATTCAATTTCTTTGTTCAACACTCGCGCTTATAAGTTTAGTATTTCACGTCTGGGAGACATCACCAGTATTCGGTGGCTATCACAAAGAGGTAAATCAATCACGATTGATGTGCGCTGGGCATCGCCAGGTTGATACCAGGTCAATGTTTACCCCAATCCTACAAGAACCAGCCTGTCTTTGGTCAGGTGTTGTTTACCTTGTTTCATCTCTCCGTTTGTTGGAACGTATTTTCAGCTCCAACTGGAGTAGGCTACGGCTTTTAATTTCAAATAAAAATAGAATCCAGATTTTATTTCATCTTTGGGTCTAGAAAACCATATCTTTTTCAAAGCCTAAAATATCTCTTCGGGTAGTCCGTAACTCCAATCCCAGTACGACTGTTATTGCTATGCCCCCTTCCTTCTTCCACCACCCAACTTGCCCTATATTTTGTGACGATTTTTCAAAACTAGAATCAACACGCACCATGAACTATTGAAACAAACCCACAAATTCCACAAGTTCAGCGAACTCTCACTTAATAAACAAAAACAAAGCAATCGCCGCTATCAGCCTTACCTACTTAAAGACGGAAATGTTTATTCAATTTTCCACGATTAAACAACCTGTCTGCCTGTCGGTAACTGGTTCAACTCGATTCCACTATCACTTCTCTCGGTATCTGCTGCCAGGAGCAACGTGGAAAATCTGCTTTATTAATCCGATAACAGGAAGAGATTGCAATTATATTTTTAGCTTTTGGTAAGCGTCTCATATTCCCACTACCATATTACAAATTGATTAGTTTCGCGTAATTGCTCTTCCATCCCATTCCTGGGGGATGGCATCTATATCCTGAATCGTCATTTAGAAATCTACACTCGGGTATATCATAAATTGCAGATTCAACCGGGGACCGTCGGAAAGCTCAAACGTCATACCATATTCCCCCCAATCAAATCCAAATTCAATGTCTACTTCGAGTTGAATCACTCAAATCAGCACCAACCACTCGGATTCGGACGCAAATGAAAGCTTTTCGTGATGTCATGACTTTGGATGCAAACAGCTGTTTCCAGCTCCGGACGTGTTTCAGATTGGAGCTTTGATTTAGTAGGTCGTTACAATCCGATTTGTTCGGTTTTGTTTTGCTCGAATTGCGGATCGAAAACAACTTCTATCGCGTTTGTCGCGATTTTCAAGTAAACTTGCGAATTTTATTTGGAAAATTATTATCAAGAAGTTCCTTTTTACGGTGAGAATGTGACGGTCCTAACAAAAAAAAATAAAAATAAATAAATTCTACCGATAGCGCGGAAGTGTTCGCAAATATTAGGAAAAAATTATTGCCCAATATGTCGTCGAAGCGAAAGAATAAAAACTCTGGATACGTCCTCTTGAACAACAACGACGATGAGCCTTTATCTTCCACCGCCAACAATGATACTGTTGTTTACAGGTAATGAAATGTTTTGTTTTTCCATCAATAGGGTATTTAGCTATTGAGCAACAAGTGCATGCCATTATGGTTTATGGCTACTCCGTGTTTAATTGAATCGTTTCTGTCGATCTAAGTGGAAGATTTCCATAGAAAGGGATTAATCGTTTTCGCTCAGCGTGCGATGTAGCTACGTTTTATAAGTTGACATCCGACTTGCTAGTGGGTGGGCTTAGATAAGGATTATGCATAATTATTTATTCTTGATATTTGTTTTTTGTTTATTTAGGGTGACGCATATGATGATGTCCTTTGTGTGGGTCTGTTAATTTTGATCGCTTTGCATTAGCTCTATAAACCTTATTGAGCGGTTTTAAATGGGGGTTTTATTCTTGCAAGAACTGACGGGTGCAGGTTTTTGGTTTTAAGCATTTGAAGCAGCTGGTGTGTTAACCTATTTTTAGGGTGTGATTTTTGTGGTAAAATTTCTCACAAATTGGACTCAATTTCTTGAAGTAATAAACACAGGGACACAGAGAATAAAATTTGTAAGCTATTATCTTCTTCTTCCTTAACGACGAAGTTTTGATCTGGACTAAATGGATCATAAGCCTCCCACTGCACTGCATCCCTACTGGTCCGCCTGTGGGATTCGACGCAAGGTACCTATGACTGGGATATGGCTTTCACCCCTAAAGCTAATTGACTACTTTCATTGTGTGCGTTTATAAACGGAAGACTTTTATACCCTATTATAAGGGTATATTAATTTTGACTCATAGTTTGTAGCATACCTTAATATTGCCCGCAGACCCCTAAAAGTTAATTATATTTATGATCAACATCGATAGTAATGTCGATCTAGCCATGTCCGTCCGTCCGTCTGTTGGCAAAAATTAGGCATTTAAATTGGACCTAGAGAACTAACATTTTAACCATATACTCTCTAGGGGCCCAAAATAATCCAGTTTAAGAATTTTTGCAATCCGCCCACAAACTCAAAAAAAAACAAATTTTTCGAAAAAATCGAGTTTTGAGCTAGAAAGCTGAATTTTTTTATATATGATCTATGACTCCTAAAACTGCTCGGGAGATACAAATTTTAAAATCCTCCCACTGACACGCCCACAATTAAATAAAACAATTTTTTGGAAAGTCAAAGTTTGAGCTAGGGAGCGTTTTTTTACAAAAGCTTTGTTTTTTCGATTTAATATTTTAAATGTTATATAAAAAAATATGTAGAGCAACAATCCATTTTTTTTTATAAATAGGAATTCCAAATCCTAGAGCACTCAGACTCGGTAACGGTTCATTGTACTACCAGGCAGAATTCCTCCTTTTGGTGTAGAGGCATGTGATTGGGTGGCGTATGTTGTTGTTCCCCATGGGGATTGAACCTGCACCGCACGGGTAACAAGCCAACACACTAACCTCTACACCGTCGCCACCCACAACAATACAACCATACTTAGACTTTTGTCACGCCCACCTATGAGGGAAAGGAATAAGAATAGGGTATCCAACAGTTCGCCCAAGCGGACTGTAGCCCGTGCCTATGTTCGTTGATATTTTTGTCAATCCATTTAGTTGTGTGCACTTAAGATGGCGCTACATTTGGTGGACCTGAACCTCAACCAATAAGAAAATTTAATATTTCTCTCCAGTTGCCCACATCAAGCTCGTTGGATTCCCTTGCACTTGGGCGTGCCACCTAATGCGAGGGGTGAATTCGGAAACGCTAACAAAAACTATCCAAATTACGATGCCGTTGCGCAATACAGCTAATGTTTGATGCATTGAAAGAATCGTCAATTTTGTTGATGCTTTTTTCGTTGATATTTGCGCATCAGTTTACGTAACTTTATAAAAACGAACGTAATACCTTTCCAGTGATGCAAAATGTTTGAACCAATGAACGGGCAGGGCTGATTGAGCATCATAGTGACGCGTTTTCGAATTTACCCTAGGGCTGCTTCTTCAGCGTTGTCCCTCCGGCTTGGACCAAGAATATTTTTATCCGCCTTCGCTAATGTCCATGTTTCTGCGCCTTTGTTCTCTCATGAAAATTTCGCAAAGGAATTTGATTTCTGATTCGATCGCGAACCTTATTTTTCGGTTCGTTTAAAAATAAAATTCGTTTTCACGATCGAATCAAATCTGTTGCGATCTGTAAAATATAGTTCGTTCGCGAATTTATCACGTGCGAACTATTGGAGATCCGTTCGCGAATGGTTCTCATAAGAAAAAGAAAAGTAATTTTACATGGAAATTATATTACATATTTAATATTGAAAGAACATAAGTGAAAAGTATTTTTATTACATATTAAGATTTTGGAATAAATGTTCATTCACCTGAACTAAAAAAAAAACATTATTTATTGTTTCTTTGGATAATTTGTTTCTGGTTTTTGTCAAAAAAAACTTGTAGAGCGCTAAAAGCCCGTTTACCAGAGACTTGAGTTGACGGCACTGCCAGCACTACTTGTGCAAGTTATCCACTATATTTCTCGAATTCAGATTAATTTCAAAAAGTTTCTTGTGCGGCTTCAAAATTTTTTTAAAAAATTGTTCGTCGTCGAAAATTTAAAAAGGAAAATTTTTAATCGTAACCGATCCACAACATTTAAAAAAATCACTCTTCTTCATGTCAATTAAGACCGATTTACTTTTTTCTCTTTGAACTGACACACTTCCACTTCCTGATGGTTGCTCATTAACGAACGAATCATTAAAATTGACATTATGTACTGTTGTATAGTGTCTTTTTATATTCCCTCTTACTTTTCCTTTCAAGCTTTATTTTTTTTTTAAAAACTGTTCATGGAAATCACTTGATTTAAAAACAAGATGATAAAACCGACTTTTATCTTTAAAAAAAGGTGCAATACTTAATTGTAAGTATTACCGTTATTTTTTAATATTATTTTTTTTCATTTGAAGTGTTTTTTTTAGAAAACCGCCCCTCCCGCCGAAATGGGGCGAGATAGACCCCCCTCCCATAATAAAAAATGCTTGTAAATAACTGTTCTACACAAATCTGTCGTTAAACTTTGCCACCTGAGTTATCGTACTCTCCCCAACAAATTTGCATTCTGAGATTTTTAAAATAATCTTTTTTCCGTTTTTCATACGAGTAGATCTATCTATCTATCTATGAAAAACGGAAAAAAGATTTATAGATTTATTTCGCATAATATTGATTTACATTCGGTACGCTACCACACATTTTACATAAGTACAGAGATATGATATTTTTGTATCTTACTACTGAAACAATATATTTAACAAATCTGAAGAGAATTCTTATTTACAAAATAGCAATCTTTTTGAAGGAAAGTGCGAAAAAACCTTCAATTTAACAAAAAGAAAAAAATAAATAAATAAAAAATAAATAAATTAATAAATAAGTAAATAAATAAATAATAAATAAATAGGTAAATAAGTAAATAAATAGATAAATAAATAAATAAATAATAAATAAATTAATAGATAATTAGATAAATAAATAAATAAATGATAAATAAATAAATGAATAAATAGATAAATAAATAAATAAAAAAATAAAAAAATAACAGGTAAATAAATAAATTAACAGATAATTAGATAAATAAATAAATAAATGATAGATAAATAAATAAATAAATAAATAAATAAACAAATACAAAAGATAAACAGGTAAATAAATAAATTATTAAATAATTAATAAATAAATAAATAAATAAAATGGAAATAAATAAATAGACGAATAAATAGATATATATACATATATATAAGCAAATAAAGAAACACATAAGTAGGTATTTAAACAGGAACAACATAAGATGGAATTTAAAGACTCATTTGATGGATCAGGGGATTTTCTGAAAAGCTATTTTTACTTATAAAGTTTGCGGTAAGTTTTTGGATTCTATCACAAATCATTTCAACATTCGCTCTTCTGTGCAAATCTAAGGTGGAGTAATGCCATGGTAGATTCGACATAATTTTTAATACTTTATTTTGAGCTATTTGCAGCTTCTTAATGTGACATTTTGCACAATTCCCCCATACTTGGCACCCATAAAGAATAATGGCTTGAAAAATAACCTTATGCATTATTAATTTGTTTTCAGTGGATAGTTTTGATCCTCTGTTGATAAAGGGGTATAACATTTTAATGGCGATGTTAATTTTTTTTATAGTTTTGCTGGTGTGATCTTGAAAAGTTAACCTAGGATCAAGATGCACACCCAGGTACTTCACAGATGGTGCCCAAGTAATGTTAGACCCGTTTTTCATGAATTTTTTTTAATTTTGTTTGCTTTGAATGGACACATTAAACTCAACTGCCATTAGGACAAATCAAAAATCGTTCATAACATCACAATCACAAAGTCAATGACACTTGTGCCTGGTTCAACCGGAAATTATAGGCCTACGAATTTTTGTCATCGCGTCTAAGTTTGGTCAGTTTAAAAAAATAATCTTCGCCTTCACGTTAACACTCGTACATGACATCTTTTATGTGTATGAAAATTTAAAACAAGAATATTAACATACACACCATCAGGTATATTTTGCAGCATTCAATCTAGATCAGTGTCGAGTACACATCTTTTAGAACAACACTACATAAACAAACATAATTATGTATGTTGTGCACACTCATACGTAATACCCCTATAAAATGCGTATATACTTTTATTACCCATTTTCGGCCTCTGCTGAAAGGAAAAAATTTAATTTAAAAATGTTTTTTTTAACTTACCAATTCACGAAAAAGGAAAAAACACTGCGGACCAAAACAATAAACTACATTTTAAAGTCTGCATAAATAAACTAAAAACAGTTGCGAACTAGGTAATTCCAACACCAATTACATTTGAAAAAGTTAAAATAAAAATCCTTTTCAACTTTTTTTTATTTAAACTGCATTTTTTAATGAAGAAAAAATAAAGTATAGATATCTCCATATATTCATTATTACGATCTTTTTTGCTGAGTTTAAGTTGTAGAAAATGGCTAATGAGAGAATGCGACTCGAATTCAACTGTTATAAAATCGAAAAAAACTTTCGTACGATCCAGTCTTGCACTTTATTTTATTTAACAATCGCTTTTTCTTCCGATTTGTAGAATAGTTAGAAAGATGTCATGCTGCATAAATTTCCATGCTGAAAAGACTTATTGATGGAACTGTAAGTGTTCATTAAATTTAGCGCCCATAAATTACAGCAAAAAAAACCGATCTATAAATTAACTTAGAGCTGTCAGTCGGTATGCATATGCTTAAAAACACATCCATAAACTATAGTATAATCGCATTTTAAATTTAAGCTTAACCCAAAATGCAAATTTTGCTTAAGCATTGTATTAGCAAGTGACGATCCATCTGAAACCGATGTCGTCGGAAATGGGGCTCTTAACATTTATTGCCTTTTTATACGCTATTCCTTTTTACTTAATGTTTGTAACTTGTAAATTGGTCGTAGACCCCAAATAGTTACCATATTTTTGTAAATAGCTTTAAAAGTTATGTAGATCTAGCCATGTCCGTCCGAATCCAATTTTGGGGCCCTAAAACTCGAGCTAGAAAAGTGTAAATTTTTCACTTCAACTGTCAAAATTTATTACTTTTCAATCGGCTTGCGATAGAAAAGGGCATTGAAAATATTTAAAAGAATAGTGGACGATTGCGCCTACAAAATTGACTGAAAAGTTAAAACAAACAACAAATGAAATTTTATATTTTTTATTTTTGAAAATATTCAGTCCGTCGATCAAGTTCAACGTTTAAAAAAATGCAAAAGAAATGAAAAATAACTAACAATAAACAGTCTGAATAAATGGAGAAGAATGTCATCTGGCGAAATAATTCAGCAAGCACTGAAATAAGATCGATTTTGAATATTCTTGATAGTGTATTGCTACCAAAATAAATAAAATGGTTCAGTTGAGATGGCAAAAGGTTCCTATATTTAAAAAAAAAAGTTTGTATTTAATTTACTTTTTTCATAGACAGACAAAAAAAAACACAATTTTTAATACATTAAATTCATCAATTTAATGTTATCTTGAATCAGCGTTAGGAGCTGATTAAATTCAAAAGGTCAATTCCGAGCGATCGTCGTATTTTCGAAAATCCAACATAAATGCGTTATTTTCAGGTAGTCCGCTAAAAACTCCCTACACCACGTCCTAACCCAACAACATGTGAATACACACAGAATTTCCTCGCCAAATTACCACTCAATTTACAGTATTTTGATAGCTTGGCCAATCCTTCCAATACTCCCATGGTATTAAAAGCTACCAAGGTATATTTCATCGCATAAAGTTACAGAACTCAATTTTTTTCCAGATGCGGTAAACGGGGGACATTTGTGCTCCAAAGATTTCGATGCGGTAAACGGGGGACATTTTGTGCTCCAAAGAATTCGATACGAAGAGTTATCGCATGAGTTATAGAACATGGACACAGGGGTCCGAAATGATAAGGTGTAATGGTAGAAACACATCAACACTTCAACTTTGACAACCACGCTGCACGTTTTATAATCATTGCTTTTTAATGGGATGAAACACATTAGCACTTCAACCTCAACTTCGACTTCAACGTCGAAACTAAGTCGTTAATTTCTAAGTTGAAGGGCAAATCCCGCCAACCTTAAGGCGATGTTTTCAGTTTTCCCAACATGCAAATGCTTATATTTTGAGCTGATTTTCTCCCTTGCTTGTATTTTGGCATAAATTTCTCTTTTGTTTACAACCATTTTTTGTTTCGCTCTCAAAGTTGCATTTTTCAATGTGTTTGACTCGACTTTAAGTGCTGAAGTTCTCGCTCTTGTGAAATTCGAATTCGAGGTAAACGACGATTGTTTTCTTCGTAAAGTATTTAGACAAAGTCTTTATTACCAATTCGCATATGCAAGGTTGTTTGCCACGTCCACTTTTTAGAGTCGTTTTTATCAGAAACGTAGTTTTTTTTTATACAATCTTAAAAAACGTAAAAAACATTAATACAAAAATATGTAGATATTATCCTTATTAACAATTCACCCATACAATATTTTGTGCCACGCCCCCTTTTGCGGCGATTTTGACAAAAAGTTTTTCCGATTATTCCTTACTTGTTTTTAACTTTTGAAGGCGTTTTGATAAAATTTTGTTAGTCGTAAAGCCACATTCACTTTGTTGAATACGAATATGGATAAGCCATATTTGTCATAGCAAAATAAATGACAACATTTATTTGTTTACTTACTTTTTGTATTAAGCTGTGAACGTACCTAGATAAGAACAGAACAGCACAAGTGAGCGAAAACTGTCAGATCAAGTCAGGTCAGAAAAGTACAGCTTCGAGTTTTATATTCTCTTTTCAGCTGTGAATATCAAAATACAAAATCACTTTTTTTACTTCTGATAGCATTACTTCTGTGAGCATTGTACCGTCACAACTTGAACTTGTTCTATGTTATTCTCTTACTAGGGGTGGCGGCGGTGTAGAGGTTAGTGTGTTGGCTTGTGACCTATACGGTGCAGATTCAATCCCCATCGCGGACTACAACATACGACAGCCATTAATGGAAAGAAACGAATAACAACTTGTTTTCTCCAACCTCTATACCAAAAAGAGGATTTCTGCCTGGTAGTACAATGGACCCAGTCTGAGTGCTCTGAAATTTGGATTTCCTTTTCTTTACAAAAATACAAAAAAAACAGGTTATTCTCTTGAAACTGATCGGAATAACTTCAAGGAACAGAAAGTGACAGAATGTAAAACACTTTAAGGGAAGATTTTTCCTCATGGAACACCAAATTCTGTAAATTTCGGATCTCTTATGAACTTTTTTGTGCGGCTCAGATTCATAAAACTCAGTAAAAAAAAACAACAATAAGGCCGTTCTCACCGACCAATCTGACAACTTCGTAAACCGTATTCACCAACTCTTTTTGTTGAAAACAGTAACGTCTTAAAAATTTCGGAAATTCAAGATCAGCTGGATGTCCCTTCACATTTAATTTTCAAAAATGAGGGAAATTGTAGTCTGATTTTGGTAAATATAAAGCGCCCGCCGGACGGATTTCCACATGCAAAGATTCTCACACGGATACACGAGTAATATATATTTCTAGTTTTTTTTTTTTTCACTTTAAAATTACATAAGTTCTGCAAGTGTCGTGCTCTCTAGTAATTCATATATCTGACTTACTTATTCAATTATTATTATTATTATTATTATTATTATTACAACTTTATTGATTCATAAATAAATAAATAAATAATATAATCATTAATTGAAGAATTGAGCTCTACCTACTAGGGCTTTGAGCTATCATTTTATTTTATATTTGCATGACATACTGAAATAAGGTCAATTTTTTTAGTATAATGTACCCATCATTGCACAAAAGAACGACCCTAAGCAACATAGCCAGCGGCCATGGGTTTTTGTTGCCAACACTGCTGCTTTTATGTTGGAATCATTGTATTTGCAGCATGTATTCAAAGTAGCCCTTCGCTGCAGTTATTATCGATAGTGGCTGTCGATAGAATATCGTTTTTCATAATCGTGTTGGTTTTTTACTAATTTACATGTTTGATAGTTCGAAAAACGAAATTGTGTTTAAAAAAGTGAGAGAAAATTAATTATTCTGGCATTCGAGTTAGCGTAGACACAAACACAACTTGGTGCTTGGTGATTACGAAGCAAACATTTAAATCTTATGGCCTCTTAGTTTTAAATTTTTGATTGGTCGGTGAATACCGGCCTAAGATGAGAAAAAAATATATACATAAATTTGAGTTCTTGTTCATTGGGTTCGAACATTATTCTTAGCTCACGTTGCAACGCTCTCAGAATGTGATTTATCATGGCACCAATCCACTTCAGCACTCGTACTGTGGCTGAAGTACTTCAAGATCTTGACGTTCACGAATCCAATCTCTTCACCTGGGTAGTAAAAGTACGATCGTTGCGCCTGATATTTCAAAGGCATTTGCCAGAGTTTGGCACCAAGCTCTCTTGTCGAAAATGCGTTCATTTGAAATCGATGATACCTTTTTTTCAATAGATTATAAATAACCTTTCGGACCGTTCAATTCAAATGGTTTTTGGCAGGTCTGCAACTCACCAAATAAATGCTGGTGTTCCCCAAAGTTCTGTTTTTTCTCCAACTCTCTTTTTTCATTTTTATAAATGATCTCCTGTTTGTTACCTCTAATCCAATCCACTCCTTCGCTACTGACAGTACCCTCAGCTTCTGATATGCGTTTCTTGGTTCACGCCACCCATCTTCGGGTGTGGAACTGGAACGGCAACGTATGTTAAGCGCATTGAATTCCGATCTCGACAGCAATACTCAGTGGGGGGTAACTAATAGAGTGGAACTTAATGATTTCAAAACGCAATGCTGTCTTCTGTCATTAAAACAAACCCCAAAAACCATTTGTCCATTGTCCATCAATGGTACTTGCATCGCTGAAACAGAATGGATGTTTGGCCACAAAATTAATCCACGAAACTATACCTAACTTTCAAGTAAGTTACTTTTTGAAAAGTTGAGAGAAAACTACAGATCCCAAATGGTGTGAAAAGAGAAAAAACATTTTCGTGCACACACTTTACTTTTTGCCGAATGTAGTTTGGCCTTTACGATAGGCTAAGGCGTGATTGCAATATTTGAAAAGTAGACTCCATCCATAGGCACCACTCAACACGTAGTTCACGTAATATGGGGCATATTGCCAGAAAATGGAATACATCTTCCATCTCATTTAGATTACAAAGGCTTCAGTTTCCTCGAAGATCTCGTCTATGCTTGACATAGTTGAGACCGAAAATTTCAGTTCTTTCTTTCAAAATCCTGCGTATTTCATTGCCTGAGAGACTGTCGTTAAAATAGCACCTAAGGCTTGATCAAGACATTTATACATATTTCTGGATGGTGATGTGAGCGCCCTGTTTAAGCATTGCTGGTAGCAACTCTCGTCCATGTATATATAATATACACCTATAAAACATGTTCTTCCAAGTGCTAACATTCCTTACATTCAAATCCAAATTGATCCGTGTAGTCCTGCAAGCTCATACCACTCTTTAAATGGGTTTAATTTGCATCGAAATGCAAACAACATAACCTGCTTGTGCAAATTGCTGTCTGATCTCTGCAAAACCGCGGACAAGGGACAAGTAATCTGCGTTGGGCTTGAGGTTCCTAATGTAAGTCTGCGGTAAACTAGACTCCACATGAATTGCATAGGTAGGGATTGACAGGGGCGGTTTAAAAATTCGTTTAATAAAAAATCTTTGAACAGCTTCAAAGTCCTGCAGATACTTGAAACCAAAAACTTGGTTAGAATACCAAATCAGGAGTATACTGTAGCATCAAAGACTTTAAATTTGGAAGAGGGATTCAAATTTTTTTTGGAAAGAAAGCTACTCCACAGGATTAATTCATCTGCATACAATAAGACCTTTACTGACAGATCTCCAAACTGTATACCGCCAACTTGCAAGTCTTCACACTAAATCCCTTTTGTGAGTTGTGACGTTATAAGAAAAAAATATTGAAAACGCTCTTTCAGTTGGCGCATTAGAAACCGAATTCCGATTTGCACAAACTAAAATGATTATTTTAAACTAAACTAAACCAAACTTTTTTTTAGCAAAGCTATGAGCTAATTTAAAAATTAAATGACCACATACTAAGCGTAAACAAGACGTTGAGAAATTCGAATATGGATTGCGAAATTTATGAGCCCGGCTTTGAAGATTATTCTTTCAGAAACGTTTTCCATGATTGAATGCTAACTTGTAAAGTGTGCACCTATTGTTAAATTTATGCAACAACAAAAATAGAACAGAATACAATTGAATTGTAATTCGGAACGTCATTGACACACTTTAGTTAACGTTCTCACTCAAATCACCGAGATAAAGCACTTTAAACGCTACATCTGGGCATTCACAAAGAATTCCATTTCGAACAGATACTGCAATTGATCCGAATTGAATTGATTTCATTTATGGAATGCAACATTGTTAATTGCATTTTTTATTTCTTTTATGTTTTTTTTAATAAAATCAAGCTGTGCCGTTTTAAACTGGAGCTGTTTGTTCATTTTTTTTGTTTTATTGGCAATACGTGCGGCTTCTTACATTACATCCCTGAACTCGGATATATTTAAAAGCGTTATAAAGGCTTTTGTAGGTGTGTTAACTAAATTACATCAGGCACTTAAAGTTTGATTTATTAAGGCGGAAGTGTCGTATAATGCGGAATTCAAATCACACACACACACACACAGGCAAACGATGTTCAAGGGGTGCGCCTGATAGTACTCTTAAATACATAGAGGGGAAAAATGGCAAAGAGATGCAGTCACAATATCAAATGAGGTTGCTATTGACGGATGGTTCTTAGACAAGGGAGGGAACGGGTTCTGGCATCTTTTTAGTTGATCCAGACTTCAAAGAGTCTATACGACTCCCGGATACAAGTAGTGTCTTCCAATCGGAAGTTCTGGTTGTTCTAAAGGCGGCAAAAATACTCGAGATCAATCGATCGAGATATAGCCATCTACATTGGCAGTCAGGCGACAATTAAGGCACTATACTTTATCCAACAAAAATTGTCAGTACAGGCAAGATAGGATGTTTGTCTCTCAGTCTGGTTGCAATGACTTACATAAATCAGTCCCTCTTTAAAGCTCTTACAGGGTTGACGTAGTGTGTATGATAATTCGCCATAACTCAGAGAGCAATTCTATTAGGGTTACCATCTTCCAATTTAAAATAAAAATATTGCGAAACGAAAAAAATTCCGTTTATCTTTTTCCTTTTCTGGTAAGATAATAATAGGCGCATTTTTTTAAGGGTATTTCCAGTAGACCAACAAAATATATAAATTTCGCAACACAAAAAAAAGATCAAAACGCGAAATATATCACTGTAATCCAATTTATTCATTATAAAAGTTGATCTGCTTATTTTTGTTATATTTGCATTTTTTTGTACTTGCAATAAAATGTTGTCTAGCGTTGGAAGGTCATTATCCATAAAAAACTGATGGACTATCCGCCTAATGGCACATTTGTCAAAATCATCGACCTTGCTCTTAATACCGGATTTATTTTTCTTCTTTGGTGGTGAATTGTGGCATTTGATTGCTTTTTCCCTTAAAAGCCTGTACACAGTTCGTTCCGTAACAGAAAAAACATTAGCTGCATTTCCTACGGCTTCCGATTTACTTTTAAAAAGGCCATAGAATTTTTCAGTTGCATCAACAATTTGTTGTTTTTTTTCTACATTCAGATCCTTTGAAGACTTTGTAGCCATGTTTCGCTTTATTCATATAAACAACTAGCTGTGTCCGCCACTTCGTCCGAGTGGAATAGTGAGTGCGGGTAGCATTTTAAATTATTTTATTATATAGAAAATACAGATCATGCTTTTATAATAATTGAAAATAAAATTTCTAACCTAACAGGTTTCATAACCTAGAATTTTAATAAAATTTGCCATTCTTATTATACCTCTATCGCTAACTTATTGTTGGATTGCATCCCTACCTAACTTGAGATCTTCCTTTTGGGAATTCCCGTATTCATTGACAAAACAGGCGTCATTCATCGGAAAACCAAAGACATCATACAAACAGGTACATAATGAGATGCAAAAGGAAGGATAAATTTACGTTTTTTTTTAATTAAACAGTTTGCGACATAAACTCAATCAGCAAGATTTTCTAAAAACATTTCCTAGTCCTTTCCGCTATATGTATATTGTGAAAGGTAGACACAATCAGGCAATTAGAATACAAAATTATATAACCACGATGCTATGTCATATACCTTAACAGATGGTAAAAAAAACTGCACTTGTGCAGCTGTACAATACAAATACAATCAAATTAAAACCGAATGGCAACACCCCACGTAATAATTCCTTCTCAAAAGCACCAAAACCGAAAGTTCTTTCACAAAACCCATAGAAAAACCCTTAAAGATATGCTTCATTGTAGAGATGGTAATACTCTTCTGATGTGCTTCAGTCACACTCACCTTTTTTTTTATTGGATGATAATAGCAAGCGAACACAAGACGATTATGCTCATTCCCATTCGGCTGTGTGGGAGCCTGGTTGTGGTGGGTTGTATGCGAATTTTGGGAAAATTACAACAACAATTCCTTGGTATAACAGTGGTTTGGTTTTTATTTCAGTGGCAATTCTTGCGTTTGAGTGCCGTGAGAGTATCTACAGGCACTACTGGTAGAAAAAAAGCTCCTCCATAAGGCCTGTACTGACAGTTTTTGTTGGATAAAGTATAGAATCTGTTAACATCAATTCTGAGACAGTCAGAAACTGTCGCACAATGCTAAAAGCAGTATCCTGGCGAGAAAGGGAGGGGAACTGGTGAGTAGTGTTTTTTGTTTTTATCAAGGGAATAATTAATGAGAAAATCTTAAAAATCGCTGACCTTAGATGTCAAAATTTAGCGGGGCATAAGCGCTTCGGCCGCATTTGGACAAGGAAAGATCTAAGGAAACTCTTAAATTGAGTAGGGAACAGCTTAGAAAAGTAGTTGGGACTATGTCGGGACACTGTCTCCTAAAGAAGCATGCTAGGCGGCTTAGACTGGAAGACGTGGATACATGCAGGTTCTGTGGTGACCTGCAAGCTGAGGAAGATATAAGACACTTACTGTGTGAGTGCGAGGGCATAGCACGGAGTCCTATAAGGCTCAATAGTCTTCCCGTGTTGCCCTTGTTTTGCGTTGCAGTTTTTGTCTCACTTTTTTTCGGTGAGCGCGCTCATCATCATACCACGGCCTTTTCTGGGGTGGCTTGTTACCTAATGTACTCTCGGCTACCTCTTTAATGGTGTCGCGATACCGGTTCCAGTTCTCTCGCTAGACTGTTAAAACCATTAAACTATTGTTTAACTTTCATACCTACACGCTTCAATTTTGCCGACTTCGGCATAAAGATGTTGGTCCTTTCCATTCGCAACAAAAATTACGCACACGCAAATTGTAGAAAAATCTAGCCGTTGGCCTTGTTCCGCCAAATATTTGTATTTATTTGTTCACAACAGTATCGTCAAACTCCACACCGATCATTACTCATAGAAACACCCTGCCTGAGTGACGGATCTGCGTGCTTCAGCCAATACTGCTTGACTTAGTAAAATTCACATCGTGCTTGGATTTTTAAATGCATTTATTCAGTTATTCGCTCTTGGAGCGGACACTGATCAGACTGTCATTGTTGGTTTCAATTTAGTTTGTGTAATGGACTTTTGTTAAACGAAATGATACGTATATAATCCGGAAATTCGACTTAAACGGGTATGCATTGTTGTAAAAAGTAAAAGTCTTATAATGCTGCAGACAGACATTAAACTGTGGAGAAGTGTGCGACTATGTTCAGATTAATTCATTCTCCATGCCGAATGGAAAATAGTTTTTTTTTTCAATGTCGACGTTATGTATGCTATAACTTATAACGCCATAATGTTCACAGGCAAGCTTGGTTCACCATAGTTATCGTTCAACGTCTGTTGTTTTTGAAAAGTGACTACATCGATCGGCACTTCGAAAGACATCTGGGAGGCATCTCAAAATAATCAGTAACATGTGTTATTTTTATTTTTCAAATGGGAAGTTCAGAAAATGAATTACCCTATCTCATCGAGGATGATTGAATTTTCAGATTTGGTTTTTAAGCATGTAAACAAAATGTATTAAATTCAACGATAAGATTCAAATTGGTTTCGCATTCAATACAAAGTTGACAGCGCGCTTAATTGCTACTTGTTGGTGGTGTTCGCTTCTGTTTTTATAACTTACTGGCTAAACCGGGCATGCCTTGCAATGCCTCTTTAAATTGTTTTCTAATTTGTTTGAAGTAGATACACATATATAGGGTGTTTTTTTTAAAATAAAACTCAACAAATTTTATGGAATGACCAAATGTTGGCTTTATTAGCTCACAAATTTCATGGTCTTTAATGTTTAAAAATAATGTCTGGCATATGGCCTCCGCGACTGCGCCTTATGAACGCCATCCTGTCGGTCTAATTTTGCACCACTTTTTCGAGCATACCAGGTCTTATTTCGTCAATAGTGCGTCGAATGTTGGCTTCTAAGTGATCAATTGTTGCTGGTTTACCCCCACAAAAAGTAGTCCAACGGTGTCAAATCACACGAACGAGGTGGCCAACTCACAGGTCCATTTCTTGAGATGATTCGGTCACCAAACGTTTGGCTCAACAAAGTCATGGTTGCACGCACTGTGTGGCATGTTGTGTCGTCCTGTTGGAACAATTTCTCCTCCAAATGATTTTCAATGACATTAGCAATAAAAAAATCACGAATCATTTGCCTGTAGCGTTCCCCATTCACGGTAATGTTGGCACCGGTTTCGGATTTAAAGACAAATGGGCGGATGACGCCTTCGGCATGTAAACCACACCAAACAACGATTTTTTTCGGGATGTAATGAAGTCTCAAGAGTCTCATGAGGATTGTGCTCACTTCCAAAATGACAATTCTGCTTGTTCACAACACGTGAAGCCCGAAATGAGCCTCATCGCTGAAGATGATTTGACGATAAAAATCTGGTTCAACTTCCATTTGATTCTCGGCCCATTCACAGAACACACGACGCAATTGATGGTCGGCTGGCTTTAATTCTTGCACCAGTTGTAACTTATATGGATGTAGGCCACGATCTTTCCTCAAAATTTTCCAAGTAGTGGACGGGCAGAGACCGAGTTGCTCAGAACAGCGTCGGACCGATAAATTCGGGTACTCTCTCACACTCACGTCTACAGCGATGATGGCTTCTTCTGTATGCACGGTACGGGTTATTTTTGGATGGATATTATCACAAAGAGTAAATGTGGTCACGAATCGATCAATAGTATTCCGTATTAGCTGCTCAGAAGGACGATTATGGGCACCGTAAACTTGACGAAGTGCTCTATAAGTTTGGCGAATAGAGCGCGAATTTTGGAAATAAATTTCCACGACTAGTAAACGTTGTTCTGGTTTAAGTGGTGATTTACCAAAGTATACTGAAAAAAAGTCAAACACAGTTTATACAAGGTGGCGCAAAAGTAATCCTCCTATCAGAAAATGCTATAAATTTTGCGATTGGCCCCTAATGTCAGTTCTGTTTTGACATTTGTGTAGTAAACACATGCGAAATACACGTTAATAAACAATGTTACGCTACACTGCTCCAGAACGCGGAATATTGGTGACTATTTATTTGAGCAATAATCGGTCGGTGACTTTGGCACAACGTGAATTTCGTCGCAGATTTCCTACCCGTCCAACGCCTACTGGTGAAACACTGCGACGTTTAGCCGCTCTCCTCGAAGAGACTGGCACAACACGAGATGCTGCCAGGCGTAGCAGACCCCGGAGTAGCCGTTCTGCAGAGAATATTGCTGCTGTAGCCGAAGATGTCATGGAAGCGCCGTCGACATCGACCAGACGACGTGCCACGCAAATGGGTATCAGTCGACGGTCTTTACAGCGAATTTTGGTACAAGATTTGAAGATGTTTCCGTACAAAGTCCAGACGGTGCATCAGCTGTTAGCTGCTGACCGCCAATCACGTCTAACATACGCTCAAGCCATCCTTAATCACCACCAAGAGGAAGATGATTTTTCATCAAAAATATCATCATGAGTGATGAGGCCCATTTCCATCTTAGCGGGTACGTAAAAAAGCAAAATTTACGCTTCTGGGGCGCTAAAAATTCGCGTGTAACCCACGAAGAGCCATTACACCCGCTCAAAGTCACTGTATGGTGTGCTGTTTTCGCTGGAGGAGTCATCGGACCTTTTTTCTTCGAAGACGTCGCGGGCCAAACGGTTACTGTGAATGGTGAGCGCTACAGAGCAATGATCAACGAGTTCTTTTTGCCGCAACTTGATGAATTGGGATTGGAAAACATGTGGTTCCAACAGGACGGTGCAACGGCACACACTGCACGTGCCACAACCGATATGCTGAAGGATGCATTTCCCGGGCGCCTAATCTCCCGTTTTGGCGATTTGCACTGGCCAGCAAGATCGCCTGATTTGACCGCTCCAGACTTCTTTTTGTGGGGCTTTTTGAAGTCGCGGGTTTATGTCAACAAGCCTCAGACTCTTGCAGCTCTTAAAGACAATATCCGTCAAGAATGTGAGGACCTATCGCCAGAAGTTTTGGACAAAGTGATGGAAAATGCCATAAAAAGGGCTCAAATGAGAATCAACTGTGGCGGCGGCCATTTACATGACATCATATTCTCGACTTTTTTTTTTTTTTTTTTTTTTTTTTACGCTGGGAGGTGGTAATCTTCCAAAGACGAAACCGAGCCCGTACTCAGTAACAGTGTGGTGATTTCTACCCACTAACCCCTTCTCCCGTCTTCCCGTTTTCCCTGCGATACAACCTTCTTGGTATTTCATTGCCGCAGGGCGGGGATTAGCCAGCTTTCCAATTATTGCACCTAGTAGTTAAACCAATCAGCAATTTGTCTTTCTAATTTTACAATTCATATTCTAAGTATTTGTCCATAGAGGATTTAATACTGTTTTTGTTTTATTTTTCGAGCTATGTAGCTAGTTCAAAAGGTTTAATTCTTCTTAACCTCCTAGTCATATTGCTAGTATTTAATAGTTCCTTCATTTCTGAGCTGACGTGATTCTCGACTTGATGTAAAAAAAATTAAAAGACCAAATAAAAATAATCCACAAGAAGAATCAAAGTTTTTCATTTTTTTTTAAATTACAGCCAAAACACATCGGAAGGGTATTTTTGCGCCACCTTGTACGTCTATAAAAAAAACATCCTATATATCAAAGCATTCATCTCTGCGAATTGTTTACTACGCCAACTTTTTTTGGTATTTTAAAATAAAACCAATGAAATGATGTTCGAAATTCTATTAAAGGATCTCAAAATAATTCTACAGGAATTTCGCGGGTTAATAATATGCATGATGTCTCAGTTACCGAGGTCATTCCGGTAGGTGAAGACTCCTGCAGTTCTATTTTCACCCGCTTGCAAGTTATAATCAGTTGAAGTGGAATACCTCTAATTTGGTGATATCACTATGGATTACACATCTTCTGCTTCCTTAACGGCGATTGATCCAAGAGTTTTTGTTTGAGATTGCCTTTATGACAGATTTCATAGGATATCTCCTTTGAACATGTAAGTAGCAGCCGAGCCGGTCGCGCTCCATTTTCTTCGAGATAGGTTCTTTGACTTGAATGCTTCATCGGATCTTTAAACTTCTTATTCGATCAATTTCTGTTACTCCTGCTGTCATGCAAAGCATCTTCATCTCAGCTACCTTTAATTTGCCCTCAAGCTTTGTGTACGCTGTCAAACATTGCGAAGCTCATGTTAACCCCTGGGCGAACAACTGTGGTGCAGAGACTTCCTTTAAGAGTGTGTGGTATTTTTCAGTCACGGAAGATGGCTGAGTTTTCCCGCCAATTCACATTCACCATACACTTACGCAATGCTTAATGTCGTCATCTAAGCTTGCTTTGTGATCATAGATCCCAGATATTTGAACTTTTCGCACTTGGAAATCACTCATGTAAGTGTCTTGAATATGTCCGATTGGATATGGAACGGGCAGCCGAAGTATTTTGTTTTTTCGGCCAAGTACGATACCCATTCCCCTCCAAAACTTCCACCCACACATCAAGTTTTCGTGTCAGACGTTTGATCCTCGCTGATGATGATGGCTCCATCGTCAGCAAAGAATAACT
The DNA here is from genome assembly GCA_949715645.1 of Portevinia maculata. Taxonomy (NCBI): domain Eukaryota; kingdom Metazoa; phylum Arthropoda; class Insecta; order Diptera; family Syrphidae; genus Portevinia; species Portevinia maculata. The sequence continues at coordinate 210,257,072 of OX454527.1, read as the reverse complement.
GATTCACTTTGGAGTACCACTTTTACTTCAAGCAGATAATCAAGGACTATAGTAAATATCAAGGGACTAAACGGCTTCCCTGGTTTACACCGACTTTGATTGCAAACTACTCGGTGACTCCAGCTGGGCATCCTACTCTTGTCTTTACTCTCTCATATATGTCCATGATCATCCGTACGTAGGTTTCTGGAACTCCTCGTTGTCTTATCGCCACCCATAACAGATCCTTTAACTGTATACGAAAGGCCTTTTCAAAATCAACCAACACCATATTCAAACTCTCTAAGGAATCACGATGTTTTTTCCATCATGATCCTTATACTTTGGATTGCATCTGTGGTTGATTTACCTGCGACAAACCCGCACTGGTCTTCAGATAGCCGCTCAACGATCTTCATGTCACGCGACATCAGCTTTTTTTTATTTATTTTTTTAACATCAGCTTGATTGAACGGTAATTGTCCACTCGTGTCGCCTTTTCCTTTCTACAAGAAAGGAAGGATGAACAAAACTTTCTCTCCAATACTTGGACATGTGATAGCCTCTCACCTGCTTAGAGATGAGAATCAGGAGCCATTTGGACCCGATATCTCCCATCTTTTTCGACAACTCTGAGGGTATTTTGTCCGGCCCAACTGCTTTTCGTTTTTTAGAGTCTTTGACCGCCTCCCTAAGTACTTTGACAGTAATACCGGGTACTTCTTTATTGAAGTGAACTAGGCCATATTTACATGCTTTAAAAAACAAAGGTGGAAAATTAGGAAATAAGGTGCTTGTACTTGATTCAAGTGCTGATAGTTCTTGAAGTATTTTTTCTTGTGTTAAAGAAAAAGTTCCTAACTCAGTAGTTCGTTCACAATTAGAAAGTAAATTGCAATCGACAGCCTCATATAAGACATTCAAATGGGAAATTATGCAAACTTTTTACATTTGTTCAAATTATTGCTATTAATCCCGTTATATCTCGAAATCATATACCCGAATCGCCGTATCTTAAATTAACCTAAATGCTACACCCTTGATATAGAGAACTTGCGACACCTTTTACCTGAATATTTCTCAGCGTAGATGCACTACTTACCGTATGCTATGAATCTCTTTCATAATAGTTCCTTAGGGCTTTGTTTTTAAAATGCTTGGCGCTTAAAAGTTCCACTAATACAACCGAGTTCGTGGTCGCATCAGTTGTCAAATTCACTCGTACAAAAACTCGCCACCTAAATACCTACATATAAACATAACTCTACCACTAACTACTGACTAAAGCTCCCAGTTAACAAAAGCTCCCTGAGACTGTTACTTAAACTTGTTTCATTAACCAGACTCAATGCAATGCTCGCAGCTCCGAAACTAGTTTCTGTTTCACTCACATTCACAGCCGGGCTTGGCCGTTGGGAGTAGGAATCCCAATCACGACCATTCCAACGACCAGGCCAGGGCCTATGGAAAATTTGTCGTATATGAGATTTTTTCAGTCTACCAAACGATGTGGCGAGTGATGGTATAACTGGAAAAAAAAAGCAAATATCATGTTACCAAACGGACTTATATAATAAGACACAGAATTGACGGACCCTATCAACTGGAATGTAATTATTGAAGCGAGTTTAAGTAAAGCACATTCAAGATCATTTCATTTCAGATTGCATGTATTTGCTTGTATAACGTGAGTGTTTTTGCATATGTAAAACAGTTTCACGACCGAACTGCTTCTAACAAACTAATCAGATTCAGATGTAGAGTATATGAAGCCAAGTCAAATGTCGACGACTTGCTGGATGGATACTCGGCTCAATGAATTAATATTGCGAACTCTAACAAATTGCCAGTGAAATTTAGTTCTGTTTGTGAGTGTTGTGTTTATTCATTTTAAATATGACTTTCCATTCGTGTATTGCCTTTCACTTTATTTCTACGAATCCATTTTAACCTTTTCCTCTCTTTTAGTTTTGTGAAGGGGGAATATTGTTTTGTTTACAGTACTAATTATTTTTTTCTATTCTGTTATAATATTCTTACGCCATTCAAGAGAGAGAAAAAAGTGAATGGGATCATGTTCATCAAAATAATAAAAATATTTATCTATATATGGTTACCACTGAGTAGGTAATAAAAGCTAAGACTAATCTGAAAAAAAAAAACTTTCCGAAAGACGCAGTTTAACATTATAACTGGTTTGGATACAATTTACTGACTGTCGATGGTTAAAATTTGGTTCTTCAACTTGAATTTAGCAAGTAAGACATCAAATACTTTGACTTGTTAGAAATTTGTTAATCAGTTTAATCCTATCACAGACACAGATACCGAGAAAGCATAGCGCGTTCATTTACCAATTTCAAAGAAATGAATGGGTCTCCTTGCAGGATGTAGATGTATAGTAATACCCGGATATGTAGTCGCTCGCTTAGCTGCGTAACCCGCATTGCAAACCGAACGTTGCAGCCTTTAATCAAATAAAGGGATACGGATAGGTAACTTTCCCACTTAAGTGCCCAAATAAAACAGAAAAACTCTTAAGGCAGTTATTCGGCGATCACTGTATGTAAAATCAATGAATTCTGTAGCTACGAAGAGTGAACTTCGAGCTGGTTAATTGAAAATTTACTCAATTTAATACAGATTCGGTTCCTTATCTGGTTTTTCTTGGGTCACTACACTTCGAGCAAATTTGTTGCTAAGAGTGCTGTGTGAGATTTTAAGGTTCTATGACGATGGAGCGTTTTTCTAGATCACTGATTGCAATGCTTGTGATTTAACATTCAATTTGAACAGCTAATAGATTTGGTACGGAAATAAGTCAAATCCCTTTCTTTTGCACGGTTACCATCATCATCTATCACAATAAGTTAAGTTAGGTTAGGTAAGGTGGCTGCCAGGGCGCAAAGCCCAGGCTCACTAAGACCGCAATTTCCGCCCATTTTGGTACCAAAAGGAAACCTTCGACTAATCCCATTTCACCGAGCAGCGAACTACTGCTTCCTGATCTTTCCAAATATGAAGGAATGACTCGGCGGTAAAAGATTTTCATAGAATGATAAAATTAGCTATACAACAAACGCCTATTTTGCAAGTTTGAGAAAGCATATATTTTGAAAGGGTTAAAGAAGTTGGAATTTCGTTGGAGAAAGAGTATAGCCCCGATAGGAGACTATGGCCCATTCGGTGGTTGATTTATTGATCAAAGAACGAATTTTTTGATCAACGATCGTCGATTTCTCTATTTCGTATTTTGATTATCAATTGTGGTATAAGGGTGGCGACAGTGTAGAAGTTAGTGGTGTTGGCCTGTGACCCGTGCGGTGCAGGTTCAATCCCCATGCGGAACAACAACGACCATACGGTTCACGAAAAAATAGATATGGTCACAAACATAATTCACCTGGGCATGAAGTCTTTCATCCCTAATAGGATCAAAAGTATCAAACCCAAGGTAAACGCGTGATGTGACTCGTGCTGCAAAGAGGCTATCAGGTTAAAAGAGGTAAGCTTTCGTTCATTCAAAGCCCACCCATCTGAGGAAAGCCGAAAAGATTTTAAACGAGCTAGTAATGACTGCAATGCCCACATTAATCGTGTCAAATTCTAATATGACCAAAAGGTGAGGCAAAATATAATACAAAGTCCCACGGGTATTGAAAACTTTTGATCGTTTGTTAAAAACATCAAGAATCCGGCCTCATCATCCATCCCGACACTCATTTACAATGACATTCTAGCTGTCAGCTCTATAGATAAGGCCAATATGCTTGCTGCTCATTTTGTAGTCAGCTCAACGCTCCCAGATTGTGCTTTGTCTCCCCCTGTACTCGAGCGCGTAGAATACTCCATCGGTCCAATCCACTTCCGCACTCGTACAGTGGCTAGAGTACTTCAAGATCTTGACGTTCACAAATCCGCTGGTCCAGATGGTATTTCCCCTATCGTTCTGAAGAGGTGTTCTTCTTCGCTGGCAAAACCATTGCGCAAGCTTTTCTATTTATCCTTTTCTTCAGGGCTCTTCCCAAGAAGATGGAAAACAGCATTTGTCCAGCCTGTCCCCAAAAAAGGCGAATCTTCCTCTCCCTCCTCCTACCGACCAATTTCAATAACATCCCTTCCTTTCAAGGTCATGGAACCGCTAATAAACCGTCAGCTCATGAAATATCTTGAATCCCGAAAACTTATCATAGACCGGCAATACGGTTTTAGCAGCAACAGGTCCACTGGTGATTTGATGACTTATCTAACCGAAAAGTGGAACCAATCTCTTCACCAAGGTGGTGAAAGTACTCGTAAGATAGTTGTGCTTGATATTTCAAAGGCATTTCACAGAGTTTGGCACCAAACTCTCTTGTCGAAAATGCGTGCATTTGGAATCGATGATACTCTTCTTCAATGGATTAGAAATTACCTTTCGGACCGCTGAATTCAAGTTGTTTTGGACGGTTTCAAGTCTGCATCTCATCAAATAAATACTGGGGTTCCCCAAGGCTCTGTTTTGTTTTCGACTCTCTTTCTCATTTTTGTAAATGATCTCCTGTCTATTACCTCTAATCCAATCCACTCCTTTGCCGATGACAGCACCCTCAGCTTCTCATATTCGTTTCTTGGTTCACGCCCCTCATCTTCGGGTGTGGAACTGGAACGGCAACGTATGTTTAGCTCATTAAATTCCGATCTTGACTCAGTGTAGTATAACTAATAGAGTGGAATTTAATGCTTCCAAAGCGCAATGCTGTCTTCTGTCATTAAAGCAAACCCCTAACACCATGCCATTGTCCATGACTGGCACTTGCATCGTTGAAACCGAACTTCTGTCCATTCTCGGTATGTGTGTTAATGACAACCTTCGTTGGAATGACCACATATTCGATGTCGGCAAAAACGCTGCAAAATGCTTAGGCTTCCTTAAGCGATGTAAGAAATAGTTCACCCCTTCTGATTTGGATACAATTTATAAGACGTTTATTCGCCCGAAACTCGAGTACAACGCTCATATCTGGTCCGGTGCACCAATAACTTATTTGGAGCTACTTGACAGGAGAAAAAAACGTCATTGGTGACTTTAACATCGCGAGACCACTTGACTCTCTTAGTCATCGTCGCAATGTCTCTTGTCCCTCATTATTTTATCGTTACTTCCACCATAAGTGCTCAAACGAAATAGATAGTTGCTTTCCACGTAAAACATTTCAACCGCAATACTCGCTGTGCAAGGAATGCGCATCAGTTTACCCTTAAGCCAGTATTCGGACGTACAGTGAAATACAAGGAATCTTTCCCTAGCCGTACAACACGAATGTGGATTGCACTTCCCTGCTCCATTTTTAAACAACGTGCATCGGCATCTCTCCCTATCTTCTAACCCTAATTTCCTTAACGCCCGCGCTGTGTAGCTATTACATTATAAGGGTATTTCCAAAATCCAGTTAGTGCGAGTACATTATAAAAAAAAAAAACAATTACAACTCAATAGAGTTGTATTAAATTGTTCTTATCTTATAACACAACCTTTTCCAGTTTAATTTCTTAAAAGTGTCATTACTTTTAGATATTAATTTTTAGCATGAATTTCACAATAGATCATTGCTCATTCGATTGACTTATACAATACTAAACATTGCAATCAATTGATACGATCGACAAATGTAGCTTGGATTGGTAATTGACAACCGCAATCGGAGCCTATGTTGAAAAATAAATTAAATTTTGAGTTAAAAACCCTTTTTTCCTTATCGAACAGAGCTTGTAACTTATGTTGAATAAGAACCAGCTCAAGCGATAGAACGAGAATTATACCATGTTCCTCTATTCGCGTTGCGAAAATCAAAATTTGTAATCTCCAAAAAATGCCAAAATTATGCAACTATAATCACCCATTTATTACTAAAAGAGAACTGCTCTCCGGAAAAACGCAGTTTATATACTGATAATGGGTTGTAAGTTGATTGAACCGATATTCAAACAGTTCTTGCACGTACTCAACACGTTCATGGCACACATCAAATATCACTCATAAAAGAGTCGCCCTTTTATTCAAATGTTTACCCATTTATACCATATAATTTCGTATTTCCGTTCTAAAGTCGAAGATGTTCAGAAAACCCGTGAGCGTCCAATCATGCTTCGTACTTCTTATCACACACCCTCGTCGTACACTAATTGTCACCAATCTACCTTCGCATTAGATACGCCTTTTGCCTTATGATCCATTTTCCATTTCATTTCATATAATCAAAAACATTTAATCGGAATCACACGTTACATCGAGAATGTCTCCAAAATATGGTTCATCTTGCACACGTCCAGTTTATCAGGCTTGTCTCCATGTTCATATCCACCTGAAGTCGTCCCATGCTTGATAACGCTTATCTGGAATAAAGATACTGCCGATAAACTAGACCAAGACGAGAGGTTTAATCTAATTCGAGTAGTTCTTCGTTGCATTCCTCCGATAGGTCGTGTCATTGTCATTGACGTTGTCGTTCTTGTCTGTTCGTTATTGAAAATTCCTTAATTCCTCAGTGTGAATCATCGTGAATCCTTATCAGAATCTAACCCCTCACGACGGCGACGTGCGTAGATATTAAATAAAAGAATGTTGAAAATTGGAGGAAAGAAATTCAAACGAGGAGACGGTATGGATGGTCCCAGCAGTAGTTCTGGCATCCAAAGTGGGAGAAGTATAAATGTCACAGTGGATGCAGACACTAATGATGATGATGGCAGTCATCAGGCGTTCTATGTTTGTGACGAAAGTGAGCAGCTTTTATGGTAAATCAGATGATATTTTGCGTTGCACGTTTTGTTATTCAACGACAGGAATGATGACTGGCGAATGTGGGGTTTTTAAAAAGTAGTACAGTACATTAATATAAACTGTGACGCAGTTATAACCTGCTATAAATAGATAAAGGAACACAGTATAGTTAAAGTTCAAGGTTCATATTTAGATTGCAAGAAATCCTTTTTGGTTTTTTTTTATCGTTTTGCTCCAAATCGCCTTAGACATATCCATACTGTGTATCTTGGTCTTTACTACATCTTATCAGCCTGACTGTCAAATTCACAAAGATATGAGCGACTTAGTTTTTTTTATCGATCTCCAGTGATTAAGTGAAACCGCGCTGTCAATATTCTAATTAAAGAAAGGAAGCCTCGGGGCTGTTGAACTACATATCGCAAATAGCAGATACAAATACATTTTATCGATAATATTACTTTGTCGGTTGTTTGTGTAAAAACGAAGTTATTTACTTTTTGATTAGATATAATTTATTACAGTCGTTAGTTACATAAAAGAAAAATACATTTGCGTTTTTATTAAAACGGAGCGATTTATCATTGACTTTATTATTAATTAATTTTTACCGAAGACGCTACGTTCCTCGCCGCTTGAATAGGACACCCCTTAGGTCCGTTTTCTGTCTTTCATTGCTCCCAAACCAAGCATGCTAGAGAATTAATTTTTTTTGTAAATTAAAGTTAATTTAATTGCTGTAATTTGATCAAATTCAATGCTAAAGCTTTAAGTTTTAACAACATATTATCAACCAAAAACCGGCTAAATACGGGGTCGAAAATGTGCGCCACTTGAATAGGACACTTTAATAAAAAAAACATTTTAGAGATTTCTGATTCTTTTTATTACAAAAATAATTTAAATTTAAGGTAATTGGAGTATTTTTCATTCAAAAAAAAAAGTTTAATAATGTGTTGAGCCACCTTTCTGTTCGAAAACTTCACACATCCGGTTTGGAGTATACAAATTAGCCAAATAATTCAGTGAAATCGAGCTCCAAGCTAATTCGACGGCTTGGGTTAAGGTACGATCAGACGGTCATCCAAACTTGTCATCCGGATGACATGCTGACGTCACTATGACGTAGAATTTGTCCTAAAGTGGTCATCCCGTGTGATCGCCTGTCATCCGGCATGTCATTGAACGTGTCAACCGGATGGCATACCAGATGACACGATTTCTATGTCATCCAGATGACTGATTTCATCGACCGTGTGATCGCTTGTCATCGCTATTGGGACTGGATGACCAAATATTTTTGACAGCATGTCATCCGGATGACAACGTCCCATGGATGACATTACTAGATTTTCCACATTGCCATCTAACATCGGATGATACGTTTGTATCGTGAAAAAGTCGGAAGCACAGACCTCAAATGGGAGAGAGGTTTCCTATCGGTGAATAATTTGAATCAATAAAAGTGAAGTAAGGGGGCTATGATGAAGAAGATGAAGAGTACGAAGAGGAAGGAGCCGATATCATCGAAAATCGTAATCCTTCTTTGCTTTTCTGTAATAAAACTATTAGATCCAAAAATGGTTGCGCATTTTTTATTGTTTCACCAATTCCAAATTCATTGAGGATTTTTTAAAATAAGTAGATTTAGTCATCTTTCGTTTTGATTGAGCCGTTCGCTGAGGTAGTTGGTGTTGAGCTGCCAATTGTTGGAGTTATTTGTTTTCGAACGGTGTTCCGGATTAGGGACATTCGAGGCTTCTGATTGGGATTGATGGATGACTTAAACTTTCGACCTGTGCTCATGCCAAGAATCTTTTCAATTATCGGTGCCTCCTTGCCTGCAATTGTCTTGGGAGGAGACGCCGATATGGCAACTGATATCTGAAAGAAAATTCATAAATTTAAAGGTGCTTTTGGTTTTAGTTCCCTTACTTACAATGTGGTTTCGTATCTCGTGCTGGCCCAGTCTCAATGTAAGAATTCAATGTAAGCAATTCCTTTGAATTTACCACTCTTAAAAAGAAAGAATTCAGGTTTGATCAATTGAAGTCGCTTGTTTTCCAAATACAAAAACTACAGCACTTCACTTACTTGTGAAACACCAATCAGACATCATGCAATTTACCAAAAGCACTAAACAACGTTTCCACTTCTTCTTTTGTCACATCGGCTGGTAGTCCCTTGACGAAAAGTTTTCTTGGCTCGAGATCGGCTAAACAATAACAACATTTGATATCATGCAAATCCCCTTGAAGCCAATGCATTTACCTGAAAATTTTAACTTCTGCCTCTTCTCTTTATCGCGAAGTACACTCGATATATAAACTGGCCGTCCACTTAGTATTTTCCTATCGAGACGTATAGCTTTTTCCACCTCGGATTCATTTTCCAATTCCACGTAGCCGAACCCTCTGATTCTACCATTTGATGATCTAATTAGAGTTAGATCTGTTATTCTTACTTCGGGAAGTGTTCCTTTACATCTTCTTCACTTAAGCTGGAGAGAATATGACAATTTAGCAAAATCAAGCGCAGAAACACCGAAAACATACTTATAATCCAGGTTACTGATGAATATCCTCAAATGGTCCTTGGTAAGATCAATCTCCTGATTCTCATGCTCTTTGAATACTGCTGATTTTGTTTTTTTGCCTTTAAATTGCCGCACAGGTGCATCGTTCTTCACTTCACTTTGGAACCCAACGGCCAAGGAACTTTCCAGAACTTCTTGTATTTCTTGTCGACTCTTTTCCATCTTCTCCAGCAGTTGTATTCGTTTGATGTACAACTTCTCGTTCCACGAACAATTGCGCAGCGCTCGGTTACTAACGTCCACCACATTCTGACGAAATACGGGCAAATCTTGTAGCTCCTTGGGTCTGTATACGTCTCTGTAGTCCAGAAATGAGATGCATTTTAACCAGCAGTCGGCATTTAGACAGCAATCAGCTACCAGTCTTTCGTAGATAGTTTGAAGAATGTTCTCATCAAGGAACTTGTCCGCTTCCTTAATGTACAAGCGGTAGATTTCAGCTTTCTTTTGATAAAACTTTGGATTTCAATTTTTCAATTTATTTATTTTTTAATGTTGCTATCAAGTGTTGTATGTCAACGCGGAGGCAGAGAATAGTATTGACTGTCAAACTGTCAAACTCCACTAAATAATTATCTATGTGCATTGTGCAAGCTTCCCATTTGATTTACATGCAAACACTAATACAGATAGGCATTTATTGGGTTTTTCAGCTGTTTTCAGCTTGTAGGCAATCCGAAAAAAATCCTCTCAGTTGACTGTCTAGTATATGTAGTCTGTGGTCGGAAGAAAGAATAAAAAGAAACTTTAATATAAATTGTAAACAAAAATTGTGCTGCAATTTTGTGGTCGGAAGAAAGACTAAAAAGAAACTTTAATAAAGAAAATTTAATAGAAACGTATTTCCCGCCATAGAAATTCGAGAATGTTTTCCTTCCTTGATTGACGTTTATTACAAAATGTCAAAGTGTCATCCGTGCCATTAGTGTCATCTCGTGTGATCGGCTGTCATCCGCCTATGTCATCCAGTCATGTCAACCAGATGGCAAAGCAAGCGTGTCATCCATTTTGGGACAAAATGACACTTGGATGACCGAACGGATGACACTGTGTGATCGGGTGTCATCTAGTGGATGACACGCTCGCAGATGACATGCAGATGACAACCGAATTACAAAAGTTCTCTGACGTCAGCATGTCATCCGGATGACAAGTTTGGATGACCGTCTGATCGTACCTTTAGTTCGGGTATACTCGAATATTGTTGTCCTGATCCGTATATTTAACGTGTGAACCATCCCCAAACATTTTTAGTGATATTTAAATCCGGAAAATATGGCGGCCAGCTTTTGGCTCTGTATATAGATTTTAACTACCCGAGCTGTATTGGCGCATTATCGTGTTGATAAATCCACGGCAGAGGTCCAAAAAAAGGTATGAAAGTATGGAAAGGCCTTTTTCAATATGCCATTGTAAGATAACGCATTCATTGTGGTTGACATAAATTGTAGTTGGCAGGTTCCATAACAGAAAATGGCCCCCCACACCATCACACCTCCAACTCTGCTATGCAGCCGGTCCAAATAATGTGTTTCTTTGCCGAGGTCATGGAAATACGAGCTATAGCCATCGGGGTCTTTCAAATTAATTTTTTTTCCATCGGAGAAGACTACTCTATGCCACTCCGAAGTCCAGGTAACATGTGCGCGACAAAAACTAAGGCGTTGCTCTTTTCGAACCGGGTTGAGAGGTGGCTTCTTCTTGATTTTCGGTCTTTTTAGATGTTTAGCTTTCGAAATAACACGACGCATAGTTGTAAGGCTTGCCTTGACATCGCATTTATCCCTGATTTTTGCCAAAGAGTACTGAGAATTTAACGCTTTTCTAAAATAAGTCGTCCTTCAGCATTAGTAAGCACTCTGTGTGTCCGGCCTTTCATGCTTTTTCCATATTCATACTCATTACTTAAAAATGTGGATATAACGTGTCGGCTCCTCTCGATATTTTTAGCTATTTTGGCAGTAGATAAGCCAGCGTCTTTGTAAGCTTTGGTTTGTAATTTTTCCGCCTCGGTTAATGCTTTGCTCGACCCATTTTAGGTTTTTTTTTTTTAAATTGAATAGTCGAAATTAACAAAAAAAATCGATCAACGAAGAATATGAGTCCGCGTGCCAAAGATAACGATCAAACTAAATGCATGTTCTATTCAAGTGGCGAAAAAATGTTGTTTTAATTCCAATGAATGTTAACATAAAGTGGAAAACAACAGACAACGGCTCTTTTCCAGAACTTGCAATTTTGTCACAGAGAAAGAAGAAGAGTTGGACAAAGATAACGGGCATAATATCATTATTTTATCATTCTGCTTTCGAGTTATAAGCAATTGCAAATAGAGTGTACAGGGTGTCCTATTCAAGTGGAGACGTGTGTATATGAAATGGGCATTATTTACGAATTGCGTTTATTTCCTCGATGTAAGCAGATAGTGCCAAAACGGCGGATGACATGGCAAATTTTGTGCAGACCAAGACCTGAAAGTGACTATACAACTTTCTATTACAAGCAGTGTTTTCCAATCAATATTCCTAGGGCAGCAAAACAAATGCTGATCGGATCATATCGGCAAGGTGGCGCAAAAGTTGTCAGGTGGCGTAAAAGTTGTCACCCGATGTTCTTTCGCTGTAATTTTGTTTATGAATGAAAAACTTTGGTTCTGCTTTTGGATTATGTTAATTGGTGTCTTAAGTTTTTTCTGTATAGTTAACTTCACAAATGTCAAAGTAGAATTTACATTTGCCGCCATTTGCAAAAATTATAGCTTCTTCCGATAGGATGATGACTTTTGCGCCACCTTGTATATCAAAAATCAACATCAATTAAGAAAAAGTGGGAAAATGTCGTACATTGCTTTAGGCACTATGCAGCCAGAACCGAGTGAAAATAAAATAAGCTAACTAACAAGCTGATGAGTAGAGAGGAGTGCTAGAAAGTAGTTTAGGGACTAGACAGGCTGTTATTGCGATACATAAACAATAATAAAAAGCATAAGGAAAGAGTCTTGTGAAAAATGCTCAATGTGAATTAAATTAAGACCTGGAAAGGATTCTGTGCTGGTCTCGAGCTAATTGCCTCCGTTTAAACCTGTCTAAGTCTAAATGTTTGGTTATTTCTAGGAAGCAGGCTGATACTCTATATTTTCCTAAAATACATCTCAATAGTAGCTCAATTGAATTTGTCGAATCTGCAAAAAATCTTGGCATAATTTTTAATCGAACGCTTACTTGGAATAACCACATCAGACTGGCTTTAGGCAGGGTTTATGGAGGTCTTCGCATGCTATGGGCTACACAAAGTCAAAACACGAATAATTCTTGCCAAAACGCTTCTTATTCCAATTCGGATGTTTGATGGTATTCAAGGGAACCAAACTCCCCCTTTTACCTGAAAAGGGTTCTCTGGGTATCCCAATCGCTACCTGCAAACTTTTATTCAAGCTATCCGCAATCGAGAGAACAAACCTTAGGTGGACAGGTAGTAATACATGTCTAGCGACTAAGCACATCTGGCCAAAGCTGGACCTGCGACGCTCTAAGAGTCTGATCTCACTAAACCGACTGCATATTAGCTCCACTATAGGTGCCATTACAGGGCACTGTCTGATAGGCAAGCATGCATCGAGGCTTGGCGTTTATTCTAACGATTTCTGTAGAAGTTGCTTGGACAAGGAGGAGGAGGAGACTATACTTCACCTTCTCTGTACATGTCCAGCTCTCTCCCATAATAGAAATCTTCATCTGGGAGATTTCTTGCTTAACAATCTTAACGACTTGGCTAACGCTGACGTTAGAAGTCTATCGCGCTTCATAAGAAGCTCTAAATGGTTTAACTAGTAGTGGGGAAACCCCTCGATCCGTGTGGCATCACAATGGACCTAATCCTGGTCTAAGTGTGTCGGCCTTCTGTTGACAGCCACTTCAACCTAACCTAACCTTGATGGTTTTGAGCTTTTCAGCAACTGTGATTATGAGCATAGGCGAAAACTTAATGTAGCCCATAATAGTTACTTACTTACTTTTACTTTTGGTGGTGCTCACAGTCCGGGGTGGACCTCAACCAACAAGCCCCTCCAACCAGCTCGGTCTCTCGCTAGCTGCGTCCAGTTACGCACACCAAGTTGGTTGAGGTTGTTCTCCAAGGTGGGGTCTTCCTCTACTGCGTTGACCCTCAGGGGTGGATTCGAAGACTCGTCGGGCTGGTGCGTTGTTGTCCATACGCTCCACGTGTCTCAGCCATCTCAGCCGTTGTATTTTTAGCTTTTTGACCAGGTCAGCGTCGCTGTATAGCCCGTATAGTTCGTCGTCATCGTCACAAACTGGACCGAATATCACTCGAAGAATCTTTCTCTCAAAGCACCTGCACTAAATGATGAGTATGTGAGTGCACTTTTAGTGCCGTCAAATTTCTGCTCGTGATAGTTGCTTGCTTTAAGCACTCCACGACACAGAGCTGATAGTGTATTAAAAAAAGCATCCCAGAAGGTTTTCATCCGCTTTTGACATGGTCCATGCTTCTGCACCATACAGCAGGACCGGGATGATTAAGGTTTTTTATAATATCTACTTGGTTCTATGAGAGAGGGCTTTACTTCTTAGATGCCTTCTTAGCCCGAAGAAACAGCGATTGGCAAGAGTTATTCTTCGCTTGATCTCTGCGCCGATGTCATTTTGCGAAGTGATAGTGGAGCCCAGAGACAAAGTAGACAAAGTCTTTTACTACTTCGAAGTTGTATCTGTCTATCGTGACGTTTTGTCCGAGTTGCCGATGCTGAGAGTCCTTTCTCGTTGACAGCATATACTTCGTTTTGGGGCCAACTTGTGGAGACCCTGGATAGCCTATAATATTATCGCGCGATATATTTACGGACTAAGAAGATACGATCACATTACCTCTTTTTCAAAATCGATTCATGGCATCAATCTTGACAACATTTTTAAGCTGAGAATATTGATCTTATTTCATAATATTCTTCAGACGCGCCAACCATCTTACCTTTTTAGCAAGATCCGTTTAACGCGTTCAACTAGGACTTTTGAGCTCATACCAATGCGCTACAATTTCTTTTTTTCTGAGCGACAGTTCTTTATCCATGCAATTCGGCTATGGAATCCCCTTCCCCAACATATAAGGTTGATAAGTCGCAAATACTAAATAAGATACTGTATCTTACTGTGTAAGGTTATTACATAAAGATTTAAATTTGAAATTTGAATTTGTATAGGCCATAGAAAAAAAGGATACAGCCCGCTTGGGCGAATTGTTGGATACCCTATTCTTATCCCCCAAAAAGTGGGGGTTCTCAAAAATCTGAGTATTAGTGAATTGTTTACCTTCCCATACCCGCGTGTTGGTCTGTCAGACCAACAATTCAAGTTTTCGTAATTTTTCAATAGAGAAGAATTCTATCGCAATGAGCTTTTTGGTAGCTTCATGATTTGTCGTGTACTTCAATTCAGCAACTACACGGCCTTTCTTTTGGAACGGAATGCTCCGACTGCTGTTGTGAGATGTCTGTGGAAAATAAGTTTATATAACTTTTCGTCTAATATCGTAATCCTTAAGACCTTTTATATATTTTTAGTTCGTTTTGAAAAATTAAGATTTTATAAAATTTCCATTACATTAATAAAAAGCTGTTAGACACAATTAAATAAAATATTTTCTCTAAATTTAAACACATCCTTTAGTATTCATACAAATTTATTTTGATTAAGGCTTCCGTAAAAAAAATATAACAAATACATACACTCTAGAACTTTCGGTTCAAGGACCACGGGTATTTGTGTTATTTTTTTTTGGCGCGGGTGTGGCGGGTGTATGAAGGTTAAAAAGGATTTGGTTTACGTTTCGTACCTTTTTAAGCGATTTTATCGAAAATACAATTTTGTTGTAAAAAAAAGCCCCTTAAAAGTGGGAATGGCAGAAATTTGTGTCTAGAGGAATTTTCCTTCGTCTTCCTTTGCGACAAGTTTATGATAAGGATTAAGGGGATCATAACCGCTCACTTTACTCCATCCCTACTGGTCCGCCTGTGGGTTTCGCCGATTTTGAGCTCAATCAATTCCTGATTTCGGATCATTTCATCATTGAGGCCATTCAAATGCTGGTGTTATTGAATTTGTGTGAACCAGGCCTGCCTGTCTCTTTTTTACGATTTCAACTAGTACATGCTTACATTATTGATACGAGTAATTCTTTGATCGACCTTTTACGACACCACTGATCTCCAGTCGTGTCAACCCACGGATTTGCATGCACACTTGCGGGACAGCTTAAAGTTGTTAAATGTATCGCCAGGCTGGATGTTAGAAATGCCTAGATGTGATATTTTCCACTGAGTCGCCTTTTACGACAAGCACTGTTTTTCGGGAGAGAGGCAGAAATATTCTTTCCTGCTGTGTTTTCAAGTTGACTGCTGTGGAACAGTCTCCTTGTCAGAGCAAAAGCCAAAAGTATGTCCTTCGAAATACAGATACTGGTCGATCCAAATACCCAGATATCTGACTACCGATCTCACCGCCAATGACTGCCCATTTTGCCCAATAATGGTCAATTTGTTCCAGTTTTCCGGTATCACTAGAGGCCACAGCCAAGATTGTTTCCGTCTTCTGAAAGTTGATCTTCAACATCCAGTCGTCGCAACATCTCTTAATTTGATCAAAGTCACCCTGCAAAAGTATGTCGATGACTTCGATTTTAGGACCTGATCTGTGTGCCACCAAATCTGCGGCATACGCTAAAGCATGTCTGAACTCTGAATGAACCTACCAGATTACTCTGGTAAATGTTAAGAGAATTTACTGCCCCCTGCTCTAAACCGGTTGTAATTTTAAACACTCTCGACGTCTGGTTGCCACATTTGACAAAGAACTTCTTTCCCATAAGCATATTATAAATTACATATAGCGAGGGTTTGTGCTTGTAGAAAAACCCCTCTAACCATACGGTTTCGAAAGCCTTCTCAAAATTAACCAGACAAGTACCCGTGCATTGGTTCTTGCATTTATTCCACTGAATGTCGGATACCAATTTCGACGCCACATGAATAGTATTATGCCCTGCCCTGAAACCAAACTGGTTGTCCAGAATTATGTTATTCTCCTTGACCCACTTCAACAGGGCTCTATTGACAACCTTTTCAAAGACCTTGCTAATATTCGGAAGCAAACTAATCGACCAGAGATTTACAGGGATCATCCAATCTTTACCGGGATAGGGTGTACCACAGTTACCTTCCAATGCGCCGGATAATATGGATTATTCGGAGCATTGTTACACAGTGTGCCAAAAATATAAATAGCCTCCAGGGGCAGGTGCCTTAATACGACGTTTGGGACACCTTTCACCCCCGATGACTTTTTATTCTTTAATTTAGAAGATCATCTTTCGATACGATCAAGGGCGATGTTTCTCGTCCATTGGCGACAATTGCATTAGCATGGTTTTCATCATTGATTTGGGTGAACCCGCAATTCTCAGACCGCCAATGTTCAAGTACGGTGCGCAGATATAAGTGCCTCACCAGAGCCCTATTCTCAATGTCGTGGTTACACACAGCCTCAAAACAAGCATCCAGGTAATCCGCTTTCTCCTATGAGTCCTCGACCACGGAAAACCGTAGTTTGATGCGACACTTTCCGGACTTATTCCAGCAGTCAGTATTGTTTTTCTGTTCTCTGTTGTCTGACAGATTTCGACACACGGAAAATCATTGTGATCCTCCCCTCTTAAGAGCTTATTTATCCGTGTTGTTTTTTGTTCCAAGTAAAAAGCTTCCAAATCACTATTCCTTCCACATCATTCTGACGGTGCATTTGCGGAAGGTAAATCGATCCACTTCTACAGCGATGGATCAAAAACTAGTGATGGGGTAGGTGGATGCGTTTTCTCAGAAAGGGTAAATCTTAGTCTCTCTTTCCGTCTTCCTAATCATTGTAGAGTGTTACAGGTGGAAATTAAGGCGATAAAAGAAGCCCTGACGTGGCTAAAGAGAAATGTTATATCGACCCGCGATTAAGTCCTTGGACTCTGTCTCTTCAAATTCCATCACGGCCCCAGATTGTCGTTCACCTACTAGGAAGATAGCGGAGCAGTTTAACATTCACATCTGTTGACTGCCGCGGCATAGAGACATTCCGGAAACTGTAGCGCAGATGATCTCCCCAAAAAAGGAACCACGTTACCTCTTTTACCTGGCAAGGGTTTTCCAAACGCTACATGCAAACTTTTGTTCAAGCTATTCGCAATCGAGAGAACAAACCTTAGGTGGACAAGTAGTAATACATATCTGGCGACTACGCATATCTGGCCTGGACATGCGACGCTCTAAGTGTCTAATCTCACTAAACCGACTACATATCAGCTCCACTATAGGTGTCATTACAGGGCACTGTCTAATAGGCAGGAGTAGTACAATGGACCGTTATCGAGTCTGAGTGCTCTGGGATTTCGATTTCCTTTTTAAAAAAAAAATAAAAAAAAAATAAAAAAATAGGCAGGAGGAGGAAGACACTACACTTCACCGTCTTTGTACATGTCCTGTTCTCACCTATAAAATAAATCTTTATCTAGGAGACTTCTTGCTCAATGATTAATTGATTTGGCTAACCCTGAAGTAAGAAGTCTATCGCGCTTCGTAAGAAGCTCCAACTGGTTTAACGAGTAGTGAAAGAACCCCAAATCCGTGTGGTATCACAATGGACCTAACATTGGTCTAACCTTTCTGCTCCACTTCGCAGTCACTCTTCTTTTTTCGGTTTCGTTTCTTTACTGTTCCAATTTGTATGTATTGCTATAACCGCGTGCTGTTAAAGATAAAATCACAACGGTTGCCAATTTGAGATTGTCAAACCTAGGTGCCCTATATGAGCCGTTAATGTCATTATTTATTTATTTTTTATCAAAGGGAGAAGGAAACGTGGATAGTTAATGCTTTTTTTGTTGTATACAGATTTTCGGACACTTTGATCGATCAATAGCTAGTTGAAACTAGTTTTGTACTTGAATCCTACTAACTATCTCGATGTCTCCGAAGTTGACATATCCACGATTTCATTTCCTTTTTCTATTTCATTTACTTATTTCCTGTCATTCTTAACTAACTTCTATTAATTTCCAGCAAAACAATGGAGTTCAATTGTGCCGAATCGACGGGTCTTCTATCCGAAACGGCTTCTAGCACAGTCCGTTTACCAATTATTGGTATGACATGTCAATCATGTGTTCGCAATATCGAAGGTACAATAGCCACCAAACCAGGTATCCTGAAAACACAAGTAATTCTCAGCGAAAATGCCGGCTACTTTGACTACGAACCGAGTAGAACAAGTCCCAAGCAGATCGCTTTCGAAATCGAAGAGATGGGCTTCGAGTGCCCGTATCCAAGTAAGAAAGCGTCCAGTCCAAATTTGGTGGCACGCTTTCGTGTGATTGGAATGACGTGCGACAGTTGTGTTCGTAATATTGAAGGCAACATCGGTAATCGGCCGGGTATAGTTTCGATAAAAGTCAGTTTGGACGAGAAATGCTGCACGGTCGAGTATGATAGCACTATCCTTAAGCCGCCGGAAATTGCCGACATGATTGACGATATGGGCTTTGAAGCATCCGTGGAAGAAAGCATGAACGAAGAAGGGGAGGCCAAGAAGACTGACAAATCACCACAACGGCAAAAGGGTGGTGGTGATGCTCTGGTGATATATGACAAGAGTATGGAGCTATCGAATGGAAAGCTGATCGATGGGATGCTGAATGTTGAAATGGAGCAGCATCTGACTAAGTGTATGTTGCATATACAAGGTATGACGTGCGCCAGTTGTGTGGCTGCCATAGAGAAGCACTGTAAGAAAATCTATGGAGTAGATAGTATATTGGTAGCTCTTTTGGCAGCCAAGGCCGAGGTTAAGTTCAATGCGAACGTCATCACGGCGGAGAATATCGCCAAGTCAATTACGGAATTGGGCTTCCCGACAAGTGTTATCGATGAGCCGGGCTCTGGCGAAGCCGTGGTGGAGATTGAGATCCTAGGTATGACGTGCTCGTCGTGTGTAAATAAAATTGAACAGGCGGTCCTGCGGACGAAGGGCATCACTCATGCAGCTGTTGCACTTACAACGATGAGGGGAAAGTTCCGCTACAACTCGGAAGAAACTGGGGCGCGGAATATATGCGAAACCATTCAAGCATTAGGTTTCGACGCACACCTACTATCGAACAAGGACAAGATGGCGCACAGTTATCTTGAGCACAAGGAGGAGATTCGCAAATGGCGGAATGCGTTCCTCATCTCACTAGTATTTGGCGGCCCTTGCATGATCGCTATGATCTACTTTATGGTGGAAATGGAAATTCATGGGCACGACAACGATACTATGTGTTGTGTTATTCCTGGTCTATCCATGGAAAATCTGGTAATGTTTCTGCTTTCCACGCCGGTGCAGTTCTTCGGCGGTTGGCACTTCTATGTGCAGGCTTATAGATCGATAAAGCACGGCACAACGAACATGGACGTGCTGATAACAATGGCGACGACGATTAGTTATATCTACTCGGTGGCGGTAGTGATATCGGCGATTCTGATGCAGCAGCGATCGTCTCCCTTAACATTCTTCGATACGCCGCCAATGCTACTGATATTCATTTCCTTAGGAAGATGGTTGGAGCATATCGCCAAGGGAAAGACCAGTGAGGCGCTATCTAAATTGCTTTCGCTCAAAGCCACCGAAGCACTGCTCGTAGAAATATCTGAGGAATTTGAGGTGCTCTCTGAAAAGTTGATCTCAGTGGACTATGTCCAAAGAGGCGACATCTTGAAAGTTGTGCCGGGATCAAAAGTGCCGGTCGATGGAAAGGTTATATACGGCCACTCTACTTGCGATGAAAGTCTGATCACCGGCGAGTCTATGCCAGTGGCCAAGAAGAAGGGAGCGGTTGTAATTGGAGGTTCCATCAATCAAAACGGAGTTTTGTTCATCTCAGCGACCCACACCGGCGAGAATACCACTCTAGCGCAAATTGTTCGCCTAGTTGAGGAGGCTCAAACCTCCAAAGCTCCAATTCAGCAATTGGCTGACAAAATCGCCGGATATTTTGTGCCATTCGTAGTGGGTGTTTCGACTATCACCCTCATTGGTTGGATCATTACTGGATACATTGACATTACCAAGCTGCCGCTGACGGATCACATGAAAATGGGGCTGAATAGGGATGAGATAATCATCGGGTATGCGTTCAGATGTGCCCTGAGTGTCCTTGCGATTGCCTGTCCATGTGCGCTGGGCTTGGCTACCCCGACTGCTGTCATGGTTGCCACTGGTGTTGGTGCGATCAATGGAGTGCTTGTCAAAGGTGCTGGACCACTGGAAAATGCTCATAAGGTAAGACTACCAATGCATCTGAGAACGAACTCTATTGACATGCATTTACTCTAGGTCAAGACGATAGTGTTCGATAAAACGGGAACGATAACTTACGGCACACCGATGACATCAAGGATTATTATGTTTGTCAGGCCGACTGTGTGCAGCCTGGCACGTATGTTGACTATTGTCGGCGCGGCTGAGTGTAATAGCGAACATCCGATTGCTTCAGGTAAGAAAAACATTATTTGTTGAATTTATTGCACAACATTTTATTCATTTTCTACCTTCAGCGATTGTCAAATTCGTCAAAGACATGTTGGACGTGGAGCAGTTTGGGAAATCGAACAACTTCCAAGCCATTCCCGGCTGTGGTATCAAATCGACAGTCTCAAACTTTGAGCAAGCCCTCAGACAAGCTTCGAATTCTGAGAAAATAATTAACTACGAAAACTCCTATCGGACGAGTTCAATGGGTGTACACTTCGTCAATGGAGTCTCGATCGAAGGAATGCAATCCACTTCGGATGCCATTCAAAAAAACACATTGGAGTTGCAACAATTGCTGGAACTGGACGATTCTAATTCGTTGAACGAATCTGAAGAAATTGACAAACCTATACTAGGAAATGAAATAAACGTTCTAATTGGCAACCGTGAGTGGATGCATCGCAATGGAATTCTAGTGCCCCCGGAGATCCACTCAAAGATGACCGAAGAAGAGAACATGGGTAATACAGCCGTTCTCTGTGCTCTCAACAATCAGCTCATCTGCATGATTTCGGTATCGGATATGGTTAAACCCGAAGCCCATCTGGCTGTGTTCACACTTAAAAAGATGGGAATCGATGTGATCCTCCTGACGGGTGACAACAAGAACACAGCTGTTAATATCGCCCATCAGGTGGGCATTAACCGGGTCTACGCCGAAGTACTTCCATCGCATAAAGTTGCCAAAATTCAGCGCATACAAGAGGGAGGAGTGCGTGTCGCCATGGTCGGCGATGGTGTTAACGATAGCCCTGCACTGGCACAAGCAGATGTGGGAATTGCAATAGCTGCGGGCACAGACGTTGCTGCAGAAGCTGCTGATGTAGTACTGATGCGGGTTTGTTACTTATTACTTTATGTTTAAATGCATCTTATGTTTCGTCTTTACAGAATGATTTACTGGACGTTGTAGCGTGCTTGGATCTTTCAAGAAAAACGGTGCGACGTATTCGTCTAAACTTTCTCTTCGCTAGCATGTACAATTTGTTAGGCATACCATTAGCAGCTGGTGTATTTACAACATTTGGACTTGTCCTGCAACCGTGGATGGCTTCGGTCGCAATGGCCGCCAGTTCAGTATCGGTGGTGTGTTCTTCGCTCCTTCTCAAATTTTATAAAAAACCATCCGCGGAATCATTACGTACACAGGAGTATAAGGATCTAATCAATGCAGTGAATCAGGACCCAGACACGATATCTGTGCATAGGGGCCCGGAGGATATCCCAAGACCGAATTTCAGTCATTCGAATAGTTCAAACTTGTCAAGGTATGTTGAAGAGATTGTTGTTTTTGAATTTCAGTGGTGGTGGTTGGGTGGGTTATGAGTCAGTGCACAATGGTGGCATTTGCTAAGCGTATTCTGTAGAAGTTTTGATTGTATTGTAGTGTGTTGTCCGGCATTTGTAAAGATTAAGAGGTGTTTAACGATTGAGAAGCACACTTTTGTGGGTGATGTATGAGGAAATGGAAATCCAAGAAAGTGTTTTCGGAGTAAGCTTGCAGTGGGTTGACAGTGATCAACATCGTCAAAGTTATTCTTCCAGTTTAAGCGTGGGAAGATCGCGATGAATGCTCTTAACTGGAAAGAGTTGTCTGCTACTGATGTCCCGGCTCACGCGTTAATAAATCGCTAATATTGCGTGGAATCCATTGATAGATCTGTGTTATTTCTTGTATATCCGAGTTACATGCCGGTTGATGTGTAGTGACTTTTGTTTCTTATTCCCGCAGATAAAAAATTATCAAAAGCAAATGTATAAGGAGCGTAACGTGGCAGTGTATAATTGTGACATCGTACACTTATGGCAAATGCAACAGGATACAATCCAACTTAAACCTTTAAAATAAAATGAACGAGGTGTGCGAACGCATACGGCAATAACATCGCCTTGAGATGCCTTCTTCTAATGTTGGTATATTCTCTTCTTGTTTTTTTTAGCAAATTAAATTCCTGAAAATATGTTTTTAAGGTGATTTTCAAAGGTTGTTTTGTACTGTAAAAAAATGTTTGTTCAAGCGATCTTGCATCACAGCATTTTGTTATCATTAATTATTTGTCGCAAGATATAGTCAATACTTGTATGGCTTTGGGAATCGTTTCTCCTGCATATTGTATACTCTACAGGAATGCGTGTTTTTATTATATGATCTGCCTGCGTTGTTTTTGTGTGTCTCGTCAATATTACATGTTTGATGGTGTAAGCGTATCTCACAACCACTAAGTGTGTGTGTGTGTTTTTCCTTTTTATTCGTATTATTTGCTACATTTTATGATTTCCTTTCAGTTTCTTACCCACACCTGAACGTGTTTATTCTTGGGGGAATAATAATAGTATTAACTGATAAATATGCACTAAATATTTACATGTTCAAGTAATCTTTATTATAGGATTAACGCTCTTTAAACTTAAGGAATGTATATTTGAATCTTGTACAATAAAATTACATATACAATTTACAAATATAAACACGTTACATTCGTTTTTGCAGTTTTATTTTTGAACCATATACTCTAACCGTATACTGTAAATATTATTATAATCATTTTAATCAACACCATGTTCGTCTGGCTCTGGCTCATGCACAAATTGCTTTGCCTCTGAATTACGTAGAAAAAAATTGTACATATTATAAAAGTTGGGCCATAGACTGGTATCTTCTTAACTAGTTGTTATTTTGAATACTTCGCTTAATCGAAGAAGATATGGAGGTGTTTATGCCTCCATATCTTCTTCTTCCTACTTGACGGCAAGTTTTGATCAGAATTAAAACGACCATAACCCCATCTTACACCTTCTCTATTGGTATACCTGTAGGGTTTGCCAGTTTGACCTCAATAAGCATCGGCAGGCTTCTCCCTTTCGGATCACTTGTTCACTAAGGCCAATCAAATGCTGTTGTTATTGCATTTGTTTGATCTAGGAGTTCTTACGCATTCCACTTTTTAAGATTTCGATACGTGCGTGGTCCTTTAATTGATAAGATTAGATTCGATTGGTTGTGGGATTTAGTACCCTTATCATTGCCATGTCCTCGCTTTGGCTTTAAAGCCCGCTTATGAGGCCGGATTTGTTCATAAATTCTGATTTGTCTTTGTGTGAGCTGACATTTCGACTGTTTCAACGTTGGGTTTACCTACGATGTTAGGCAGTCACAGTGTCATAGAATGTGCTCTGCTGTTTCTTCTCCTTCGTTGCGCGTTCGACAGTCATATTTTCTTCAGCAAGTTCTATGTCCAGAGGTGTTTTTTCACTCTTCAGTGCCCCGTCAATAATCCCGTGTATGTATCTGCCCTCCGGGTAGTTGTAGGAGTTCCTTTGTTCTTTTGATGGATGGGGTTGGCAGGAATTCTTTTTTCCAACCATTTATTTATGCAAATTTTTTTATTAGAGCTGATAGGTACACCACAGAATGGTCTTGGCATCAACAATGATGTTGCAGATCCTTTCCTGGCAAGCTCCCCATTCATTGCGGTCAAAGCTTCATTGTCCTCTAATTGATTATTGCTTGATCGTCCCTATATGACGGTGATTTCCAGTCGTTTCAACTCGCGGATTTGCGTGCAGGTAGAATGCATGTAGGAGAGTTTCAAGATGTTAAATCTATGGCTAGGCTCATCTGAATGTTAAAAGTGCCTAGAAACAATATCCTCCCTTTTTTTATTTTTTTTTTTATAAAAAAAAAAGGAAATCCAAATCCCAGAGCACTCAGACTCGGTAACGGTCCATTGTACTACCATGCAGAAATCCTCCTTTTGGTGTAGAGGCATGTGAATGGGTGGCGTATGTTGTTGTTTCCCATGGGGATTGAACCTGCACCGCACGGGTCACAAGCGAACACACTAACCTCTACACCGTCGCCACCCCTCCTACCTCCCTTGGTCGCATTTGGTTTTTTTGGGCACTGCAGTGACATTCTTACCACCTCTTGCACGAGTAAACACCTCCATACATACATGTAATTGATCGCTAGCAGCTAATCGCCAATTACCCATAAACACAGCCTAAAGGACTCAACACATAAGCGTGACTTGGGATATGTAACTATTTCATCAAAATACATTAAAAAAGCGGCCAAGTGCGAGTCGGACTCGCTCATGAAGGGTTCCGCGCGAATTATAATTATTATTTACTTAGGCACCTATTACAGATTTATTATTAGAAAATAATGGTTCACGGTTTACGCATAAGGTTTATGTTTATGAAATTAAATGCTTTTTTTTATATTTGAGTTGATTTAATGAAAGGTAAATTGCGGTTTACGATTTATGACGTATTAAAAAAAAACTACTTGCTGGATCTCGTTCAAACCATTTTTTGT
The DNA here is from genome assembly GCA_949715645.1 of Portevinia maculata. Lineage (NCBI taxonomy): Eukaryota > Metazoa > Arthropoda > Insecta > Diptera > Syrphidae > Portevinia > Portevinia maculata. The sequence continues at coordinate 210,231,789 of OX454527.1, read as the reverse complement.
TGGAATTTTGCATGGTAATGTACATCATATATTTTTTTTAGTTTTATCATTCCCTTATTTTATAAGTTAGAGGGGGAGGGGGGGGGGGGGGGGGGGGCAATCTCTCGCGCATACTATTCAGTTTAGAAAAAAATGATATTAGAAACCTCGATATCATTTTTGAAGACCTATCCATAGATACCCAACACTTATGGGATTGATGAAAACAATTTTTTTGAGTTTCAGTTCTCAGTATGGGGAACCCCCAAAATTTATTGTTTTTTTTCTATTTTTATGTGAACATCTTAATGCGGTTCACAGAATACATCTACTTACCAAGTTTCAAGAGTATAGCTCTTATAGTTTCGGAAAAAAGTGGCAGTGACATTTCCGGACAGACAGACGGACAGTCAGACAGACAGACATGACGAATCTATAAGAGTTCCATATTTTGCCATTTGGCTACGGAACCCTAAAAAGTGGTGTGGGTGCGACCCGCAAGGTCCACACGACTAACTTCCCAGTGGCATCAATATGATTTATGCGATTAGAGGTACATTTTGAAATGCTTAACCATAAGATATGGTTAAGAATTATTTAATATTAAAAAATGCTCTTTAATATTGTTCATCTAAATTAAATGTTGTTAATAACAGCGAAGTGTGATATATATGAATGCAACCATTGTTGTCAACACGGAGACCTGTAAATTTACATGTATACGAAAAACGCCTGGACCGATTTTGCTGAAAACTTAATCAGTTCTGAGTTACGTAATTACGCTTCGAATAAACCCGGTCCCATGTCAATATCATCTTTGGTTCTCCAGATAATCATGGCAAAAGAATATTCCGAACGCACATACGCACATACGTACATACACACGGACAGACATCTTTCTAAAAACGTTGATTTTGGATTGTGGTGACCTTGAAACGTGGAGATATGTCAAAATCCGCGATTCACAAAATCGGCCCCATTACAAGAACTTCCACTGGGAAGTTAAAAAAGAGGCTTCAGAACGGTTTCCCGTTCCCCGGATTTGTGAAAGTTTAGTCAAAATCCACAACAATTGGTTGCGTTCCACATACCGACCTAAAAATACGAATGTTGTTAGGATTTGCTTGTACTTTTGGAGTGGGAATTCACGGCCGGTCGCAACCAAAAAATTGTGTCATGTGATGTGACTGAAGTGTCAAACTTGAAGAATAATCTTTAGGGGACGGGTAATCAGTCGCTCTCATATGAATGGTCCTTAGTAGGTACTCTTGTGGGAGTTTTCAAAGTTAATTCACTATCCACAACATTTGGTCGCGTTCCACAGGCCTACGAATCAAAAATCGTTCGTACCTTACCTCATAATTGTATAGTTATTGGAATTTGCTTGCAGTTTTCCAACTGGATATTGCGGCTTATACGCCCAAAAAAAACGGTTTCACTTGAATTAAGTGACAAACTTGGCGAATATTCGTTCTGATGCGGGTTTTTGGTTGCTCTTACATAAATGGATTATCCCCGCTACCTTATACATGTCCATTATCATCTGTAAATAGGTTGCTGGAACTCCTCGTTGTCCTAGCCCCATCAATAACAGATATCTTGGATTTCTATCAAAGGCTTTTTTAAATTCAACCAACATCACCTGCAAATTCTTAAATAAATTACGATAATTTTGTTTCCATTCATTCCGCACTGCGGATTAATTTACAAAAAAAAGATGCCATATATAATATACCCAATCAAAGGCCTTTTTCAAGAATAAATGACAAACAAATTTTCGCCATGTTAGAAATCCCGGAAACTATTGGTTGGGTTATTCCCGTCGAAATCTACTTGAAAGTGATCAAATTGTCGAAGGATTTGGGTTAAGGAAGCATCTACCTGTGAGCTGGAAAGATGTAATTATTGCGAAAGGATTGTAGATTATACTAAAGGCATGTTTTATTGCCTCATAATATTTTACTCTTTCATCTGTTGTGGATTAGCATTAGTAATTTGTTGATGACTTTTATTGAGGTATTCGCTCTTGCAATTCTTTTTTTTGTTTTTGACGAAAATTTCCGAAGAATATTAAAAAAAACATTTTACGATCTTTCTACCGGTCAAAGAGTTACCGACATTATGACAGTATTGGCTTGTGCTAATTTAAAAACCAACATAACTTTCAGCAAGTGGAAGTTTCCAGGATTAATTTTATTTTACGATTTTCGGATTTCATTGAAAAATTGTAGAATTTATCGAAGATATTCCTAGTGCGTATGTGTGGGGCATCATCACAGATCGAATTAACTCAACCTTTGACTTTATAGATAGATAGATTCTTTACAGTTTGTCATACGTTAATAAGACGGATAAGTTAGGTGTGGTCTAGGTAAGTGGCGCCACAATATAACTTCTTTAACAATGTGCCGATTAAGTATACATTCACACCATATTATATAAGTTTTTTTGCGAGGAAACTTTACATTATGGTACTGCTCCGATGGGTGGTATCACAATCTAACTTTCAATTGTGTGGATTTATAGCTAAAATAATAGAAAACAAATATGTACACGGTTTGTTTTCGAATGTAGGATAGGGCGAAACAATGTTCGTCGGTTTCCGCTAGTAATATTTAGGCCCTTAGTGTAGAAAACCCCGTATCTGAGATATTCACTTCACTTACCCGTTTCACATTGACCTTGCATGTGCCCTAGAAAAACCTGAATTTCAGGGAAGAACACAGCACTTCTGTCACATTTCAGTGTTTTGTGAGAAAATGGAGAAAAGCAACACATATTAGTGAATTAAGGTTGGGTATGTTGAGTATGTAATTTATTTAATTTCATGCGTATACTTATGTTTCTGTGGGCGACCATGGCTCAGTGGTAAGTGGTTTGGACTAACCGGAAACACCAGACATATTTTCCACTGCCCCACCTCTTGTGAGAGTCTTTAAAACACCCAAGACTATAAACAATCATGGAAAGCTCCTGAAAAATGTTCCGCTCTCAATCGATGTTATCAACGATATGGGTGATTTATATTTCAGTTAGTTTTAACACTTCCAAATTCGTTTGCTGCAGTGGAGCGTATATGTATTTCAAACTGTCTGAAGAAAAAGGAGACCAGAAATTCGTCGAGCACTAAACGTTTAGGCTAATTGCACACACACCGATTTTGGACGGCCGATTTTATACCGGTCCAAATTCCAATAGTGAACCACATGTGGGACGGAACACACGCCGACCGCTGATCGGTGCCGGCAAAATGCCGGTGAGCAGCCGTCCACTGCCACTGTATCGCCGGCAGTATCGGGAAATAGTGGCGTACGTGATTAAATACACGCTTGCACACGTACCGATTTTTTGCCGACCATTCCGTTCGATTGCTCTCGCTTCATTCAGTGTGTGAAATTGTAGGTACATACTACGTTTAAAACTAGTTTTGGTAGTGCGTTTTAATTCAAGTCCAATGGGTGATTTAATTGACAATGATGTCCTTATTTCACTGTTTTGTGGGATAAAACCTTGGATAAATTTAAAGACAGGAATCACCAGTGATGCATGGAGGAAAGTTGCTGCGCTCTCAAAAACGATTTTGAGGTTTTGGAGGATAAGGAAAAAAACGCATTTGGTGTCACGATCACAACAACAAAGCAACTGATTGTTAGACCGGTAAAAATCCGGTGAGTGTGCTAGCACCCTGCTACCGGTAAAATGTCGGCCGATTTTATACTGGCCGTTCAAAATCGGTGTGTGTGCAATTAGCCTCTTCATAATTAAGATTTGTCACAAGCCTTTCTGCGGCACATTAATCGGCATGCGGCTTCCGGCCCGGCAGATCGACAATAGGCCAAATCCTAATACTGAATTGAGTCATGGAAAAGACCAACAAATTTTCAGGCAAAACCAACCACCTTTTCATAATTTTTGAAATCGTATATGATAGCATTCATCGTCAGGAGCGTCGTGTAACACTACGCGGTACTATGTGCAGCTTGGATATAGCTCTTGCGAACTATTGCAAAACTGTCAAGTTCAAGTTCCAAGGCAACACAAGTCACCTGCGAGTTAACTTTCGACTAGTTGTTTGAACGCGATGCGCCGCACCTGTTATTGTTGTCAATTTCACAGATGTAGTGAAAATTAATACCTTCTGCACACGGAGCGGCTCATCAGGCAAATACAAGATTCGTCCTACATCGTTTCTTCGCCTATAATCCACCAACTAATCTTTTCTGGAGTATTCTTGAAATGTATTCATAGTTATCTACTGAATTTTTTAAACACTGATATTCGTCCAATCACAGAGGTTTAACTAGTAGGGACTCGTCATTGCATTGCGAATTGAATGCGCCCATTATCTTCAACAGATCCGTAATACTACTAGGGTACGAGAAAGATCTCGTCATCATTGGCCGCTCCCAGCGTGCTATGGAAGAAGCTCTCACGGCGATTTAAAAACATGCGAAATTTGTCAACGAGGACAAAACCAAGTATGTAGTACATGTTTTCAACAAACTAAAAAATACAATTTTAAACCAAAAATATTTGGTACCACAGTTGAAAGTCGTTCAAAGTCTAAAAAGTTCGTCATCAAAAAAATATGCATTGGCACATGAACGGCTAAGTCCTATGCAAAAAAGGTGAAAACCTTTTAAATCTCACGGGCTACTCAACTATACAGTTAGCACAAGCACGCTTTTTGCAGGGAGCAGCATGGCCCCTCTTACGCATTGCACTGTTTATTGGATCTACTTGTTATACTGTACTATATTCACACGTTTTTGGAACCTTATTTATTTTTCATATTTTCGTTGTTTTTAAATAATTTAGTTTCGTTGAAAGTCATTTTTTTTTGTAGAACATTGCCTCTTCCGCCCAAACAGGGGGAGATAGATCCCACCTCCCTCCCTCCATGCTTGACATATAACCGCTCTACAAAAAATCCGTTATCATTTTGTCCGCCTAACTAATCGTACTCGTGCCAAGCGAAAGAACTAGTACCAATATGTTTTTCATTCAGAATTCCAATTAGTTTCCGCACCACAGCAACCCTAAATAATTTAAAAATTATTGCCACTATATAACACAAAGGTTCCACATAGATTCCACCAACTTTAATCTCTTCTCTTTCAAAGCCACTCTGTTGTCTGTTGAACAATGCACATAATGACGGGCAGTCGCATCAAACAGATGAAATCACATTTTCTGACATTTGTCAAAATATTGACAGTTCTTGACGATTAGCATGTGATTTTGTATTTTCAATTTTTTTATTTATATTCTTTTGACGTGCATTTGTTAGTCGCCTTCAAAAATGATATAAAACATGTACAATACCTTAAAGATTCGTATCTCAATAAAAATATCAACAACCTACAATAATGGTAATTCACAACAGATGAGGCAATAAAACCCGCCTTGTGTAAAACCCACAAACACTCGAAAGGATTATCACCCCTTCATAGGTAGGAGCACCTTCAAGGTAATCCCTTACAAGTTAAAATTTACAATCAGCCAGGTTATTTACACGCATAACAACATGGGAATAACCCGGTGCAATAATCCAATTATCCCTCTGTCCTGGAGTACTGTATAAAATGACGCCGCTTTTAGACTTGTACGCGCAGTTTAACTCCAACAGTGACAGTGATAGGCAGCATAAACAGTAACATTGTTTAAAAAGAATGGAAAGTGTTATAATTTTTATTTGTGGATTGATTTTCATGCGCATAACCTGTTGCGATGTGCGAAATATTCAGTGTCCTGAACTACCAAAGCGAGCGCTGAAAGCCATCCTTGGAACAACATTTAACGCCAGATACATGAGCTTTGAGCTGCCGGATCTAAGCATAAATAGCAAACGCGGTGGACCTAAACGATCTTCAACATCCAATCTCGGCGATTTCTTTATGGATGATGACGACGATGACAATCCATATGCAGGCATTCCAGCATGGGAAGTGGATCATACAGATATCTTGAAAGATCGAAGAAAAAGGCGTGAAGCTACACAACCACAACCGGCGAAGAAACGTGATGCGCGACAAGTGTTCATGGAAAAAATGTCCAGCCCGTCCCAGAAGGACGTGTTCAATTCACGACCATGGGAATGCAAAGCAGAAGTTCATTGGATTGATTTGGGAATTGATTACTTTCCGCGGTATATCCGCAGCATTCAATGCATGCAAAAGAACTGTTGGTATGGACACTACACTTGCAAGCCGAAAAGGTTCAGCATAAAAGTACTAAGACGCAGTGATGGACAATGCGCTAAAGTTAGCCAGCGATTAAGGATATTCAGCTTTGACGCCGTGAGCGGGGAATACGCCCAACAGTGGGAGTTTGAGGAGAAGGCGGTGACATTTTGCTGTGACTGTGTCATGAACTATTGAATATTTTTTAATTCATTGTTAAACAAAAATACCATTCTGTGTTAGAGAAGTTTTAATTGTATATAAGGATACTATAACGTTATTTATTTATTTGATTTATATTTAATTTATGTTAACCTATTTGTAAATATATATAATGTACAAACAAATGAAATTAAAATAGTTTTTGCTATTAACCGAGACATGGTGGACTATTTTTGAGTTGTTGATGGAGCGGATTGAATGTTAGTTTTGGAATTAGGTACTATGGCCTTACTTAAGTGGCCCAGACCCGTGGAGAGTCCTTGTCTGAGACACTGAAATCTTCCTTCTTCTGCGATCCCGGATACGCTGCTTTCGGTTGTATAGACCAATTATTTTGCCACCCACGATTCCATGTTTTTTTAAAACGGAAGTTTGATCTTCCTGGTCGCCTCGAGGCTTCTGTCTAGTAATCAAAGATCTTTGCATATAGCCAAGCCAATCTAGTTGACGAGTTTTATAGAAGAACTGGGGGAAATTGTGAAGATCCCATTTGTTTCGCCAAACCGAAGAAGCAACGGTTTTCTAGGGTAATTCTCCGACGGATCGAAGGTTCTGTTAAAAGATGTCGTTAGCAAACAAAATATAAATCAGGTTTTAAATTCACTGAGTAATTTAATATTCACGCCGACGAAATTCCTTAACATTTTCAGGCTTCTCAACTCCTCTTTGTTTATCTGCTGACTGAATACAATTCACAAGCAAACTGGGCTAACGAAAAGTTATCTGTCAAGCTACCTTGCGAATGTGGCCCAAGTTAGATCATGTTTGCCTCTATTCACTTCTACCTCTGAAGGAATTAGCAATTTTTTAATTGATTGTTGCAGGCATGGCAGCTTGCTGCCATTATCACCCCTATCGGGAATAATATTTCCCCCGAAATGTTTCCCTTTTTCACAAAATAGGTATCGTGAACAATTTTCGAAAGGGAACAAAAAATTCCGTCGGAAAAAATAGGTATCGTGAATGAATATCCGATGGAAATATTGCCGTAATTTTCCCCGAAATATTCCGCTACCATTTCGTTTGGGAACTTTAGCTAAAGAGCAACAATATAAGTTTTTTTCTGACAAATATTTAGAAAAATAATGCAGTTAGCTTTGATGAAGGTCAAACGCAACAAATACAAAACAGATGCAGATTATTATAAGTAAATCATATGGAAAAATATCCGGATATAGCAAATCGATATACACAAAGAAAAAAAGAAGAAGTGAACAGCTTTTGCAGAGCGTTGGAGAAAAAAAAAACATTGTTGGGCCATCCATGAAGTCTGTATTTGATTGGAAAAAGGTAAGTTTCATATTTTAGACGTATGTTTAATTTTTAATTCCAAATTAAGTTTTGGAGTGACAAAAAAAACATCAGAAAGAGGATGTCCGAGAACCTCAAGCTAAAAATGCAACCGGGGGAGGTCCTTACAAAGAATAGAAATATTCCCCCTTCGAAGAAGCAGTCATCAACATTTGTGCTATGAGTGTGTCGGTTGAAGGTTCTTCAGATGCAAAGCGATTCAGATTGGCTTCTTGCATCAACACACGAAATGAGGAGGAATGCGGTGATTCACAAAAAGAAAACAGCCACAGGATCATCGCAAATCAAAAAAACCATGCAATTCAATGAGCTGTCTTCAGATTTCGACGAATCGTACTTAACTGAATTGCTTTTGAATTCTGATGATGCGTACCCCGGATGAAAGAGCTATGGATTTAAATGCAAATAGAAGAAATAAAACGAAACAAAAAGGCCAACAGAAAACAACTACAATCACTGATATTTTACAAAAAGAGCTTCAACTGCAACGTGAACTAGACCAAATTGGTGAAGCTCTTTTAAATTTTAATAAAAAATGCACACTTCTAAACATATTGAAAAATTCGCACTTCTAAACATATTAAACTATTATTTTTAATTTTTTTCAACAAATGGCATTCCCGTATCTTGTCTACTTGATGGTGTCAAAACATTCGAACATATTTTCGAAAGTACTTTTCTGATTCCCGGGGAAAAAACTTTCCGATGGAATTTCACGATGGGTAGATTTAGTTCCCGGGAACAAAAAATGTTCCGGGGAAACATTTTTCCCTCGGAATTCCCGATAGGGGTGTATATATTGCTTTAATTAATCTCACAGGTTGAACATCCTTTGAAGGGCATGTTTTGTTTAGTTTAAAGAGGAGATTAATGCCTGGTCCACACCATACCCATGTTTACCTTATATCGACTTAACCTTCTCCAGAGGCAGAAGCTTACTTCCCCATATCAATTCTAATCGCCGACGTTTCTTCTCAGTCATGCAGACAATGGGTGTTTTCATAAACGTCGAAAATCTGCGCTAGTACAATCGTCTTTCTTCTTTGTTGCATTAATGAACACACTTGTTCTGCAGAACGTGAGCAGGCCTGCTTAAGTACAATTTTAAGTAGTCACTGAATGTTCATAAACGTCAGACAAAAATCAGAAATGGCTGCGAAGGATTTTGTGCTGAAACTAATTTGTGAATTACGTTTACATAAAGACGACAATTTTCTTTCGAAAAATAATTTCCGGATAAAAAAAAGGAACAACACAATAATAAGAAATTTCGTAAAACTTAAAAAATATAATTATCAATTAATTCCAAAAAATCCTTTTTTGGTAACATAATTTCTGAGTTCCCATACCACGTCTTTGCAGGCCATTTTAGGATGTCGAGGTCCACATTTAAAAAAAGTTAAATTCGGTTGTAAATAAAAAAATATTAAAATATTGCCAATAAAACTTACATTTTTCGCACTTTCAATTTTTGTTTTTACCTCCCGCGCTTTCTGCAGTCAAAAAAATATGGATGCACAATCTGCAAGACGCTGATGACATTTATGACGTTTATGAACATATCTTCTGCCATTCATCTGCGTTTGTTCGATCAAAAATCAGACTTTATGAACACGACTAACGCAGGTCTTAGTTAGTCAGACATTTATGAAAACACCCAATCTGTTTCTTTACTCCATCGCTCTTGGCAACATTGCATGATAATATCTTAGTCTTCTGTTATTGCCGTTTCCTTCATCGCCACTGCGGTTCTCTGGTGGACGTATTTTATCCTTGCTTTCAGCAGACCGATGGGAATTATACTTCAGCGACTACGAGAACGGCTGAGTCCGATACTACTGATGGGTGGGGTGTTTTCTCAGAAAGACTAAATATTAGTCTCTCTTTTCGTCTTCCTGATCATTGTAGCGTGTTCCAGGCGGAAATCATGGCGATTCAGCAGGTCTTGTCGTGGTTGAAGAGAAATGTGATATCCGCTAAAGACATCCGTATATTCTCGTATAGCCAAGCCTCCATAAATTCCCTGGACTCAGTCTCGTCAAACTCCATCGTAGCCATTGACTGCCACTCATCTCTTGAGGAGATGGCAGAGCAGTTCAATATTCAACTCTGTTGGGTCCCGTGGCATAGAGACATCCCAGGGAATTGTAGGGCAGATGAACTCGCCAAAAGAAGGAACCGCATTACCTCTTCTACCTGATATCGGTTTTCTAGGTATGCCTATCGCTACTTGCAAACTTATGTTTAAGCTATCCGCAGTCGAGAGTACAAACCTTAGGTGGACAGGTATAGTAATACGTGTCTAGCGACCAAGCATATCTGGCCAAAGCTGTATCTGCGACGCTCTTTGGGTTTGATTTCACTTAACCGACTGAATCTTGGCTCTGATATAGGTGTCATTACAGGACGCTGTCTAATAGGCAAGTGCGCATCAAGGCTTGGCGTCTATTCAAATGACTTCTGTAAAAGCTGCAGTGACGAGGAGGAGGAGGAGACTACACTTCATCTCCTCTGTACATGTCCTGCACTCTCCCAGAAAAGAAATCTCTATCTAGGAGCCTTCTTCCTTAATAAACTCAGTGACTTGGCTAACACAGATGTTAGGAGTCCATTGCGCTTCATTGGAAGCTCCAAGTGGTTTAGCGAGTAGAGTTCGAAACTCCCATGATCAACGTGGCATCACAACGGACCTCCTTGGTCTAAATATGTTGGCTATTAGCTAACAGCCACCTTAACCTAACCTAATCTAACCTAACCTAACCTAATTCGTGATCCATATGCAAGTCGGCGAAGTTCATGACTGTCAGAAATAAGAATGCGTGCCTCTCACGTTTGCCATTAGTCGGTTCAACGTGGTTATGACCTTGTTACTGGTTTCAGCCTTCTAGTGGAGCCTTCAATGCCTCTGACCTCGAAAAATATTAAAATTTAGTATTAATTCTTTCATAACCAGTTTGAGTTTCGTTTAAAGCGACATAGATTCTTGTCCTGAGCGTGAGCACGTGAACCGAGCGTGCTCAGAGCGTTCAGCTATCATATGATTATAAATCGCATATATTTTTTAAATAAAAAATATTTTGTAAAATTGTATTATTTTCTACGCAAAAAAACATCCCCCGACCGTCTTCTTAATTGTTTTTGATTTCGTTTTCCTTTATTTTGCCTCCTATCAGTCTGTCAGTGTGATTAGTTTCTTACTCAGAATATTCAGTCAATTTACTCTGATCTTCGTAGCTTCCTTTCTGGTAGCCTGCATCAAGTTCTTTCTGCTTTCAAACCTGTTTATCAAGGGGTACCTCAGGGATCGATCCTAGTACTGATTTTGTTTGTTTTTACTTATAAATAATTTACCGCCCTTATTTGAACATGCAGCTGTGCACCTCTATGCAAATGATGTACTGCATCATTTAGCTGTACCAATGAATGATCTAAATGGCCTTGTTTCCCTCCGGAGAAAATCCACAATTTGGCTGAGTTGAATGGTGTATTGGTTAATCCAGCTGATTCGCTGTTTATTGCGAACTCAAATAAGACCTTTGACACCAATAACTTACCTGATTTATGGCTCTCGAACAGTTAGCGGAAATCTGCGGTAACTGTTACTAGTCTGGGTTATGTAATTAATAAAATGTTATCAGGATATAATCAAACCAACGCAACGTAGTGATTGGACGTATCAACGAATGCATTCGCAAGCTTTGGCTTAGTGCTAGCATAATCTGATCCTTACTTTAATCTTGCCAATGATAACATACGCTGAGATGGTTAATTGCTACCTCGAATCTTTATCCTAGTAGAAGCCTCAATTAGCCTTCAATGAAGCTGTGCCATACACCTATGGCATTCGTAGATTCGATATCGTATTTCCGAATACTCCAGAAACTCTTTTTCAACAATACATCAATGCGAGGAACTGGATTTTTGTATAAAATTATTAAAAATCAATCACCTTCGTATTTATTCAATTACTTAACTTTGCTCGCTCTGAAAGGACTTTTATCATAAATCTACCTCACTATCGTTATTAAAATTGATCTTGGTTGTTTTTTTATTTACGCTGTGAAATTATGGAACTCATTGCCCTCGCGAATTAAGCTAACCCGTATTATTTCTTACTTTAAAAATGCAATCCTCTACATCTCCAAAAATTCAACACGCCAATAAAATCGTTTTGCCTATCACCCCTATCGTGGAATCCGTCGGGGGGAACAATCCGCTAATAGTGAACAATTTGCATCGTGTAATCCGCAGACGTGAACCATTCACATATCGGTAACGTGAATGAAATTCACTGTATCGTGGAAAACGAACGGATCGAATCTATCCATGCATTTGACATCCGCAGTCTTTATTTTATGTTCACTGAATTTAATTTTTACAAAACAAATGTGTTTGAAATGAGCTGTCACAATTGAATTTCCTAATCACCAATAGTGGTCGCTAAGGGAGAGTATCCGACGGACCCCACGATAGCAATTTTCTGTTCACGTGAATCGAATAAGTGAAGTGAATCTCAGATCCGTCGGATTCCACGATAGGGGTGTATATCTCTCATTTCGCCCTATTTCTCTCTCTATTTAGTATTTATATATTTTTAGTTTATGTTATATTGTTATTTGATTTAACTAATTGCCAACATCTCTCCGACTGTAAAGTACTAAGGTCCGATTTATTCACTCTCTATTAAATTTAAAAGCGCCATTAAAAACGGGAAAAACAAAATTTACCCAATTTTAATAGCGCTTTTTAATTTAATGGAGAGCGAATATATCGAACGTAAGGACTATAAAAGATACAAATCTTAATGTACAAACCTCCTTTGTTAAATAAAACTGAAATTGAAATTGAAATTGAATTATATACAGGGTGGGCCAAACCTTACTTCCTAAATCGAGAGATTATTTTCAAAACAAAATTCAATTAGTTTGGTCCTCTCATTTAAGTAAATCTCCCAATTTTGTTTTATACGTATCTACCTTAAAAGAAAAGAAAAGAAAAAAAAAGAAAAATCAAAAGAGGTATATTTTTTTTTTAAATTAGGAAGTCACTTTTGGCCCACCATAATTTTAAACCAAATTACATAGTATTTTTTTCTTTTCACTGGATTACGAGCAGTAACCTAATCTACCTGTTATCATAGTGACTTCCTAAATTGAGTGATTATTTTCATAATATGTAGATTCAATTTGTTTGGTCCTATCTAAAGCGCTGTAGTTCATTTTAGTAAATCTCCCAAATTTGTCTTATAAGTACCTACGTTAAAAAAGAAAAGAACAAAATTAAAAACAAAAGAGATGATTTTTTCAAATTAGGAAATCGCTTTTGGCCCACCCTGTACAAAGGTAAATTTATATGAACTATCGTGCTTAACTACGCAAACCCGTTCGCGTACTAAGAAAAAGTTAAAAAGTACATTTTACTTTCGTTAATTTTTCTTCAATAGAATTTCAGCTGGTAAGAAAATGAAAACTGTCAATCCTATGAGTTTGCAAGCACAAAAAAAACAGCTGTTACTTCATTTCAAGTCAAACTTTGACGTTTTTAATTTTTGTCTACGAAAACGTTCGCGTGCGTGCGTAAGTGCATATCCTTCCATATACAAACGGCCTAAAAAGTGCGATCGTGCTGAATTTCCTCTATCAAATCGCAATCGGGCATTCGTCCAATTTTTCCGGTTTCGTTAAGCTTATATATACGGCAGCAACCGTACTTTGCATAGGGGCAAAATGAAATTTGAAGTTAAGAATGATTTCGGGATCAGTCCTTTTGAAAAATTGTTCAAATATTTTTTTAAACAATTTTTCAAATATTTTCCCAAGGAATTTTGGAAAAAGTAAATAATTTTTGCTGTCATTGACAATGCGCAAGAGTTCAAAGGATTTTTTGTTTGTTTTGCTTTTGACAGCTATGCATATGCCAGCTTATTGCCATTGTGGGTAGGCTACTGTAGGCGTTTTTCTTTTTTAGCTCCGAGCGGGCCACTGAGCTGTCAAAAAAAGGACTGTGTTACTTTTTAACTCGGAGCGCTCTGAGCACAAAATTTGTATTTCTTTTTTATCTCTGAGCTAGCTCAGGGCTCGCTCAATGAGCTCGATTGAAAATGACCGAGCACATCGAGCGAAAAGCTGAGCGCGGCTGACTTCATTCATTATTTGTTCTTTTTCCATAGTTTATTTACTAGAAATTATAATTTAAATGGAACAATCCTTGACAAACACCAATTTCAGAAGCAAACCTGACTATTTTGCAAATTAATAAAAAAAAATTATCTAATGACAGTTCAGTGCTCAATTCTGTTTCTTAATTAGCTCGGAGCGCTCAGGTTACGTTCAGCTCGGAGCGAGCTCTGATCGCTCGGGCCCCGCTCTGTTCCCCGCTCGGGGCTAAAAAAGAAAAACGCCTTGTGTTAGCCGAATTACCGACTTCTATAGCGTCACAGATTTGTTAACGGAGCTTTAAGTTAATTGTAGAAACATTCTCCACAATTTATAAAACGTTGATTTCAAAAGTAGCAGATGATTATTGAAATGTATCTTTTCAAATTTGTTCACATTCCTTTTAGTCCAGTCAAATAAGACATTGAGGGTTACAATAATTCCCATAGAGCTAAAAATTGGTATGAATGTTCAGAATACTATTATAAATGAATTGTGAAAAGTCCCCATCAATCCCCCTTGTGCAAACATTTTTAATAATGGTGAAAGTTTTCAAAAATAGGTTATATACCTACTAAATTCTTCATATTTCAACTCCAACAATATAATGTAAAATAATCCTTATTTCTTCCAATTGCAGGCTCTTCTGTCGTTCAACCAAAATCAATCCAAACGAAGACAGACTTCTATCTAACAATCCAGATGATGAGGAGAGCTTTCTGCGCGTTGAAATTATCAAAGGAAAAAACTTAAAAGATGTCACTGAAATGCAGAAACTTTAGATGTAATATTTTTATAAAACAAATTAGTAATTCAAAAACCAATAAGAGTTTAAGGTGTAAAAGACGTATAATATGTTAAATCTTTGTTTGTTTTTTGCAATTGTGATATTTAATGGAATTGTAAAAACAAAAAAATACTTTCTTAAACAAATTACATTAACCCAATATTTAGTATTTATAAGCTGCCCAATTAACGCATTTTATTAAAGTCTTAATGTCCACTACGGTTCAACTTTAAGAAGTACTTAAAGAGCCGATTTAAAGAGTTAAGTAAAAAAAAATTGAAAATGAATAAATACATAGGTAGATACTTCTATTAAGTCAAAACACATTAATTTTTTTAATAAATTATGTAAAATTTGAGTTATGATGATAAAGCTTTCGTTTTTAATACAAAAATGATCACATTAATGTTAACTGAACAAATTTAAATATCTATATAACTATGTGCTGTATTAGGATCACATAGTTTTTTTTTTAACTATTTACACATTTCTTTAAATAAATAATATGTATGTATATACTTTTGTAAACAAAATCATGTTGTTATTTGAAAATAATTTAATTATTGTATATTACTTATTCTCTCGAGGTAGTTAACGTCCTACCCGTTATGACCTTCTACAGACGGTCTGTTTTTGAATGAGCTTATTTTGATTAAGAATTCGGAAACGCAACGCATAATTGCAAAGCTTATGCTCAATCAGCCCTGCCACACGTTCATTAACGCGTAAAAAAATAATTAAAAACAAAAATAATAGGCATTAGTGGCCCATACGGTGCCTTAAACCTAGCTTCTCCAACCATTTGCTTGTGCCACGTAAAAGTGACCTACAATTTTAAGCCGAAGCCGAACGGTAAGTTTGAAAACTTCTCATGACAATTGATACTCTTGGATGTTTGTCAGACGTTCGCTAGAGGTGGGGCAGTGGAAACAACTTTCAAATGCTACTTGGCCCGACGGTATTCGAACCTGAGACCTTAAGATTAGTAGTCTAACACGATTGCGTAAACCGATGTGCAAGTATCAACGAAAGAAGCATCAAGAAAATGGACGATAACAGGCAAAATTGGTTGGTCTTGAAGTTAATGAGGACAAGACTAAACACATGCTATCAACAAACAAACGACCATCTGTCCACCGCCAAGGACAAAACGTCACTGTTGATATCAATAACTTCGGGGCATTTAAGGAGTTCACCCACCGAGGAGTAAACATGAACTCTTAGTGGAGATCCGTAGGAAAGCTCTGCTACTTCGGTAAAGCGAAACAAATGGGTTCAAAACTCCTCACTCGAAGGACATGCTCCATCGAACCTTAATCCTGTCAGTTCTACTTTATGGTGGCGAGTGCAGGACGATATGTAGGAAAGGGAACTACTCGTAATATCGGGTTCTTCTGAAAGTAAGATACTCCTTTGGATATTCGGTCCTGTGTGCGAGGAGGGCGAATGGAGGAGAAGATACAATCGCTAACTCTATGAGCTATACAAAGATGTGGATGTAGTCCATTGACCGGGCCACATTGAGCGAATGGACAATAATGCAGGTTCGAGAAGGCAAGGAAGACCGAACCTCCGCTTAAAAGACCTAGCCATAGCGGATGCCAGAGCGCTTGGTCTGGACAACTGGAAGAAACGTGCACGGGATCACAGAGGATGGAAGGCTGCAGTGTCTCAGGCGCAGACTCTTCACGGGTCGGGAGCCCGTTAAGTATGTAAGTAATATACATTATTAATTATTCATATGTTTCCATCGTAAAAACTACGACAGGTGTAAATTATTATGTTTTATTAGTATATTTTATCGGATGTTTTAAAATAAATAATAGAATATGATTCAAATAAGGTTTTTTGAAACGGTTTGCATCAAAAATGTACTTCCTAGTGGTTTAGTGAAAACATCCGCAGGCATTCTCGAGTTTTTGACTTTTTAATTAATTTGTTAGTGGTTATTAAATATCAACTTACATACTAAACAAAAATGAATAAATTTAACTTAAAATTGACAAGATATTATTCCAAATTAATAGTCCTTATGCGGATGCCCTAAACTTAACTATAACCTTATAATTATTGCATTTCGGTCAGAAAACTATTTAACGAAGTAATCTTACGTATTCGTTTTTTTTTTTTTTCAATTCAATTCAATTCAATTCAATTTATTATTATTATTATACAAAATTAAGGTACATTAAGATAAATATCTTTTATAGTACTTAGAGTTAAGACAATAAGAAAGTAATTTCAATAATACAATAAGTTAATCTTATAATTACAATTAAGTTTACAATATAATAAGAGATAAGATAAAGAAGAAAGGTGAGAATAGGAAAATAGACTAAATATAAGCAAATAGAATAGATTAGATGACAGTTCAAGTTAGAACGAAAGTTAGAAAGAAAACATTAGGATAGGTTTGAGAAATGTAAAAAGACAGTGTTTTTAAAGCGATTGGCATTGGAGATGGTTCTGATATTTGTTGGCAGGGAGTTCCATAATTTTACAGCATAAATAAAGAATAAACGAGACGAATTAAGATAGTTGTAACGTGGTGGAATTAAACAAAGCGTTCTAAGGGAACGAGCAAAATTAAGTTTTTCATAAAGATACATAGGAGTCTTAGTTGTTATTAAATTATATAGGAATATACAGTTTCTAGCGTCAATATAGTGCTTAAGGGTTGTACCCAATAGGCTTTTTGCCTGTAGTGAAATATGGTCATATCTTCGTAGCCCATGAATATAACTTACCGTATCGTTGAAAGCAACTTGAAGCTTGCGCTGGGATAAGGAATCGACATTACAGTATACAACCTCAGAATACGTAATTAAGGGTAGGATGAGACTTATTACAAGTTTCCTTCTAGTGGCAATAGGAGTAAAACCTGCACTTAGCCACAGTTTCCTAAGGCATCCATAAATCCTTTTTATTACATAATTTATATGGTCGTATCCTGATAAGTTAGAGTCGATAACAAATCCCAGGCTAGTAACAGTATGAACAACCTTTAATTTGAAAACGGAAAGCACGACATCAGGTAAATTTTGGATGGGTAGTTTTTTTTAGATATGGGTATAACTTGAGACTTGTCTGGATTTAGAAGTAATCCATTATTTACAGACCACAGATGAATACTGGAGAGATCCTCATTAAGGTTGCGTACAAGTTCAGCTGTATTATTAAATGGCCTGGCCAAGTAGAGCTGGCAGGTCATTTATGAACATACAAAAGATAATGGGACCAAGTATAGATCCTTGTGGAACACCCTGCTTTACTGGCAAAAGAGCGGAAGAAGAATCGGAAGTTATAACTTTCTGAAATCTATTTGAAAGAAAGTTCTCAAAAAGTTTTACTGCACTGCTACCAAAACCAAAGAGATGTTGCAATTTCCAGCAAAGAATTTTATGGTTAACCTTGTCAAAAGCCTTAGAGAAATCAAGCAGACAAAAAAGCGGTACACATCCGTTATCAAACTCTTTTCTTACGTCTTCTAAAATATTAACCATCGCAGAAGAACAACTGTGGTTAGACCTAAAACCCGATTGCCCACCATACAGAAGGCTATTAAGAGATAAATGTTCAATAACCTGTCTTGCTATGAGTTTCTCAAAGACTTTCGACAAGCACGGTAAAATACTGATTGGTCTAAAATCACCAACAGATGTCGGGGTGTTCTTTTTTGCAACAGGTACAACTCGAGCTATTTTCCAAGATTTTGGAAAAGTTGACGTGGTGATGCAGTGGTTGATAATATGGGTCAAGTGCGAAATAATATAGGGTAAAATGAGTTTTACAAATCGTATTGTTATTCCATCTTCTCCGATAGCATTTGATTTAATAGCTGCAACACATTTTATGACATCATTTTCGTTAACAGATTCGATTTCAAAACCTCGTTGTAACTGCAAGAGCGAAATATGATTTGAGAGATTGAAATTGACTTTCTCAGTGTTGTTATCGAGAAAGAAATTATTTAACACATCGGGGTCAATTTCACATTTTAAATAACTTTTTGCACTGGAAACACCAATTTGTCGCAGATTACTCCAGAGCTTTTTAGGGGGAAGATGAGTATTCAGTTTAGAGGAGTAGTAATGTCTCTTGGAGTTTCGTAACACAAATGTGGAATGGTTTCGTATCGCTTTATAAGCGAGCCAATTGGAATTACATGGACCATGTTTCCATTTGCTGTAAAGCTTATTACGAGCTTTGATGGTCGCGACAACTTCAGTTGTAAACCAGGGACAGTTGCTGTTACGGACTGTTACTGTTTTGACTGGCACAAATTGGTTACATAACTCATTAACTACATCTTGAAAATAGCTTATCTTGTCATCAGGATTAGGAAATGAGCGACAACCATCCCAAGGTGCCAAAAATGCGGCGTTTCTTAGGTCTTCCAAATTTATTGACTTATAATCCTTAAATGAAAAAGTCAAAGGAGCAGGAGTTTTTAAAAACTCGGCATCTTTATCAAGTTTTATATTTTTATATAAAAATGAATTACAAACTACCTACTCTACTTACTTAAGCTACTTAACGTATTCTAATATAATTAGGATTCTGAACGCTCGTTGCCTTACGCAAAAAGTTGTCGAAATCAGAACTGCTTTCTGGGCACCTGGCAGTCGTCAGCGTGCCCACGCGCCGCCGTGAAGCCTTACAGCGTCAGTCACCTCCCGGAAGCACCACCACAAGTCGACGAGCACGGCCTCTCCCAGAAACTCCCTATATAACTTAGTCTTACTTTCAAACTAAGAGGATGTTACTGTTACCTATAGTAACACACCGTCTTGGGAAGGCATGTTGCCACCAAAATTCGGCGAATTGCTTTTCCGTATCGAAATCCGCAGGCATTCTTTTAGTTGTATGTGAACGCGACATTTTCCATGGTTTAAGAGCTGACGCACAAAATGTTATCTGGTGACAATGTCCATCGTACGGGAATGAAAAACTGCATTTGAGGCTATGTGTTTTGCTTCTCGATTATCTGTCCCAACAGTTATCGGAGCTATCTCTAATTTCGGTCATCAGGCTTCGGAGATATGCTTCTCTGCATCATTCTGCTTCCGTTGTCATATATCCACTGACTATTGCTTTGTCTGGTGATTGCTGCCCCACCTTGTTTGAAAACATATGAATTGTAGGCACTACACTCTTTCCATCCCGTTCCATCAACATCAGAAAATTCTCGGAGACCAATTGTTTCGTTTTGGTACATCAAGCCATAGATCTCTGTACATCGAAAGTAGCGTCGAACACGCTTCGCAGCTGACTAATGCCTTTCTTAATAACTATCTTTAATAAAGCCATTCGATTTACAGTAACAGCGTTGCCCGGCCTTGCCACAATCTTCAGGCACATAAGCGACTCTATATGAGCTGCCGATATGCTTTTCCGACTTGACGTCCCCCAGTAGGACGGCCTCAGGTCGGAAATTTTTTTATTATTTATTTTTCTTTTTCATATTTAGTCTCTCAACATCGATGTTTTGTAAACATCGATGAACATCGATGTTTTGTAAACATCAATGTTGTCGTATGGCAATTGCGTCAACTGACAATTTTCGATGTCCTTCACTACATACCGATCATTAGGCAATATTTTACTAATAACATATGGGCCCCGATATCTTGGAATAAACTTTTTATTAGTGCCAACAGAGGTGTCAACATGTTTTATAACTACAAAGTCACCGACGGTGTATGTCTTAGCAGGTGTGCTGTGTTTAAGAAAGTGTTTCTCGTTATACTCTTGAGATTTCTTAATGGCTTCCGACGCATTTGACCGGATTACCTTAAGATCACGGGCTGTCCCATGATCAACCTTATCTTCCAAATACTCAGTAAGCTCATCACTAACCGGGCCACGCTGTTCCACCCCGAATAGTAGGTTGCTTGGAGACTCTTTAGCTGAACTGTGAACAGTATTATTAATAGCATATTCTGCCTGCGACAGCTTCGCGGCCCAATCTGCATGGTTGACTGGTTCACTTACTTTGCTCAACATTGCCTTAATTACCCGGTTTACACGCTCGACCTGGCCGTTGGCTTGGGGAGAGGCCACTGCAACTTTAATATGTTTCACATTGTTCCGGAGCATGTAGTTCGCAAACTCAAGTGAAGTAAAGCATGTACCGCGGTCGGTTACCATGCGCCTAGGACGGCTGTAGTAGCTGAAGTACTTGTCCAATGAAGCGCATACCTCCTTGGTACTGGTCGAGTTTACTGGATATAATCGCACAAATTTCGTGAATGCGTCGATTACCACTAGGATATGCTTTCGCTTAGAGAGCAAGGAGGGCAAAGGCCCAAAATGATCCACATGAACTGTGTCAAATGGGATCGGCTTCTTGGGAATACTGTACATATTATGGTCGTTAGACCGAGCAGGCACTGAGTACATGATGCACTTGATACAGTTCTTAATAAATTGCTCTATCTCCTTTCTCATGTTAGAAAACCAATAATTTTTCCGGATCTGACTATAACATTTATCAATACCCAAATGACCAATCTTTTCGTGTATCATCCTGATTAAGTTGTCCCGCATTTCCACCGGCACAAAGAGTAGCAATCGATTTCCTTCAATTTTACGAAAAACCAAACCATCTTGCAACGTATAATGTTCCAATGTTTCTATTTCTAACTTGTCCCTGAGCCTAATGATCTCTGGATCTCGGCTCTGAGCCACTTGAATATGGGTATCTATCTCATCGCTGGTAAGTGCAGCGACTATGTGACACCGACTCAGCGCGTCTACATGCCCCATGGACGCCCCACTGCGGTGCTGTATAGTATAGTCATAATTCTCAAGTTCAAGTGCCCACCTGGCGATCCTCGGGTTCACCTGCTTTTTACCTAATGTAAGGGTGAGAGAATTGCAATCAGTAATGATTTTGATCGGGATGCCCTCCAAATATACTCGGAAACGTCGTAATGAGTAGATGATGGCTAGGGTTTCCAGCTCGAAGCTATGGTACCTGGACTCTGCTGGAGTAGCTGTCTTTGAGAAATACGCAACCGGGTGAAACCTTTTATCATCCTGGCGCTGCATCAGGACCGATCCAAATCCTTGGCTACTCGCATCGCAATGCAACTCGGTTTCCCTTTCGGGGCTATAAATTGCCAACACCGGTGCAGTGACAAGTTTGTCACGTAATTCTCGGAAGGCCTTAACACATTCAGCGGAAAAATCGTATCTACTCTCCTTTCGCAAGAGATCTAGTAAGGGTTTAGCGATTTTTGTAAACGAAGGTACAAATCGGCGGAAGTACGAGAACATTCCAATACATCGATGTAGTTCATTCTGATTTCTTGGCATCGGGTACTGTTTAATATTTTGAATGTGGGTATCGGTTGGTCGAATACCCGATGCATTCACGAAATAGCCCAAATATTCCAGTTCGTCATAACCGAACTTACACTTGTTCAGCTTGAGTTCTAACCCATTCTCATAAAGGCGACGCAGAACCTCAGCGATGGTTTCTAAGTGAGACTCGAAGTTAATTGTAGCAACTAGGATATCATCTAAATAAATAATTAGCTGGCCCGTCTCAATCATATCTTGGAATATTCCATGCAGGAACCGCTGAAAGTTAGCGGGTGCATTCCTTAACCCAAACGGCATTTTCGTGTACTCGTATTGCCCATTTGGTGTCACAAAGGAGGTGTATTGTATGGAGCTTTCATCCATTCCTACTTGATGAAAACCGTCCTTAAGGTCGAGTAGCGTAAACCATTGTTTACCTCCTAAAAATTCGATGCAGTATTCGATGAGTGGTAACGGAAAATTATCCCTAATCGTTTTCTTATTCAGTGCACGATAATCGATGCACATACGCAGTTCACCGTTCTTTTTTTTGGTAAGCACAACTGCGGATGCATAGGGGGACTTACTTTGTCGAATGATCCCCCTTTCCATTAGATCTTTAATTCGTTTGCAAACTTCTCTCCGCTCAAGGACTGAAAGTGCCCTTGGGGAGCAATGAAACGGCGTATCATCTGTCAAACAGATCTTCATTCTATAATCCTGATACCTACGTGCAATACCATTAGGGTTTAAATAATTTTTATCTATAACTGCTTTAAGAGCACTGCCTCGATCACCAGTCAACCGTGAGCAGATATCGACATCTAGTTTCTGTTCACCTATGTCTATTTCGAAAATCGGCGGAACACTATTATCATCCTTGCTCGAATAATTTTTATCTTTAACTACTTTAAGAACACCATCAGTCAATTGCGGTCGGGGGTTGAAATCGAACTTCTGTTTCCCCATATCAGTTTCCAAAAGCAATGAAACTCTATTATCTAAATGAACTGGCGACAAAACACTACCATCTGAGCCGACATACGGCGAAACACTTTCATCCAAGCGGACCTGCGACGGAGCAATCACCATCGGCGGAATTTGGACATCGGTTTGTAGGACACTTTCACCATTCGGCAGACTTAACTGCTCTATATTGCTTACGTTTTTGGGTTTATCACACGGACAGATCCTCGGACCAGTACAACGACCAATCTTATTTATCTTTTCCTTACGAAAGTCAGAAGTGCTAATAACTGAATTATTAAAGTTTGTATTTAACACGGATTCATTTTTATTTTTATCTACGGGCCTTATCTGGCTTAAATGAATGTTAAAGATTCTTAAAAAACTACGTCCTAGTATCAGCGGCAGTATCATCAGGTTATCTGGGACTACTAAAAGAGATACTATTTTAATACTGTCTCGGAATTTAATATAACTTTGAATCGTACCGTACGTATGAATTTTGGTTTGACCCACTCCCGTGTACTTCGTTGGTGTCAACACTTTGGATATCCTGATGTCGCTTGGAACTAGGGAACGCGTGATGATATTAATTGCACTACCGGTATCGAACAGAGAAAAACAATTGATAAATTCGGCACTTCTGACTTGTTTAACAGAGAAAGCAACACTTACCGTTTGCATGGCGCTGATAGCGCCAGCCAGATCTTCATCACTGCTTGGGTCCTCTTCCAGTGCCCTAGTAACTGCAGCAACAATCTTTTGATGTCTTCGGTTTGCCTTTGGACAGTTGTTGTGGAAATGCCCGACTTCATTGCAGATGAAGCAAGCATTGGGTTGTCTCGGCGGCTTGGTTTAACTGCTCTTGTAGTGGCCGAATTTGGAACAGTTGTAGCAGCGTACCTCGGAGAGCTCCTTTGGTTTGGCGTTGACTGGCTTTGTTTTGTTGATGGCCGTGGCCATTGGCGTCTTGATGGACTTCTTCTCGAGCTGTTGGTTTCGTTTTTGTTGGTATCGGTCCAGCCTAGACAGCAGATCGGCGATAGTTCGGGCATCATTGATCAGTGTTATATTGGCACTGTCGTCATCCAAACCATCGATGATAAACGTTACCAGCTCTGCCTCGGGAACTGATATCTTCGCAGCCAACGATTTCATGGCGATTACAAATTCTAGGCATGATTCGCTTGGCCCGATCCGTCGTCGCTCTAGCTGCCTGTACACATCGCGGTAGGTTACCTGTCGCCCAAACGTTTCGATGAGAGCATTTTTTAGTTCGGCGTAATTGACGACGCCCAACGTGCCCAAAAAGTCCTTCGCCGTTTCCTTCAACAGTCTGCGTACGCCCAAACACATCTCGTCCGATGTGAAGCCCCGTGTGGCAGTGTACTGCTCCAATTCAACAAACCATTTGCGGATATCACAATTGTTCCTCCCCGTGAATGGATTGAGTGAGCTCTCCATATGCTCAAAGTTGGCGCGGCGATAGGTGTGGTTTTCGCCTGGCGGAGAACTCTCCATCTCCCGTATCTGCTGCTGTAGTGCAAGCATTTCACGTCGCATGCGCAAAAGGTTTATTTGTGCTTGCAGCTGGCGTGCTTCGACTCCTGTCTGGTCCTCTTCTTGGTGTCTGGCGAATTCTATAAACTGCTCGGCGGCTGGTTCGGCGCTTGGTTCGGCGGCTTGTTCTTCGGTTGGTTCATCGGTTGGTTCGGCGGCTGAATGGTCGGCGGCTTGTGCGTCACCCTTTACGTCGGGAGGTCTACGCATGGCCATGCATTCCTCATATATTGGGCGTAATTGCGCAACTGTTGCACTTGGTGGGAAGTCAATATTTGCTCCTACCAGCACGTCCACCATTGCTTGTCGAGACAATCGCATGCTTGACATTTTCAACTTATTATTAAAAAAAATACTTTTTCGGGAAAATCTTTTGGGAATACTATTATAACATTTATTTTGGGTCTGTACCCCACATCTGAGATGTAAATTCCCTTTGGATGGCTAAAATAAAACCAGATCACTTTTCACAATTTATTTTTATTTCTTTTCCCAAACACTACTTTCCCTGTCGGTGGCTGTCAGTCAAGAGGGCTCTTTTTCTTACTCTTTCACAGAAGGTGTCACAATGAGTCGAATGCAATATGGCCGTCCTTTTTGGTGCTCGTACCGCGGAGCTACAGAAAGTGTTACAAGATGTTTAAAGTGCCTACGTTAACATTTAAATATTTCATTATACATTACAAAACCTGAATATTATTTTTGAAGACCTATCCATAGACACCCCACACGTATGGGTTTGATGAAAAAAAAAATATTTGAGTTTCAGTTCTAAGTATGGGGAACCCCCATTTTTTTTTGTTTTTTTCTATTTTTGTGTGAAAATCTTAATGCGACTCACAGAATACATCCACTTACCAAGTTTCAACAGTATAGCTCTTACAGTTTCGGATAAAAGTGGGTGTGACATTCTTGGACAGACAGATAGACAGACATGACGTATCTATAAGGGTTCCGTTTTTTGCTATTTGGCTACGGAACCCTAAAAATGAATCAATATTTTGCTGCTGACGCCATAATTTGAAAGCGGCTGAACCGATTTGACTTATTTTATTTTATCAAATGCTGGCAATAGTGTAAGGAAGGTTTTTACGGAGAAAAGCTGCACAATTTGACTCAGTAGGTGGCGCTGCGATCAGGGTTTGTCTTTTTCGTTCAGCTCAAATTAGCAGCCATTCTTCAGTATTGGTGTTCCTGGGAAGTAAGGTCGAAATCGGGCAAAGGGGCACGGCACCTCCCATACAAAAAAATTATTCGAAAAAATTATTCAAATCGTCATTTCTTGACACTCATGGGAGCTAATGTTGTAGAATTCGAGATAATTACGAACAACTATATTTACTGATACGTTTTCATATCAGAATGACAGAATGACGTTGGCTATGACAGTTGAAATGTTCATAATTATGTTAAATTCTTGTGGATGACATTTGTATAGAATTTTTGCATGTATAGGATGTTTTTTATGGATGTATAAAACTTCTAATAGGGATAACTGTCAAACTAGCTGTCAAACTAATAAGGTGTGTTTGACTTTTTTTTCAGTATACTTTGGCAAATAACCATGGAAAGACTTACACCACAACAACGTTTACTAATAGTGGAAATTTATTTTATTTATATAATAGACCTGTGAGTTGGCCACTTCGTTCGTGTGATTTGACACCTTTGAACTACTTTTTGTTGTTGTAGCAGCAACGATTGATCACTTAGAAGCCAGCATTCGACGCACTATTGACGAAATAAGACCTGGTATGCTCGAAAAAGTGGTGCAAAATTGGGACGACAGGAGGGCGTTCATAAGGCGCAGTCGCCGAAGCCATAGCAAGAAATTATTTTTAAACTAAGAGCTAATAAAGCCAAAATTTGGTAATTTTATTAAATTTGTTGTGTTTTATTTTTTAAAACAAGTTGTATTCCTCTACAAAAAAAAACACCCTACAGTTAAAACAACAAATTGATTGAATGAAAATATAAATTAAAGTTTCTTTTTTTCGTATTGCTTTCGTGTTTGATTGGAAAAAGTACGCTGATAGATAGGCGCCTGCCTAACAACTAGCACTTAACCTTAGCGGAGTAACAAAGTTGGTCGGGCAAGCTAATCAAAGCGCAGGAAAATGTTCATTCCCCTAAACCACCGAACCGATTGAGCTCAAATCAGGCAATCTTTGGTGTTGACCTGAATGCGTTTCTGTGGAGTTTGATCAAAATCGGACCACAAAGTTTGACTTGCCATTTTGTTTCTTACTAACAAAGGCATGTATTTCTTTTATCAAATCAAAATATAAAATATGTTGTAAACAACGATGTCAGTGTTCGCCCAATTAAAGCAACGTTGGGAGTCTTTTAGTTATAACAAAAAACGACTGGACCGAATTCAATAAAATTTCCTTCAAATCATACTAACATCAGTACGAGTCGATAGGGAAGGGAACATAACGATATAATTTTGTATACGCGAGAAAAAGTGAACGTAAAAATGTTCACTACGTAGGTACGTATACACATTTGAAAAACATATATTGTGGAACTTCTAATTTAAAAATATGTTGTAAATCACGATTTTCCTTTTCAGAATAATTACAATAACTTTTCCAGTACTGGGAAGTTAAAAATCCTGCGAGCGAATAGGAATCATCCTTCTTCTTTTCTTTAAAGAGTTGGTTATTAACTGGACTAAAGACATCAACGCCCACTCACTTCACTGCATAAAGAATTCACCGGTTTGAACTTAAAAAGTATCGGCAGACTTCTCGATTTCGAATCACTTCGTCACTGAGGCCAATAAAAAACTGGTGTTGTTTCGATTGTTTCTTTTTAGGCCTGCCTCTGTGTCTCGCTTTAGCAGACCCCCATTTCAAGCGAACCACCCTTCCCCGCCTTCCAACAAACGAAATCAATAAAACACAACACATTTTGAATCACAAACAATTTACTGTATTGTTTTAAACTCACTTAATTGTTGAATTTTTATTTGTTGTTGCTTTATTTAAAATTAGTTTTTTGTTTGTTTTATATTATAGGTAATGATAGAATAAGATTACATAGTTAATAAAATATTGTTTGCTTTCTTATTCACCGATTTATCTACATAAAACAATGTTCATCCGAACTAAACAAAACAAAATTAAGTTAATGAATGATGGTACCTTTCCGCCTAAAAGAACGGATTTAAAAAAACATTTCGAACCAAAAAATTACATACATTTGAATTATTCTTTTTAAACGTTGCCTTACTATTTTTTCTATTTATTTCCTCGTATAATAAAACATTCAACTAGGTATTTCTAATTGTTGTAATTATAATTTCTGCTGTTTTTTTTTCTGTTGGTTTAATTAATATTGAAGACATTCAGTTTAAATCGAATTTTAAATTTACATTAAGATGTTTTTTTTGTTGAAGAAAAAGTGTTTTTTTTTTATTTTATGTTTTGTGATAACTTTAAATATATGTGTTGTTTGTATCTTAAATTTTGTTTAGTAAAATGTGTGCCGTATATACAGTGAAACGCGAAATAGTCTTACTTTTTTATTAAATTTATTTTATTTTGTAATATTGAAGCAATAAAAAAATAAATTTCTCTTTCTTTTTTATATATCTCTCTCTCTATTTTTATTTCTTAGTTTTTTTTAAGTCTTTTATTATTATGTTCAAATAAATAAAACGTTAAATTAGGTACAATATTACAAGTTTTAATTTTTTTAAGTTAACTCTTAAAAAAAAGGAAATACATTCGCAAAAATCGACAGGCGGCGAATAAAATAATGCAGCATCTACATCTTTCGGTTTACCTGGAGTGGGGATCGATATTCGTTGTGCTAGGGCGATTTTATAGTATTCGCTCGATCGCTTGGAAATCGTGAATGCTTCGACTTATTTGTAAATGATTTTTTATAAGCTTCTTAACACGAACATAACCTAGCGGTTTTAATGCAGTTCAGCTTTAAGGGCATTTGTTAACTTAAAAAAAAATGTGCTGCTGTCCTATGATTTTCTTTCGCTAAGACTGGTAGACGTGGATACATGCAGGTTCCGTGAGGACCTTCAATCCGAGGAAGATATAACACACATACTGTGTAAGGAGAATGCTTCTTCGAGGAAATTGGAAAATTGAGCGGCACAGACACAGATAAAATTCTGCAGAGAGAGGGATTAGGTTCCCTCTTTTGAAGTTTGGATTCAATCATTTCCCAGTGATCGCGATGGGCCCGTTTTTGGTACCTAATGCTGTATGGGATTCCTTAAACCTTCTAAACCTAACATTACCTGTCCTATGATTTTAAAAATGTTGAAATTCCCTATTAACCCGTTTTATCTTTTATAGTTAAGTGATCTCTAACCACAGATGGTCTCATCTGTGTCCCTAACTATCTCTGTGCAAAGCTTCGAAAGGGTAAATTAAGCTTTTCAGGAAATACCCTAAGATGTGTGCTTGTCAGAGTTATTTAAATTGATGAATTTTGATTTTTTCGTGTAAATGAAATATTAACTATATTATAAAGTATTTGTCTACCAATTATACTCAGATTTAGACTTTATAGAAAATAATAAAAAATACGGATTTTTTTTTTATTGTGGAGTGAAATTCGTTAGATCTATTTCTTGTCATTCTTCTTTAACGACATATGTAGGTATGATTTGGACCAGAGGAATCATAACCCTCCCAGTTCACTGCATCCCTACTCGTCTGGATCTTTACACAAGCAATCTTCAAATTTTACTTTTTCTAAAATGCATGTTCTATCCGAAGAGCACAATTAAGATGTTTTACATTTTTGGATGTTGTTTAGAAGTTGGTGAAGTCCGCTACAATATGAATACTCGTATAATCTTACATATTTTTCTGGGTGTCGAACATTTTAAAGTAACACTCACCTAGAGACAGATCACGCAAAACGAAAACGATAGAAACACATCTTTTCGACTAATGCTATCTCTATCATTTCTAAAGAGAAAAATAAAAACAACTGTAGCCGAAACAATTTCGTGTTATGTTTTATTTCAGGTACAAACAATTGGCAGAAATAAACAGAGCTATTGCAAACAAATTGCAAGAGAATTTGGTTCACTTGTTAGCAATGCAAATTCGATTCGCCCATCCACGAACGGGATAATAAATTCACCGTAATGCCCACCAAAAACAACGTTTGTCGTAAAAGGCGACTTTAGAAAGAAATCAAATCTAGGCAATTTTACCATTCGTGTCAGCCTAGCGACACATTTAACATCTAAAAATTGAACCGCAGGTGTGAATGAAAATCCGTAGATTTACACGACTGGAGATCACCCAAATCATTAGAGGATGACCAAACAATAATCAATAATGGGAGCCTGCACGTGTCGAAATCGTTGAAAAAGGTAGATCAAAAAACGGATCACACAAATGTAACACCACCAGTATTTGAGTGCAGTTATGAAGGGATCAACTTGGGGGGGGGGGGGGCAACTACTCGTTAATGTTGAACCGGCGAATCCCACAGGAGGAACAGCAGGGTTGAAATAAAGTGATCATAATCCTTTAAATCATGATCATAAGCCAAAATCAGAGCAAACATTCTTTCTCGATTTGTATCTGAGCGTACCTTGTAATATTTCGATTGTTTCAATAGCTCGCTCTGCTTTTTCTTCTGAATATCATTTACAAACATTTAAAACCAACGTGCATCGGTTTCTCCGCTGTCATTTTTATCCCCATTTCCTTAATGCTCGCACTATGTAGCTATGAACATTATGTACATCATAAGGGTGCTAAAAATTACTTTAGTGCACTCGAATTATAAAAGTTAGTGATTCTGTTATTTTTTTTGACAACATTTCTTTAACCAGATTTTTTTTTTAATTCGCTTATGCTAAAGGGCTTTGTTTTTTCTGTATTATGTACAGTACCCTTATAACAGTAATCAGCACCTAGCATTGAAGTATTGTATTGCATGATTTTAGGTGCTATTTACTATTCGAAAGAATAGGAGGACAGGAAAGAGTTACGCCACAGACTACACCCGAACCTACTACCAGATCATTCCCCACACCCCCCTTCGCCTAACGGCACAAATACAAGTCCCATAACACTCTACGACACAAGCTCCCACCATTTTTGCCGACAGTTGCAAAACCTTCCGATAACAAAATCCCAACTAAATATACTCATATTTCACACCTCCAAACGAAATATGAATATTTCATAAACAAGTGCACTCCTATCCCACAGGAAGCACTTCATATAAATATCGGTGGGATAGTTCAGCAAAAGTCAGTTCTAATTCAACTCTCAATGCTAGAAGTGCAGCCACGCCTAGACAGCGGCTTCTTTCATGGACATATTATAATGAATAAATAATATAATAAATAAATAAAGAAGAGAAAAAAACCATTGTGTTTTTTTTAATTCAAAACGTTCAACCCAGAACATAATTAAAGAAGTTTTTGGTGCTTAGTATTTTTTTTTCTCTACGGGTGGCGCCTAAATAGCTTAGCGAGATCTGTATTTATGTGAGTATTCATTTCGAAAATCATGGCCCTGGCCGGGATTCGAACGCACGACCCGCCAATCAGTTAGTGAACCATGTTCAAAGGAGAGATCCTACGAACCCTGTCAAAAAGGCAACATAAATCAACGATCCCATAGAAAGGCGAAAGAGGGGCAGATCAAAAAACTCCAGGATCACACAAATGCAGCAACTCCAGCATTTGATTGACCACACCGACGAAGTGTTTCCAAATCGTGAGGCCTGCCGTTATTTTCTGAAGTCGAATGAATTTCAAATAGAAGAGAAAAAACAGAAAGAACATTCTTAGGAAAAAAGGGAACAAGGAAAGTTAGTGTATTATCTTTCATTTCAATTAGAAGTTAATAGCTTTCTGCTTTTAGTTTCAAGCAAAGTATTAAACTGAACAAGGATTCTTGCAAATACCAAAATTTGAAACATCTTCGATTGCAGCCGTACAGAAGCCGGCAGCTCTACGATTAGCTGAAGGAAACTTTCAGGCATCAGTTGGTAAAGATTTCGATATTTGCTAGAGAAGATCTACCGTGAGCAAAGCCATTACTGAAATAATTCCAATTTCGGAAAATATGATATGCCCAAATCGGATCGACCTAAACATGAAAGAGAAAAAAAATTAATCTAAAAGGTTATCGTAAACATGTTTGGGTTGCCAGGAGTACAAGGCTGTACGCATTAAGCCCATAGATATAAATTTACTCAATGTCGTGATTCGCGCGCAAATCCACAAAAAAAGAAGTGAATTGAATTCGAGTAATCCATTGACACCGTTTTCATTTTCGAAAAGCCCTATCATGATATCGATCGAATTTCATAGGACCGATATTTTCATGAGTGAAAATCAATATCACAAGTATCACATGGTCGGGCTAAGATCATCACTGCAGCTCCTTCCTAAAGAACAGCGCTTGTCATAAAGGGCGACTAAGGGGACAAATCACATCGGTGTCATAAAAGGACGATCAAACAAAAATCAATAACAGGAGCATGTAAGCGTTAAAATTGTAAAACATAGGCAGGCCGGGATCATACAAATTCGTAGTGATGCTATAAAGCGGGATAGTTACTACCTTTAATTATGATCGCAACTGCGCCAAAAAGGAAAAGAAGATTTCTATCGATATGCAGAACATCAAATTTCACGTTATCGCTTTGAATTCACAAAACGTGAAACGCAGAACATGGGTGAATCATTCATAATTTTGTGCAACTCTTCGAATACGATGACGGCAGAACTCAAACTCGTCATAAATTAATTAGTATGTTTCCGATTATTTGCAAAAATCGATTAGTATTGAGGAGAGTAATACCAAGAACGTGTTCATGCTTATTTTGAAATTCGAACGAATGGTTTTATTCGGTTCTCCTCGGATAAACGTTCTAATCGAAGGAATCTCAAAATACAGATTCTTCAAATTCGACAAACTTCCGATCGAAATCGAATGTTGAAACAAGCAATAAATAATTCCAATTTGGAAAACCGATTTAACTATGAGCTTTGTAAGCTTATTCCCCAAGCATTTTCAGTGCAGATTAACGAGGACTCATAGGGCTTATTCCTGGTAGCGCCTACCACTCATAAGTTGACAGAAGTAATATCTCAAACATTTCAGAAATTCGATATCAGGTGATAATAATACATGTAAGGCGCCGAACGGATATACAAATGCAATGGTTATCGCATGGGAACACTAGAAATATACAGTCCCTGGCCAATTTATTAGACGCACTGTAAAGTTCTATGTACTTTGTTTGTACTTGTTTACTTTCGCGTATCAATTGGTTAACACTGTAGTGCAACATGTTAAAAATAAATACAAAATGGAATCATATATAAAATCTTCTAAATAAAACACATTATATGTACGTTTAAATATAACAATATTGCATATAAACTCGTGCAACACATACAAATATTAAAAAACTACATTGCGTCTAATAATTTGGCCAGGGACTGTATATTCCGAGCTTTCATTTTTCGTTAAAAATTACATACCTAGATCAAATACTTGCACGTGTACACTAGTAATTCATATTTCTGGCTTTCACTTTTTCAACTATTCTTTTATTTACAAGACATTCTGATATTTTCAATTTTGAGAGTTTGAAAAAGAGCGAATGAATCGAAATATAGGGAATGAGTTCGAAAAAGAGGGAAATTCGCTTATTCGAACTAGCGTAAACAATACACAGCAAACATTTAAATCTAAGAGCGAATACCAGCCTAAGAAATGAATTAAGTCCGCACCCCTGATAATGACATCAATAAAGAGACTATAAATACTCCAATATCGGTTGGGTCCTAGGCATTCAGTCGTAGCTTTTACTTGAACAGCAACATTAAATTAAATTTAAAGAAAGATGTCGCCTCCACAGATATTCTTAGTGTTTTGCATTTTAGCATTAGCTCTTACGCAAGCAATTTATGATGCAAATAATTTTGGAGGAAATGGAAATGGTTTGCGACCACAACAGCCACAAACATTGCCACCAAATCGACCAATAAGACCGAATTTCAATCGCCCAAGCAAGTTTTAAAAGGTTTTCAACATAAAATTTATAAACAAATTGCAAATAAGAGATCATGGATAAAGAACAACTGTAGACATTCGGGATTACGAAGACATTTGATGATTCTATTGCATTGTTACGACAAAGCACTATGACTTTGCTTTTGACTTTATCGTGTTATTCCTAGTTTATGCAACAGAAGGATAGATGTAATCAGATCAGAGTCGAATGAAAACTTTCTCTGTGATTATCAGGAGATGGACCAACAGCGACTTGTATAGCAGCTTCTGTTTGGTAAGATACCTTTACCGGGTGATAACGAAGAGTGTGTGATGCTATCTTATACTTGCTAAGCAATTTTTCACTTTAATCCTGACTTCTTCTAGCAGCTTCCTGGGCCCTGGTTACGAATTTTGATAAGAGATACCAAACAAAACGATTATTGTTTAAATATTGACAAAGAATTTGATAAGCGTGTTCCGAGAAGGCAAATAAGACTTGCGTCTATTCCAATAAGCGCTTCAAACGAGTGTAATAATGACATTAATAGTGCAATATTAATGAACATTTGTTTTTGATATTTTTAATTCAAACAACTCAATATGTTTCCTTTCTAAACTAACAATTTGTTTGTACTTCCAAATATTTGAAAATAAAATTGTTTTATTAAAAATATGAGTACCTAAAGGTATTCAACAAAAATGTTTCGATCTCTGTCACTCGAATAACGACAGCTACAATGGTCTGGTACGGCTAACGATACATGCGACCGATCTCGTATATTGCAATTGCTTTTACGAAGTATCGATAGTCAGGCAACGAGAATCTTAATTCGTTGTCAGGGCTTTGATGTCATCAACTCGACCGGGAAGGAATTTTCTCGGAAACGCAAATCCGGTCGGAGACTCAAGTTCAAAGTATCCGTATTCTCAATGTGCATGAAATGAACGCAGTGATATTTATAAACATATTTCCGTGACGACTAGCCGGAGAAAATCGATGACAAATTGGTATGCGGATATTAAAACTGATGCAAAAAACCCTCACGCTTTGGCGCGTGCCATGCTTTCATTACGTCCAAAGGCTTTGCGTGCGCTTTGGCCTTCGACTGAAACCAAAATTCAAATATGTATTTCGAATGACATGAGGCCTAATCCAAGAAATAGTTTGACAGTCTATTCTATTCTGTTCGCTACCTTTACGTTGAGACACCATAGTTGAAGCCGAACGCAGCTTTGTGATAGGTTTCACTGATTGGAATAGTAAATTTAAGCTGTACAGCCCTTCCTCACCCGATGCGCGTAACACTTAGGGTTCGCCTGCTTCAGTCACTCCTTCAAGCACAGTTTTAAACCAACTACTCGACTGTGAAGCCGATTCACCCCGATCGCCCTCCATGGTATTTAAGGTCTGTTCGCGTACTAAGAAAATGATAAAAAGATGAACGAAAGAAGAATGTACTTTCGTCCATTTTTCTTCACACAGAATTTCAGCTGGTAAAAAAATTAAAACTGTCAAATGATGAAATCTTATAAGTTTGCCAGCAAAAAAACAGCGGTTGCTTCTTTTCAAGAAAAACTTTGACATTTTTCATCTTTTTACACAAAAGCGTTCGCGTACTTTTCTTTGAAATGAGAGGATTCTCTCTCGATTTTAGAGATTTGACAGTTTTCATTTTTCTACACATAAAGTACGCGAACGGACCTATAATAACATGCTCAGGATTCGATTGTATAAGTCACCCGACTCGGAATTGCCTGCAAAGAGAATAAAGAGCAGTTTGAGGTTCGATTGAAACAGTCATCTCAAAAGGTTTTTCTTTTCGTTGATCAGGAAGCAGTAGCACTCCCGCAGCGCAGTTAAATGGGATTAGTCTAAGAGCCTTATTGCGAAGATCAATCGACAGTTGATAATTGACTATTTTCAATGTATTCTATTGTGAACGAACGATTCTAAAGGATCGCAGTCAATTAAAAAAATGCGATTGGCAAAAATACCAAATGAATTGTTCGTTCACAATAGCACACATTGAAAATAGTCAATTATCAATTGTTGATTGATCTTCGCAATAAGGCTGTAAGGTTCGATTGCATCAATCATCCTGATCCTAACCAATGGTGCGGGAGTTGGGCGGAAATCGCAACTGAACAAGTCACTCTCAATATATCGCAACCACTATGCGTATTATGGCCGCGCGGCACTCCCAGACTCTTCATAAGCTCCCCCACAACTACTACCTCACAGTAGGTGATCCCAGAGCCCCTAGTAGGCCGAGCGACGACCGGCAAAACACCCCTCCCTTTTGGTGCCGAAATTGGGATCTAAATGAGCTTTGCGCCCTGGCAGCCACCTTACCTAACCTAACTTAAGTTTCACTGATCTTCTATGGTTCAACTTGAAGCTCCCAACGTGATTGCGTTTCAGGTATTATCATCCCTATAAACTGTAGACTGCCCTTGTGCATTCGTACCATGAAACAAAATGTTCCTTCCGGAACGGATAAAATGACAGGGCCGATTGTTCCAAGCAAATGTCAAGAAATGCCGGTTAATGCATAAACCCCTATACAGCTTCATTCGGCACTTAAAACCACCATTTAACCGAAAAAACATACAATCAAAAAAAAAAAAACAAAATATAATCAACAAAAAAAAAACAAATTTGTTCACTGTTACAGGAATTTTTTTACATATACATACATATATATATATATTTTTTTTTCGATTTATTATTTTTAACGTTTTATTTTATAATAATTATTGGTTTAGACTTAACCTAATTCCTCCATAATTATTTATTATTATTATTATTTTATTTTTAGTGTGTTTTCATTGTTTTGTGTTTTATTTATTTGTATATTATTTTGCGGATAAGTCCGAATGGCTCAAGTCAAATATATATTTTTTTGTTTATATTGAAATTTGAATCGTTTATAATTATAATATATATATTTTATATATTTATATACTTCCATCAATGTATACAAGATAAACAAAGGAAAATAAAAACAAAAAAGCAATAATAATAAAAAAAGTTAAATAATAATTAAAATTATAACGTAGGTAGGTAGAATATAAACAATAAAGAATATAAATGTTACAAAAGTACTTAAAGGATTTTCCATATTTTCCATATACAAACAAATTCAGAACATCCTATGGGGGGTTCTGAGACATTGTTAAAACTTTCTTTTTTCGGTTTTATTCTCTCTGTATGATTTTCTCTTAAAATAAAAAGAAAAACGCTCAACAAAAAATATTTCATATAAACAAAAAAGCTTAAATGTAAAACAAGGATTAAATCAAAAATTTACAATTATATACCAAGTCCTGGAGGATATCTAAACCTCAGTGGACCTTCCACTTTCATCGGAACGAGACATCTTTCGCTCTCTGCCGGGAATTCTTCCAGTCAATGGAATCTGTTGTGGATGCTGATGCTGCTGTGGGTGCTGGTGTTGCTGTGGCTGCAGTTGATGTGGATGTATCATTCCGGGGTGTGGGATCATCATTGCCGGATGATGATGGTAGGCCTGCATCATGTGATGACCGGGATATTGCTGCGGGTGCTGTTGTACCATGACCCCACCTGCTCCGGTTGGTGCAGGAAAGCGCATTTTAGCCGCAGCAGCATTGGCGGCAGCAGCAACGACTGCGGCATTTTCACGAGATGCACTGCTCGCTGTGGTCGATTGGAAGGAGATGGACATGCCGCTGTCTAAAGAGCCCACACTGCCGCGTCGTTGAGGCTTTTCATTGCCAACTAAAAGAGAAGAATAAACAAATCAGTTACAAGGGAGCGAACCAGTGATCGCATGACTTACACTGCTCGTGCATATCCAGCAGACTGTTGCTTAGCGCGCTGCGTTTCAGCTGTGCCGCTGTATCGTGGCTGCCATTCGCTGTATCACTGCCCTGCGGCGATTGGAATGGACACGGACATACCTCAACATCAGCCACTCCGCTATCACGATTCTCTGAATTGCCAGGGGCACGATTTCGTGCCGATTTCTGTCGCTCCAACTCCGCTTCGATACGCAGTGATTCCATTTCGTCCATTTCGCTGATAGACTCTTTCAGGTCTTCGGCGAACTTACAACGATCGTGCTCGTTGCGCGCATTGAAAGTGACCAAAGTCTTGGCGTCGACCTTCTGCGATAGCTGAATGCAGAAGGGATAGTTGGGCACGTCCAGCAGGGTGACTACCATTCCGCAAAGAGGGAAACTATTCCGGAATGTATAGGTGACTGATGACTTCTTTTTGCTGAAGATTTTTGTGATCACCAGCAAATCATTAAAGAGGAACACCTCACGCTGATGGACACCGGGTCGTTCTTTTTTATTTACATCGGGAATTTCGTACAGTCGACAGTAACAGACGAGACGACGATGAGGCAGAGCTAAATTTGGTTTCTTGCCGACGATGGTAGCTTGAACTTTCATCACTTGGGTGACATGATCACTACCAGGTTTGAATTCGTTAGCTTTGACGCGTTCGTAGACGCCGGCCAACATATCACGTTCAATGTCGTGGCAGTCATCAATGCCGCGAAGGTTCTTTATAAAGTCTTCGACACGCATTCGCCGTTCGGGCTTAAGGTTCGGTGTGTGCAGGTCCGTATTGAGCATGATGATGGCGAATGCTAGAACGAAGATCTGCAGGAGAGAAGGGAATATGAGAAATTCATTGAAAGAATGTTTAATATTCAGCTTACCGTATCTGATGACCTTAAGCGTCCAACGATGTCCTGATTACACTGGCAGTAGCGCTGCGAGAAAATCTCCATGAGTCGCTCGATTTTTTGCGCCTCTCCGGGCATCCGGAAGTATGCTTGGAACTTCCTTAATGCCACATCCACCTGCATGCCAGATAGATCCAGCTCAGTGGCGAAACAATCCAACACGGCCATGTTGAATGGGTTCTGCAGATTGCCGAGGTATTCGCCGATCATTTGACGCGAGAGGCCCTTGCGTGAGATCAAGAATCTCGCCACACCCTGTGGGGTATTCTCCAGGAATCCTCTCCGAATCAAGTAGGTTATACCTTTCTCTGGTTTCTTGTTGAAAAGGTTCAACCCCACGCGGTATTGCCGTTTGCGGATAGTCTCTGAAACTTTGTAGTTCTGCGTTGTGGTAGCGGCTACATTCAGTTGGTCGGCTTCAGTGTGTTGCTCGTACTGTGCCGCACTGGTGTGTGAACTCATATGATCATCGGAGACAATGACCATGCCGGCTGCGGTTGCTGGTGGATGTGAGGCCATCATTAGGATATGATCTGGAGAGTGGGTGTTGAACTGGTTGGAAGTGTTAAGGGCTGTGCCACGCTTCCACGTATGAGGTGAATTCGATCGGTCTGAGCCCAAATCACAGTTGGCGATGCGATCAGCGGACGCAGCACTGGAGTCGCTGCCAGAGCTCTGCACTGATGTGAGACTGCCGTTCTCTGCTGTCTTACAAAGTCCGTTGGTGCGGATCATAGATGGCGGAGGTGGTGTTTGACGCATTTGTTGCAACATCTGCTGTTGGGCGGCAGCTTGCTGGGCTGTTATCGACGACGTACGCTTTGGAACCTCTGGTGGCACTTTCTTGCGCTCAGATGTCGTGACCAGCGCCTTGGGTCGCATGTAGATCTGAGCCGCGGAATAGTATGGCGTATGAGGTGAGATGCCTGGCACAACAGGGCCTCCTCCACTAATCCATGATGCATTAAGCGATGAGTCTAGATGACTGGAGTTCGAACTGAAGCTCACATCATGTGGAATTGCATGGTATGTTGACTGGGCGGACACATAGTGCGGTCCGCCGATATTCGCCTGCATTTGTGCCGCAGATGTATAGTAATGCTGTTCGCTGGCATGCATTAGATTCACATGTGGATGAGATGAGGTGGAAGATGCTGTCGATGCCGACGATGCCGTGGAAGCGGCCGACCCGGCTCCGGATATAATCGACGACTGTGACCAACATGTGCTGTGTGTAGCCGGCATTGGTGATGTATTACCCGATTGACTGCGGGGTATTGGACTGGAGTCGAGATGACGGCGCTCACGCAGCGACATAGACCGAGTGGGTGGTGTGCGGGCTGCATTATTAACAGCTGCTCCTGGTGGCCCTGCCATTATGGTGACTCGTGGCTGATGCGAATGCTGCTGCTGTTGTTGTTGATGCAGATGGGAATGATCCAATTGAGATTCCGTAGCGCTGCCATACGCGGACGAAGATGATGTGTTCGATGGTGGACCATCTTCGCCGGAAGCGGCTGCAGCAGCCATCATCATACGGCGGCTGAGGCGTTTCTCTGCTTTGGCCATGGCTGTTATCGAAGCGAACTTCTTGACCATCATATAGTGTCGGAAGGCACGCTGTATTGTGATCGCAGCGTTGCGGGCACGTACTCCTCCGTATTTACGTTCGAGCAGCTCAATTTGTTTATCCAGCAAATCCTGAGAGAGTTCGTACCTAAAAGCAGAAAATAGACTTCAATTAGTATCCAAGTTGCTGAGATCAAAGGCAAGTTAAAGCGAAAAGGTGCTTATTTACATTCGATGGAGCATCGGGGAGTAGATTTTTAGCTGCAAAGCGATAGATCAAAGATCCGCAGCGGACAATAAAATGTTTCTAAATGTTTTTCATCTGCATTAAATGCATCTGAGAAGCAGTTGTCTGAATACTGAACACAGAATGCAG
This sequence comes from Portevinia maculata, assembly GCA_949715645.1. Lineage (NCBI taxonomy): Eukaryota > Metazoa > Arthropoda > Insecta > Diptera > Syrphidae > Portevinia > Portevinia maculata. The sequence goes on along the minus strand of OX454527.1, from coordinate 210,191,618 downwards.
CCGAACATATCTAACAACCCTAATTGTTCTGCCGGCTGTTCCAAAATGAATACACAAGGGTGATAGCCAGCGCAGCGCAGAGGTGTTGTTATTTTCCTCTCTCTCGCGCTCGTTTTTGTGTAGCGAGGGGAATTGGTGTAATCATCCCTGGCCCTGGCATATACGAAATTTCATTTCAATTGCGTACACAAGGGTTCACACATATTTCTGGTGTCTGTCTAATTTTAATCATAAAACCAAAATGCCATCATCATCATCGCCACACTATGATTCCGTGCAAGATGTGGAGGAGGATCTATTGTTTAGATTGGCGCTCATTGTGCGTCCTTTCTTTATTTTTTTCGTCTGAAGAAGCAAAAAGGAAATGCACACGTGAGATGTGTGCAATCAAGAAAATTCATATTCATCACACGAAGGGTGATTGCAGCACATGAGAGTATGTTACACGGATGCAGTTGCAATGGGAAGAAGGCAGAGTGCGGTGAGTGTTTGGCTTATTTTAATGGACTGCTTGATAGGCATGTAAGTGAGTTTTCCTGGAATTCAGTAATATGATGCGATTACTTCTGAGTTCTGAGAGATGAACATAAGAATTGGAGCGAATGAGATTGTCGGCAAACGAGTTGAGTTGGTTGTGTTCGTTTCGAAATCTTTTTTTGTATGGGAAACCACTTTTGAAGACGATACGCAAAGGAATCAGCTGATACTAAAAGGTCTCTCGTTGCGGGAAAAACTCTCATTTAACATGGGCCAAGAAATTCAGCGGATAGCCTGCAAATATAGTGAGCAGTGGGTTTATATTATGATCTATAAATGTTGGCATGCTCGACAGCAATCACAGGTATTTATGTGTACATAATATATGCATCTAAATAGAATGGAACACAAAGGGAATTCTAAAATTAGATAATTCTTGTTCGTTAGTCAGGTCAGACTATGGCACACTGCAGTTAATTAGGTGTGAAATGGAACATTTCGTAGTGGAATCAAAGCAACACGGAGTGAAGTAGGTAAGCAGCCTGAATACAAAATGCATCATTTTACGAGGGCAATAGCGAACACTTTAGGTGAGACGATGCGGAACCAAAGTTTAAATGTGAAAAAGTATGCAAAATATTTCAAAATGGAACCGGAATCGGTCTTAATAGAATTTGAGGACCGATTTAGGCTCCTCAATAGAAAACAATGTTAACTAGACGAGTTGAATTCGAATGTCTAACTTAAGAGTTGAACTAAAATGGAACGTTAACAAGTGCTCAAATGTGTTCTATTCGACGGAGTGCGGTGTTAGAAAACTTGAATTTGAGATCTGATAATGATTGCATGTTTGTCTCCTATGCGTTCGCGCATCGTTCATCCTATGTAGCTAAAACTTTTTACAATTGTTATTGGCACTTTTCTGACATAGTACCATCAGCGTACAATTTATGGCGGTCTAATGTTTGTGTGTTTGTCTCATATGCGTTCGTGCATCGCTAAGCCGATTGAGCTAAAAATGTGTACAGCTGTGGTTGGCACTTGCGTTAAACTTTCTGGCATAGTACCATTTCCATACAACAGCTGGCGCTCTTGCCGTATTGGATAATTTCATTCTTGCCTTCTATGCCTTCGGGCGTCGTTTATCTGGTTGAGTTGAAACATTGTACAGTTGTTGTTGCCACTTGCGCGGACGTTTGTGACATAGAACCATCAACATGGGATTCAACATGCGGAGAAAAGGGTGAAATCGCTTACACCCGCGTGTAGGCCACCCAAGCACTGGTTGATTCGAAAAAGTAAGCTGACCAAGGCTGCTAGACAACTAACACCTACCCATAGCGGATGAACGAAGTTGCGTGAGTGGGTTAAACCATGACCAGAAAAGGGCGAACCCCTTTAACCAGGAAACCGATTCAGCTCAAACTTGCAGGCAATCTTTGGTATTGGCCCGAGAGTATTTGGTCAAAATCGTCACAGATTTGTTTGTTAGTAACACATGAATTCCTGTAGGAAGGCAGTGAAGTGGCAGGGTTATGGTCCCTTTAATAATGATCATAACTTCGCTGTTAAGGAATAAGAAGAAAACAATGATTTACATGAATTATTGGCGTTTGAAATCACTTTAAATTACTTTTCTACGACTTGAAGGGAAAGGAGTGCCCGCCTACATTTCCTTGAAGAAAACTCGCGATCAGCTTTTCTTTGGCGGAAAGCAATTGATGCCAATAAACAAAATTGACAAATATTTTGGAATTCAATTCGTTTCCGTAACCTTTTCTATGTATGTGTGTTCAATCAAAAGTCCGGTTCAGTTCAAGCCTTACCGCCGATGGCTGACCACACATGAAGACGAACAAACATTATAACCTTGTCCATGACAAATTATTACACCATCATCTCCCGAAAGAGAAGACGTTAATATAAGCATAAAATAAAGTGACAGAGAAGAAAGAAATATAATAACCAGTTAACTACTGGTCGCATACCTACCGCAGAGGTTTTTGTTTTCTCTTTTTACGTCCTCCTATGTTTATATGTATGTAAAACGAACAAATTAACATATCTATTCATTCCCTACCCCAATGTTATTTGAATGTCTGTTCGGTATCCCCGAATTGCTGGTAAAGTATAAATTGCCGTAAGTTAGGAGGTAGCGAAATTCGAATATCAAAAACACATATCTGCCAGCCTGACACAGACAGACAATGGATCTAAGTGCGAAAATATTATTCTTGGGACAAAAAATGAATTGACAGACGGACAAGGTACGAGTTTAATGGGTTTTTATAAGGGTTGAGGCTAGGCCAACAAACAAAGGGTTTCTCTTTTTGCTTTTTTTTTTATTAAGATATGACACTGATTTGACAGAAGTAATGAAGCGAAAAACAAAAAGAAAATCTCTTAATGGAATTATTTATTCAAATTGCAAATGGGATAATATAGACGACATGTTGTCGGTTGGATGGGCAAAGAAAGGGATGAATCCTTAATGACTTAAGTCAGTTTAGAATTTCGCTACCATTTGCTTTGAATCTTCTTAGCTTTAAAGGACATAAGGACATACATTTATACGGGTTGGTGAGTCAAATTTCACACACAACCATCTTTGTCTATGTGCTAGAGAATTAAACGAAATAATTTCAAGAAACGCAACATTTTTTCACCTTACTAGGCAGCAGTGGCGGTCTAAGCCCGCCAGAGGCCCGGGGCGGCAAAGCTAAATGATGTACTTTTACAAGCTTTTAATTCAGTTCACATTTGTATATATAAATAAGTGTTTATGTTTATTTCGTTAAAATCTGGCAAGTGAAATTTAAATTCGAATTAAATTATTTAGGCTAAATAAATATAGATGCCTACTATATGGAATGGATACGAATCGATCGACAACAAAAAATTAGATAAAATAAATCAAAAATATTTTTTTCACTTTTTGCAGCGTGTTATATGTGTTTTCGTGCCTTCAATTTACTGAACTCCTCAGTAACTTCTGTGAAATCGATTTCTTTGGACATTTTTCTTTCTATTGAAAGCACGGCTAGATTAACCAGTCGCTCTTGATCCATTGCAGATCGAAGATAATTTTGCAATTAGTTTAAGTTTCGAAAAACTCCTCTCGCATGATGCAACCGAGATGCAAATGGTCAAGAAGTATTGATGTATGAGCGATATACAGGGTAACGATTCAATGAAGTCCTATTTTATTATAAATTGAAGGATATGGGGGCCCCCCAAGACCGGAGGTCCGGGGCGGGCCGCCCCTTCCGCCCACTGGTTAGTCCACCACTGCTAGGCAGGCAGCAAATACTTATACATACCTGACAGTGCAGTTGTCAACTGCCAGGACATCTTAAACTTGTTTATAGAACAAAAAAACTTGGATATTCGCTAAGAATACAATTTACAACTATCGAGTTTTTCAATAGGGACATAACAATTTTATGTTTTAATACAAAAGCACCCTTGAATATCATAATGATCTGTCAAGGTCAAAGCGTCAGTCAAGGCGTACCATTTTATCATGGTGAAGTTCACTAACGGGCAACGTTTGGAAATTCTGAGTCAATTTTTGGCCGTAATAATAGTCCCAGCAAACTGGTTGTGCAACAAGTCAACTTATTCACTACTGAGTTTAAAATCAGCCAACTCATGCGATTTAACTCTGTTGTGAATCTTTCGGTAGATCAAATTAACTCAGAACTGAAGCTCCTTGACCATTTGAAGTATCGAAACTTTTCCGATTGGGCTTTTCGAAAGTTTAAAGAAAAGCCAGAGTTTCATCGAAAAACCATCTTCAGCGATGAAGCTCATTTTTGGCTTAGTGGCTTTGTCAATAAGAAAAATATATCCACAAAAAGTGATCGTAGGTGTGGATTTCATGCGGGAGGTTTGATTGGACCGTATTATTTCGTCGATGACAATGGTCGCCATGTTACGGTCAATGGAGTTCGCTATCGTGTAATGTTCGTAGACTATTTTTGGCCAGAATTGGGTGGACTTGATACCGGTGATATGTGGTTTCAACAAGATGGTGCCACATACGTATGCCTCACAGCTGGTCAAGCAATTGATCTATTAAAGGGGAAGTTCGGTAATCGTATAATCTTAAGAAATGGGCCGGTCGAATGGCCACCTTGCTCATGCGATTTAACGCCGTGTGATCTTTTCTTATGAGTTCACGCTAAGGGGTTGGTTTATGCCAGAAAGCCAACAACGTTAGAGCAGCTCAGGAAGATTATCGACGAAATTGTTAACCTTCGTGGCCGATATATAAGGAAGAGTGGTTCAAAATTCGATCCAAATAATTGATCGCCGCAAACATGGCCGCGGTGGTCATATAAACAAAGATCAAATTCCATATTTAAATAAGCATGTGTACTACACCTGGAATAAATTTCAGGCCGATATCTCTGTGTTTTATTTAAATTCAAAATTGATATGTCCTTGTTAAAAACCACTGTATTTATGTCGTTTTCCATTAGACAAAAAGGAGAAGTATTTTCCTCTTCCGACGAGAAAAAGCACTCCCAAATTGTTCCATTGGACCGCTCGGAGAGCTCGTTTGTGAGTGTTTTTGGTACCCGATTTCATTTCCGAAGACACTCGAATTCACTAATGTCGCTTTCCATTGGCCTCACTCAATTAACCACTCCTTCTGGATTCTAATGGAACATCGAAAATCGTCTTCTGCTCTATTGAGTATGTGTTGGTGAAATCGTTACAGATATCAATATGACAAATATTCCGTTTACATTCAATCCGGATTCAGCCCGAATTGAATTCCATATGAGCTCAGATTGAATCACAAAACTCTCTGTGATCGTATTGAAAATCAGCATGCAAACTCGAATTGAAAGATCGAGATAGGCAAGTGAGAGAGAGTGTCTGCGCCCTCTTTGTTTTCCTTACGTGTGTTCATTTGACTGGGATTTTTTCGCCACTTACACAAGGCAATACAAAACACGTATTTAGTAGGAAGTGTAAAACTGAATTCTACTTCAATTCAATCTCTTAATTCAGTGAGAGCGAAAACCCGCCTCGAAAACCAATTCAGTTTCAATTCGATCTTTCGATTCGGCCATGTAAACGTACTTATATACAATTGAGCAGAAGACGATTTTCGATGTTCCATTCATAACCAAAGCGAGTGTATTATTGAGTGGGATCAATGGAAAACAACATTATTGATGGGATGGGACTCGAGTAATTTAGTTTCAACTCGTTGTCGCGCTCAATTTTTTTTTATATTCGAGTCCATTCGTACTTGAAGTAGCCTTACTGATTTTAGAGAATTTAAATTGAAGGACATGCGCGGCATATATAAATATACCATATATATATTTCATATCTCATGAGAAAAAAAAAATTCGAGTCCCGTCACTACAACAATTTAAGAGCAAAGGTAACACTTTGCAAAATATGTATAGTGCGTACCAAAACAGTTGGCCATTCTACTGCGCAGGTCTCTTAAAATGTGTTTTACAATCTCTTAAATTGCAAAAACAAGCATAAAGAGACGAAAATGGGCGGAGCCATAATAAAAAACGACGTATACCCTACCTTGTGTTCAAGATCGCTGTCGCGATCTCACTGAGGGTGGTTTCTTCATTTTCCTTCTTTTATACTGAAATTAGGAGCGGAGGAAAAATATAGACCATTATATGTCAACTTTACTTGGAGGCAAATATATTGTTTCGTTTTTTGTCTTGTCGGTTCTTTGTAGGAGTATGATGTGATCACGGTCGGATAGATTAAGCAAAACATTGCACATGAATTGATTGTGTGACTGTGTCTGTATGAAGGTGTACGGTTTTAGATTTAAACCCTATTTGCTCATTATGCTTTCGTTGATCATTATTAATTGTGTCGTGCATATTGATCATGTAGGTACTGATATTAGCACGCAAAGTAAAGTAAATTGCAGTGTCACACCAAATTTTTTTTGTTTATATCATTGAATTTGGGCGAGGTAGGTAAATTTAATAAAAAATTTACAATTTGGGAATTTTTTGGAAACGTAAACGATTTTATGCCCAATAACAATAGGCACGATTTTCTGTCACAAAAAAGAGGATGGGGTATTAAACGGTTCGTTAAAGACAAAATGGTGAACGTTCTTGAAACTTCAATAATTTTTTTTAAGAAATGCAGTTTTTAAAACTTATTGAACTACCCACCACTTTTAAATTTGTAACCTTGATTAAAAGTGAGCGAGATAAAATTGACGATGAATTGCAAATATAAAACAGATTTACAGCGAGCAGCAAAACAAAACACCAGTATACCAAATGGGTGGTTCGGTTTGGTTTGAATTAAGAAGTAAAAACACACACGTTTTAGTACTAAGATAAAAATATTTATTGATTTTGCTACCTATATATGAAATAGTTAATATTAATGTATATTAAATTGAATTCGAAGAACTGTCAGTTTCATAATCGGTTGAAGAATCATCTCCTGGATTGATAATTATTGCATCCGACATTGTGTCCCACATCTGCTCGTGTGAAAAGTATTCCTCCTCTGTCCTTATAATTTTTTCACAAACTTTGCGCCAATCTTCAACTGTTATTTTTGAAAATTCTTCTTCAGCTAGTTTCTGAACATCCGATAATCTAAACGTTGTATTTCGGCTTCCGACTCTTCCCTTGACTGTTGCCCAGATCTTTTCAATAGGGTTGAGATCTGGATGATAGGGACACGAAGTACTACGATTGCCACCGTAGTACTTCGTGTCCCGCGCCGTGAATCATATCGTCAATCTTATGCTTGGGGTGGTGATTAGTCCGATGTCGCTTTATAAGGTCATAAAGTTCGACTTTGAGCATTTTTGAAGAATGCGGTATATTGTTGACGGAAAGCCATTCTAACATCTCCGATTTAACGGAAGCAGAAGTGATTTGCTTGTGTTCCCATTTGTTGTGATATGATGCGTTGTCCATTACAATAACCGATGGTTCCTCTAGGTTATTTAAAACTTGATCCTTCATCCATTTGGAGAAATTTTCAAAATTCATCTCATCGTGATAATCTCCTGTTTTCGACCCAGATTTAAATAAAAGCAAGGCATTATTCACGAAGCCCTTCGCTCCACCTGCATGCGCCATTATCAGCCTTTGGCCTTTTGAAATTGGCGCATTTAAACCTTGACTGGTGCCGTCAGTCCATGCCCTTGGCCTTGTGTGAGAGCTGTGAATATAGCTCTCGTCCAAATAAATAATCTCATATCCTTCTGACCTGTACTCCCGCGCCTTCCTCAGATATTTCACTCGTAAAAGTTTGATTTCATTTCTTTCGCAAAGAAATTTACGGTTGTTCTCCGTTTTCCTATAAGAAAATCCATTCCTTTTTAAAATCCTATGTAGCGACATATTGCTTAGGTTCAGCTCCAAATCTTCCTGCACCCGTTGTCTTAACATTTTTAATGTTATCATCATTTTTTCTTCAATTTGGAAGTTGTATATAATTCGCCGAACAGCTGTGATACCAAATTCGTCCAATCCAGTTTTCCATTTTGTATGTGGTACTCTTTTAGTTGGAGATTCAATAGCGCCTTTCTTCTCATATTCTTTAATTATCCTTCTTATTGTTCGGGCCGAAATTCCCGTAAACTCCTCTGTCTGTGAATTTGCGTATGTGATGGGATTATCTATACATAAATTCCTAGCTTCTTCAATTTTTTTGTAATATATCCTAACAACGATCTTACGTCCTAGACTTCCTATTGGTTTTCCTTTTCTTGAAAGATCCATGACAATTTATTTTATTTTAATAAACTTATGTCCTAGCAATGCTTTTGTTTTCGTGAAAGTGAATTCCAAATAGGAAATCCATAATATATATGCGTTATCTTAAAATAAAAAACTCTAAGAACCAAGCAACAAATTTATTCCTTGCCCCTACAGGTAACCAAATGCAAACACTAATCATGTCGTAAAACTTTTACACTTAAGTCAAACAGGTAAAATCAAACATCATAAAATGTATGCTAACCAAGCACACCACCCATACAGGTACCTAGCGCTAAACCACGAAATGTTCAACCATAAAAAGGGTTGGGAACCCTTTCAAATACAATTGGACTTCTAGGTAGAAATGTATAAAAGTCGACCTCATAATAAAAAATTAAGTTTATTTAGATATTCAACAGCATTTTAGTTCTAAGCACTGTAAAGTTGGGTTACGCATTGTAAATTACAGGCAAAAACGCTTAGTGATTAAATCTCTTTCGCGTCATTTTTGTTCTCTTAAATCCTCTCTCTGCGCAATCGACCGTTGGCCAACTGTTTTGGTACGGACTATACATATTTCATGTAAATGAAGTCAAAGAGTTATGAAAATTCCTCCCTCTGAAGCAAACAGATAAGAAATGTAGGGCAGGGCACGGATGCCATAGGTTTTTTTGCCAAAGGATATATATTCTCGGGCAAGGCATGAATGCCGCAAATGTCTGCACAAAAAGTGAGCAACAGTTCGTAAGGTTTACAAAATGAGTCTCCTATTATTTCAAAAATCTTGGCCTTATATACTAATTCCCCAGTAGAATTCCCAATGCATATTGATACAAATTAGGTCGCGTGCTATCAAATTCGGCTACAAAATATTACACTTTATACACATTCATTGATCGTGTGCCCAACGACATTCAATATTCAATACGCACTTGAAACATAATGTATCGATCGTACATGAATCAGTGGTGGCAATATTTCACTCTATTTCGAGTGTCGTATTTAAGGGCCAGTGCATTGCACTGGCATACATGTGACACTTGACTTTGGTGTCGCTCGACATTAGAACATGATACATTGTATGCAACGTTATGCAGTACAATGTAGGAAGTATGCAACTGGTTTGTTTATGTTTATGTTTTGATGGGTTCGATCCAACTTATCTGGAAGCTTGTCGGGGTGCTGCTCAAGCGTAATTAATTTGCTTGGACACACAAAACTCACCCACGAACACTTCACCACCAAACCCAGTTGTCCTGTTTGTCACTTCTGCAACTCCAATCAGAGCCTGTCAAACCATCAACTGATCTACGAATGCACCAACATCAAAGTCAAACTACGTAGTCAGTCTCCCTCTACTTCCCTATCCCACCTACTCTGAATCCCTTCAATGTGACATTTTAGAAAAGTACATAACCTTCTTCGGTCCCTTGAACTTGAAGATAAAAAATATTAACCAAAAATGTATTTACCTAGCCGAAAGTCCTGGTAGCTGGCGCTTAAGTTTTTTTTGCATAATCATTATAATTCACTATATAATAATAAAGTTTAATAATAACAATAATTTGCTTAAAAAAAAACACACACAAACAATGTGGCATCATTGAAGTCTGTTTATATTTTTGGGAGAGGAAGCTTCCTTGGAGATATACCAATCAGAGCCTTTGCCTACACTCGTTGCTGACTTCTAACTAAAAATTACCTTAAAGAGTTGCGATTAAAAACCAAATCTATCAAGACAAAATTATCTTCCCAAAGTCGCTCTCCTTAGTTAGTTTTCTCATTATCAACTCAATTTACCACAAAAATTTAATCCGTATCGTGAAGGACTTTCTAAAAGTATTCCCAATAGAACTATCATCATGTCCTTCCTCTCTGTCGGTATTGGTAACTTCATCATGCTGATTATACGAGTAGGCCGGAACTTCGCCGATTTGTGTTACTTTAGTTGGAAGCGCTTTCAAGCTTCGCCTACGTTCGACACTCGCCCACTTGCGAATAGATTGTAAACTCTGACGTCGTCGGTCGTATCGCGTCAATGTGGTTTTCTCCCTACCCTCAGCTGTAAGGGTTGTCTCCGACCACACTGCAGGGGACCCTGTCGTTGATGAGGCAATTTGTATTCCTTCTCTGGATGCTGAAAACGATGTAACCGCAAAACGTGATAGAGTTGTTGCAGACTCCCATCGTATAAAACGACTATTTACGTCAGAGTCAACCGAATTTGATTTTATATTCATTTTTTGTTTGGCACATTTTAAAACTTTTTGACGCTGGAATGGAAAAGAAATGGTATTGCTTTTTGTTTTGTTTGTGTTGTCAACCGTTTCTACGATTCCACAGGGTTCTAAGTGCGGTTTTTTATGTATGGCTACGAATTGAAATAAATGTCAGCAATGTTGCAGGCATTTTACTGTCACTGCACCTGCGTGTATGATTTCCGAAAACTAATGGAGATAGGACTGCTTAAACCCATATAGGTGGGGATGGAAAGCTTATTAATTTGTTGTTATCAGAAGCAGTAGATAATTGTGCGCAAGATTTGTTGTATTTCGAAAGAATACGATAGGCAACGCGAAATTTAATGGATTAGATAAGGAAATATGCGTTGTTTGATTAATTAATTGATAGTTTAATTAACTGCATAAGTATTGTGGGTTTGCAATACGTAGGTACTCCTGTTACCCGTTTTTTATTTCATTATACTTTCTCCAGAACTGCATATGTTTGGCTTTTCTGAATTTGACGTAAAGCTAATTTCGAAGTGTCTTAAATGACAGTTCGACCAGAAATTAGCTATTTTAAGAAATCAAAAACTTAACAGATTTGTTTTCCAAATAAAATGCAACTTCACTTCGAATGTTCAACGTCGAAAAACACGAAAACAAAACACTTCGGTGATTGATAAACCAAATGTCAGATGGAATCCAAACAAAACTGTGTAAACAAAAATCTATGCACACGCCATTGTGACATGGATCTTAAAAACAGAACAACTCCCCCTTCGAATACATTCGATGTCGAAAAAATGCGATAGATAAACCAACTGTCAGATGACATCTAAACAAATCTGTTAGAACGCCCATGTTTCATTGGAACATAAAAGTAGTTTATCAAAAGTTTTTTTTTTCACAATTCAAAAGGCAATGTTCATGCGTTTTTGGACAAATACTAAGGGTTTAGGTATTAAAGCTTTAACTGGGTCAAACATGACAGACGAAGTGTTGAAAACATAGAGTTACTCGAATGTTTATATAGCGAATTGTGCGCGGTTGTTAATAAGGTAATTAGAAGATAATGAGTGACGTCGACACTTAAGAATATTTGTTTATTTTTGTTGACAAATGTTTTCTTTTTTGTGTTGGAGATAATATTGAGTCAGGTGTTTCGGTAATAAATTTATTCATACATTGTAGTTCCTTTATGTACGTCAGTAAGGGGTTTGTGTTTGTTGTCTTAAGATTTAATTTCAGCAAGTAGATAAACAATTGCTGTAGTCGAGTCACTGCCTGTGATATTAACGTAAGAAATGCGAATGATAAGAGGGGTCTCTTTTGTAGCCAATAATTCGCCCCCGGAAAGCGTAAGATTTGCTTAAACTTTTGCCTGTTTATCAAAAGAGACATAACGATTACGACTAAGAAATTATGAACTACAAGGAAATGATGCCAAACTGGTGGAATATTCACATTACGCGAGTTTGTTTGCCCTCCCAAGGCAATAAATTCTTACGAGAAACTACGAATTCTTATGATCGTTCGTGAAATAACAAATTTCGTAGTTTTTCATCGAAAAGAATGAGAACGAAAGAGTGAGTGAAATATTCCCAATGCTGCGGATTTCACCCCAAACAATTTAATTTTTCTGATTTATGAAATCTGTCAAATGCCTGGAAGTTACTTTTTTGTTTGTTGTTGGTTCTTTGATTAGATTTTCAAAGCAGGGTAACTTTTAGTTGTGTTACTTTTTGTAGTAATACTTCTTCTTCTTTCTTTAAGTCCATTGAGGACGAATCTTATAAAAATTTCGAAAGCTTTACATTTCTTTGGGTTTTCAAGAAAAGGGGGAAAATAAATTCGATTCGAAATTTATGGATGTCAAATTGAATATGCTATAGATTAGTATTGAAGAATCCTAAACAATATTTTTCGTCGGTTTCTCAGAGCACTGCATGGGTCTCCCTTATCTTCCACAGACAACAAAGATAAATAAATGAGCTGGTGTTTCCTTTGTTCTTTGCATAAGTGCCACTAGTCTTAAATAAAGCAACAGTAGCATTTTCCACGATTCGACCGACGAAGCTTTGACGTCATAGAACCTATCTCAAAGAAAATGGAGCGCAACCGGCTCTTTTGGTACTAAAATGTGAAAAGGAGACATCCTACGAACCACACAAAAGGTAATATCAATTCGATTGCAAAAGAAAGGGCAGGCCTAAGAACTCCTGCATGATTTGATTGTCCTCAGTGACGAGGTGATTCAAAATCGGGCGTGCTGCCGTGCCGATACTTTTTGAGGTCAAAAGGCCGAATCCTACAGGCGGAACAGTAGGGATACAGTTAAGTGGGAGGGTTGTGATCGCTTTAATCCTGATCATAGCCTCACCGTCCTAAAGGGAGAAGAAGAGGACACAAATCAAATTGTGTTAATACATCGAACTGGCGAGTACCATTTTGGGTATGCGTTAACACGAAAATCCGTTATATATTTTAATGTGTCACTTTTGAAACTTTAAATATGTTGCAAACAGCTTGTGAAGATAACGACACATTCGTTTAGTGGTCATAAACATAAACTAGACTTATGTCGTTTTTCTAGTGATAAGAGTTTTGTTTTCCATAAAAATAGTATCAATAACTCAAAAATTCAATTTTTTGACTTATGACGGACCATTTTGGACGCGGAGCGAAGAGTCAACAATTTAGAAACCGATATCAAATGATATACAAAATCTGAAGCTTAATCTGACCCTTTTAGTAAAACTTGTTCCTCAAAATTGGTTTGAAAGGAATATTTAATGGTTCAACACATGTCCTGGAAAAAACCCAAGAAGTTCAAATCGATACCCACCATCTTTTTATCGATTTTAAGGCCGCATATGACAGCATCTATTGAGACGAGCTACACAGAGCCATATCTAGTTTTGGCATCCTTGCTAAACTTGTCAGATTGTGCAGAATGACGATGGAGAACTCTCGCTGCTCCATAAAGGTCGGAAGCAATCTCACCGAGACCTTTGATGTCAAAAAAGGATTTAGACAAGGTGATGCGCTGTCATGTGACTTCTTCAACATCATACTTAAGAAAATTGTGCGAAACTCGCAAAGCAACACTTGAGGCACAATTTTTAAAAAGTCTGTGCAACTGTTTGCATATGCTGACGACATTGACATAATCGGCAGAACACAGAGAGCTGTCACTGGTGCGTTTGCAAGTATTAGCACAGAAGCGGCAAAAATGGGTTAGTGGTGAATGAGGGCAAAACCAAGTATTTTGTTGAGCTTTTTGCTGGTTGCCCGCACAGTGACGGGCTAAGAATGTCAAGGCGGCTAGGGGAGAAATCACGTCTAGGCTATTTTAAGATCCAGCGCACCAACACAATACAACAAGTATTGTTAATCAAGTAAAATTCAATACAGGAATGAGTCGAATTTCACTTATTTACAAGGCTTGTAGTGTTACAGGCTCTGGTGAGCCTAGTGACACAATTAATATCTTAAATCTGTCCCGCAAGTGGGCATGCAAATCCGCAAGCTAACACGACGGTAGATCACCAATGTCATAAAATGTCGATCAAACAATAATCAATAATGGAAAGCATTCAAATGTCGAAATCGTAAAAAAGAGGCAGGCCTAAGAGCTCCTGGAAATTATCAATACAACGACACCAGCATTCGATTGGCCTCAGTGATAAGGTGATCCGAAACCAGGAAGCCTGCAGATGTTTATTGAAGTCAAATCGGCGAACCCCACATGCAAATCAGTAAGGATGGAGTAAAGTGGGAAGGTTATGATCCTTTTAATCCTGATCATAACCAAATAAAAATATGTTCATACTTTACCTGATAGAAATTCGGAGGCTCAAAGTAACTCTTTGACCCGAACTTTAAGGTCAAATTAAATAGAATTTTTTAATGGAAGCCAATCGATCTCAAAATAATCTCAAAGGGACCAAATTATTGCATCGAATTGAGATAACAAACAATGAAGCAATTGACTGTCAACGACATGTTCACTGCCCGATAACAAATCCTCCCCCAGACCCATACAGAACAATCTAACTAAATCAACTAAATCTTTTTCTTTGTTCTTCAGCCGAAAGATAACACTTTCTCAAACAAGGGGGGACAAAACTCAACTAGGGTCAACAAGGCCGTATCCCACAATGCCACAAAAAGAAAACTCATGCTATGGTTTTCCAGTTTTCGCTCTTTCATGTCTCAAGCGAAATGTATTTTCCTTGTGTTTCACGTTTTTTGTTTTGCAAAAAAATAAATCATACACAAGAAAAAAAAAGAAAAAAAATGTAAGTATTCTATTTTGGCAAAAAGAGCAGTGATACGAGTACATAAATAAACGCCTCGTTTAAGAAGGCATCAATCAAGCCCAGAACAAAAAAAAGACAAATTTTCAAAGTGTTTTGAAGGAAAAGTGTGTTATTTTCCCAAACTCCCAAGAAAACAGGAACAAAATTCCGCGCCTCTCAAAATAACGTGGGCATTTTCTACAAGAAGAAAGGTAAATAAAATTATTTCTATCCATAGTGACAGATATTTACGCAGCGTATCTTTATTATACATGTATGTGTGTGGCTAACATATATGAAGCAGATGATGGTATTTTATTTATAAAACCAAAATCCAGATAAATGTATGTATATGCAATCCCCCTCTGTCCTGCTAATGTATCTAATTAGATTAATTAACTTGCAGTTCATTGCTCTTGAAAATAGAAAATAAAATTTAAGGACATGCGTATAATGGTTGGAACAAAAATAGGGAGCAGAGCAGAAAAGCCTTTATGTAGTAAATATGCATATGCCCATGATACTCGTAGTTAAGTTAAAGCGAATAGCGAATGGAAAGGACGATAATCTGAGTTGTTAATGAGAGAAGGATTAAATTAATGTTATGGTTTGGTTTAATGTAAATCCTTTAAAGCGCGGATATTATTTTGTGCTAATTTGGGGACGTTTATGTTAGATTAGGAGGATTACACCTGGGGTCAGATCACATAAAAAGAAAACGACATCCATTTGACCATAGCACACTTTGTGTATCTCTGTAGTTATGATAGATACAGCTATACACGAAACGATACCATCAAACGATCATCGTCTTAGGTGATCTGGCCCCTGATTTTAATGTGAAGCTCCAAAGAAACCAACACTCCATGTAAATTGAATGCAACATTTTCTTTGTGCCTAAATTGGTTGAAGTCAATTTAAGATATAAATGTGTCAGGCGATGTAAATTGCATTGGTCGGACTGAGTACTCGGAGTTCAAAGAAACTCAAACTTCTAGATAATGCGTTAATAGAAGCAAAAAACAGGTGGAATAGCATCAGTACATGTGTCTCCTCAAAGCAAATTTGGACCAAATACGATGCGAAGAGAACATCCAAACTTCTCTCCATCAGCAGGAAAAATATCAGCTCTGTAATCGGAGCAATCACCGGCCACTGCCTTTTGGGCAGACATGCCATCAGATGGGGAGCTCCCTCAAACGACTTCTGCAGAAGCTGTAGAGACGTCGAAGAGGAAGAAACCACCACCCATCTCCTGTGCAACTGCCCCGCAGTAGCCAATTCAAGGAAACAAATCCTCGGCAACTATTTCCTCGATGATCTAAGTGATCTCAGTGAGACAGATATTGGCTGTATCAGCAAATTCGTCACTAGGTCCAAATGGTTAAACTGAACTGGAGGACGGATTGGACGATGACTTGAGCCCCTCCCGCTCCCCTCCCGCAGATCACCACAAACCGATTCCCCTGCAAAGGAAAAGAGATCTCACTGAAGTTAGATTGTATCAGTCACTTCAGTCAGAACTCCACCCCGAGGGCGAGACAGTAACCCGGCTATGCAGACAAAACGGGAACAGAGTTGAGGTTAGATTGTAACAGTCACCACACTCTGCTTCTCTCCCATGCCTCAAAACCTGCACCACAACTCAGTCATCATAATTCCAAATCGACTATCAAGGCCGCCCCTCCCTGCTCCCTTTCCGCGGAATGGTGTAACTTGAGGCTCGTACTGCAACAGTCGCCACAAGCCGCACCCCCCCGCGATGCGTGCAGCAGGGTTGGACCACCTTCAGTCACACCCTCTAGCACAGTTTTGTAACCAACTACTTGACTGTGCAGCTGGTACACCACGAACCCCCCTCCAAGAAATGTAATAGCTTGCTCGGGGTTGACTGTATCGGTCTCCCTGGCACGGTATTGCCTGCAAAAAGAGTGAAGAGCAGTTTGAGGTTCGATTGTAACAGTCATCTCAAAAGACTCTTCCCTTCCCCGATGATCAGGAGGCAATAGCCTCCCTCCGTGGGGCAGAATTTCAGATCGACCTGTGGTGTGATTACATCAATCACCTCATCTCGATCGCTACCCTTGGTTCGGATGTCGGGCGAAAGTCGCCTCTGCACTAGTCACTCTAACACATCGCAACCCATGCGAAACACAGCCAGGCTGCACACCCTGACCCCTTCAGGAGTATCTTCCCCCCTAAAACCACTACCTCATAGAAGGCAATCACAGGGACCCCATTAGGCCGAGCGACGACCGGCAGAACACCCCCCCCCCTTTTTTTTTGTGGTATCACAACGGGCCGAAACTGCGGCCTAAGTGTGCCTGGGCTCACGCTCTCGCGCCACCTTACCTAACCTAAGTTTGCGAGTGGACAAAGATCTGGCGAATCGTTGTTAACGAAACAATGTGAATGACTTCTTTTCGTCGACTCGTTGCAAATACAGTGTGTAAACGAGGCAAACGATCTCGGAATGACTGTAGACGCAGAAGTTAAGTGGAAGTCACACGTGGAAAAGAACCGCGACGACCTCGAAATCAGGTTCAGAGAGATGTATTGGCTTATCGGAAGATTTTCAAAGCTAAGCGTCTACAACAAACTGATTTTATATAAGCAAGTGCTGACACCGTCTTGGACGTACAGTCTAACACTTTGGGGTTTTTTTTAAACAAGGAAATCCAAATCCCTCAGCTACGGTTCATTGTACTACCAGGCAGAAATCCTCTTTTTGGCGTAAAGGTTGGAGAAACAAGGTGTTATTCGTTTCACTCCTTTATTGGGTGGCGTATGTTTTTGTTCCCCATGGGGATTGAACCTGTACCGCACGGGTCGAAAGCCAACACATTATGAATCTCGTATAAATAATATCAAATTTGTTATTAGTTAATTCGGTTCGAATGCGCAAATTGTTGTTTTGGGTGATTTCAACCTCCCTAACGTAAATTGGATCGATTCCGATAACGAAAAATGCTTAGTGCCTTTTAATCTTTTAAGTGAAGTTGAATGTTGTATGTATGTTGTTAATTCCTTAACTCGAATCTTAGATTTAATGTTTATAGATTCCGAATCAGAAGCTAATCTAAATATGGCAGATGTTCATATTTTGAGAAATACATAGTATTACACATAATGCTCTAGAAGTTGATTTACATATTTTGAATTTTGATAAATTGAATTTTACTAAAAGAGAAATTAACTCAGTTCGGTATTTTAGCAAAGCTGATTTTGTTGGTTTAAATTAGTTTTTTAATATGGTCAACTGGGAAGAAGTTTTTAATTTTCCTGACTTAAAGAGGTCCTTTATGGGTGTAATTGAGTAAGCATATATTCGGTTTTTATCACTAAAAGCAGTTAAACATAGTAATAAGCCAGCCAAACCAAATTGGTTTACTAAAAGATTGTGCAACTTAAAAAAATAAGATGTCTAAAATACATAAAAGGTATCGAAAGTATTGTAGACATCGCGTTATTTACACTCAAATAAGACGAGAATACGAAACTCTAAAAAAGTTTGTGTACACTAAATATGTGAACTCCATTGAGACCAACATCGACTGACTCTACGGCTTTTTGGGTGTTCCTAAATTCAAAGCGCAAATCGTTCGGTTTACCGGCTAACATGCATTATCTAAGTCAATCTTGTTGTAATGAAAACATAGGGACGGGCTACAGTCCGCTTGGGCGAACTGTTGGATACCCTATTCTTATTCCTATCACTCATAAGTGGGCGTGACAAAAGTCTAAGTATGGTTAAATTGTTAAGAACGCTCTACATATTTTGTTATATAACATTTAAAGGATTTCATAAAAAAAAAATTAACACATGAGCATAAAGGGGCCCTAGAGAGTTTATACGAGTATTATAAATTTCAGCTCCCTAGCACAAACTTTGAAGTTTCAAAAAAAAAAAAATTTTAATTGTGGGCGTGTCAGTGGGCGGATTTTGAAAATATTTACACATGAGCATAAAGGGCCCATAGAGAGTATATATTATAAATTTCAGCTCCCTAGCTCAAACTTTGGATTTTCAAAAAAATTGTTTTATTTATTTGTTTGCGGATTTTGAAAATTTTTTATCCCGAGCAGTTTTAGGAGTCATAGATCATATATAAAAAATTTCAGCTTTCTAGCTCAAAACTCGTTTTTTCCAAAATTTTGTTTTTTTGAGTTTGTGGGTGTGTCTGTGGGCGGATTTTAAAAATTCGTAAACTTGATTATTTCGGGACCCTAGAGAGTATATGGTTAAAATTTCAGCTCTCTAGGTCCAGTTTAAAGGCCTAATTTTTGCCGACAGACGGACGGACGGACGGACGGACATGGCTAGATCGACATTACTATCGATGCTGATCATAAATATAGTAACTTTTAGGGGACTACGGGCAATATTAAGGTATGTTACAAACTATGCGTCAAAATTAATATACCCTTAGAATATATGGTATAACAAGTATTTGCGATATGTGTGCTTCTTACGTTCAGTATAATT
This sequence comes from Portevinia maculata, assembly GCA_949715645.1. Taxonomy (NCBI): domain Eukaryota; kingdom Metazoa; phylum Arthropoda; class Insecta; order Diptera; family Syrphidae; genus Portevinia; species Portevinia maculata. Next base: position 210,172,396 of record OX454527.1, on the reverse strand, counting down.
ATGTCCAGGACTCCTCCCCGTTAACACATAAGACTGTTGTGATACCAATATGGCTGGCCTAAATTTGAAAATAAATCAAGTTTTGCTCCAGATTTCTTCTTTAAAATCCACTTTTAACTTGGCTCCGGGCAACGTACGAGTATGTGCTATGTTTCTTAAAATGTGTTCTGAAAGTCTCGCAGCTCCACTTAGATTTTAACCTTGTCACTTTATACAGGTGGCTTTTTGGAAGATTGGAAATTATCGCTTGTAAGTTCAATTCACAAATCAGGCTCTAAACAAGAGGTTAATAACTACAGACCCATTTCAAAACTGAAATCAATACCAAACGTTTTTGAAGTCATTGTGAAAAATTGTATACCTATATGAGGAAGTGAGAATAAGCATCTCAATGGATCAGCATGGTTTTGTTAATGGCAGATCGACGGTAACCAATCTCACCTTATTTGCAAACTTTTCCATTAAGGGCATTGAGCATGGGAACCAGGTTGATGCAATTTATACAGATTTTCCAAAGGCATTCAATAGAGTTTAGCATAATATTTTGCTGAGTAAGTTGAAGGACTTAGGTTTTCATTCCAATATTTTCCTCTGGCTTAAAAACTACTTGACAAAATGTAACAGTGATATCTAAAGAAATTCTTAACCACTCAGGTGTTCCACAAGGCAGTCATCAGGGACCTCTTCTATTCATACTGTTTGTTAATGACCTTCCGTCGAGAATTCGATATTCGAACTGTTTGCTTTATGCTGACGACTTAAAATTATTCAGATCTATTAAGTCCAAATTGGATTGTCAGGAATTGCAGTTTGACGTCGATGAAGTCTGTTATGTTGGGAACCAGGGTCGAGCCACAGGGGGAACTTCGATACACCTACCACCTACCAAAAGGTTGTAAAAAGAGAAAAAAAAAAAGAAAGAAAGCTACTCTACGTAGACCACGGACGGACGAAAAAAAGATAGGATAGTAAAAATAAAAGAAAAGAAAATGTCCAAGGACATGGGCCAATACCCAAGAGAGAGAAGGGAGGGAGCACGCGAACTAACCTAACTAGCCTAAGCTTAAGTTAACTAATCTAATATTAAAAGCTAAGCCCTAAAATATAACTAAACTAAACTTAAAACTACTCTAAAATTATCTTACCCTAACCACAACTCACCTTCCCTGAATCTCTCCTCGGTACCGGTTCGTTACGACCCCGAAACATGCCTGATGTTGTTGGCAAGGGTTGGCCAGCCCACCCTTGTGTCTTTTGACACAACCTTAGCTATCAAGTCTCATCGAGGTGTGATGAGAACTGTTTGCATTTAAATGTAGCTAAATGTAAAAGTATAATTTACAAGATCGACTGGACCAATTAATTTTGAATACTGTATTGCTGGCTCACCGCTTGAGTTGGTGAACAGCCATAGAGACCTATGATGCAAAAATTAATTTTAAAATGCACTTAGACTACTTGATTTCAAAATCCAATAAATTACTTGGATTCCTAATGCACAACTCTAAATAGTTTTCTGACCCGTATACGTTCAAAGCGTTGTACATTTCTTTGATATGATCAACCTTAGAGTATGCCTGCTGTATATTTTCCAACACCCTGGCGTACAGTTAGAGTGGCATTCATACCAAAAATTGGCAGAAGTGACTACTCGCTCGCCAAGAGCTTCAGACCAATCAGTCTGACTTCTTTCTTGCTGAAAAGCTTGGAAAGGCTGGTCGAGCTTCACGTGCGCAAAGGTGCTTTGCGATTGCACCCACTATCTCCGATGCAACATGCCTATCAACGCGGAAAATCCTGCGAGACTGCGCTCCAAAATCTAGTTGGTAGAATTGAAGGCGCGCTTGACAGAAAAGAATACGCGATGGGCATTTTCATCGATATTGAGGGTGCTTTTGACAATGCGACTTTTGATAGCATGTGCAGCTCCGCCAGACAACACGGAGTAGACGAACCATTGGTGTTGTGGATTAAAGCAATGCTAATGAATAGAACGTTGGTTGCGGATGCGGATTGTGGCCGCTATGTTATGGCGGGGGTAAACAGAGGCTGCCCGCAAGGCGGCGTCATGTCTCCACTGCTGTGGTGTATGCTGGTCGACTCTCTGTTGAACGCACTCAACAGTTCTAATATTTACGCTCAGGCATACGCGGATGATGTTGCCGTGCTTTCTGTTGGATCATGCCTAGCGACTGTATGCGCCAAGGCGCAGGCGGCCCTTGACGTGATCGACGAATGGTGCACTAGGAATGGGCTCTCGGTCAATCCTCTTAAAACTGAGGTTGTTCTCTTTACGAGAAGGAGGAAGCTGGTCGGGTTGACTCAGCCAGTGCTAAAAGGCGTCACAATCCAACTCTCCAATGAAGCAAAGTATCTGGGAGTCATCCTGGATAGCAAACTTCTTTGGTCCAAACATGTTGAGCTGAAGACTGCCAAGGCGCTGTCTATTTTCTGGCAGTGCAAAGGCATTTTCGGCAAGACATGGGGCTTATCACCGAAAAGAGTCCTATGGATTTATACGGCTATGATAAGACCATTTATAGCATACGCATCGGTTGTTTGGTGGAATAAGCTTTCACGTAAATACGTCACTGCTGCTTTTGCCAAACTCCAAAGGCAGGTATGTCTCGGCTGCACGGGGGCCTTCCCCAGCACGCCTGGCTCCGGCCTAGATGCACTATTGAACCTTCCGCCCCTTGATGTTTACATCATGGGCTGTGCAATCAAGGCTATCTCACGTCTTACAAGAGGTGGCTTTTGGTATAACTCGCACTGGAGTTTTGATGAACTTGCGCAACGGTTGTCCTTCGACTCCTGTCTTATGGATATGCCGTCTGATGCGATGACACCGGAACTTCGGCTAAAGCGCAAATACGAGGTCGACTTTCCTCGCGTCCAGGACTGGCTCTGGCCGGACTCTGAACCTGGAAGGGAATGCAGTCGAATCTTTACGGATGGCTCCAAAACCGATCAAGGATCTGGTGCTGGTGTCTTCGTGGAGAGCGATAGCGTTAGACTTTTCTTTCCGTTAGGCAAACATGCGTCAGTCTTCCAAACAGAGACTTATGCTATCCTAATGGCCATGGACTATGTTACGAGGAACAGGTGGAGGGGGCGAAGTATCTGCGTCTGTAGCGACAGTCAGGCTGCGCTTAAGGCCTTACTCAAACCCTTAACTACCTCCAAAATAGTACGTGAATGCAAGATATCTCTGAATTCGGTCGGAAGGCTGAATTCACTTAAACTTGTCTGGGTCCCGGGTCATAACGGGATCACGGGAAATGAGATCTCCGATGAACTTGCTAGACAAGGCTCAGAGGGGGACCTCTCAGGACCTGAACCAGCGATCTGTCTGCCTGCGTCCTCGGTCAGGGCTTCCATTGACGGTTGGGTTTCCTATGAACACAATCGCCGTTGGCATGACTCTCCAGGGTGCAGACAGACTAAGCAAATGCTCCCCGACGTCTGTAGGAAATCCGCGGCATTCTTGTTGTCTCTCAACAGAAAAGACTGCAGACAGACTACTGGCGTTCTTACGGGACACTACGCTTTTGCCAAACACCTTAAGGTGCTAGGCCTAAGCGACACCACCAACTGCGAAGCCTGTGGAGAAAGCGACGACACTGCGGAACATTTCGTCTGTGATTGTCCTGCTTTTGCTCGTATCAGGTGGCAGGTATTTGGTGCGGATATGGTGAGTGCTGTAAACCTAAGCTCCTTATCATTGAAGCGCCTTCTCGTTTTTCTTAGAAAAACGAGTAAATTCCCACAGTAAAATGTGGTGTGTCTGCCTGGCAGTACAATGGACCAGTATTGAGTCTGAGTGCTCCAGTGCAGAAAGTTTCACACATCCCGACAAAAAAAAAAAAAAAAAAAATGCCTGCTGTATATGATGTCCGTTGTATAAAGTGGATGTAAATCGTTTAGAATCTGTACAAAGAAAATTTACAAGATTTGCGCTCAGAAAACTCAATAGGGTTAACGATATTTTGTCACCGTATGCCCACAGATGTCTTCTAATTAATCTTAAACTCCTTGAAGTTAGAAGGAAGTATTATCTAATGTTCGTTAGGATACTTTCCAAATCGGATTGATTGCCCTAAACTGTTCTCTCTTTTCTGTCTATATGCTCACATTACCCTCTACACTATCGCCACCACTAACACTTTTGGGTTGTACCAAGCCAAGCAATATACGAGTATCAATAGAGGTTTTAAAACAAAACACTGAGAGCAATTGTGAATGCTCCATGGGATCTAAGGAATAGTATATTTGCTCGTTGACTTCGTTCTCGTCTTAGTCCGAACTTTGGACGAGACGGGCCTTCTGCGCCGACTACAAAGAACAAGACCGTTCGATCTAGCGCAGGACAAACCGCGTGTTATGACGATTTAAGCAAGTGCCTTTGCTGGAAGGCAGCCTGCCTAACACGAAGAACTATACAAGCGTAAGCTATTTGTTAAGGAAACTACCTTGTAGTCATACAAAAAAGAAGATCTTATCTACTACTACTATGAGAACGCACGGCCGGTTCTCATAGCGCCTCTCTGAGGGTTGAGGTTTACCAAGTGGGCATACTATATCGTCACACACGTCGCATTAGGTATATGAATAGGGTAAAATCAATGCTACTGGTATCTTTGGGAGATTCCTCCAAATAAATGCGTATCCGAACAAAAAAAAATTGTCGTTCTACTACAGCTCGAAACCACTTCACATACTTTTTATAATGTTTCAAGAAAACTGTTTTAAGTGTTTTAAGAGGGTGTAAGCCGGATTTGGACACTCATTGAATCAGAAGAGGAAGTCAGTAGTAATGCAAGAACCTTTGGTGTACATAAACATCCAACAAATCTAAATCTTGAATGAATAGTTTTGGTATCTAGCATCTAGGATCACACAAATGAAACAACACCAGAATTTGATTGGCCTCAGTGACGAAGTGATTCGAAATCGAGCGGCTTGCCGTTACTTTTTGATATCGAACCGGCGATTCCGACATAAGGACCAGCAGTGATGCAGTGAAGTGGAAGGGTAATGAGTAGGGATGGGAAAAACCGACCCATTAAAACTGAAAACGTTTTTTTGGTATTTTTTTTATCACAGTTAAAACCGGTGTTATATTTTCAATCCAACAACCGGGTGAACAAAAAAACGATAAATTACTTTGACTTTTACTTTTTTTTTATTTTCACGTGCGAACATTGCAAACAACACTGAAAATTCCTTAAAATAAAAATATTCGCACGCTATATTTCTTCTCGTTCGCGTCATTACTATTAGCAACATTTACAACCATTTCTTCCTTCTCTCTAAAACTTATTAGTCGTCAGCTAGTAAGTTAAGTAGTTTGAATATAAAACCCTTAAGATACTACAAACATTCCTTAAAATTGTTGGTTTTTTGAAAGTCGTACACTTTCTTAAAATAGGTTAACTTTGGAAAAGTTTTTTTTAAAAAAAAAATAACGTTTGGTGGAGCGGTGAAAACCACGAGGTTAAATCGGAGGTAAAAAACCGCCATCCCTTATGAGCACAGGTCGGAAGAGAAGTTATCGATTTTTTTTTCATTCAAATTTTGGACGTAAGAAGTGCACCAAAAACTCGGATAAATAAAATGGCTAAAATGACGCTACGACTGTAATCGTTAGGGCAAAACATTTCAAATTTAAAACAATGTTAAACAGATGTACTTAGTACCCGACCATATTTTTAGACCCAAGCGAATAAGGTCAATTGTTTGACATTAGAGGTCAATTTCTTCGCAATCCTAACAAAAGTGTTAGTTTCGTTGCTTTTGCCTATTCCGAAATAATATTTTTAAGAGAGGAAAAACAATTTTTAACAAAGAAGCAAAGAAATAAAGTTCGAGTGCGAAATTTGGATTTTTATCAGTTCTTAGTGTCGAAAAATGTCAGAATTCTTCTGCTCACAATAGTGGGCGCACTGGCGCAAAGGTTTGTATGTTGGACTACTAATCTTAAGGTCTCAGGTTCAAATCCCGCCTGGGCCAAGTACCACCTAAAAGTTTGCCACTACCCCACCTCTTGCGAACGTCTGATAAACATCCAAGAGCATCAATTATCATGAGAAGCTTCTCAAATTCGCCGTTCGGATTCGGCTTAAAATTGTAGGACCCTTCCACTTCGCACAAGCAAATGGTTGGAGAAGCTAGGTTTTAGGCCCTGTATGGGCCGTTAATGGCTATTATGAATGCTCTCAAAACACGACTGAATGGTGTCCTGAAAGTGCGTATTGTGATTCAACTCCAATATAACCTTTAAAGAGTTATCTTGTGGTGGTAAAAGCACTTTTTGCAACCGTCCACTTTAAGAGCTCCCAGACGTTTTCTTTCGGGCTTATGTCAAGATAATTCCTTGCCCAATACAAGACACAAGCCCACATACCTTATAAATACTTCGACATTTTTTGCAAAAAACTAAAAAAAAATCCGGGTCTAATAATATGGCCACGTACTGTGAAGTGTCAACAGACCGTAACGTAACGTAAAAAAAAAACTGGAATAATCTGTAAGCAGTAATGAGCCTGCATTCGCAGAAGCGGAAGAACATGTTGACTTAAGACGCATTATTTACAGACGTTCATCCCAAATGCACAAAAGTGTGCGCGACATGCACCAACAGTTGGTTAAGGAAACAATTCTGCAAATGCCGGAAGTTTCAGACAGTTGTCGATTTATTCCATACAATCCACTCAATTATTTGATAATTTCCAGTCGTGGTGCCAAAACTGCACAATGTATCATGCAGCTGTTTAATGCCCAATGATTGATTCCAAAAATTCCTAAGCCCCATCCGAATGACGATGTTTGTATCAGTTTTCAAAAAAGTGTCTGCAGTTTGACAAAGAAAACACAGGAATTGTTCTCTTCTGAATTTCCTGTCTACTGTGCCTAGCCCTTAACCGACTTGGAACGCACATACGTAATTGGTTGAATATGTGGCATCAGATTCGATTTCCCAAAATGTTTGATTGTTCCAGAAACTCACGTTCCACATTTCATACTTACATTACAGCGAATTTTGAACTATGCAATGAAGACGTGTTAATTCTCCAATAACCCTTACCCTAAATAATGTACAATCGCAACGCAGCCTTTCTACATAATATAACGTCGAAAAAACGCAACAACGCAATTTTGCATTATTTACAGCCATAAACAACACACACAAACTAACCCTGTGGACAACCGTTTGTAACGTCGAATTAGTTCGGTGATTTTCTTCATGATACGTTGAAATATATTGCACGGAAAACAACACGACCAACGGTTATGTGACATTTATTCAAATAATTTTTCAAAAATATATAAAAATGTCACTCAAAAATATTACTTAAACTTTTTTTTCTCAAATTTATTCCTCATTTAATCTACCCACACAAGTTGAATACTTTTGCAGTCATCATCACGTCTTAAAGTCATTCACTTCAGAGCGAACGTTTCGAAAACACGGTTCCACACAATTATTTCGACGTAAAACTCGGAATTGTAAATCTGAATCTATTTAATCTTTCATTTGACGTTTGCACTACAACAACACGATGCTACACTTCAAAACTACACACAGCTTTTGTTGAAGGGCTTTCCCTTTGTTTATACACCGACAGAATGTGTTAACGGGTACTTGTGACATTTTTATTCACTCATTTCCTGCGGCGACGAGATGTTCATATATCTATGATACAAACAAAGACGAGCGATACATACAGCGACCCCCAAACTAAGAAAAACACTAAATTGCGAAATGAGATTCTCCCGGAAAATGGGGACAATGTTCGATGTGAAATTATTCAAAAATCCACGATCCAACCGCGAGTGAAAACTTTTGAATGCTAAGAGGATAAGAGGACCGTATCCGCAGTGCAAGTCAATTCAAATAGTCCATTCGAAAATTGTATAGTACTCGTTTGTATAGCTAATAACCGAATAAAGTTTGTCTCTTCATTCTCGTTCCATCTCTTTATTCTTTGGTGTTGGTACATCTATTTTTGGCTATAAAGAGAATTAGAAAATTTCGAAACTTTTTCCTCCATGAAGAAAACAACAATTTCCAAAAAAAAAAAAAAAAAACAAAAAGCTCTCCGAACAAATGTTATCCTAAGAAAATACGAACAAAAAGAAGTCTACAACTTCTACCCCTAAAGTAGAAGGTCCATTTGCAGGCAAAACTTTGTGGCGCCCCGTAAATTTGACTTGCAAAAATTATTTTAATTATGCGACTTGATTTGTATAAGGGAGGGGGGGTCATTGTCTACCTAAGACCGAATTCCGATGCCAAGAATTTGTTTTGCAGAACGTCATCTGGAGTTACTTAATGTGACATAGATGCAATTTGTCGATAGCTTAATGTCCATTAGGAAAGAATGCAAGACCGATGCATTGCCAAAAGGTGTATGTGTCGTGATCATTTTCGGATTTTTGGCACGTGTAGGGTTTCTTTTTAAATTTTTTTTATGGAAAATCGAAACAAATTGGTTTGCACTAATGTCTGACTCATGTGCTTGGTTCCGGTGATGTGGAAATTTGAATAAACAACAAATTCAAAAGGACTTTTGAGAAAATCGAATGAGTTCATCTACATACATAGAAATTTGATTGCATTCCGATGAATCGATGGAATGTTGATAAGAATAGATGACTGATTCATTTGAGGATTCGAAGAGGCTCTTCAGGAATCAGTGGAAGAATTTAGACACTCTTAGGACTGATAGAAATTAAACTTTAATTATTTCTACTCGAGGAGACACAAAAGGTAGATTGTGTATCGACTAGGGCTAGTGAATTGTGGAACTAATCAAGAATTACGCCAAAGCGAATCGATTTTGTAAGACGTGGGCATTAAACATTTTGAAATTGTGTAAATACGTGTTAAAAGTAATTTTCAGAGTTGCCAGCGAATAAATACTCAACTCGTTCTTCTTAGACATCTCAACTTTGTATTTACATGGGATGCAAGATGTTAGTTTTTGTGGACCTTGACTATAGGAAAAGGAAAAGCTTCATACTCAAAATTATCCTCAAAAAAAAAATTAACAGATTTTTGGATCAAACAAGACAAACTCATTTGGGAACATTATTTTCAAAAGGTCTTAACAATCTGTGTATATCCAACTTTTTAGGAAACTATTCTTGTTTTAGGCAGAACTGAAACGAAATGGTCACTTGAATCCCACAACTAAAAATTCATTGGAAATACAATATCCCACCATGCCAAAAAAGTGCATCATTTCATTCTCAAGTAGGTACTAATAAAGAATGCTCTAACTAGCTCTGTTTCTCACTCTTGTTTAAATTCACAGACAAGACCCTTTAGTGCGAACTTATTATACAAAAACCTTTATCGTACCCGTACGTTTGTTTTACGTCTATCAGTTTTATAAGGCTATTTACATTTCACATTTGTTTTGTCCTTGATTTTCTAGAGAAGTTTTATGAGCAACGGTATTAACGAATTATATGTTTTAAATAATTTAGTGTCTTGGATAAAGGGTTGATGACTCTACTAGTTTTTTAAGAGGCACAGGGTCATACGTCCACAGGCAAAAAAGTTCAAAATTGTGAGCCAAGAGTCGAAACGAAATTCCTAGCGGAGCAACAAAGTAGTTTGAGCAGGATTAAAAATGAGGAGACAGGGGGTAAATCCCTTGAACCCGCGAAGCGGGCCAAGTACACTGTTATTGATTCAAGCGGCAGCAAAACCAAATATACATTTTGCGTCACTTGAATAGAAACAAGGGTTTTTCTTACTATAAAAGGGCCTTGAGCTTTGGTGGGTTGACGGAGCAATTTTTTTTTTCTAATTTTCTGAAAGCCTTAACAATATAGAGCATAACGACATTTTCATGTTGGGTTTGTGAAGGAGTACAAGTATCTTGGAGTTATTGTTACTTAAGGTGTCTAAATTGGATCGCAAAAATTATCTACAGCGAAAATTGAAGGAGGCAAAATGAGCAAATTGTCAATGGAAAAATCTGAGGAAATTATCGCTATATTAAATGGGAGAAATTGGAGGTTGTTATATAAAGGGTCTTTCATTAAGGACTTGGCAACTTGTTTTTTAAATAAAATGCAAACTATACTAGAGATTTCTCAAAAAAATTGTATTGGCTTGAATTACTATCAAAACATTTATGAATGGAATTCGACTTAGTTCCACCACGGAAACGTATACAGCGGTCGATACGTTGAACGCAATTTTCGATGAGCCGGCCGCACATTTCTCGTTCAATATTAGCCGTGTTTTTTGCACGCGGATATAGGGATAATTTTAAATTTGCATGTAAAATACAATAACAACTTATCCTTTATACGCTAACTTTAGCGGGGATAGCTATCGCCGCTAAGTCCGTCCGTCCGTCTGTCGGCAAGAAAGAGATCTTAAAACTAGACCTAGAGAGCTTAAATTTTAACCATATACTCTCTAGGGGCCCGAAATCATCAAGTTTAAGAATTTTTGAAATCCGCCCACAGACACGCCCACAAACTCAAAGAAACAAATTTATGGAAAAAATCGTTGACTCTTAAAACTGCTCGGGAGATACAATTTTTAAAATCCGCCCACTGACACGCCCACAATTCAATAAAATAATTTTATTGAAAAGTCAACGTCTGAGCTAGGAAACTAAAAATTTATAATATAACATTCTAGGTGTCTGATAGGAATAAGAATAGGGTATCCACGCACAAGCGGACTGTAGCCCGTCCCTATGTTTAGATTTATCTTATAGAGCGGAAAGAGAAAAAAAAACAAAGCTGAATGGACGGTCTACTGTTTGTAACATTGCTTTACAGAACACCATATAATTAAAGGCTAAATAAGAAACGACCGCTGGAATTTCCCAAGATCAAACAATTAACTACAAGGTGGCGCAAAAGTAATCCTCCTATCAGAAAATGCTATAAATTTTGCGATTGGCCCCTAATGTCAGTTCTGTTTTGACATTTGTGTAGTAAACACATGCGAAATACACGTTAATAAACAATGTTACGCTACACTGCTCCAGAACGCGGAATATTGGTGACTATTTATTTGAGCAATAATCGGTCGGTGACTTTGGCACAACGTGAATTTCGTCGCAGATTTCCTACCCGTCCAACGCCTACTGGTGAAACACTGCGACGTTTAGCCGCTCGCCTCGAAGAGACTGGCACAACACGAGATGCTGCCAGGCGTGGCAGACCCCGGAGTAGCCGTTCTGCAGAGAATATTGCTGCTGTAGTCGAAGATGTCATGGAAGCGCCGTCGACATCGACCAGACGACGTGCCACGCAAATGGGTATCAGTCGACGGTCTTTACAGCGAATTTTGGTACAAGATTTGAAGATGTTTCCGTACAAAGTCCAGACGGTGCATCAGGTGTTAGCTGCTGACCGCCAATCGCGTCTAACATACGCTCAAGCCATCCTTAATCACCACCAAGAGAAAGATGATTTTTCATCAAAAGTAATCATGAGTGATGAGGCCCATTTCCATCTTAGCGGGTACGTAAATAAGCAAAATTTACGCTTCTGGGGCACTGAAAATCCGCGTGTAACCCACGAAGAGCCATTACACCCGCTCAAAGTCACTGTATGGTGTGCTGTTTTCGCTGGAGGAGTCATCGGACCTTTTTTCTTCGAAGACGTCGCGGGCCAAACGGTTACTGTGAATGGTGAGCGCTACAGAGCAATGATCAACGAGTTCTTTTTGCCGCAACTTGATGAATTGGGATTGGAAAACATGTGGTTCCAACAGGACGGTGCAACGGCACACACTGCACGTGCCACAATCGATATGCTGAAGGATGCATTTCCCGGGCGCCTAATCTCCCGTTTTGGCGATTTGCACTGGCCAGCAAGATCGCCTGATTTGACCGCTCCAGACTTCTTTTTGTGGGACTTTTTGAAGTCGCGGGTTTATGTCAACAAGCCTCAGACTCTTGCAGCTCTTAAAGACAATATCCGTCAACAATGTGAGGACCTATCGCCGGAAGTTTTGGCCAAAGTGATGGAAAATGCCATAAAAAGGGCTCAAATGACAATCAACTGTGGTGGCGGCCATTTACATGACATCATATTCTCGACTTGATGTAAAAAAAATTAAAAGACCAAATAAAAATAATCCACAAGAAGAATCAAAGTTTTTCATTTTTTTTTTAAATTACAGCCAAAAAACATCGGAAGGGTATTTTTGCGCCACCTTGTACTTGAAAAGCGTATAAAAAGATGCGCCACTAGGATGAGACCATTGCGAATATTTCGCTGCAGGAGTTCACATCAGCGATTTTGTTCAAAGTTTTGTTAAGAATATTTAAAAAGGCGTTGAAAAGAACTGTTGTTATTTAGTTTAAAAAAAAATGGGTTCCGGAAAGACGACAGCGACAAAAAGAGGAACTTAGGACTCTCAGGCCGAGAAATTGAAAGGAGGCTAAATAAAAGTAAGACTGTTGTATACAGTTATCTTGTGGATCCACAATACTATGGGAAAAATCAAAAAGGACGCACGGCAGAAGCAACAACATTGCGATAAAAGTGGGTTATTCTACGACTTGCCTCAAATTCGACTCTACCAGCGACTAAAATAGAGGCCAACAGCATAGTATCAGCCAGCATAGCAACGGTCCGAAGGATGATACAAAAAATGGTACTATACAGAGAAGATCATTTCCAAAAGTGAAAAACATTTTCGGGCCAGTCAACCTGGTGGGGCATCTTTATACCCTATTCTAGGGGTATATTAATTTTGACGCATAGTTTGTAACATACCTTAATATTGCCCGTAGACCCCTAAAAGTTACTATATTTATGATCAGCATCGATAGTAATGGCGATCTAGCCATGTCCGTCCGTCCGTCCGTCGGCAAAAATTAGGCCTTTAAACTGGACCTAGAGAGCTGAAATTTTAACCATATACTCTCTAGGGTCCCGAAATATTCAAGTTTAAGAATTTTTGAAATCCGCCCACAGACACGCCCACAAACTCAAAAAAACAAAATTTTGGAAAAAATCGAATTTTGAGAGCTGAAATTTTTTATATATGATCTTTGGCCCATAAAACTGCTTGGGACATAAAATTTTCAAAATCCGCCCACTGACACGCCCACAATTAAATAAAATATTTTTTTTGAAAAACCAAAATTTGAGCTAGGGAGCTGAAATTTTTAATATATACTCTCTAGGGGCCCTTTATGCTCATGTGTAAATATTTTCAAAATCCGCCTACTGACACGCCCACAATTTTTTTTTTTTTATTTTTGAAAGTCCAAAGTTTGAGCTAGGGAGCTGAAATTTATAGTATATACTCTCTAGGTGCCCTTTATGCTCATACTTAAATTTTTTTTTAAATCCGCCTACTGACACGCCCACAATTAAATAAAACAATTTTATTGAAAAACCAAAGTTTGAGCTAGGGAGCGTTTTTATTTACAAAAGCTTAGTTTTTTCGATAAAATCCTTTAAATTTTTGTCACGCCCACTTATGAGATATAGGAATAAGAATAGGGTATCCAACAGTTCGCCCAAGCGGACTGTAGCCCGCCCCTATGTTTTTATACGCTTTTCAAGTAGTTCATTATTTGATCTTGGGAAATTCCAGCGGTCGTTTCTTATTTACCCTTTAATTTTATGACTTACTGTTGGAAAAATATGTACCTGTTCACAGCTAGTAAACATTTCTGGGTATAAAATTTCCAACAGGTATAAAGACTGAAAATCGATTGCAAAATGTATGGCCTCATCGTTGTGATCGCCAGTGTATAACGAGTGACATTTTGTGCAGCCGATTGACATAAAAGTAAAAATTGAACGTGCGAATAGTACCTATCCTACTTTGCTAAAATGCCTTGTTTAATTCTATATTTGTAGACATTTTTGTATGGGAGCTAAAATTAAACGCGAGCAGGATACTGGGCTCAATAGAAATAAAGAGCAAGGTGTGTCGTGTACGATTTTTGTTTTTTTTTCCAGCTGGAAATGAGAGAAGAATCTCACTGATTTTTGTATCTCAATAACAAATAAGCCTAGGAAACTCAAATTGTGCACTAAGCATTGTTTTTATATGACCCCATTTGGCCCTATTAAAGCGCCGGCCGGTAACATTTTCAAAAACTTGCTTTATTTGAGGGAAAGCGATGCGAAGTTTTGAAACTGTTTTCGCAATAGGCATAAAGCTACTGAGCGCAAATACTTATGAAATAGAATAAGGCGAACATAGAAACGCTAGGACGAAAGCGAACTAATGACGGTAGAATAGGCAGCAAACAGAAATGTGATTGAAGCCACGAATAAATGCTAGTTTACCGATGCAAAAAAATCAATTTATTTTATGTTCAATACATTTATGTTAATATATCCACGGCAATAAAAGGTTCCTCATCGATTTGCTACAAAATGCAAGCAAACACGTCGCCGCTGACCTTTAAGAAATGGCAACTGTGAAAATTAGAAAACTATGCCTTCATGAATATTTTTATGGAAAAGAAATCAATTGTAAACAGTTCTATTAAATGAAGAATATGCAGGGGAAAAAACCCACTCGCAAATTAGTTACGAAAGCAAAGTGTAGATAGATTCTTGTCAGTTTAACTTGTTTATATTCCAATGACACGTGTGGAACATGGATATACAATTGCAAGCTCTGCTTTCACATTCTTCTTCAAATGGGGGAATAAATAATTGTATTATCTGCACTGCATATATACTTGCCTCCTTGACTATAATTGACCTGCTATATCTTCTCCGTCCTCCATTTAAGTCACACCACACATCCTTTCACATTTCACTTATATAATTTATTGACACACTCTCAGATTCAACTACACGACCAAGATTCGATTCTGTCACCAATTTTATTGACTGATTTAGTATTTTTTCTTTTCTTTTATCTACGCACCGGTTTCGCAACTTTTCCAAATATGAACTCGAAAAAATACTCAAATATTCACCAAACAACAGCGAGGCCCTTTAGAGGCGGCCAGACTATTCCGTAACTGATAACCACTTATTCCCAGGTGATTCTAGTCCCGTCTGCGAATAAATTCTTCGCCATTGAAAACAAAAATACAAAAAACCTAAATCGAAAGTACGAGTACTACCTACATTCGTTGTGTTTGCCCGTAAGTTCGTCGTCTGTTTGTTTGTTTGTCTCTTGTATACGTCAACAATACCCACCTAAGCTTTTGGATCCATAAAAAAACTATTGCTAACGAAAGATTAGGAATTTATGAGCGAGTTGGTTTTCTGTTGTTGTTGAATTCATGTCAAGAGAATAATGCGCGAAATGAGATACTCGTCGAGTGTGAGAGTGAGACGCGACTACACCCATCGGCCATCATAATGTGTGATGACAATAAAACTGTGTATAGATACAAATGTATCTAAAAATGCGATAAGATTGGGATACACTTGATTATTCTGTGTTTGATATTCTACGGAAGCTCTTTGGAACGTGGCTCTTAAAAAACAAGATGCAAAGTGACAATATAGCTCGAACGCGATCTCAATTGAAACACAAAATAATAAAAAAATTAATTAGAACGTCTCCCGATTCGAATGCAAGCAATCAAATAAGACGGAAACGCTTCTTCAGTTGGAATACATAATTATTATCAAAATTGATCAGTGAAAAGTTGGACGCAGTGGAATCAAGCAGACCTGAGGACAATCACGTTGATGAGTAAATGTAAATGAAGAGGTAGTCGTATAATTTAGATAGATTATTACTTATAGCTCGTTGCACACTGTAGAAGGTGGTAACGAACGTGTACTTTCGCCTTGACTTTTTATATGCGGAAAGAAAGCGCGCTATTGTTGCCAGGTGGTCGTTAAAATGGAAAAAAAACTCACGTCATAGGTATTTTATTCCCTCATGGAGTATATTTGTTGTGCTTTGTGTCTTCTTTTGTACCAAGCTGGTTATGATAATTTTGAAGAGATATGCAAAGAACAGTTTTATTAAGTAACATTTTGAGTTTGCAAATTTATTCGCAAATGATGGCTAAAAGTATAATGTCAGGGATGCTACTTTGTGGGTTTCTGAAACATGCGTTTAATGAGCCATCTTGAAAGACAAGATATATTCTTCAAGTTCAAATAAGTATGTATAATGGAATGGAAGATACATATAACACACTGGGTTAACAATTTCGTTCCTCGCACAATTAATAAATTGATGAAGAGCATACAGAGTCACCTTAATTGTCGACGACGAATCTTACCCTCAGTTGCTGCTTAAGAACCACAGCTACATATATGGGAATTTACATTAAAGCAAGAAAAAAACCTCGACAACTTCCGATAAAGTCCACTCCTGAAATAATTATATAATCGGCTTAGGAGATTATTTTCCTGAACAGACATATCAGAGAACCTCCTTCAAAAGTATCAATATAAGAATCAGCCAGGAATATTTTTTTTTTATAAATGGCGTGCGCTAAAGATATTTTATATTTTTTTCTGTAATTAATACAGTATGTACCCTTATAATGTTAACACAGCGCAGGCATTTTTTTTGTTGCTGCAAGCAGCACCCAGCAAATGATGCATTGCCTGTTTTTAGGTGCTGCTTAGTACTTGAAAGAATAGGAGGATAGAAAAGAAGTTTTGCTGCGATAGGGTTTTTTTCTCCACAGCGCCTTAATTGCTTGAGGGAAATTTGAATTGTTGTGTGTATGTATTCAATTTTACAAAGCATGGCCCTGGTCGGGATTTGAACACACGACCTGCCAATCACATTGTTAATACACTACCAACGCACCATAGAAAAATGGGCATATCGGAGGACGGGATCTGCAGATTCTGCAGTGAAACCGCCGAAACTCCAGACCACATACTGGAATCCTGTGGGGCACTGGCCCACAAAAGGATGAAATATTTGGGCAGGCACCAAATAACAGACAAGGACATACAAACCATGGACCCACAGCTCATTCTCAGATTCATTAAAGAAACTGTGCTCTAAGGAGTGTGACCTGCCAAGGATAAAACAGAGCAATGCCTCGACACGCTTCACTAAGAAGTATCTAGAGAGGCCCTCTGAAAGAGGGCAGGAACCTCTCCGAGGCACAAGCAAGGGGACACAATAGACCAATAGGTCGCAGTGTAATATACCCTAACTAAATATTATTATTATTATTATTATTATTATTACCAACGCACCATTGCCACCTGCAAACCAACCACCCAAGATCTTCAGAGCCTTAGCTCCGTGATAAGGAAATCTATAGCAGACAAGAAAATACTGGGCGGCTACTTTCTCGATATTGAGGGCGCGTTCGATAACACGGATGTATACAAAGCATAGGGGTACACAATAATACATGTAAATGTATAAAGTGCGTGGACACACAAGACTAGGTTGCTCCCAACTCAGGGTCATTGCTGCGAAAAGCTTCACACAAGGCGGGGTCCTCTCCCCCTACTGTGGTCCATCATAGTTAACGAACTCCTGGGTTTACTCAGCAAGGATGGTTGCTATGTTCAAGGGCATGCCGACGACATCGTTATCCTAATTAGAGGCAAATTTGAAGAAACACTCTCAGATCGCCTCCAGAGAGCTCCGAATATCGTTGCTGACTGATGCAAAAAAGTTGACTTAAAGGTAAACCCCAGGAAAAGCACCATCGTAGCTTTCCCTAAAAGAAGAAAATTAGAGAAACTTATAAATACAACACTACCTATTAGGTGGTACGATAGAGTTTTAAACTGAAGTGAAATATCTTTGTGTTACCACCGACCAAAAGTTCACTTGGAACTCTTTATAAAAATACTATAGACTAAGCAAGGATCTCGCTATGGACCTGCCAAAGTCTCCTGAATAAAAACGTGTGTTACCCCCAACTATTTCTAGACCCATTGCTACCTATGCCGTACCCTGTTGGTGGTAAAAAACAAAACAAAAGTCTACACAGGCCAAGCTCAACAAATTGCAACGATTAGACTGTGTGTGCACATCGGGTGCAATGTGAACAGTTATTACCGCAGCGTTGGAAGTTATACTGAACCTTCCCTCTCTCATCTATATGTACTGAAAGAAGTAATAGCAAACGCTTGCACGCTCACCTCAATAGATGACAGCAACTCCAAACTAATTCACTCAGACCTGGTTCACGAACTCGAAAAGAATGAATTACTAGGAATAAAAAAATAAAAAAATATTAAAAAATTAACGGCCTATATAGGGTCTAAAACCTAGCTTCTCCAACCACTTGCTAGTGCGAAGTGGAAGGGACCTACAATTTTAAGCCGAATCCGAACGGCAAATTTGAGAAGCTTCTCATGACAATTGATACTCTTAGATGTCTGTCAAACGTTCGCAAGAGGTGGGGCAGTGGAAAAAACTCTAGATATTAATTGGTCCCGGAGGGATTTGAACCGGGGACCTTTCGATTAGTAGTCCCACACACTTACCATCGAGCCACTGCGACCGACGAATTACTAGGAATAACCTTAACAACTGTCTGAAAAGGTACAACTTCAATCACATTTTCAAGGTAACCCTCCCAGCCTAATATGTCTATATTCGTTAAAGGCTCACTCGTCTGGTACACGGATGGATCCAGAACAGATGGAGGAGTGTGGGCAGGGGTATGCGGAGCAACCACTATGACCTCTCAATACGCGAGTATGAAGATAAGCACCTCTGTATTTCAAGCTGAAATACATGCAATAGAACTCTGCATCAGGGAGAACCCACACAGGAACACCACCAATAGGTTGATTTAGATCCTATCGGACAGCAGAGAAGTACTGCTTGCTTATTAGCGCATTTGAAATCACATCAAAACTAGATTTCGACTGCCTCAAGGTAATCAACACATTAGTCAGCACCAATAGAGCCTAACTGACCTGAGTGCCTGGCCATAGCAGCTTTGAAGGCAATGAACAAACAGACGAGCTTCCTTAGAAAGGATTTGCAACATCCTTCATGATGATGCAGCTCTCCGAAAAGCTGCATTAATAAATGACTGAAAAAAGGCAATTCATTAGTCTAGACGCGCAAGACCGATTTTCCGATTGGCCGACTAGACTGATTTGGAATCTGTGTTTGGATAAAGATTTTCAAATCGGCCGATTTGTCAGTTGGCCATGCGCGTAGGTATAATATCGTGGCCTTAGCTACCCGATTTTGTAATCGGCCGACCGTAAAATCGTCCGTGCGTGCCTCCTTACTGGAAAAATACTGAAGGTAACAGACACGCCAAACAATTACTTCCAACCCCATCCATCAAAAGAACAAAGCATACCCTACAACTACCCAGAGGGCAGGAACATATACAGTCGCCGGATTTCTGACATGGGACTTGCAATATCTGTCGAATGTGCAACGAAGAAGAAGAAACAGCAGAGCTAATGTGACTGCCAAACAAAAACATGTCTGCGCATCCTAGGTAAACCCTGCCTTGCAATAGTTGACATAACTGTCAGCTCAACCAAAGACCTAGCCAAATATATTACCAAATTCGGCCACATGAGCGAGCTTCAAACCACAGCGAGGCCTTCAGAATAGGCCCAGTGTGGCCGCGGTGATAAGGGTACTAAATCCCACCTCTTGAACCAATCTAATCTAATCTACTCGAAGGCGATCGAAATCAGGACTTTCTTCTGGCTAATCATGAAGGGCTCCCGAAAATTACGCCAGAAAATGTTAGTTTAGTTTAGAGCCTTCGCGTAAAGCGAGTGGGCAACAGCTGTAGTGTGCGTATGAAGGAAAATTCTAGCGTCCTTGTTGTAACCATTGAATTCCAAAAAGTAAAAAACGTTATTTCTGGCTTTTTTTCCTATTTCTCAAAATGAAAAAGGGAAGGAAATGAAAAAAAATCGGAAATTTCGGCAGTATTGCCAGAAAATCTTTTTTTCTGGGAAAAGCAGGCAGATTTTGTACGAAGAATTTTCAATTTTCAGGCGTTTTTCCCAAAATAGAGGCTGGCGTAATTTCGGGTGGCCGTCATCAAGGTAATACCAGCATCACAAATCTTTGAAGTTGCTGATCGAAGTGGGGCCAAAAAGCAAAAGAGAAAGCAAGAAGGCAGTTGTAGCTTTCTATGCATATTACAAACCAACGACCATACCACGTCGAGTTAATCGGTTCTCGTCAGATCACCGTAATTAATCGACGTTGGGCGCGGTTAGTACGTAGATGGGGGACCGTTTGAGAAAAACCGCGTGTCGTTGGCCAGTCCCATCTACAGAGTTGAGGTAGATAATTATACGTGGTATCACAATGGACCTAAATTGGTCTAAGTGTGTCGGCTTCTGCCGACAGCCACATAAACCTAACCTAACCTATGCCTATTACAGGATATTCGTCAAAACCTGGGGTCCTAGTCCTAAAATCACCATGTTTCTCTATACGGCGATTGTAAGGCCGATACATGTTTCTTTGGTCTGGTGGCAAGCGTTGCGCAAAGATATGAACCTTAAGACTATGACCTGGATCCAAAGAATGGCCTGCATTGGCACCACAGGGACGATGATATCGACCCCCATAGTGGGGCTGGAGGTAATACTCAACTTATGGCCCCTCGATCGCTTTGTTTAAGAATCTGCTGCAAACAGAACTCTTCAGCAAAGCCAGGCACAAAGATGCAAACCAAAACAATGTGCGGATTCTATGGAAATAAATAAGCAGTAACGTATGCACAGACCATTTGATACCTCTTTTCATAGCAGAGACGAATGGCATGACAAACAACTTCCGGTTAATGATTCAAAGATACTCATCATAGCAAATGGCTCCAAGATGGCAGTGGAGTCGACGTAGGCTTTTACTCCGATGTTATCGGAATATCCGGTTCAATCAGACTTCTAACTACAGCAGCATTTTCCAAGCCAAGGTCCTGCTAGTGACAATAGCTCCAAAACAAGTTGCAATGAAGGCAATACCACAAGCTGATTTCATCATTTTCATTGACAGCCAAGCAGCAATTAAAAGCGATTCCTGCCATTGAAGTAATATCGAAGCTTGAAAGGCTCTGTCGCGAAGAGCCACGTGTTCTTGGTGCAGCACTACGTAAGACTTTGCTCGGACTCCGGGAAACGAGAGAGCTGATGAACTGACAAGAAGGGGATCATGTAAAAAACCTGGCAGACACATAAGACCCCACCATGAAATCTTAAACAGGCAATCGGGAACAAAATACTGATAGCAGCCAGCAAGCAAGAGGTGAAGCGAGCTCGACTCCTGCGCTATAACCAGGAGGAAAATGTGGCGGCTTTACAGCAAGGAAAAAACTAAGAGAAACCTATAAACGAATAGAAAATTGTTGTCCTATCTAGTTAGTGTCATCACCGGACACAACATGCTAACATATAATGCTAAGAAAATGAAACTAAGCACAGGTGACCTGTGCAGAGGATGCGGGGATGAGGATGTGAATGAGGACACTCCACACTTCCTCTGACACTGCCCCTCACTCAGCCACTTAAGAAATAAAATCTTCGGAAGACACTTCTTCCTAGATTTAGAAGAACTTTCTGGCAAGTCTATAAATAACTTGCACGAATTTAGGACATCCATAGGGTCATAGGTTCTACAAACAGGGAGTCAAAATCTCCAGGGCATCACAATGGGTCTTCATTGACCTAAGTGTGACGAGTATAGGTTTATCATAACCTAACACCTAAAAATTTGTTTCATTGCCTCCACATCGAGGAGTACAAACTGTCTTTGAAAGCTTCTCAAATTTCGATTCGGCGTAAAATTGTTGGTCCTTTCCATTCTTGCAAAAAAAAGTAATACACAAATGGTTTATGCCCCATATGGGCTGTAAAGGCCAAGTATCTTAGAGCCCGGTTTATAGGGAACTGTCCATCAAAACGAAAGATGCTTCATTGCTGCATTTAAATTAGGTAGCTATTTCGAAAACTCTTTTTTTGTTTTTAAATCCCCTGACACGCTAAGACGAAGAAACACGGTACGTCGACCTGGATAGATCTATTGTACCATAGGTCAGAGAAAATTTTAGGGCAGTGCGTTTTCCACTTTTCTAGAAAAGGTAATAATGCTTCTAGCAGGCGATTTCTTCAAGTTTTCATTACTTAAGAGTTCTTTGAAGAAGATCCTCTTTTTCATTCCGCAGAGGGCTGGGCATTCGCACAATATGTGCTCAGTAGTTTCGCCGTCCTCGAGGCACAGCCTGCACTCTGAAGAGCCGGCTAAATTCATTTTGTTAAGGTGGTATCGTAAACCGTGGTGACCTGTGAGGTAGCCTATTAGGTTTTTAATATCATGCCTATGTAGGTCTAGGATCCTGTTGTTTTTAAATGGCTGGATGGCTCGTTTGGCCTGTCTTAGACCTAGAGTATTTTCCCAGTGTGAGATACATTTTGAGTGTTCCCAGTCGAAAACACTTTGTTTGTCTTTTAAATGACGACTTCTGTACATATCGTATATCAAGCCGGTAATAGCATTGTGCATAAGAACCATAAGTTGCCGCCCCAAGATGTTAGAGAGTATTGTATAAAGCAGAAGATAAGATATTTGCCGATGACGAAGCAAACATAAGCGAGGTCTGCAACTACGGGTGGGAAACGAATGTCCGTATTAGTCCGAAAAATACATAGTTCTAATGAAAAGTGCTACCCAAATGCGAAAATTTCAAATATGTATATAGGATCTATGTTCAATATCCAAACAACATCTGATGGCGACATCAATCATCGGGTAAGCGAAATGCACATGAGGTGCCCCTAAAACTCCGCTACCTTCTGGGACAATGGCCCCTAAGCTGAAAGGAAGGCTCTACACCGCAATTGCACATCCGGCGCTCAAAAAGTATGCGGCAAAATTAACCGCAGCTTAGATGAAGTTTCTTCCTATGACAGCATGATCGAATAAGAAGCTCCAATTCATAAGAGAACTTTCACGTTCAAGAACCCATTTCCAAAAAAATGGAGCGAGGCCGGCTATAAATGCCTTGTGCCAAGGAGAGATGATCTTACGATCATCATAAATAAAGTAATATCAAATAACGCAATCGCAGAAAAGAGGTAGGCCCTGTGCTTCCAAATACAACAACATAAGCATTTGGTGAACCTCCGGCCGAGCGCAGTGTCCTTAAATTCAAGGGTTGGAATCCTTAGAATTAAATATTTAAAACAAATATAAAGGAAAAAAAAGGATCTACAGTCTCCTTGTGCCGAATTGTAAAATATCGATTCACAAAAAAGATTGCAACCAATGCGCATTGGCCTGGCAACATTGCACATACAAATACGTCAACAATTGGTGTCACTTCCGTTTCTACATACAGTCAGTTTTCTTTAGTTTATTTTTCTTATTTAAGGTGCGCGAGACGGTTGTTCACTTGTTAATTTTCCTTTCAGTCTCCGCTTTGTCTACCTTCTTTGCATAATAAACTATAAATAAAGCAGAAAATGGCATAAAAAGGCCTGAAAATAATAAACCAATAAAGGTAGCTGTAGCCAGTGCCTACACTCTCCTTGTGGAACTTTTCAATTCCTCATTTCGTGTTTTTTTCCGTGGTTATTCGTGTACTTCCGTGCGAAGCAGATATTAAATAAACACAAAGAAAAGATGGCTGGAGAAAAAAAAATCTTCATTGAATTGAAGGTGTGTTCACTTGATGGAGGGGATACTTCCGCATCTTCATAAACGGCGGGGATTTCATCCAGCATCCGGCTTGTCACATCATCCCGATACTCGCACATATGTAAATAAGCATAATCAATGGACAGCCTAAAACAGGTGGCACCTTGTGTGGGAATTCATTTCTAAAGCAGGAGTAAAAATTGTACTTACGCTGTTTGTGCGCGGGAGCGCTTCATGACCTCTCCGCCATTGCGTACTGAATTTTTCTTGTGTAGAGATTGTTGGCTAACTGCATTGCAGCCATTAGCTCCGCCAGCGTTGCCAGCAACAACTCCAACTCCGGTACCGACACCACTGCCAGCAATAACAACGGCACCCCCATGATGATGATTATGATGACCGTGGATGTGATGATGATGACTGTGATGGATAACACCTACAGATGATGCTGCTGCCGCCGGTGAGGAAGATAACGACGATGGTGTGCCGGATGTGACGACTGCCGTTGGCAGGGCAGGTGGGGGTAGCTGCTGACACAACTGATGATGGGGATGATGCTGATAGATGATTTGCTGCTGTGATGAGGGCGGGTAATGGGTGGATGGTTGCAGGTAGACATATCCACCGGTGCCAGTGGATGTGCCGCTGGATGATATCGATCCAGGCGTTGGGGCAGCAGCAATAGCATACTGTCCAGGTCCAGGCCGATCGATGACCTTTTGTGGAAAGCTGTAACGAGAAAGATAAAAAAGGTAAACATGAATGGCTGACAAATTGAAATGACAATCAAATCGGGGGTTTCAAACAGGCGAATGCAAAATCAATAATCAAACCGAATTTGAGGAAATTAATCGATTAACGTGGCGGAAGAGACAGTTTCGTGCATTGGGTGAAAACGATTTTATTTTTCCATCGTCAGCACATGCAACATACAAATATAAAACTGCGAGCATGTGAGTCAATTGGGTAGACAATGGTTATTTATTTTATGACAAAGAGCATGTTTCAAGTTGATTGCGTTGCCCAAGTGGCGACTTTTAAAACAAAAAAAAAAAGTCATGCGGCGTTTCTTTAAATTACCTGATGCAACTACACTCGACAGCAAATAAACCGGGCCACCCGCTACGTTCAAACGCTGATTCGATTTTCTTTTAAAGTATAAAACATACAACTAAAAAAGTAGTACCAACAGAAAGTGCGTTATATGTTGAATAAAATAAACGACCTTCCATTCCGTAAGCGAATACACTACTACTGCACCATTGCCACCCGCTCTCTTGCTTGGATAACTGCCAGCATCCTTGCATTCATCGACCTCACAAGCCTGACGATGAAATTTTGAGGAATAGCATTCCACTCCTCTTCAAGTGCGATTCGCAGCTCTGGAAGCCTTGTTGGAGAAGGTATTCGGGCTTGAACCCGAAGTTTCAGTTAATCCCATAAATGTTCTATCGGATTCAAGTCCGGGCATCGTACGAATGCCGACGTCCCGTAGATACTGAGTCACCACATAAGCAGCATGAGGCCGTGCGTTGTCTTCCATGAACAGCATATCCTGCCCGATACATCCTGCGAAAGGTAACGCATGGTCTGCGAGGATTTCAGAAATGTAGCGATGAGAAGTCAATCCAAGTGTACGGCCCATTGGTGCGATGAAAACTAAAGCTGTTGGTGCGGTTAAGGAGATGCCGCCCCAGACCATTACAGATCCTCCTCCATAAGCAACAGTTTCCTTAATGCAACATTGAGAATATCGTTCACAAATGCGACGATATACTCTCGATCACTTACATGTAGACTCACCCTGGACTTATCAGTAAAGAGTACATTACGCCACTGCTCCAACGTCCAATCCCTATGCTCTCGAGCGAATTCAAGGCGTGCTCGACGGTGGGCTACGGTTAATGCTGGGCCTGTTGCAGCTTTCTTTGGAGTCAGGTTCTGTTCAAAAAGTCTCCTTCGGACGGTATCTGAACTTATGAAAACTTGGTGTTCGTCCCGCAGACTTTGTTGTACTTGAACTGCATTTAGGCGGCGATTTCGCAGAACAGTAAGTTTAATAAACCGATAATCTGCTGCTGATGTAGCCCTAGATCTGCCCGTACCTGGACGTCGATCGAATGCCCCAGTCTCTAGACATCTTCTGTAAACTCGTTGCACCGAAGATCTGCTAATTTGAAGTCTTCGAGCGACCTCACGTTGCGCAATGCCTGCTTGAAGTAGTGCTACAGGTAGAGCTGCTTCCTGAGGTGTCGTATTCATTATTAACAACGTAAAAGAAACGTAAAATTACACGCGGCTGAGCAAACACTGGACTAAATTTAAAAAAAAATGATATCAGACACTGACTAACCTCATTGTAGAAAAAAGAACGGTAAACGCGAAATCTAGACAAAACAAAGCAAATGAATGTAGCGGGTGGCTTAATTTATTTTCTGTCAAGTGTATTTTGTTTCTTAAACTAAGCTCGTCCAGGAGAGTAACTATGATTTGTTTGGGACCATCCAGTAAAGTTTCGAACTATGAACCTTTCACCGAACTCCATTCGTAAATTCCAGAAATCGTTGCCTTTGAACGTTAACTTCTTGTTTATTTATTGCGCATTTTTGCCAGCATAAACACTTCACCTAACTAGGACTGTAACAATCTCCCAAAAATCTAATTTTAGACCGAAACAAAAGTCAAAAAGGCATTGTTCTACTAAACTGTATTGTGTACTTTATCTGAACTGTAATAAATAACAAACAATAGTCTGCAGTATTTATTGCCGTTTTACAAGAACCTGTTTCTTTTTTTTGTATTAGTCATAAACATAATCATAAATAATAATTAGCCACTTTCAACGAATGTCACGTTAAACAAACTTTTGCATGTTTTTTGTTTTATTAGGTTTTTATGGCGCTGAATCGGTATTTTTAAAATTCACAAAACGAAGAAAATTAATCTTTTAAGTTAAGTATCTTCTAACGTTTATACTTCTTTCTAAATATTTTTTGAACTCTCTTCTATAACGAAACCAGTGCAACATTGTTTAGAAAATATATTTCATATCTGTTATTTTTTGTTTCTAAAAATAAAGAATTAAAATTAAATTTAATGATCAAAACCTACATAAATTGTCAAAGGTAGGTACAAAAAAAAAAACAAAATTTCTTTTAAATATAGATTTTCGATTGAAGAAATTAAATAATATTTGTCGACATTTTTTATGGCTTATTTTTTTTCGTCATTTTAATGATGAAGTGGGAACATTTTTATGACTTAATAATTTGTTTGCTTAAATTTAGTGAGTGAAAAAGGATTTAAAATTGTTTATATTTAGGTAATGTGGCCCTAGCCACCTGGTTAGGTTTAGAGTTTCAAAACTTGGGCCCCCAGTGGTGTTGGTTAAAGCCCCAGTGGGATTAATAAGTGGAATTTAATACGTTTCCGTAGTCAGTAGTCATGAGAAGTTGTCTCACAGGTATTAAAACAAGAAAGAAACACTTTGCAGATTGTTAAACCACGAAAGCTACTGAAATTCCACTGTCTAATAAAACGAACATTCAACCTGGGCAATGAAAGCTAAAGATAGAACTATAATAGTTTGAACGGTGCATACGCCGCCGCCGAATGAAACTGCGTGAATGTAATTTAATGTAATGTAATTTAATATCCAATTACTCCATTTCGTCCAGTTTTACTAAATTTAGCTTAGATTGGAAAACAGCCATCCCAATTGCAATTTACGTCCGGAAATATGACATCAAGTTTTTTGTGAGGCCGCTTTTGTGCAAATACCCCCGATATGGACTACTTAATCAATTGATAAATCGAAAGGCGAAGTTTTTTTTACAATATGTACAACATTAGATTCAGTTTGCTTCCGCCTATTATGGTTGGGCCTAAAGACTTCCGTCCAACCAACCAAAAGTCAAGGAAAGTATGCCTGATAAACGTAGATTCAGCATTGTTTTGCTGTAAGCTGCGCCAACTTGACGTATAAGTTTTCTTAACTATGCGGAAGAAAACCTTTCCAATGCACACGCCAATCTCGTTCGTCGTTCTAACTTCTAACAGTAGGCAATGAGATAGGTGTTGTACCTGTAGGTGCAAATGCTTTTATACCCTTTTCTAAGGGTATATTAATTTTGACTCATAGTTTCTAACATGCCTTAATATTGCCCGTAGACCCATATTCGTAATCAGCATCGATAGTAATTTCGATCCAGCCATGTCCGTCCGTCGGCAAAAATTAGGTCTTTGAACTGGAGCTAGACAGCTGAAATTTTAACCATATACTCTCTATGGGCCCGTGATAATGAAGTTTAAGAATTTTTGAAATCCGCCTGCACACAATCTCAAAAAAAAACAAGTTTAACGAAAAGTCGAATTTTGAGCTAGCAAGCTGAAATTTTTAATATAATATGGTCCTTAGGACCCCAAAATGCTCGGGAAAAACAATTTAATCGAAAGGCCAAAGTTTGAGCTAAGAAGCTGAAATTTATCATGTTTAAAGATTTTTTAAATCCGCCCACTGACAGGCCCACAATTAAAAAAACCCGATTTTTCGAAAAATCTAAGTTTGTGCTAGAAAGCTGAATTTTGGAATATAAAGAGTTTTTCATTAAGGACTTGACAACTTCTTTTTTAAATAAAATGCAAATTACTTGAAATATCTCAAAAAAAGATTTATTGGCTTGAATTACTATCAAAATATTTATGAATGGAATTCGACTTCGTTCATATATGTCGACCACGGGAACGTATAATCGATACGTTAAACCCAATTTTCGATGACTCGGCCGCACATTTCGACCGATACGGCCGCTATTTCTCGTTCAATATTGGCTTTGAGCTTCTCTAATGTCGCCGACTTGTTGGCATAGAGCCAGCGCACAGTGTGCAATCTTGGCAATCTAGGAGAGCAAAATTGCTTCGCTTATAAAATTACAACTTTCGCCTCATTTTCTTTGTTATAATTTCATAGTAACAAAGCACAAAGATTTTTTAATATTATAGTAAGAACTAGACAACAAATAAGCAAAATATACGTAAAGGCAAAATATTGTATCAGATAACATAACATTTAAATAAAATACCTAAGTAAGATTTTTCTTATACATATTTGATTTCATATATTATATATTTTGAACTTCGGTATTTTAAAAAGCTATTTATATTAATTTAAAAATAAATGAATTATTCACTTTCGCTTAAATCAGAGTCTTCTTCTGATGATACCTATATCTGATGAGAAGTCTTCAACGAGGCTATCGGAAATGTTAGAGTCACACGGGTTTTCTTCTAATAATTCTATTATTTCTGGGGTTATTTTATTCCTTTTAGTCCTTGGAGGAGCGCGTAAACTCGCAATTAGTGGGTCCGACATAAAAAGGAGTCTATGAAGCAAATCTGTATTTGTGTCAATCCTAGATGTTTTCCTTGTAAAAAGTTCCCTGTATCTGCTATTGTGTTTATTTCGTGTCTCCTGAGCTTCTTCGGATAATTGGCCAATGGGAACAATACAGGATGATATAACATCTCTTCCATGTATTAATACTTTATGTACACTTACGGGCATTGAATACCATGAATATTTGCTAAGATATAAAGCATATGTCTGTTTTGTGTATTCATGGAATTTATCTGAATTTATTTGGAACCCAGAGTTCAAGCATTCTAATATAACATGGAACCGTTTAATGAGCTCTAAATTAATGGCCGATATTTCAGAAGATTTTTCTGGGTTCCTAAAAAATGTGCGTGCTGTATTCCCATCGTTACTGTTACCTGTTTGCTGTTTTGGCATATCTACAAGCAGCCCTAGTTCTTTTTTAAATCTGTCTTGGATCTGTTTCTTTTTTTCCGCCAGTTTTCGTTTATTTTCTGGGCCAATTACTCTCCAAGTTTTTATTTCCAATCTATAAGAAATGTTCAATAGGCATTCGAAAAAACGTATCCAAGAATGAAGAGGAGATAATCCAAATGAAAGAAAATTCGTATTGATAGTCTTTTTTGAAATGCGTCTTTGATTGTTCATTTCACTGGGCTTCGCTCCACACAAGTTACAAGTCTGTGTTGAAGCACATGACGAATAAGCATTACACACTTTACTTTATCTTACACAAAATCATTTTTGATTTTACAAGAATTTCTTCGCTATTAACCAATATCTTTGTTGGTGACAGTTTGGCAATATCGTCTTAGCTTAGCAAAAATAAATTTGATAGGATGACAATGTCTGGTCGAAAATGGTGCTGGGTTTTGCCAAATTATTTTTTTTATATCCGCCAATGTCAGTGTTCACTTGGATTGGAACCATGGATATGCTAAATAAGCTTTCGTCAGTGAGGTGCTCCTCTGAAAACTTTTGCCGGTACCTTGTCTGCTCCGCTCCATCACATCCCCATTTTATAATAATATTCAAAACACTATTTGAAGATAAATTCAAAGCCCGAAGAACTTCTTCTTGAGCCGCACATAAGCGGATAATACTCGTAGTATGATTAATAAGTGCTTGAATCTCTATTTCAGCAGATGTTTCAGTAACAAATATGCCTGCAGGGTAGCATAATTTCTTAGCAGCTTGAATCTTAGAGTATGCTGGATAGAATTTAAAGTTGTGAGTTTAAACTTGTACGCGGATGATCTTATACTGATGCGTTGAAAGACTAGCATCAGCTATTAAAGCAAGCGCCTTATCTGCTGATAGTTCCGCTGGCTTCCGGTTAAAAGATTCATAGGCTCTTTTCAAAGTCGTACCTCTTTTAGGAGAGGCAACAGAAAGCTCTTTTATAATCGCTGCCGAATCTTTTTTTCCTACACTACGAAGTTTCATTTCAGTGGCCAACGATAATTCTTCTTGACTTCTGCTTTGAAGAAGATCCCTAATTTTTCGTCTCTTAGACCAATAACTGAAGAATTGTGAGATGAACTAGGGATCGCTTCAGTCACAATTTCAGAAAACTTAATGATTGTTTTAAGCCAAAGAGAATTGTACTCTAAAAAGCGACCACGGTGCCTACCAACTTTGGCCCATTTCGCTTCAATTCTTTGGCACAGACCTCTTATTATCACTTTTACACTTTCTAATGCTTCATCAGGCAGTTCTACACTTCCAAGAATACGTAAAACAAATTCAATTATAGGGTTAAATTTATCATGGCTTAGCAAAGTGGACCAAATTTCGAAAATTGAATGATATGAGATCTCCGCAGCCATTATTAGTAAAGTAAGATACTATTTCTTTCGCAAACTTTCGCAGACGTGTTTTTGTTTTTTATGTAGGTTAAATTTCCAGCTATATAGTTTATATTGTCTGCCCTCGATATTCTGCGATATAATAAAGTAAAACTTTGGTTGAAATTTGGAAATCCTAATATATTCGCCTTAAATTACTCACAGATTTAAAAACGAAACACCGACTATAAAAATACTATTTGAAAAAAGATAACCCCGTTATTCAATGTCTACGAATAGTAGAAGAAACTAAGAAAAAAATTAAACAAATAGAACGCACCAAACAAACGCACTTGTCACGTGAAATGCAGCGACTGATTACCACTTGCTACCAGTGCATTTATGTGAAACAGCTAACGGAAACTTCTAGAGATCATTCCGTTGCTTGCACATGATTACTTAAGCAAATCATTTTGTGGTTTTATAGAAGAAGTATTTAGGTAACAAAATATAAGGTTTTAGTGAATATATTAAGCATTTCGGGAAATATGTTTTGTCCACTTAGATTGCAAAAATTGTTCACTGTGCAGCGGTTCCCAATATTTTTTAGTCGCGGAGCACTTTTTATGTGAAAAAGTCCTCGCGGAGCACTTCGTGTTGCACTTATGCTATTTTTCGCAGTTATGTATGTGTAGAAAATGCAATAACTGTTTTTTTTTTTATTTTATTAAATTCAATTAAAACAAGTGACATCAACGAAAAAAACAAAAACAATATTAATTTAAGAACATAAGGAATTCAATAATATTATAAAATTATATATACATAATGGTATTTCAATAAAACAGCTCAGAAAGTTTCTTCTAGTAAGAGTAATTCGCAGATGTATGTTGTTACAAAGGACAGAAGAATTTTTTTGGCCTTATCTGACAAAATTTTGATTTCGTGCTTCAACATACACCAGAATTCTGAAAAAGACTTCTTCGTTTCAAAATGTGCCTTTATAGAAGAATCTGATGTCAAATCAGTCAATCAAACTGCAACGATGTCAGAGAAGCTGGCTTTTCCAACGCCGCAGAGTATGGGTCTGCAACCCACATATTTTCTTTAATATATGAATGGTATTCTTCCGGAAAATAGCTGCGGAAGCTTTCGAGCAAACTTAGCAGGTGAACATGAAACTTATTTAAAATGTCGTCAGGAATACCCAAATCTATTTCCTCTTTACATTCGCTGACAATTGGGAAACTGTCTATGTTTCGATTTTTTAAAGATTTCGCCCAAAACTTGATTTTCTTTTTAAATGCTTCCACCTTATCACTGGCATCGAAAACAGTTATTGTCTTTCCTTGAAGTGATACACTGAATCATTTATTTTTTTTGAAAATCTCGGGTAGAAACGATAATTTCAAGAGCCAACGCTCATTACACAATCTGTCGCCCAAATCAAAGTTGTCGGTAATTAGGAAGGTTCTGATTTGACCCCTCATTTCGAAAAGCCGCGTCAGTGTTTTGCCGCGAGAAAGCCACCTTACTTTTGCGTGACGAAGTAAAGACGTATGTAGATTACCCACTTCATCGCACAATACATTGAATACCCTTTATTCTTAGGTCGTGATTTAATAAAGTTAATTATTTTCACGCTTTCGCCTAAGACGTATTTTAAGGAGAGTAGCATTTTTTTCTTTGAAAGTGCATGGCGGTGTAGAACGCAGTGACTACTGCTGCATTCCTTGACATTTTGTTGTATTCTTCAGACGGCACCGGACGTTTTTCCAGTCATGGCCTTGGCACCGTCTGTGCACACATCCACGCAGTTAACCCAATTGATATCATTGACAATGAAGAAATTGTCTATTAATTTAAAAATTTCAGCACCACTTGTTGTAGTTTTCAACGGCTTGCAGAAAAGCATGATATTGTGTTATTTGACACCTTAGAATAGGGTATAAAAAGTGGTCTGGGTGCGACCCGCAAGGTTCACACGACTAACTTCCCAGTGGGATCAATATGATTTATGCGATTAGTTGGAAATTTTGAAATGTGGTTAACCATGAGATATGGTTAAGAATTATTTAGGTAATATTAAAAAAGCTCTTTAATATTGTTCATGGAAATTAAATGTTGTTAATGACAGTAAAGTGTTATATACATACATATATTAATGCAACCATTGTTATGATTACGGAGACCTGTGAATTCACATGTATACCAAATAACGGAGCACAATGTAATAATGATTTGCTCAATAACAAATGACAATAAATAGTACAAATAAATGCAAATTATTTTAGTTATTTATTTACTAACAAAAAACGCCTGGACCGATTTCGCTGGAAACTTAATCAGTTCTGAGTTACGTAATTACGCTTCGAATAAACCCGGTCCCATGTCAATATAATCTTTGGTTCTCGAGATAATCGTGGCGAAAGAAAATTCCGAACGCACATACGTACATATGCACATACGTACATACGTACATACACACGGACAGACGTCTTTCTAAAAACGTTGAATTTGGATTCTTGTGACCTTGAAACGTGGAGATATGTCAAAATCCGCGATTCACAAAATCGGCCGCATTACAAGAACTTCCACTGGGAAGTTAATAACATAAAGCCAACAAAACTCATCTAATACAAATGCGGTTCTAGCGATAGGAGACTTTCTCATTATTACATAAACATATGGTTTTAGAATTGAAAATTAATTGAAATTTGTACTGGGATGAAGTCTTTCTGGTTAGCAGAAATATTTCCGCTAACCAGAGAAACGTCATCCCAGTACAAATTTCAGTTAGCGTTAGCGGATATGATTGTCTCTGGAAACGTCTCTTTCATAATTTTCATTTGTCGTGGATTCCCATAATGTTGATATTATCATGGCATACCAAATCTTTTTACACGAATTATTTTTTAGTTTGTTTGTATGTATTGATTTCTTTTAAATTAGCATTTCAAATTCAATTGCTGCGATCAAAATGACAAGTTTAGAAGCACAAAATTAACTTGTCACTAGTGTAATGGAATTTTGTAATTTTTTTTTTTTTATTTTTCCGCGGAGCACTTGGATATCCTTCGCGGAGCCCCATGTGCTCCGCGGAGCACACTTTGGGAAACGTTGGCATAGACCAATGATTTAATGTAGCCCCATAAAAAAAAGTCTAGAGGCGTTAAATCACACGATCTTGGCGCCAATAGACGGGTCCGTTTCTCGAGATAACACGTTCACCGAACTGAGATTTCAATAACTCGATTGTTGCACCCGCTCTGTGGCTTGTGGCACCGTCTTGTTGGAACCACATATCACTGATGTCCAATTCATGCAGTTCCACCATGTCTCTGTAGCGAATACTATTTTTCGTCATTCTCATTGACGAAAAAAACGGCCCAATGACGCCACCGGCATGAAAACCGCACCATACAGTGACTTTTTGCGGATGAAG
This sequence comes from Portevinia maculata, assembly GCA_949715645.1. Classification (NCBI taxonomy): domain Eukaryota; kingdom Metazoa; phylum Arthropoda; class Insecta; order Diptera; family Syrphidae; genus Portevinia; species Portevinia maculata. The sequence continues at coordinate 210,138,242 of OX454527.1, read as the reverse complement.
TGCTGTTTCGTGAAGCACATGAGGGTTCTCATCTGACCAGTAACGCATATTTTGCTTATTGACGAAGCCGTTTAACCATAAATGCGCTTCATCGCTATGATTTTGCGATGAAATTCTTCATTTTCTTCCATCATGTCCAGAGCCCAATTCGAGAACGTACGTCGCTTCATATGATCAAGTGGATTTAGTTCTTGAGTCAGATTGATCTTGTAAGGGTGTAGTTGAAGATCCTTACGTAAATTTCGCCATAATGTGGTCTGGGAGAGGCCCATTTCTTGAGAACGCCGAGAAATTGACTGATTTGCTGGTTTGCGACGCACGCCTTTTCAAAATCAACCAACACCATATGCAACCCCCTTAAGGATTCACGACGTTTTTCCATCATGATCCCTATAATTTGGATAACATCTGTGGTTGATTTACCTGCGACGAACCCACACTGGTTTTCAGATAGACGTATTACTTTCCGCATTCGGCTGTCTAGCACCCGCTCAACGATCTTCATGGTGTTTGACATCAGCTTGATTAAACTTTAATTATCAGAGTCTCGCGTATCGTCTTTTCCCTTGTACGAGAAGAAAACTTCCCTCCACTGGTTAGGCACTGGATCGCCTCTTATCAGTTTGTAGATGACAATCATAAGCCATTTGGAGCCCATGTCTTCCATACCTTTCCAGAACTCAGAGGGTATCTCGTCCGGCATGAACTGCTTTTCGGTTTTTTTTTTTTTTTTTTTTAATCTGACCGCCTTCCTAACATCTTCGCCAGTAAGGTCGGCTGCTTCTTCATTGTTAGGAACGGCTCTCGGAAAATATATCGGAGGAAATTGTTCATTTAGTAGCCCTTCACAATACTGTTGCAACTTGTGGAGTATGTTTTCGTCATCGCCAAGAAGCAGCCCTTGAGCATTGTAAATTAGCTTTGGATAACCTCCTCCTTCTCTGAGTGGCTATTTTAAAACATATTCCCAAATTTGCAGCGGTAAAAAAGATAAGCCGTCAAAAAGTCTTCTTCTACCTTAACCCTTAAAGGCGAGACTATGCTCTGTATATAAAGGTTATAACCCTCCCACCTTACTGCATACCTACTGTACTGGTCCGTCTGTGGGGTTTAACCTCAATAACAATTTCGGCAGGCATGCCGGTTTTGAATTAGTGGGCCCAATCAAATACTGCATTTGTGTCATCCAGGAGTATTTAGGGCTGTCAATCTTGTTTTCTATTTTGACACATGCATACTCCCATTGTTCATTATAGTTTGATCTTCCTTTTATGACACCGGTAATCTCCAGTCTTGTCAACCCACGGATATACATGCACATTTGCGGGACAGTTTGAAACGATAAAAATGTCGTTGGGTTCACATGAATGACAAAATTGCCTAGACGTGATTTCTCCCCTTAGTCGCCTTTTACGACAAGCACTGTTTTTGGGGGGGGGGGGGGCGCTGCAGTAATGTTCTTAGCATGTCCCTGCACAGGCTTTTGGGGCGTTTTAACATGGGCATTAAACTTATTGGTCATTAGTTAGCAAACAAGTTGTATACCAACTAGACAAAGACAATTATAAATCCACAAAGGGTAATAGGAATATGGATAGAGTATCGAAAAGTTTGCCCAAGTGGAGTGTAGGCTTTCCATATGTTTTAAGATTTTATTCAAAACCGAACATCGTACTTCTGGGCTGTTTAACCTTCAGAGAGGATTTCTGAGAACAAATTTACTGAGAAGCACGTAATCAAATAAAACTGCCTCGCACGATCTACTTAAGAACTTGACACTTTGCGAGATACCTGATTTTTAAAAATTTGTCAACTAAAAGCATGTGGAGCAAAATCTTTTCAAGGACATACATTTCTTAATTGAAATCAGGCAACACAACAATAGCTAAGGGCATTCCTCCATCAGGAATATCTAATCTACTTCCCATTATCGTTCCAATAAAAAAAATACATCGTAATATTTAAGGTCTGTCTCAACCCCTAAAACTGACCGATAACGTTGATCGATAAAATTAAAAGTGACCTCGGAGTAGACTGCGCGTCGAAGCAAATTATTCAAATGTCGAAATAAGACGATTAACGATTACATTTAAATTATGAATATTTCTTTCACTTACGTTACTTTTTGAAATTTTCTTCGAAAACAAAAACCACAAAAAAACACATTATTTATATAGTGTAACAAATAGTACGTTAAAAACACGACTTAAATACAATTCAAAGAAGGGAAAAAGATTTAATTAACTTTGTTATGATTTGTTTTTTTTAAATATTTTGTATCTTCTAAGGATTCAAAGCAAGCACATTAAAGACACAAACAAAACTTCTGACATTGAACCACTTAGTGACTATGTGTTTTCCTTTACTCGTTTATATCGTTTTTTTATGTTACAACAAAGTTCACAATGAACAAAATCAATTTCAATATTAATCACTAAATCATCAATTATTACAATTTGTGTTCTTATTATTTATTGCGAACTCGATCAAGTTGAGAAAATAAACCCGAACGACTAAATAAAACATTCATAAGTCAAGTCACCGCACCTGACAAAACATAAAACGTTACAAAAGAAATACATACTAAAAAAAAATTACACAAAACAATAAAGCAGGTAGCAAAAAAAAAAACAACCGATAGAAACGGGGAAAACTTGAAAACATGGAAAAATGTTTTTTTTCTAACTCCCCATCCCCACCTTTTGAAGAAACAACAACAAAAAGCTACAACTTGGCATGGCAGATATGCAGAAAAAATAATTCTCTCGGTGATTGTTGCACGAAAAGGCGATACTTGTACTACCATTAGCAATACCACTACTTCCATCAATATAAATGCTGCTACTAATACCAGTAAAGGTGAGTATTGTTTTTTTCTTGTTCTTTTACTGGTATTTTTTATTTTTAAATAACTCTTTTAGACAGATTGAAGAGCTTTTTTAATGGATCCAGTATGCTTTTGTAAATTTGCTTGCAGCTATGGCAGTGTCAGTGGCAGGTGTAAAAAGTGTATCTATGTGCAAAGAGTGCACTATATGCTTGTTGAAGGCAAACATAATACAATTAGAGCGGTTACAGTAATTGAACTTTGAGTTCATGTGTAGTTCACACAACCCGAACGCTCTGCACAGCTGCGGGATTTATTTTAATGGTTGGAATTTCTTCTCGAATGGAAGGTGATAAGAAATGTTGGATTGGTAGTGATGCATTTGTCTCACCTACCTAAAGTTTGGTGGTGCTACCTATGATGAAATTTAAGTCTTCTCTTTGAGCATTCCTGAGACAGTGACAGACGTGATTTGTTATCGTGAGCTAATGTTGAAATGGAGAGCGATCTAGTATGAGGCAGATGGAGGGTTGCCAAGAGATTTGTTTTCTCAAAAAATTGTTAACAAATTGGGAGATTTAGAGATCGTATTAAATTTAAGATAAAAACAAGTAAAGCTTTTTTTCTAAAGAAAAATAAAACAGAAAACAGCACCATTTTGAGCCCCAAATAAATTCGCGGCTGTAATATTAATTCCTATACGTATACTGGGCAAAAATATTAAAATACAATTTAAGGCACATTGAACTTCACTCTAATATAAGTAGAAATATGTTCGAAAATCGATTGCTTATGCTTTTAACAAACTTTGGTGAGGTTAAATAAGTATGTTAATAATTTGTCGAATTAAGTACGTAATCCATTAGAGGACCAAGTGTACCTCCGGTTGATGAAATAAATAAATAAATAAATGTAACAGAGAAAGATATTAATGCCGTGCGTGAAGCTAATGAAAGAAAATCTCAAGGACAAACTCGATTTAGAGCAAGCAGGTTACCACTTTCAATTTTTTTTTTATCTACAACATAAACGTTCAACCACCATCATGACTATCCTGATAATGGATAATGATCATGGTAACTTCTCTTAATTCAACCTCCACCAAATAAAAGGCAGGCATCATAATGCATGGATTTGTCAAGCACTTGGACTGTGGAAATTGACTTGGTAGAACATTTAGCGCAAGGATTTTGGTTTACAAGCTTACGATTTTCAATTGCTGCAAGAATAGCCAGACGATCATCAAATGAACAGTTGGAAGTCAATCAAATTGCTTACCTTCAATTTTTGTTCATTGTTGAGGATCGTTGGTCAACGCGGACAATGCAATACAGATTTCAGCTTTGGAAGTCAACAAATGCTCGATGAAGTGGGCAAGCATGCAGCTCTTCAGACGCTCTCTTGGCTGACATATGCCCTAATGTCACTTAATTATCTAGAAATAAAAAAAAAACGGCCTAAGCCCTAGCTTCTCTAACCATTTGATGGTGCGAAGTGGAAGGGACCTACAATTTTACCGAGCCCGAACGGCAAATTTGAGAAGTTTTCTCATGACATTTGATTTCTCGAATGTTTGTTAGGCGTTCGCAAGAGGTTGGGGCAGTTGAAAACACTCTAGATGTCACTTGGGCCCAGTGGGCTTTGAACTGGGGACCTTTAGACTAGTAGTAATCACTGAGTCCACACTCAATTATCTATCGAATAAAACAAATCGCTGGATCATTTGCTCAGCTTGTGTGTGTTTTATTTTGAATTCCAAATCCAAAACCTCCCACAAAACATCATTTAGTTAGACCAAAAACGTAATCACTAAAAAATGTGTTACACCTCCGACGGAGCGGCCTTTCGCCTCTTTGTTAACACATTATTCACATTAAACGCCCTCTGTGGAAAAATGCAACACTCTTGTTGATTGTAGACACAATCCACTTACTTATTAATCTCTCCTTTTTTTTCTTTACCCGGTTATATTTACAGCCTCCTACCTTTTTATGCAATACCTAGCGATATATAATTAATGTCCAAAGATTTTCCCAAAAACCAAAAAAAAATTTTAGCGATATTTTTTTTTTATAATTTGCTCACGCTAATAGTACCCTTATAAACCTAAGAACACAGCGCGAGCATTTGCATTTTTTGACAGCAAGCAGCGCCTACCAATGGCGTATTTCATTGCATGCTTTTCGGTGCTACTTTTTTTTTATACCCTAAGGGTATATTAATTTTGACGCAGTTTGTAACATACCTTAATATTGCCCGTAGACCCCTAAAAGTTACTATATATATGATCAGCATCGATAGTAATGTCGATCTAGTCATGTCCGTCCGTCCGTCCATCCGTCCGTCTGTCGGCAAAAATTAGGCTTTTTAACTGGGGGAAATTTTAACCATATACTCTCTAGGGTCCCGAAATAATCAAGTTTACGAATTTTTCAAATCCGCCCACAGACAATTAAATAAAACAATTTTATTGAAAAACCAATATTTGAGCTAGGGAGCTGAAATTTATAATATATACTCTCTAGGGGCCCTTTTGTTATTTTTTTTTATATCCGCCTACTGACAAGCCCACAATTAAATAAAACAATTTTATTGAAAAACCAAAGTTTGAGCTAGAGAGCGTTTTTTTTACAAAAGCTTCGTTTTTTTTTATAAAATCCTTTAAATGTTGTATAACAAAATATGTTCTTAACAATTCAACCATACTTAGACTTTTGTCACGCCCACTTATGAGGGATAGGAATAAGGATAGGGTATCCAACAGTTTGCCCAAGCGGACTGTCCCTGTTTTTTTTTTTTTTAAAACTCCTGACCCGACGTCGACCTAAATAGATCTATTGTACCATAGGTCAAAGAAGATTTTAGGCTAGTGCGTTTTCCACTTTTCTAGAAAATGTAATAATGCTTCTAGCAGGGGATTTCTTCAAGTCTTCATTGCTTAAGAGTTCTTTGGTTTCTGAACCACCTCTGGCTTGTTCGTCAGCGGTGCTACTTACTATTAGAACGAAATGAAGCGATAGGAAAGTGTTTTTGTGCAGTTGTAAAATTTTTCTCAAGTTGATTAAGTTGATTAAGTTTCCATGTATGTATTTGACTTACAGTAATGGACTAGGCCGGGATTTGAACGCATAATCTTCCAATCTGTAAGCGAATACCCTACTACTAAACCGTTGCAACCCACTTAAAACGGTTTTCTAGGTAACATATTTGCTACCAATTGGTATCAATATTTCCAACCAGAAACATTTCCTACACTACCACTAGCGAGTGGAAATGCATACACGTCATAAACCGTTGCACTGTCAATTATTTGGGTGCACAGTTCCTGAAGGGTAAGTAGTTCCGAGAGAGTTTGTTGAGACTTTCTATCACAACATACAAATTATGCTATATAATTTCCCTACTTATTATAGGTCAGTCTTAACATATTATTATCAAAGATATCAAAGAACACTTTGACATTAAAAGTTTTCACCATCACCCTACATTTCTTAGTTATAAGTAGTTAGTTATCCAACCTATTTGAGAATAGCTGGCGGACTAAAGTTAATTAGCCACTTTCAATAAAATAAAACCGCCATTCATAGTCAGTGGTAACCATTGATCAGTGTATCAGTTAACACCATCACGAGGAGACATTAAACTATCGCCAAATCCCACAACGAGTCTCAAATCTAAGAAATTTACTCGCTTCGCGCAAAACATGTTGTAGAGAAAGGCGATCTAAGTCTAGAGAATTTGTCGCCAGAGGTGCAATTTTTGCACCCTAAATGCGCAAGTAATGTGTAATTATTTGCTGGGCATCTTTTCGTTTTTTCATAGATTTGCACTCGTTTGGGAGGAGATTACATGAGATGATGGCTTTAATCTCACTTATATCTAATAGCTGGTCATTTGCATTCATTAGAGAGTAATCCGACCAGGCGGTGGTATTTAATTAATTGCAGCTCGTAACAACCCGGTTTCAAGGTTTTACTACCGGATACGGATATTGAACTAAATATGCTGAGGTGATGGCTTGATAGTGATTGTTGGGATATATGTCGGTGTACCAGCTCTTGACTGTCACGATATTTTCAATCGAAAGTTTGCCATTACAAAAGGTTTAAGGATACATTGGATTTGAATGCGAATTGAACATGGGATATATATTGAGAGTGAAAATATGTATCATGAAATACACTGAGTTACAAAAAAAAGTGACGCAGTCATACTTTTTGATGTGTTGTTATTATTTTGACAATATGTCGCTATGTTTTTGCAGAGCTTAAATTTAGTTAAACGGTATATCTGTGTGTCTGCTTGCATAATATATTTCCATTTTTCTTGTGATATTTGCATCATATTGAGGAAAACAGCATTTTAACCATTTTTTAATACTAAGCGCGATTTATACCAAAGTCGGCTTCAGTGATCCTGTAAATGTTTTAATAAGTTTATTATTATGAGTTAGTTTTAATTTGTTTATTTATTAGTTTTTTTTTAGTAATTTTTATGAAAAAAAAGCAATTAATTTGGGAAGAAGTCGCCAGGGCGATGACTTTGATTGAGGATGGACGAGGTGTGCGGTATGCTGGTGCTAAGATTGGAAAACAGGAGACGACGGTAAGAGCCAGGGAAACCAACTCCTTCAGCCAGCGTCAAAGCTCAGGTCGCCCAAGAGCAACATCTGCAAGGGATGATCGATATTTCGTGCTTCGAAGCCTTCGAGATCGGTTGAGCTGTCTCACAGATTTTGATCGGTTAGAGGGGCAGCTGTGGATGCGCAAACGGTGAGGCGGTGATTAGTGGAGAGTGATCTGAGAGAAAGAAGACCTGTTCGTGCACCGAGACTCACGGTACAGCACAAGCGACGTCGGATGTAATTTGATCGCCTTCCAGAAGATTGGACCGAGGCCGACTGGAGTAGAGTTATTTTTACTGATGAGTCCAGGTCTGCGCTCACCAGATGAACGTAGGAGAGTGTGGAGACGGTCAGGTGAGATATACTCTTCGGCAACAGTTGCCCAGCGGGAACATTTCTGGGGAGCAGAAATTTCCATGCGCGAAAAAACAGAGCTATGCATCGTGGAAGGATCGGTGAATTCCAGTTATTACATCAACCACATTCTGGAGGAATATGTCGTTCCATTCGCACTATTTATTTGAGAAAACTTCCTGCTGATGCAGGACAATGCTAGACCACACATTGCTAGGTGCGTTCCCAATTACTTACAAGAAGTGGAAATCGACGTGAGGGATTGGCCTGCGATGAGCCCGGACATGAATCCCATCGAACACGTTTGGGACTTGCTGGGAAAAATGATTAGGAGGCGACCTGCCCTTCTAGAGACACTTATTGAGCTCAGATCTGCTCTGATCGAGGAATGGGATAATATCCAAGGTATGCCCATGCGAATGTGAGATGTTCGGGGAGGCAATACCCACTATTAAAGAAACAAAAACTTGTTAAAAAACTAAAAAAATGTGACAAGTTGAGTTTTGAAGTTGTTGTCATTTTTTCTTATTTTATGTTTAATTTGTAAGTTAGGTATTCCTATTTTTTTAATATTTGTTTGTTACATGAATTACTTATTTTTATGTCAATAAACAAAACAGCATTAAAAAAACTTTTTTTTTTCTAACTTACTTGAAAATATTGCAAAATTTCAAACTGCGTCACTTTTTTTGTAACTCAGTGTACATAAAAGAATCTATTTTGCTATAGTCGATTCCATTGAATTGTCATCTATTCTCGCAGATACAATAATTATGGATTTATAAAAAATATATCATGACAAAATTAATTGTCTTCCTTAATAGCGTTGAAGCTCTGATCAGGATTACTCACAACACTCCCACTTCATTACATCCCTACTGGCTCGCCTGTGGGGTTCGCCGTTTTGACCTCAACGAATATTGGGAGGCCTCCCGATATCGGATCACTTCCGCATTGATTTCAATCAAATGCTGCCGTTATTAGCATTTTGTAGTCCAGCAGTTTTAAGACTTGCGTCTTTCGAGCGAAGTTGACATTCGAGCTAATTTAACACTTTGAATACTGCAAACAAACGTATAATTTTTATGTCGATCAGGCATGCCATACTTCTGTATAGGTGCGAGATATGGGCCGACGCACTGCGGCATGAGAAATACAGAAGGCAATTGGCCGCAGTACAGAGGCGCGGACCTCTACGCGTTGAAAACTCATACCGAACGGTATCGGAAGCAGCCGTCCTCGTTGTCGCGGGAGTGACCTCTATTGATATCTTAGCGGCAGAAAAAGTACGTCTACGACAAAAAGGCGGAAATTGGAGTGGAAATGTCACCAAGCTGCAATGACAAGATAGGTGGAACCGAGAGAGCAAAGGACGATGGACCGCGATTCTTATTAAAAAATTTTATAGAGTGGAATCGACGGGAACACGGAGAAGTAAATTACTACGTCATCCAATTCCTCACAGGGCACGGGTACTTCAACGGCCTCCCTTCACAGGATAGGCAAAACGAGGAGTCCAGCACGCCAGTACATATAGACTCTGAAATAGACAGCGCCAATCACACTTTCTTCGAATGCAACCGATGGCAAGCGGAACATAGCTGCAAAAATATCAACGAGTGGGCAGAACTGGAACCGAGTATCCTCTTTTATAGAAAAGATACTCAAAACAAAAAAGAGAGGGAAGACCCAAATACACTTTTGAAAGGCATAGACGTACTTAGGCCACAGAACACTTATAAGACAGTGTCCTGGTTCGGACTTAAAAAAATGGCACCGGAGATCAGTATTATCGACTCACGAATTTGCATGCACACTTGCGGGACAGTTTCAAGATGTTAAACGTCTAGCTAGACTCAAATGGATTGTTAAAATGTACAGATCTGATTGCTCCCCCTAGTCGCATTTTACGAAAGCGCTGTTTGAGGGGCGCTCCAGCGATATTTATATTCGTGCTGCTTTGGAAACATGTTGCAAATACAATGATTCCAACACAACAGCAACTGTTGCCGCGTTTCTTTGGTTAATGTATCCGCGGTCTTTGTATATACACTAGAGTGTATATACAAAGTTGCGGTTGCTCAAAAGAATCATGCTAAGCAATATGGCATACATTTTTGTGTGCAACACCAATTAATGTATGTATCCAAAGCAGCCCTGCTGTGGATGTTATCGACAGCTATCCCCAGTATTGCTGGCGATAGAATATTATAGTTATTTAACATCAAATCGAGCACTTCGGCAGATACATTTAAACCCAGTGTTGAAAACAGAAATGCATAGCCGCTCGCTATATTACTTGGGATCGTTCTTTGTCCAACAGTGGATACAATTCATAAAAAAGCCTAATAAGGTCTAATTTGGTAGATCCGGACAGAATGTGTAAAAGTTTCTCAACATGATTTTTTTTTCTTATAAAAACCTTGGTAAAAAGTGTGCCTTAAGTTTGAACGTGGTTTACGAAACATTCTTATTGAAAGAATTTGTTTTCACACCTCCAGCAACATGTTGCTAAGACTGATGATCCAATCCTTTACAGTCTTCTCTTTTAACGCCAACTTGAGCCAAAATGCAACTCCATTCCACCGCATTCTTTAACATTGTTCTTCAATGAACTCACATTTTGCGCGTCTTCTGAGAATTTTAATTAAAGACCGAAAAAGCGATCCGCGGGGAAATTGTACAAACCAACCCCAACAACATAAAAAAAAATCTCGATGGTGTTCTAATGAGATCATGCTCATGGAAGAATTTAACTTTTACCCTAGTGACAAACCCACCCTCCATTAAAATGATTGTATGTCTTTCCCCCTGTGGGAAGCCTTACAGCATTTTATTTAATAAAAATATCTCTATTCTGGATGTAACAATTCAAGGAAATTATCCTTCGAGGCATTATTCAACTACCCTCTGAACCAAGCATTAAAAAAATACCACCTGTGATTTTGGTTCAACCGCTATGAAGTTTTTTGGTATCCAAGTGTTTCCTTTTTAGACTTTTGAGTTCATGTAACTTTGTTAGTCATAGAACAAGGGGTGGCAGTCATTATTAGCATACAAACAAATTGAAAAAAAACAACAACGAACTGAAACGCAATGAAGCATTAAAAATGTTCCCTGAATTATGACAAAAAGAAAAGTCCACCCTTTTACGAGAAGAAAGACGGGAATGATGCTTCTATTATTTTTTTTTTTCGTTTTATTAGATAAAAGTATGAAACAGGAACAAAAACAGAAACAAGAACACAACGAAAACGTTAAAACAACACCAAGCACGCAGAAGTGACTTATTAGGTTTGAAAATGTAGGGACGAATAAATTTGATTTGTTAAAGTAAACTTTTACATTTTTTCTACGGATATTGTTAATTCACGCGGGTTCTGCTTAAATAAAAGGGGTGGACATTCTAGCAAGAAACGCCCCTTATTCACACGTGTACGGATATCCATGATAACGAAAATGCGCTTATTTGAGGGAAGTAGCATAAAACCCACCCCTTTGCCAGACATTCATATGTCATTCATATTGACGCAAATCAGAAGTATTCATTGAAAGCCTTACAGATTGTGCTACGAAGCCCTTAAATTAACTACAAAAACTCAGCGGAATGAAAGAAGAATTTCAGTTTCACACACAGTATAAGGGAGGAATTTATGGTTAAGAAAAAATTTAGGTTTCTGGGGTGGAAAGATTGAAAACAATTTTTTTTTGGAATTAACTTGACATGTATGTATGTCGAAAGCCTGAATACGTACAACTCTGTCGGCAGAATTATTTTCTTTCTAAATTATTCTTAGGTTGGAACGAACGAATGAACAATCGTAAACGGTATGACATTTTTGAACTGTTTGGCTGTTTTTAGGCCAATGGTAAAGGCAGCAGAGCAATCATCAACATGACCGTAATTCTATAATTAAAAACTAATATAGACGAGGCAATGCAAAGTTCTTAAGCCGTCATTAGCAGCGACTTTAATAACAGTATAAATATGATCCTTGGCCTCCATTAAACAGAACGATGCAGTGACCGTCATTGCAGCTTCACGATTCCATTGCTTACGACTTAAGTATATACTTACAAGTTAAAGCAATATTGTAAAGACTAGATTTTGATCCTAACACCTCAATTTGAGTTTGTAAAAGACGAAGCGGGACGGTGCATTTTAGTTTAGTTTAGTTTATTTCATCAAACAAAATTAGAATAACACTTTAGTGATTACTTGGTAATAATACAATATCCAGAAACAGGTGCTTCAACAAGGGGTCTTCCGCGGCTATAATCGCGCCCTGCATGACTCTTGGACTGGATGCTCTGCATGACCGCCAGAAGCAAAAGAGCAACTGAACGATAAAATTTGTTCGCTTGAAGTACACCGATTTTTTTTTCTTGAAATGTAGGAGTTTTGAAGGAGGCTACATTTCTGTCGCTTACAAAACAAGCTATACGGCATTGATGCTGGCCAGTGCTGCTAGCCCTTGATCAGGCGCGCCTTATGGCCGCTACGAGCAAAAGATAGCTTAGAACCCCTTGCCAAGAGCTTATATCAATTTGAAAATACAATTTTGCATTAAACAAAATGTTTGAACTGAACGCTGGAAGAAAAATTGCACGCAAAGTCATGACGCATTGAATCAACTCATTTTTGACTCACACTTAGGCTAGGAGCGCATATGCGATTTTTTATCGCAGCGATAGAAAAATCGTATTCGCAAAAAAAAATTACCATGCACGCACTTGTGGTTTTCTGTCGAACGATTATTTAGCCGCAAAAAAATAGAACATACTGCTTTTAATGTCAATACACACACATGCGACCAAATATCCGCTACGGCTAACAAACGGTTGATTTTAAAATTATAAATACAGAGCTACAATGCAACACTTCGCCGTGAAATCCATTTTTATACTAACAAGACTTCTATTCAAAGTCGCAAGTGTGATAAGATTCATGCCAATCCATATGTGCCATTTTAATTTGCGGCAAAAAAAATCGTTTCTAAAAATGGAGCTTGCCGCATTTTTTTAATCGCTGCGATTATTTAGTTGCATATGTGTGCATTCATGTATAAAACCAAGGGGGTGAAAACCGCAAGTGCGTGCATACCAACATCTTGTTGCGACAACGATTTTTGTATATTGCTTGAAGTTGATATGAGGCATTTATTTTGGCGACAATCGCGTCGCGCTTAAAATGGAACAAATCGCGGGATAATAAACGCTGCGATTTGTAGATGTTATGTGCGCGCATTCACATTGAAATGTGTGTGCTACATTTTTGGCGACTAAGCAGTCGTGCAATTGAAATCGCATATGCGCTCCTACACTTAATCGTTTTCTTCAACGCACATGGGCGATCGCAAATGGGGCGAGTTTATAAAAATCCGAACGCTCGTGAGCGTGAGGCAAACTAAAAATCTACAAAGACAATGTTCATTTCAAAGCTTATTGCTCTTGAACAGCTCATGAGTGTGCGTTTCCCTAATCTGGTTAAAATACACAAACATATACCGGTGACCACAAGCATAATCTCTCGCTTGTAGGCTTGGTATAAGTGGGTATGCACAGTCAGTTAAACACGAACTTAAAATGGAATTATTCGAAACAAAAAGTGACCATCACCAGTGACTTGTAATTGAAGTGCGATTCAGGTTTGCAATATTGTTTTGCATGTCCCCCAGACGCATTGCACTGTTTATGAGGGATGCGTTGCGAAATCACAAGTAGATGCTTGGGGTAACTGCTTGTTTAGAGTAGGTGCAAGGTCAAATTGTTAAAAATAGGACCAATGGAAAGTTAAATAATGCCAAATAGGGCCTATTTCTAAACTAAATTTTGATGTTTTTTTTAGCATATAATTTATAACGAACTTCGGGTATATCGAACTAATTTGGTCGATCTCTTCGAGTTCGTTATTAGCGGACACTACTGTATTTGTCCAAGTATAATGTCCGCTTCCAATTAATGTTTTTTTTTTTTGTACATTGAAAAACATTGAAAATGCAAAGTAGTAAAGTCTCTCAGACGCTCGATTGTATTTGATTTCTGTTTGACATTTTGGATAACGAACTACGAGTACAGGCCGATAAGCAAAATTAAAAAAAAAGCTACAGTCCGCTTGGGTGATCTGTTGTCAGTGTTGCCGATGACACTTTCCTAAATGTCCCAAAATTCGATGCTAAATTACCCGAATTGGGGAAGAACAAAGATCCAGTTCCCACACAACTATCTGGTAAAAAAAGAGGTTTTAATAGAAAATCGATAAATTTTATTTATTTATTTTTATTCAGTCATTGTTTTTTGCCATATCTTTGCTTCTAACATCTTCTTTGATGGATCAAATTTCAAACTACCCCCTATTTTTTAATTCCTTCTCTTGTCATCAGTATGTAGGCGATTTCTGTTTTCAGTTTTTATGTTTTTTAGTTCACTGAATTTTCTTTCAACTAGTGCGTTTGCAAAAGGCAATACAAATAAAAGGCAGATGACAAATTTTAAATTTAGAAACTGTCCATGTAACGCATTGTTTTTAAGTCTAGACACCTTACCCCATTAGTTTGCAGAACTATTTTTTTCGTCAAGCATATGTCGAACAAAATCCAACATAGCGTGGGATCGCCACTCGTCACCCAGTTTTTGAAATGTCACAAACTTTTCAAGCCCTGGAAATCGCTACAGCACAGGCATCATTGATTTTGTGTTGAACTGCTGAGTTCTGATGGATTAACAATAGAAATAATAGAAAACAATGTATCCTTAAAATCTAATCTCTTTGAAATGTCCGACGTCAATTCAATGTAAAAATCTTTGCATGTTTTATAGAAACTTGAAATAGCTGAAAACTGAACGAAAATGTACTCTTTCGTCCATTTTTTTTATTAAAATCATCAAACCGTTAATGTATCGTCCTTAGATTAAGTACTAAATACTAAAATGTTAAAATCCCCGCATTTTCCAAGCATAATGCCAATCCCCTCATAATCCCCATGAGTTGAGGTACCCCGCAGATTGGGGAATTCCCCACAAATTGGCAACCTTGCCTGATGTATAACCTATTCCTATTAATAATCGGGTGGGTAAAAACCTAAGTATGGTTGAACTGTTAAGAAGGATATGGTTAACATATTTTGTTGTACAGCATTCAAAGGGTTTCATCGAACAAAACAAAGTTTTTGTCATAAAGTTGGTTGACCATATTAAAATGATTAATAAAGCACATAAAAACATCCAAACACCGTGGAAACTTTGAAATAGAGGGATTGTCCAAAAACAAATCAAAATCATTAATGAATTTGGGTAAGACTTTTTGCAATTAACAAGTGAATGGAAAATGAAGGTTTGTTCGCATAACCGAAATCACTTCCACCTGATTTCAGTCAAGGAAATCTAAAAATTTGGAGATAAAATTGGTTGTTTTTATCGCAAAGTATTATAGCTAGGGAAAAACGAAATAATAATAAATTTTTTAGGTACAATTATTGATGCAACTGCCTAAAATCAATCAAATCAAAATAAATGTCCCTAAAGAATTTAAAAAAAAATATCGGTGCGCATTGTTTTTCCTCATATAAGTTTGTCTATTTTAGGCTAAAATATTTTTCAAATTTGACTCCAACCTCATAGAAAAGCTGGCAACAGTGCTTACACCGGGTCTTCTCCTTTCTTTATCGCGCTCCGTCTTTAACGCAATCCTACTGGTCCACCTATGGATTTATACTTTACAACTCTATTTCATCAACGCTGACCCTTCGCAATTAACGAAGACCTAATATATTCTATCTACCGACCCCCGCACCACTCTAATAAATTCAAATCTTACTGTTTTCAATTTTTAACGCAACTCCACGCCTTTAATTTAATCTCTTTCAACATTCTTAGTTGTTTAACCTTATTTAAGCTTGAATTAAGCCAAATAAATAGGAGTTCTGGCCCAACTGAAAATAAAGGAAGCTTATATCCTTTTGCAAAACGGACAAGTTGGTTTAAAAATTGGGGGCCTTTTTAAAGCTTTTACAAAGACGACTTCTTAAGCCGTTTTTAATAACGTTTAAATATGCCAATTTTAAACTAAGACGCAAACCCAAAACAATGCCAAGCTCAACATTTGTTTGAAGCTTGAGAGCAGCATTGAAAATAAAGGCGAACTACACAAAACGATGCCGTATGACTCTGAAAAACGTCATACATGAACGGACAAGCATTAAAATTGTAGAGTCAACAAATTGAATTTAAAGATGAGGTACTCGTACATTTTAGGAGAGAAAAGCGCAAGTCTCAAGATCTAGTATATTGACTAGCTTTGAAGTAAAAGTGGAGCGGTGTTTGGGGAATGTTTAAGAAAACAACGTCTCATAAGTTTAACTTTACATCAAAGCTTAATGCTTGGCAAACACTTGAAAACTAACATGAAGTATCTCAAGGCTAACATGGAACTCTTAAAAATCTGCACTTAAGTCTAATGGGGAATGAGGCAGATTTTAAGAAAGTCTAGGAAGCGTGGCTGGGTCTATAAAAGAGGTTTTGAGACTATCTTTGCCAGCGGGTTGCAACAGGTGCAGTAGTCGAAAAGCATGTAATGAAATACGATATTGCCAGGTGCTGTTTGCTGTTAAAAACACAAATGCTTACGCTGTTACAAAAGAAAAAAAAACCTCTTTAGCAAAAGCAAATTATAAAAAAAAAAAAAAAAAAGTGGAGGTCGAATAAGTTTTATTTATTAGAGTCCTTTTTTATCTGCTTAAAGAAAAAGCGACAGACTCCAAAGTGCATCAGCCATCGTTAGTCAGGATCAAACGTCTCTTGAACGAGCACTAAATGTATGGGTGGACGTTTTGGAGGGGAACGGGTATAGTATTAGCCCGAAAATAAAAACAGAATACTTGTGCTGACCGTTCTCTAATCCACTATGACCTATTCCAGACGTTTATATGAATGGAAGCGTGATTTCCAAGTGCGAAAAGTTCAAATATCTAAGGTCTATGATAGATGTATCGGGAAGCAAGCTGCGATGACGTCATTAAGCAGTAAGCCTTGGGTGGATGAAGTGGCGGGAAAACTCAGAAATCTTCTGTGAGCGAAAAATGCTCCTAAGCTGAGAGGAAGGCTCTATACCACAGTTGTGCGCCCGGCGATCACATACGGTTCACAATGTTGGACAGCGTACAAAACGTATGAGAGCAAATTAACGGTAGCTGAGATGAAAATGCTTCGCATGACAGCGGTAGTAAAAAAGACTGATCGGGTAAGTAGTCCCAAGTTCCTAGGAAGCCTTCACGTCAAAGAACCTATCTCGAAAAAATTGGAGCGCGATCGGTTCAGTTGGTACTGGCATGTTCAAAGGAGAGATCCTACGAACCCTGTGAATTAGGCAATAAACGTTTCCATACAATCGCGAAAGAGAGGCAGGCCTAATAATTCCTGGATCACACAAATGCTGAATTGGCCTCAGTTACAAGGTCATTCAAAATCGGGGGACTTTCGTTTTTTTCTAAGGTCGAACTTCACATGCGGACCAGCAGAGATGCGGTTTAGTTGGAGGGTTATAATCCATTTAGTCCTGATCATAGCCCCACCACCATTAAGGAAGAAGCAGACGGCTTGCGTAGGATCTCTCGTTTGAATATGACAGTTCCAAATTAACTAAGCCGTTCGTGCTTCATTTTCTTTAAGTTACGTGCCCTTTTTCTATAATTAGCGTGCGCTAAAGGGATTTTGTTATTTTTCTGTAATTGATACGGTACCCTTATAATGTTGCCACAGCTCAAGCATTTTTGTTGCCGCAAGCCGCACCCAGCAAATGATTCATTGCATGTTTTTAGGTGCTGCTTACTACATGAAATAATAGGAGGATAGGAAAGAAGTTTTTGGTGCGATAGGGTTTTTTCTCCACAGGTGGCGCCTTAATTGCTTAAGTTAGATTTGAATTGATGTGTGTATTCAATTATACAGCGCATGGCCTTGGTCGGGATTCAAACACACGACCTACCAATCACTTTGTGAATACAATCCCATCGCACCATTGCCACCCGCAATTACGATTTCGAGACGTGCATGCTTCCATTTTTAATTATTGTTGGATCTTCATTTTACCACACTGGTGATCTCCGGTCGTGTCAACCCACGAATGTGCATGCACACGTGCGGGACAGTTTCAAGTGCAAATATGTCGCTACTTCACATGAATTGTAAGACTACATAGATGTGAACTTTCCCCCAAGTCGCCTTTAACGAAGAGCGATGTTTTTTGGAGGCGCCGCAGTGATATTCTTAGCCCTTTCCTACACGGGCAACATTGTGAATGCTTTAACTAATTTTTAAAAATGTATCTCATGTAGTATGCGTTAAAGCTATCAGCATCTGGTAAATAAATATCACGGCTAAGGGCACGGAGTGAGAAATAACGAGAACTTTGAACTTGTTAATTGAAAAAAAAACTGACTGCATAATGTAAACATCCAACAAGTGTAACGATGTAAAAATAAAATTAATAGCATCTCAGCAAGGCATCTTCCACTATGTATTCACGGTCGATACCTGTGAAGTGAATTAACAAACCGTATCGTTACTAATGATGTCTTCGTTTCGATATTCATTATCCAATGAAGAAATGAAGAAATCCACATGCAACAGAAGGCAACGATTCAGATCCTCCAGTGCGAAGAAGTATTTTTATTTTTATTTTGGGAGAATACGCCCTCTCAAACTTGATTAGTTCAGAAATGTGTGTCAGTGCTTTACTGACATCGTAGATACATCTTAAATCTCACTAGAAATAATGGATAACTATCACTTCAAGATGTGCAATACCCCTAAATCGGGGACCGCACTTAAACCACAAAAAGGCTTTAACAATTTTAATTCTTCCCTTTTGTTAAGTAAATCCCTCAAGGAAAACAACATTGTCATTAAAATTAAGCTTTTTACAACAAATTAAAAAACATTTAACAACATTTTTTAGTAACACTTTTCCCTCTTTTAAATCCAAATTAATCAAAGTTAAACAAAAATTAAAACCATACCTTGTACCAATAATAAATCCAGAAATGCAAATAATCATTTTTAATTTCGTTTAGATGTAATCCAATCGATACAATAAATTTGTGTATTAGTTTTTTTATGTGTTTTATAAAAATTAGTTTAGAATAATTTCCATGGTGCGTGTTTCATGTGTATACAAAAGTGTGCAATTAAAAAAAAATATTTATGTATCTGATGATTATTTAAACACAAGTAATGAACAAGCAAAAACTAATCAGAAAGTAAACAAAATCAACTACAAAGAATGATGATTTATGAACACGAAAAAAAGTATTATCACTAGCAACATTTCAATTGTGCACAATAATTACTTCATAAACATTGGAAATAGCAGCATTTTGTTGTTGTTTATATTAATGGTGTACTTTTCGTTTATTTAAATTTAATTAGGCTCAATCACTTTGTCAATAATTGTACAATATTAAATAATCATTTTCACTAGCAACATGTTGCAATGACAATTTTATTTGCTTCAATAACTTGGGGACGACAGGTAGAACGAACGAATGAAAATTCAAAGCATACACTACTAACCGTATCGAGTGCTACTTTATAACTGTTCGCAGCGGTACAGAGGCTTGTTGGGCATAACCTGAAACACCAAAGTGCACACCAGAAGAACCAAACCAAACAATGTGTGTAGGTATATACAAAAGAGACAAAAAAAAACACTGCGTCCCAATCCACCCCAAAAATGATAATACATGAAAACTGAAAAATGAAGGAAGCAGCGACAAATACAACACACAAATACAATCGAGAATCTACACCAGAGGGAGCCGAGGCATAGGTTTTGTTTTTTTATTCCTGGGTGCCGTACATGTGAAAAGGATAGACGAAGGATAAACATATGCTGGGGGTTTGGTTCGCCCCCGTCGTTCTTGTTTTTTTTTTTTTTTTGGGGATGCCATAATGTTGCTCAGGCAAAGTGGTTTAAGATGTTTACGAGGCGACGCACGCACGGTTTCTAGGATAATCCTAATTAAATTCTTGAGTGGGAGTACGATACCAAGAAACGGTGCTGTATTTCCATGAGATTGCGTATCTTTAATGGAGCTTTTCATTGGCAAGTGATTGTGATGAATATAGGTATCCTAAGATAGTCAAGGATGATAGGGAACAAATGTTTTTGTCGTCGTGAGTTGATATGTAGTATAAGCTCGGAGGAAATTTATGGCGGCTCCTACAAAAGTAACAATCTTTAAAGCGACGACATACAGTTTAAGATTCATTTTGTTTAATGTCCAAAGTATAAAACTGACTTTAACTAAGGGTGCTAGAAAAGTTAAGACACTTAAACACACCTTCCAAGTTTATGTTCTTATTGAAACTTTGTGTGTAAACGTTTGCAGATTTCCCAATGCATATTTTGACACTCTTTCAAAAACATGCTTCAGTTTTTATGTCAGAGCTGTAGGATTCGAAAGTGAAATTCACAAGTTAAAAAAATGAGCCAACGTTATTTTATTCCATAGCTTTAAGATATTTACCCGAGCAGGGATGGGCTTAGAATAGTAGTGCAGCGCCCGACTTAATAGGAAAAGCAAATCTGCGTAATTTTAACATTCAGGAGAGCATAGCTACACATTTAAGATCTTCAATGGATTAGAAATTACATTTTGGACCGTTAAATTTAAGATATTTTGACAGTTTCAAATCTGCAAATATCTGTTCTGTCCCCGACTCTCATTCTCATATTTATAAATGATCTCTTATTTGCTACTTCTAATGCACTCCTTCGCTGATGACAGTACCCTCAGCTTCTCATATTCGTTTCTTGGGTCACGCCGCTCATCTTCGGGTGTGGAACGGGAATGGCAACGTAAGTTAAGCTTATTGAATTACGATAATAACAGCATAACTCAGTGGGGTATAACCAATAGAGTACAATTTAATGCTTCTAAAACGCAATGCTGTTTTCTGTCATTAAAGCAAAACCCACACACTCTGACATTATCCATCAATTCTTCCATCGCTGAAACGAAAAGACTTTCCATTCCGGGTATGTATGACCTTCGTTGGAATGACCACATATTCGATGTCGCCAAGAACGTTGCGAAATATCTAGGCTTCCTTAAACGATGTAAGAAATATTTCACCCCTTCTCATCTGGGTACAATTTATAATGCGTGTATCTGCCCGAAACTCGAGTACAACGCTCATATCTGGTCTGGTGCCCCAATAACTTATTTGGAGCTACTTGACAGGATCCAAAAACGCGCGATAAAACTCACTGGCGGCCGAGACATCGCGAGATCGATCGACTCTTTTAGTCATCGTCGTAATGTCTCCTGTCATTCGTTATTTTATCGTTATTTCCACCATAAGTGCTCAAACGAAATAGCCAGTTGCATTTCACCCCTTGAACGTGTATAAGAAGGACGAACTTGAGGCGGGAAAACTTCCTCCTCCTTCTCCTCACCCTGAACTCTTACGATGAGCCATCTACCTCGTTCCCTTCGCTGGAGGACGATGAATCCGCCGATCGTGCGGCAACTGCAAAATCGTCACGCTCCGTAAGCGATATCCAATTGGATATGGAGGCCGACGATTGCCTTGATAGGGTTCTTCTGAGTGAAATTGAACTTCTCAGTTCGTCTTCGGAATTGGAAGGACTAAATAACACCGTGGTGGAGGTGCCTCCGGATTGTAGGGACAATGCTGCAGTTAATCCAGATTAACCTCCAACACTCAATCAAGGATTCGGCCGTTCTTATTCTTCGCCTTTCTAAAGGCGGGGAAGATGTCGTCTTGATCCAAGAACCATGAATTGTACACAACCTGGTTCAAGGACTCAAGACTCCTGGATATTACTCACTGTATGTGACCGACAAAGATAAACCAAGATCGTGCATACTAGTGAAAAGAAATCGATGCCAACCAGATCACTCTGGTTGGCATCGGCATATCTCGCCCACGACCACGTGGGGCCTCTCCCTGGTGATAACCTGGAGAGACTGATCGAAGAAGCAAGGAAGCAGAAGGCGGAACTCATAATCGTTTGCGATGCTAACGCACATCACACCGTATGGGGCAGCTCGGTTATCAACAACAGGGGTGAGTCACTTTTTGATGTAACATAGGTAATGAACCCACTTTCATTACCAAAAATCGACAAGAAGTCCTTGACATTACTCTTGTCTCCGATAACATCAACGACATGATAACGGGTTGGAAGGTCTCGGCTGATCACTCCTTCTCTGATCACCGTTATCTTCAATTCAACCTCAATGTTGATCCTCCCTGCCAACCTAGTTTCCGCAATCCTCGAAAAACCAATTGGCCCAAATACAGAGAAACTCTTTGCGAACTAGTTACCTCTGAACTTTTAAGTCCATCCTGCAACTTTTCCGAGCTTGGCTGCAAGGTCGATGAGCTCACCTCGCCTCTCAATAAAGCGATGTCCGCTTCCTGTCCCCTCATACGACCTAGGGGAAAGCGAAAACCATACTGGTGGAACCAGGAATTGGGACCACTCAGAAATAATTGCAGGAAACTCCTCAATCGCGCCAAAAACTCGAGATCACTTACTAACTGGGACTCCTATTAGGAAGCCCTCAAACTATACAAAAAAGAGCTAAGGAAAGCCAAAAGATCATCCTGGAGACTCTTCTGTGGCAAAATAGAAGAATTCTCTGAGGCATCAAGGCTAAGAAAAATCCTAGCTTCAAATCCAACCATGCCCAGCTGTCTAAAGAAAGCTGATGGATCTTGGACGACATCTAGCGAGGAATCGTTCAATCTGCTACTTGATACTCACTTCCCAGGTAGCTCCAACAGTACCGGTTACACTGATCTGAATAGATCACTGGCACAGGTGACTCATTCTCAAGGTCTGAATACAAGGGACAAGCTGCTTTGGGCACTAAATAGCTTCAAGCCCTTCAAGTCTGCAGGACCAGACGGTAAGTCAGTTGAAACCGCCCTACACTCCCTGGTACGCACTATTGAATACTCCCTTCATCACAAGGAGTACACTATGGTTGCTTTTCTGGATATAGAAGGCGCCTTTAACAATGTGGGTACATCTGCAATCACAGATGCACTGACAGCACTGAATGTGGAGGGGTCGCTTGGTGAATTGATCAATCTACTGCTCGCAAGTCGGATTATCAACTCAAAACTGGGCGTTTCATATGCCAGGAGGTCTGTCAGTAAAGGCACGCCGCAAAGCGGGGTCCTTTCCCCCCTTCTCTGGAATTTGGTGGTGAATGAACTACTGATATACCTGGAAGGGGTGGGCTGCAGGGTGATTGCATATGCGGATGACATTGCTATAGCCGTCTCCGGAAAGTACCTTAATACTATAAAAGAACTCATGCAAAACGCTCTCAACAAAACAGAATTAATCCTCTTCTCCAGGAAACACAAGATTCCGCAAATCGACCCACCCTCTACTGGTGGTATAAGATTAGTATTTTCTGACGAAGCTAAGTTCTTGGGTCTTATCTTCGATAGGAAGTTAAGCTGGAAACATAACATACAAGAAAGGGTAAAAAAGCCGCAGTGGCACTTTTCTCTTGCAAAAAAGCCATTGGCAACAAGTGGGGTCTACAACCCCGCATAACTCATTGGCTATATGTATCGGTCGTAAGACCGATTCTCACATATGGGGTTGCTGTCTGGTGGACTGCCCTAAGTAAAGCTATAAACTGTGCTAAGCTGGGCAAAGTCCAACGCACAGCAGGTTTGTGCATAAGCGGAGCACTCCGTACCACCCCCTCAGCAGCACTAGATATCCTGCTACATCTGTTACCCCTCGACATTTTTAGTAGGCAAACAGCAGCCTGTTCTGCTGTCCGCCTTAAGGCTACCTCGCAGTGGGTTAACAATAATATTGGCCACACCATCATTCTGGACTCATTTGAGTCTCTACCAGGAAACATAGACTACACGATACCCCAATTACAGTTCGGAAAGAACTTTCAAGTCACTATTCCTTCCAGATTATTTTGGGTGGACGCTGAATTTGAGGAAGATAAAGCGATCCACTTCTACACCGATGGATCAAAAACTAGTGACGGGGTTGGTGGCGGCGTTTTATCCGAAAGGCTAGATCTGAGTCTCTCTTTCCGTCTTCCTAATCACTGTAGCGTATTCCAGGCGGAGATTATGGCGATAAAAGCCGTGACGTGGCTGAAGAGAAATGTGATATCCACAATGGATATCCGTATCTTCTCGGACACACAGGCCGCGATCAAGTCCGTGGATTCAGTATCTTTAAATTTCATTGCAGCCCTCGACTGCCGTTCATCTCTTATGGAGATGGCGGAGCAGTTTAACATTCACCTCTGTTGGGTGCCGGGGCATAGAGATATTCCAGGAAACTGCAGGGCTGATGAACTCGCCAAAAAGGGAACCAAACTCCCCCTTTTACCTGAAAAGGGTTCTCTGGGTATCCCAATCGCTACCTGCAAACTTTTATTCAAGCTATCTGCAATCGAGAGAACAAACCTTAGGTGGACAAGTAGTAATACATGTCTAGCGACTAAGCACATCTGGCCAAAGCTGGACCTGCGACGCTCTAAGAGTCTGATCTCACTAAACCGACTGCATATTAGCTCCACTATATGTAGGTGCCATTACAGGGCACTGTCTGATAGGCAAGCACGCATCGAGGCTTGGCGTTTATTTGAACGATTTCTGTAGAAGTTGCTTCGATAAGGAGGAGGAGGAGACTATACTTCACCTTCTCTGCACATGTCCAGCTCTCTCCCATAATAGAAATCTTTATCTGGGAGATTTCTTGCTTAATAATCTTAACGACTTGGCTAACGCTGACGTTAGAAGTCTATCGCGCTTCATAAGAAGCTCTAAATGGTTTAACTAGTAGTGGGGAAACTCATTGCAGATTTGAGAAAGAAACCAATTGTGGTGCAAACTGAAATACAAAAATTACAAAAAAAATGAACAAGAAAAATTATATAAAAAAACTAATGTTATGAAGTCACGCTGTAAAAAAAATTAATGAGAAATAGAAAAAAAATTAGTAAAGCAGGTTTTTTGGGTCGCATTGCATATAATATACACTTGAACTAATAAAATAAAAAAATGCTGTTAATGGTTTGAAGTTTTTTTTTGTTCCCTTTTGCAGAAATCATATAATATTACTTTATATTTTTTTTTTAAATTATTGAAGATTGTCATATTTTTTTTTGTGTTGGGAATTCGCTGGAAGAAAAATAATCGAAAGACATTGCAGAGCTAGTACGCGAGGGATGCTTCTGCAATAGTGAGAGACTTTAACCCATCTAAAAAACTCCCGGGGGACTGACATTCGCCATCCCGAATGAGATTGCACCTAGTCGACGACTAATCGGCAATTTAATTTTGAACTACATATTTGTTGATTTTAACAGATAAATCCGCAGTTTGTCGGATTTCTAAACTTTTTTCTTGTTTGAAATCAATACCTGATTTCTTATCCCTAGCTACTAACTCTTATACTCGTAGATCAAGAGGTTTTACCCGTCTCAATCTCCTGATTGCATTGTCATTATTTAATAGTTCTGTTATTTCTGTGTTTACGTGGTTGAGAAGCCTACTTCTATGCATTTGAGCAACTTTCTTATTTTATATTGTCATATTTATTACTTAAAAATTTATTTTGACATTATTTATTTCTTATTTTGTTACTTCCTCTAAAAATGATAAATGTTAAAATAAACTGAATTTCAGAAAAACACTAATTGCTTAATTTATTTTAATTTTCTTATTATCCCGCTTTTACAATCAAAAGTAGTTGCTTTATTTTAAAAAATCGCGCGATTTTTAAAATAAAGCATCTACTTTTGATTGTAAAGGCGGGATAATAAGAAACGGGATTATAAAAAACGGGATTATAAGAGGCGGGATTTTAAAAGACGGGATTTTAAAAAAACGGGATTATAAAAAGCGGGATTATAAAAAGCGGGATTATAATAGCGAGATTTTAAGAATCGGGATTATAAAAAGCGGGATATCGAACCCGACCCTTCCAAGCCAAGTCTCCGGCCCGAAAAGTTTTTGAATTCAACTCGGAGGGACACGGCAGGTGGTAAAGAAAAATCTCTGTAATTGAGCACACAAATATAAGCGCCTTTCTTGAGGCTTTCTAGTCATAAGTGCTTTCGGGAGAGGTTTGTTTTTCAGGCCCAAGTCCATCTAAGACTTAAGTGCTACGAATACGAATACGGATTAACAATAGCTAAGCCACTGCCCTCAGCAACTTGTCATTAAATAGATACTTTCTCTTTCTTCAATACAGTCCTTGTATGACTCAACTTTGAAAATGGTTATGGAAAGAACAATCGAACCCTTGGATAATGGCTGATCCCCACATTCAGAGAATAAAGGTCTACACTTCTGACTTAAATACTTTGTTGCAAACTCACTCCCCGTCGCCAATATACTTATTAGGGGATTAAACTATTTTGAACTACGTAGCTACCACATTAAGCACATCCTTTCCCGGCTCCCCATATTAACCCTTTTTCCAGAAGCTAACCCGAAAACGATAAAATTATATTTATCTTCAGGGTTCTCACATCCTCCCATAGTTGAGCATACATAAAACGTTGGAAATAGTGTCCTTTCTCTGCAAATGCAAGGATAAGGCGATTATACGCTGACACACAATGGCATAGATCACAGTCGTAAATGCCTTCTCTTTGTGAATTATAGCCATCCCTTGGAAATTGTGTTTATGAATCATGAGCAAAATTCCATAGTACCTACTTGTCCAGGATATGAAATGAAAATAATCCTTCCAAAATGATAAATGACTTTGTGGACGCATATTGCGTAGGTATGTGCTTTATTTCGGGTTATTTAACACTCAATCCGAAATAAGAAACTATTTCAAAAACGTGTGCTCATCTATCGTCCTATCTCTAAGTCAATTCTGCTCAAAACAGTCAGACTAAAAAGGACATTGATAAGTATAAGCCACATCCGTTTAAAAACAGTTTTTGTTGACGCACTCTGTTTATTAGCGGGTACACATTCCTTTAATTATTATTCCTCCCCTCAACTCACACCTGAGTGCTAACTGTGAGGATATTATTATTTTTTTTAATTTAGCCATGCAATAAGAATTTCCATCCAAGCGTTAATTTTAAAACTTCTAAGGAAACACACCAAACCGGGATAGGTTTATACATAACTATCCCTATCTAGGGTCATGTGAAATGTGAGGTACTGCTGGTGCAGTGCGGTTGGCAGGAGCAGGAGCTGTATATTTGTAACAATTAACATCTCACTTGCTACAGGGAGCGGAGCTGACGTTTAAGATGCGAAACATTACTCTTCGATGTGGCCGAGTTCATTTGCACCTTTCCCCTTGAGTTGTTGGAGTATGGTTGGATGGATAATAGTTCAACCACCACAGATGAACTTTTGTTGGTTCTTTAATTTTTTTTCATCCTTTTCTATCCAACATTTTTGCAGAAGGATATCGTCGTGTTGATGAATTATATACGAATACAAGAGCTGCAAAGTGAAGGAGAGAAGCAGAAAATACCACAAAACCAGCATTCAAATGCTGTGGTTGGTGGGAGCTGCATTTTTTTGAATCAAGTGTTGCCATTCGATCTTAGCAAATTTGGGTCATTCTGTTGTTATATACATTTTATAACACAAGTTACTTACCTAAGCCGCTTTATATTAATTTTGTGAGATTTATTTTAATGCTGTGATCTAGGAGTTTTAAGGAATGCTTTTTTTAACGGTTTCGACACGTGCATAAATCCCTTTTCATTTTTTAGTTTCTTACTAATATTATGGAAGTAAATACTGCGTACTTTCCTGGTAGCGAAGTCCAGCCAGTAGTGGCCCAGGCACTCATTCGCTACTGCCAGAAAAGTAATCTCTATTAAATCATCGGTCGCGATGCTAACGCGCACAGAAAAGTATGGGGGCAGCAGCAAACAGTTCTTGTTATAAAGGGTCTTTCATTAAGGACTTGACAGCTTCTTTTTTTAATAAAACGCAAACTACTTGAGATATCTAAAAAAAAAATTATTGGCTTAAATTGCTATCAAAACATTTATGAATGGAATTACTTCGTTCATATGTCCAACGTTTGCAGCGGTCGATACGTTGAACCCAATTTTCGATGACTCGGCCGCACATTTCGACCGATACTTCTCGTTCAATATTGGCTCTGAGCTCATCTAACGTCGTCGGTTTGTTGGCATACACCAATTACTTAATGTAGAAAATATCTTTCGGGTGACGCTTACGTTCTAGTATTATCAAGATGCTCGCTTTAATGTTCCAATTGAGCATAACGTAAACACACGAAGACAGGCACGAGGTTTACTTCATATACCTCCTTTCAACAATATCTACGACAGAAGGCAACTGCAATATGCAGTTGCGGAAGTTATCAATGACTTACCACATGAGCTAAAAAATATTGTTAACTTTAAAAAGCGTAAACAAAAATTAAAGAATCATAACCCTCGTACACTAAGAGAACACACATCTTTCTGATGTTCGATTTTAATATGTTTTGTTATGTCCCGGGAAATGAACTAGTGCTAATGGTATCTACGGCATAATTTTGTATATATTGTTTTTTATGAATAACCGCCTGCAGACAAACCTACTGGCTTAATTAACTGGACAATTTAAAATATGTATTGATAATATTTTTTTTATTTTATTTTTATTTTATTTTATTTATTATAGCCCCTTACAGACAGGTGAATTGTATCCTACTTTATGTAGAGATAGTGCGCAGATAAATCATTTAAAAAAAAAAATAAAAAAAAATAAATATATTTTCATACCGACATAAAGGATAGCGCACGTTGCATTTGTTGTAGATTTTTTAACATTCATTATGCGAATTCGGGTAAATCAATACTGTACAATTAGGAAACAATTCCAATTCAGACTTTGGCAAAGCGCACATCCTTTTACATTACCTCTGTGTGAATTCAGTGAATTCCATGTATGCCAGGTTTACATTTATTCATTTCTTATTCAACAATGTTATGTAATTCTTTAACCGACGAATTACTTAAAAATAAATAAGGCTACTTACTTTGCCACAAGAGACCAAAGTAACAGTTTTAAGATTTATCTTTGTACATACCTGAAAATAAAAATAAAAATAATGATTATACATTAAATTTGTTTGTATATGTAAATTTAATTTTTAAAACAATAAATAATTCATTTGAAGCTTTTAAAGACTGCAAACTTTCTTCCAAGATTTTAAAAGGTATCTGTGACTTGAGGGTGGAAAAACTTTATCAGAGTATCATACTTAATTACGAGTATAAAGGCGAACATTTCAAGTTCATGAGGTGGTTTTATAGTTTAGAATGATGTTATTGTCCTCGTCCCACTTCAACAGGGCCTTATTGACAGCCTTCTCATAAGAACGATACATTGTTGTTTCCAACACATATAATTTTATGTATTTGCAGCATGTATTCAAAGCAGCCCTCCTGTGGATGTTATCGGCAGCTATCCCCAGTATTTCTGGCGATACAATGTTGTTGTTGGTTAACGTGCAAGTTCGAGCACTCCTGTGGATACGTTTCTCAAAGAAACGCCCCTATTATCGGCGAATGTTGTTTTTGTTTTATCGTGCAAACTCGAACATTCTGGATATACATTTCACTAAGGCTGAAAACGCACCCGATAAAGCAAAACGTGTTTTTTTTGTTTCGTGAAACAAGAGAGCATTGTTTTTTATCAGAGTACACACACCAAAGAAAACGAAACAAAACATACGTTTTTGTTTTGAAGTGTTTCGGTGGTGGTTGTCGAAAATACATGCCATTGTATACGTGCAACACACACCGAATGCAACAAAACTGTTTCGACCCAGCGTCGTTGACGATAATAGCCTACTTTCTTATGCCGCAACCACACCAAATGAAACGAAACATAAAAACCAAAGTAAAACAGAAAAACGTCTTTCGTTGCCGATAGCTGACCTGTTCTTGTGATTGTGGGTTTTTTCATAATGCTTTTTTAAAGGCACATCGACTTGATCCACGTTGTGTGTAACTTTTCACTACGTGCAGTGGTACCTGCTTTAATTTTCAGGATAAGTTCTTAACTCTGCTATTAAGTTTATAATCACTTCCCCAGCATTTCGTTTTAGATTATATGGATGCTTCCACCACTCTCTGCTATTTGCGTCCTTTTTCTCAATTGCTTCAAAAATTGTAGATTGGCACAACTTCATCGTCTATGTCCGACCACATGTTGAACAACCCTAAAAGCAAGTCGCGAATTCAATTTTGTTTTATTTCAACGCACACCAAACGAAACAAGAAATCAAAACTTTTTGTTTTGTTACATTCTGTTTCGCTTGGTGTGTGTTGAAATAAAAAACGTTTTTTTGACTATCGAATCAAAAACGTTTTGTTTGATCCGGTGTGTTTTTAGCCTAAAAAACACGACTTATCTCAACACCAACCCTTGACAACAACAAAAATTATCCACAAGTTTTTCAAAAGGTTATCGCCCGGCAACATGTTGCTAACCAATGAACTGCTCCCCCACTATATACATTTTTATTTAAATTGTACTTTCAATTTAGCCTACACTACTTTATATTACATCAATTCTTTTATGAGCGTTGGCAGCTCAACTATATTTTCTATTTTTATCGCATATCAAAATGCAGCCATCAAGTGGCAGCAAATATTTACTCTCCTTCAGTTCATACAAAGTATTTGTATACAAAAACAAAACATACACACTCGTGCACGTTGAGCAAAAGGAGTGTATTATACGACGGCAATATGGCAGTGTTGCAGAGCAATAAACTGTTATCAACACTGAAATAATCGTACATGAGGTGGTGCTCTATGCAAAACTACCAGTATCGTCCCACTTTCTTCGTCTATCCACTGACATCACTCTGACACCTATAGAGGAGCAGAGTGTCATAGACCCTAGCACGTACTCGTATGTATGGCACAAACAAACGCACACTATTCCGGCATTATGTCAATTTGATTCCATTTATAGTTTTGTTTTTAGAATTTTAAGAATTTCACGAGCAGGGGTGGTGAAGATGCAGTAACTTCGGCAGCATAGTTCTCTGAAGAGACTTTCGGTTCTCCTTTCTCACATCGATTTTGGTTGTGTGTAGGTGAAACTACTGCCAGGCTGGCGTCAAATCAGACGTCATATCTGCATGGTAGAGAAAACAGCTTGATGTGAAGTACCCGTAAACCCTGCAGCTCTGCATCCGCCTTCAGCAATGAACATTGTCTATGGCTGTCCAAATGTCAACTTTGAAAAAAAGGAGCGCACATGAACTAGATGGATTCTGATATGCTGATGAAAAATAAGATGTTTGTGGTGATTGCAGTGAATACGAGGGGCCTTTCATACAAGAGAAAGACAATTAGTTGTCAGAATGGAAGGTGTTGTTCTAGATAACTTTTCGAGACAAGCCAACCAGCAAATGTGTGCTGTAAAGATATTGTGGAAGATTTCATTCAGATAAAATTAATGACAAGGAAGGTTGGATTACCGGAATTCACCCCGATCATGGGACAGACTACTATAGCACAAAAACTCGATCCTTTTTGTTGCATTAGGCTTAGGCCCCAGCGGTTCGTGGCTTGCAACTGAGTTGGCATTTGCGTCCCAAAGATAATTGTTTCTGCTGCCTGACACCGAACATTGAGAGGAATTACGGCAACACAATCGGCCCCATCTTCTCCCAAATTTATGTATATAATCACTGTATTGTTAATGGTGTTCGGTGTTGAAATTCCAGGAAAGTGTGTTTTCCACTGTCACATCCTAAGCTTTTGGGAAATAAATGCAGTAACAAAAGTGACTTATTTTCTAATTTCCAACTAACGATGAATACTGCCAAAATGATTCGCCAGTGTCAACTCCAAAGTACAAATGGGATACGGAAAGAAGAAGTTGAATAAGCACCATATTTTCGAGCCATTGTTGTCCGGATTTTTAAAGTGGCCTCTCCCAAAAGAAACGTTTTTTTAACATGTTTGTCCAAAAGCCTTTGTACGGCCTTCTACACATTTTGTATGGTAAACGGTAGCTTATCTTATTTTTTTTTCATAGAAATGAAGGTTCTTAAAGCATTTCAAGCTGATATTAATCAAACCATCACAGGTGCGGGATGAGGTGTCCGCTCAAGTTTGGAAATACAGTCAGACGCTTCTGTAGATGGGTAGGCAGGCATACTCACTGATTTATTGAATGTGTCCTCGTTTTCATTCGTTTGGGCATTTGGCGCACCACGGTGTATAATTTTCGGTCTTTGGTTTCTGCCTTAACTGAGCTATCAATAAGTGGCGCACTATAAACTGTTATACCTAATGGATAACGATATACACAAATTCGGATGACTTGGAGTCACACGTTCAAAAAGAAATATAGGTCCCAACACGTATAACCATTAAGGTAGGCGCGTAGTGGGTCAATCAGACCCAACAGCACGAACGCAATCCCGCTAGGAAAATGATTCAAACAGAAGAGCCCATTGCACAAGTCGGCGAAAGAGTGCATATAAGATCATAGTACTTCCCACCAAGTGCTTAGAATATGCAATTTCGTTAAATTAAATCGCACCGACTTCGTTTTGTTTGATATTGAAAAGGCAATTGAATCTGTCTAGCATGAGTGCCTTTTTTTTTGCGGGGTGCGAGACTTTCTACAATGGAGCACTCACACTCAATACTGGTCCATTGTACTACAAGAAGACACCACTTTTATTGTTAAAATTTACTCGTTTTCCTAAGAAAGACGAATAGGCGCTTGCATGAAAGCCTACTATACAAAATTATAAATCTACGCTGCCCATCGTATATCTGCGGTGTTTCAGATTTAATATTTTTCTATTCAGGTGTTCCACAAGGCTCACTTCTGGGCCCAGTCTTATATAATATTTATATATCGCACCTCCGCTCAAATAGTGTCATAACTCAAAAAAATTAAAAAATCCATTTATTGCACCATTACGTCCCCCATACTTCAAACTATCTCAAACTATCTCAAAAAGTGTCATATTTATTGTTCGAATATTTATCCCTAGATGACACAAATATTTCATTGTTATGTAATGCAAAAGTAATGGCGGCCCAAACATTTGAATGCTTTTTTCTCGAAAAAATGATTTTTTGACTTATGACACTATTTGAGCGAGGGTGCGATATCTGAACGGCCAAACAGACACAACTGTGATCTGACTGTATTTGCGAGAACACCACAATATTTTTATGGCATGAATTCGCTCTCAATATCGAGAGGAATCTTCAAAATACTATGACCAAATTTGTTCACATTTGGAAAATAAAACTTAATGAAAGGAAAACACAAGCCATCTTTTCCACTCGAAAACGAAAGGCTTGCTTTCACCCCAGCAGCCCGTTGCAGTTTCAGAATGGAAGTTATATAGATTGGGGACACTCTGTAAAATATCATGGTATTTATTTGGACTCCAAACTCACATTATTTAACGATCACATAAATAAGACAATAAATAAACTAGACATATCAATAAAAATGTTGTACTTATTCATATGTAGGCAATCTCTACTACTCGTATCTGTGTTAATTAAAGGAAATGTTCGGCTACACACTATCTCTACTATCTACCGATAGCAAAATTGTATTGCGTAAAGTAATTTTCCAAGCAATTTTGCTATACGGGTGTCAGGTTATGTGGAGACTCTGCAATATGTCATGTAAAAACATACCAAGTGTGCCAAAACAAATTGTTAAAAATGCTGCTAAACTTACCTTGGCACCACTCATCCTCCGACATTCATGAAAGAGCAAATGTTGAATTGATAGCTTATAGAATCGATAAACGTAATAATACGTTCAAAACAAGATGCTGATAGGACCCTAGTAAATTATTTGAATACTTCAAGTTACACATTTCGTCACTTCAATGTAATCATTTTTTGTGTTTTATATAGGGTTTTTTTTTATACAGGTATAAAACTTCTGATAGGGATAACTGTCAAACTAGCTGTCATACTAATAAAGTGTGTTTGTTTTTTTTTTTCAGTAAACTTTGGCAATTCACCATGGAAAGACACCAGAATAACGTTTATACTAATAGTGGAAATTTATTTCCGAAATTCGCAAACTGTTCGCCAAACTTATAGAGCACTTCGTCAAGTTTACGTCGCTGTAGACGTGAGTGTGAGAGAGTACACGAATTTATCGATCCGACGCCGTTCTCAGCAACTCGGTCTCTGCCGGTCCACTACTTGGAAAGTTTTGAGGAAAGATCTTGGCCTACATCCATATAAGATCCAACTGGTGCAAGAATTAAAGTCAGCGGTCCATGAAATGCGTCGTGTCTTCTGTGAATGGGCTGAGAATCAACTGGAAGTTGAACCAGATTCTTATCGTCAAATCATCTTCAGCGATGAGGCTCATTTCTGGCTTACCCGTGAAACAAGCAGAATTGTCGTTTTTGGAGTGAGACTCTTGGGACTCCATTACATACCGAAAAAATCACTGTTTTGTGTGGTTTACATGCCGAAGGCGTCATCGGCCCATTTGTCTTTAAATCCGAAACCAGTGCCAACATTACCATGAATGGCGAACGCTACAGGCAAATGATTCGCGACTTTTTTATTGCTCATGGCATTGGAAATCATTTCGAGGAGAAATAGTTCCAACAAGACGGCGCAACATGCCATACAGCGCGTGCAACCATGACTTTGTTGAGCCAAACGTTTGATGGACCTGTGAGTTGGGCACATCGTTCGCGTGATTTGACACCTTTGGACTACTTTTTGTTTGGGTACGTGAAATCTCTGGTATATGATGATAAACCAGCAAGGATTGATCACATAGAAGCCAACATTCGACGAACTATTGACGAAATAAGACCTGCTATGCTCGAAAAAGTGGTGCAAAATTGGACCGACAGAATGGCGCTCATAAGGAGTAGTCGCGGAGGCCATTTGCCATGAATTGTAAGGGAAAGCACCCGGCAAATTATAGAGCTTGTGAAGTAGCTAAGGAGTTGCAAAAACGGAGAGATGCGTTCCTCAAGCCTCAAAATAGGAATACAAAACCGTTAGCCAAGCCGAAGTCTAAGACTGCCCAGGAGGTAGTAGGCAATACAAAACCTCCGGTTCAAGAGCGCAAAAATGTCAGAGAAAGAGAGACAACAGAAAAGCCCTCAACCTCTGTTGTCAAAAGAAACGCTATTGAAAAGTTACCATCAGGAAAGCCATCGAATAGTGGCCCTCGGACAGCCAGAGTGCAGACCTACGCTCAGGCCGCGGCATTCGAAGGAGCAAAAAACGTTGAAACTGCGCCGGACCCTGTTTCTCTCGTTTTCTCAGTTATTCTCGAGAAACTTGAAGAACAAAGTAAAATAAATAAAATTATTCTCGATCGGCTGGTTAAGCTCGAAAATAATTCATGGAAAACGCGCACTTCAAATACAACATGAATGAAAAACCAATGTTAAAAATATGCACTTGGAATGCAAACGGACTTTTGCAAAAACTTAACGTATTGGAAATATTCATACGTGAGAAAGATCTTGACATTTGCTTGATATCTGAAACTCATGCAAAAAAGGGATCGAATTTAAAAATAAAAGGATATAATGATTTCCACGCTTGTCACCCTTCGGGAAACGCGAGAGGTGGATCATCATTGTTTATTAAAGACTGCATTGAACAATACGAAGACCTGAAGATAGAGCTTGAAACTATGCAACTGTGCACGATTCGAGTAAAAAATAGTCAGCGTACTCTTAGAATTTCATCTATCTACTGTCCACCGCGTTCCGCGCTTGAAAAAAGTGATTACACGAACTTGCTTAAATCGCTCAAACCAAATTTCATTATTGGCGGCGATTTTAATGCGAAACACACGTTCTGGGGTTCTAGATACATCTCGCGAAAAGGTAGAATGCTCTATGGGGCAGGTATGGAGTACAGTTGCGATTTCCACTCGACGGGCAAACCGACCTACTGGCCAACTGATACTTCAAAAATACCTGATCTGATAGATTTTTTCGTCGTGAAAGGAATAACTACCAACCACATTAAAATTGAAGAGAGCTTTGATCTGTCATCTGATCATTCACCGGTTATTTTAACATTGAGCGTAAAACTAGCCAATAACCTAGAGCCAGCGAGATTAACTGGTAGATCAACTAACTGGGAAGGCCTTAGGAACGAAATTGAAGAGAATGTTGAACTGAGCGTTCCAATTACGACACCCTATGAACTTGAGGCTGAAGTTGATCGCTTCGTTGAGATCGTACAGCTCGCCTCCTGGAATAATACGCCTAATCCAAGAAAAACGCCGGCTAAATACGGCTTACGATATCCTCAAGAAATAAAAGAATTGGTCAACGAAAAAAGGAAGGCGCGTAAAAAATGGCAACAGAGTCGCGCTCCGCAACATAAAGCACATTTGAATTATTTGTGCAATTTGTTGAAGACAGCTATTAAGGATTTTAAAAATCGGGCGATAGGTTCCTACCTTGAAAATTTAACAGCGAAAAAAGATTCCAATTATTCACTTTGGAAAGCTATAAAAGGCACCAAAAGGCCTAAAATCCCCGCGCCGCCAATTAAAATAAATCAAAATGAATGGGCAAGGGAAGATAAGGAAAAAGCGGACGTTTTTGCCGCCCATCTAGAAGAAACCTTTAAACCGTACGATGGTCAAGCGGTCCACGACAATATTAATAGGACGGAATTACTACCTGACAATTTAACACTCACAAGTGCAACGCTAAGGGAACTAAAACTTGAAATCGAATCTCTAAAACCTAAGAAAGCTCCTGGCTATGATTTGATCACTGGAGAAGTTCTCAAAGTCCTACCAAGAAAAGCATTAATTAAGCTTCTTCAGATTATAAATGCGGCACTCAGACTAAAACACGTGCCGAGCCAATGGAAAGTTGCGGAGGTCATAATGGTTTTAAAACCAGGAAAACCGCCAAATGAAGTAAAATCATATAGACCAATTTCCCTCCTTCCAGTGATATCCAAAGTTTTCGAGAGAATACTATTAAGGCGAATACAACCGGTTATAGAAGAAAATAATCTTATCCCTGACCACCAGTTTGGGTTCAGAACCAAGCATTCGACGATTGACCAAGTGCATAGAATTACTGACGTAATCGAGAAAGCATTTGAAGAAAAAAAGATATGCTCAAGCGTATTCCTTGACGTCTCACAAGCCTTTGATAAGGTGTGGCACGACGGCTTAAAACTTAAATTACGACAAGTTCTTCCCGTATGCCTATATGATATTCTAGAATCATATCTCGGGAATAGACTCTTCCGTGTTCGAAATGGGAACGAATACTCGGAGCTCAAAGAAATTTCGGCCGGCGTACCGCAAGGTAGCGTCCTCGGGCCGCTTCTCTATCTCTTATATACACGCGATATACCAAGAGAAGATGAAACTACCCTTGCTACGTTCGCCGACGACACCGCTATCCTTGCAGTAGGTAATACAATTGACGAAACGACTGCAAAACTACAAATCGCACTGAATAAGGTAAATGCATGGACGAGGGACTGGCGGATCGCCCTCAACGAAACTAAATCTGTTCACGTGAATTTCACGTATAAGAAAACTAATGACTTGCCAATTTTCCTAAACATGTCCCGAATACCCTTTGCAAACGAGGCCAAATACCTGGGAATGACTCTCGACGCAAAGCTAAAATGGAGTTCGCACGTGAAAATGAAACGTAAAGAACTCGATATCAAATATAGAGAAATGTACTGGTTACTCGGAAAACATTCCCAGCTCAGTACCGAGAACAAACTGCTTTTATACAAGCAAGTGCTAAAGCCGGTGTGGACCTACGGTATACAACTTTGGGGTTGTACCAAGAAAACAAATGCCAATATTTTACAAACTTTTCAAAATAAAGTGCTTAGGGAAATTGTACAAGCACCATGGTATACTAGAAACGACGATATCCACAGGGATCTCGGAATTCCAACAATCGAAGCTGAAACTAGAAGCTTAGCGAGAAAGCATAGAAACCGACTAATCGGACATACCAACAATACAGTCCGACAAATCTTGGATGAAAGCAATTTATTGCGCCGACTACAAAGAACGAAACCGTTCGACTTGGCAAGATAAGATTAACCACGCCTAAATTGCGGAACATGCAGGATCTTTCATTGGAAAGTAACCTGTCAAAAGTTATTATTTCGTGATAGAAAAATTGCTTGATAAGTTATATCTTAGTTGCAGTATCCATCAATCTATCGAAGGGAGGTGTTTTTAGTCAGTAAAAATCTGACACTACTATAAGCACGCGCTTGCTATTCTCATAGTGTCTTTGGAAGATCTTCACCGACCCTCTTACAAAAAAAAAAAAAAAAAAAATTTGCCATGAAATTTGTGAACTAATAAAGCCAAAATTTGGTCATTTGGTCCATTAAATTTGTTGTTTTATTTAAAAAAAAAGTTATATGCCTCTTTAAAAAACACCCCGTATATGTTATGTAAGGTGTTATTTAGATGTTAACTTATTTACTTATTGTTTAATGCGAGCACATACATTTGTGTACCAATAGTAAATAACGTTGTTTATAACATTTCATCTATTTCTCTCTATCTTAGTTATTAAGTTCACACAACCTAGTCATTTATTTGTAAGAGTTTAATTTTAAGTAATATCCATCTATTTATTCGTTATATATTTATTTATTTACTAATTATTTATTTTATATTTATTTATTATTTATAATTTTTTTATTATTTTTTTTTATTGTTATTTTTTTTTCTTTATTTATATATATTTTTTTATAATTTACTATAAACATACATTTATTAATTTAATATTTTTTATTAGCTTTTCTTTTTTTGTCCTCAATTATATTGAATGTTTTTCTACGTATTTTCCTTTACACTGATGTATGTATAATCTTTCCTAAAATTTCACTTTACAAAAATATAAATAATGTTTCAGAAGAAAGACTTGATGTATCAAATCTCTGTAAAATGTGCGGTAACAAATATAATGTAAAGTTGATTCATCCGAAAAAATTCATCTATTCAGCCGTTTTACAATACACTCACTAATCGGCACGTACCAGTTAATTAGAAGAAAACACCAACGAATTTCAAGTCGAGACCCATCATCTTTTCATTGAATCAGAAGCTCTACATGCCGATGGCCGAATATGGGATCCTGGCAAAACTGACCCAACTGTGTCGCGTGACACTTAAAAACACGAGGTGTAGCGTTCAGTTTGTAAACAGCTCTTCTGAATTATTCCATATAAACCTGATTTCGGCAAGGAGATGGGCTGTCCTGTCAGTCTGTTCTGGAGAAAATAACTCCGCCTCAGATTCGAAAAGGCAAGGAAGACCGAACATCTGTTTCAAAGAACAATTCAAATGGTTTTAAAATACTCAAAGTGAGTACAACTATTGAAGGTTGATGTGAATTTCAACAAATTGTAGGTGTATTCACGTCAGTCTCGCCAGTATCGAACAACTGGAGTTATTCAAGTTTTTTTTTTGAACATGACAATCCTCCGACAGTTTAGTTAGTTTGACAGTTTATTTGACAGCTGACACTATCTTTCTTGTCCGTCCAATTTTGGCAAATTAGAATAATTTTCCAAAAATTCAGAAACTAGGTGATCCGAAATTCCTTGAGTCCTTTTTTTCGTTTCACCTGTTTACGAATAATAACTAAATTTACCTGATAGATGCTTAGAAGGTTATAAAATAACACAATACTTTTTCGATTAAATTAATTTGGGTTTTATTAAGATATAGGGTTTAATCATGTGCACTACCTCCTGATCGCTGTATCACGTCAAGAAGCCTGCTATGAAGAGGTTTATACCGTTCTACCAAGTAATTTATTGAAATTCCGGACCAGGCTTGTTTTATGGCTTCAATGATTTCTTGCGGGTTGGAGTATTGCTTTCCTCCTTCGTAGACCTTTTTTGAAAGCCATCCCCACACGT
The DNA here is from genome assembly GCA_949715645.1 of Portevinia maculata. Classification (NCBI taxonomy): domain Eukaryota; kingdom Metazoa; phylum Arthropoda; class Insecta; order Diptera; family Syrphidae; genus Portevinia; species Portevinia maculata. The sequence continues at coordinate 210,098,467 of OX454527.1, read as the reverse complement.
TTTCCATGATGTTTGGGTCCGGTGAATATGGCGGCCACGCCAGTGGGTCTACATTTTGACTCTGAATCCAAATTTTGGTTGTGGTTGCGGTATGTATCGGTGCATGGTTCTGTTAGAAAATCCATCCTTGTCCACCAAACAATTCAGAAAAATGTGGGAAAGCTCTTTCCAGTATTGATTTGTAGGTGATTGCGGTCATTCTTGAGCTTTGCAAATCAAGTTTTGCAGTTCCGTAAAAGCTTACTGCTTCCCATACCATTACTCCACCTCCTTTGCTATGTCTTCTATTAAATTTTATTTTATCCTGCTTCAAATCATGGAAATAATAATTATATCCATCCCCTCCAAAGTAAATTTTTTTTATCGGAAAAGACAACGATATGAAACTTTCGAATCCATCTGATGTGACTTATTGCAAAATCAAGTCGTAGACTTTTGCGCGCTGCGTTCAATGGTGGTTTCATTTATATTTTGTTGTGTCTTATATGGTTGGACTGCTGTATCACGCGATAAACAGTTGATCTACTAGCTCCAACTCCAGTTTCTGAATTGATTTTACTTAGGACAAGTCTTGAATTTGAAGCAGAATCGCCCGTCGATCCTGATTTGTTGTCGCTCTGATAATTCCTCCTTTCCGGTTTTTTTTAAACTCTTCCAATCTTACCGGCTATAAAACGGATTGATTTGCCTTGCTCCTTGTAAGCTCGAATTTGGTCTATTTCCCCCTTGGTTAACGAATTTCTTTTACCCATAGCAAAATACTTAAGAGGAACTTTTTGAAAATCAAATGTTTGTTATACAAACTTTAACGAATGTGTTATGTGTACCAAGCAAAGCAAGGGAAACGATGCCGCACCGACCAAGGAGGGAGCGGGTTTTAGTGAACATTGTGACACATTGTGATCAAAAGCATCAGGAAATTGATGAATTTTTGAATCTTGTAGATCATCTGTTGGCACCTGCTTCAGCGTAAAGTACAACATGCATTACCGCTTTGTTCATAGTCTTCAATCAATAACCAAGAAGGATGCCAAACACTGAGACCATCCTTCGCATATTTCTAATCAAAAAAAAAAAAACACACACAGCCACCCACATGTCTGTGTGTTTCCTATATGAAATTTGCACCTGGCATTGAAATGCAATTAATGCATCCTACAGGTAACAACTACCATCCCTTTGTATGAATTTTGTTTCGTGCTTCAGGTAAGAGTGATGTTCAAGTCCCAGTGAATCTGATTTATTTTCTTCTTCTTTTTTTTCCTTACATGCAACACTGTCATGCACTTTTTCGGGATTTTAAATTTTTTTGTTTTATTTTTTTGCTGTTCCTATAGGATCAAAAGGGAAGATCTGCCATCTGCCACTCGGTTGCCTTTGTGTGTTGCTATATGGCTTAGCCTTTGTACGTTGTTTTGAATCTGATCTTGACAGAGTGTTGTTTCTTTTTTTGGTTGGTGCGATAACTACCTGCTGCACATGTTGATGTTGAATGCTCCCTAGTTTTAGGGGTTGGTTAAGAAAATCTTTTACATGTTGAATGTATCCATGCAGAGATTTATTTTATTTTATTTAAGAATTTCAAAGGACGGCAGATGGTTGGTGAGCCATCGCATTTTAAGTGGTCAGCAGTCTGGCTGAACCAATTAGAAATCTAAAAACAGAAAAATTGAAGAAAAGTTGGAAGGGATGCATGTTGTCAGAAGTGTGGCTCTCTGGATGGAGCGTGGTCAATAGTCACTTGAATCGACAGCCGCCCCACACAAATAATGCAAACACAACATTTGGTTCCTTTGTTCGCTAAATAATCAGCCGCTCTTCGCTCTAATAAGTTCTATAGGTATTTTACCTCTGATTCATCAATTCCATACCTCCATATCTATTTTTCCATACCCAACAAATATTTACATAAAAACCTCAATGCTCAACTTAAAAAAGTTGTAGACAAACAAAAATCTCATCACAATGGTACTTGCCACTGATTCCAATATTCAACCCTCAAGCATCCATTCGGCAATAGTTGAACCTACGAAAAAAAGGATACAAACAAAGACTGCACTTTTTATCATTTCCCTCGGTTTCCTTCCACTTCTCATGCACATGATGAAAGAAATGCATTTCCATTTATCAAGGCATATCCTCCACTATGCCAGTGCACTTGTTCAAGACAATCGAACCTGCATAGACATTCGTTCCTATGTTCTGTCCTTTGGCTGTTTGCACCATCAAGGAATACAAAACTACAAGGAAGCAAAACACACTGCAAATAGAAATCTTATCCGAGATTTCACTTCTTGTTCGCTGCTTTTGCAAAAAAAAAGTTTTCCCATATCGTGATTTTTCATATCCTCCTTCAGCCGAAAGGACTCTCCTGCGGCCATAATACACACTTTGGAGTATTGCATTCTTCAGTGTTTCCTAGTTTCTTTTACCTTCTGTATAAGGATATTACAAATTTCGTTACGTCTTTGAACAAGTTGAATCGAAGGATTTTTACTATGCTTTGTTGAAGTAAAAGGAAATGTTAAATATGTATCTTCGGCAGCATGCAGCTGTTGTTTTGTTATTTGTTTCAGTCATCCAAATAAAGTGGTGAACGGATGATCCTGCAGCTATCAAGTATTCAAAATTCAAAAATCAGCAACATGATGTTGTAGTGTCAGTGTTTGGTTTGTTTTCACCGACCTCCTAGTGCATGTCTAAGTATTACAGGGATATTTGATGGCTTTACGAAATCGATTTGCTTTATCCTTGTTATTCTTTGGAAAAATAAAAATAAAATAAAAGTATATTTAAAAAGGATTTTCCTTTGCATGGCAAATTGGATTTTTTCTGCTTTCCGTTTTGTAGAAGTCTTACAGCCTGAGCTAGGACACGGGTGGCGCAGGAGAAACCAATTTAAATTGTATTTCCCATAAAGATTAACGGCATGTTGTGGTAATAAATCATAAATCAAATCATGAGTAATGAGGGAAAAAGAAAATTGATTACACACCTCAGTCGGTGTTCTATTGATGGAAATTATGAACGTTTACTGCTGACATTTGCAATTTTCTTGTGGGGGGTTTAAAGACCTCGTTTGGCATATTTCAACCTGGAGGAGCAAGACTGGTAGGTAGGTAGCTATACTAAAATGAAAGTCTATTAAATTACTTTGTTCATAGTCGATACGCCGACATGACCAGCTCTTGGTGGCAACTGTACAAATAACAAGCCTCATGAAACTGAAGGCCACAAAATGGATCGTTGCAAGATTCCATTAAATATACATCCCTATCGTGGAATCCCTCGGGGGGAACGATCCGCTAATAGTGAACAATTTGCATCGTGTAATCCGCAGACGTGAACCATCCACATGTCGGTAAAGTGAATGAAATTCACTGAATCGTGGAAAACGAACGGATCGAATCTATCCATGCATTTGACATCCGCAGTTTTTATTTTATTTTCACTGAATTTAATTTTTACAAAACAAATGTGTTTGAAATCTGTCACAATTAAATTTCCTAATCATCAATAGTGGTCGGTAAGGGAGAGTATCCGACGGATCCCACGATAGCAATTTTCTGTTCACGTGAATCGAATAAGTGAAGTGAGTCTCAGATCCGACGGATTGCACGATAGGGGTGATAAACAAAATTACAAGATATAGAAGCACCAAGCTAAAAAACAAAACAGTGTTTGTGTTTGCGTCAAACGACTAGTCAGATTCCTCAGTGTAAGCGTTGTGAAGGCTACAATCACACGCACACATATTGCCAAAAACATAAACATTTATCGAAGGAATGCGCTCTAAGTAGACAAGACCTACCAACATGCATACATTGCAATGGAAAACACCCGGCAAATTATCGCGGATGCGAAGTAGCCAAAGAACTTCAAAATAGGCGCGACAAAATAAAGAAAACTACGCTACCAATCGCAAATAAAACCAAAAACAAACCTGAAAGGGCAACAATAAAACCGATGAAGGACGAAAGAGGGCTAAAGAAATGTTCAAAATACAACAACCAAGAGAACGAAAAATGTTTAGAAAAAAGTCGCCGAACCCTGTTCCACAAACATACGCTGAAGCTGCGTTGCAAGGACGCGAACAAACAAATAAAACATCTGATCCAGTCGCCCAAGTTGTCTCTGCAATTCTTCCCAGGCTAGAAGAACAGAGCCAAATTAATAAACGAATGTTTGAAAAACTCGACAAGCTCGAAAATCAATTTCGAATCACACGTGCAATAATATAAATATGACAGACTTAGTTAAATTAGTGACATGGAATGTGAACGGCCTTCTGCATAAGATGGACGAGCTCGAGATATTCATGCATAAATATGATATTGATATTTGCTTGATTTCGGAAACCATTCTGACGAAAGAATCCAGCACAAACATTCGAGGATACATTGCCTATCACGCATATCACCCTTCGGAAAGGGCGAGAGGCGGGGCATCCTTCTTGAACAAAAATAAAATTGAACACTCAACAATGGAGCTTGACAAACTGCAATTAAGCACGGTAAGCGTAAAAATTAAACACATAAAATATGATTTTGCAGCTATCTATTGCCCACACGCGCAACGATGGAAAGAAGCGATTTTATAAGTACCTTTGACTCACTTGGACGAAATTTCGTCATCGAAGGTGACTTTAACGCAAAACAAAGCTTCTCTGGCTCGAGATGCATTTCAGTAAAAGGTGGAGTTCTTTAGGAAGCCGGTATGGGGGTAGACGTTCATTCCTCAGGTAAATCGACGTACTGGCCCTCGGATACGGCAAAAACACCAGACCTCATCGATTTCTTCATCACGAAAGGGTTGTCGGGAAACTCTATTGTAATTGAGGAATGCTTCGATTTTTCTTCTGATCATTCACCGGTCATTTTGACAATTAACGGCTGTCTACGAAAAAAAGAAGGTCCGCCCAGACTAACTAACATGAAAACAAACTGGGAATCCTTTAAAAAATACTGTGAAAGTACAATCGATCTCAAAGTGTCTCTTCGAACACCCCACGAACTTGAAGACGAAGTCGATCAATTTAAATACAATGCTCAGCCTGGAAAAATACTTCCCATAAACGGAAAATAACCACAAATTGCGAAATAAAATATCCCTTGGAAATCACTCAATTGTTAAAGAAGAAAAGGAGAGCGCGCAAAATATGGCAACAATCTCGCGCTCCACAGGAAAAAACCATTCTTAACTACCTTTGTAGTAAACTCAAGAGAGAAAGATTTTAAAAATCGTGAAATTTCTACATATCGTGGAAGCCTAACTGCGGATAAAAGTACAAATTACTCACTCTGGAAAGCCATGAAAGGCATTAAAAAACCAAAAACGCAAGCGCCACCCATCAGGAAAATCAATGGAGAATGGGCGAAGAGTGACAAGGAAAAATCCGAAATATTTGTCAAGCTTTGTTCGAAATTCCTGCACTAACCGTGGCACCCGACCATCATAGAATAAAAAGTGTATCGCTACCCGAACTACGCTTTGAAATAGGGAAAAGCAAAGCTCCTGGATATGACTTAATCACAGGACAGGTTCTTAAAGAGTTACCTAGGAAAGCTTTAATCAAGTGCGCCTATCTTATAAATGCATCGTTCAGGTTATTGTACGTTCCACGACAATGGAAGGTAGCTGAAGTTATAATGGTTCCAAAGCCCGGTAAACCACTAAATGACAACAAATCATATAGGCCAATATCGCTCTTACCGATAATGTCGAAGGTTTTCGAAAAACTTTTGTTAAAGCACCTACATCCGATTCGCCATTCCAATTCGGATCCAGGACTAAGCAGTCTACAATCAACCAGGTTTACAGAATAACCAATGTAATTGAAAAAGCCCTAGAGGAGAAAAAAACATGTTCTAGTGTTTTGCTCGACGCCTCTCAGGCCTTTGATAAAGTATGGCATACGGGCTTGAAACATAAGCTAAGACAAGCTTTTCCGAAACAGTTATCTGATATCCTTAGTTGTTACTTATCAGACAGACTCTTTCGTGTAAAACACGGAAATGATTACTCTGAATTCAAAGAAATCGCGGCAGGAGTTCCCCAAGGAAGCGCTCTTGGACCGATTCTATTTCTAATATACACTAGTGATATTCCGCAAGAAGAAGGCACAACAGTAGCCACGTTTGCAGACTATGCAGCTATATTAGCGGTCAGTAATACCGTTGAATCAGCAACTAATAAACTCCAACGTGCTATTGACAAAATTTTTGAATGGACAAAGACTTGGCGTATTGTTCTCAAAGATACCAAATTAACGCACGTGCATTTTATTTATAGAAATGTGGACAACTTATTTCTAACGGATTCCGTACGCAAACGAGGCAAAATATTTGGGAATGACACTCGATGCGAAATTAAAATGGAAACCGCACATCAAGAAGAAACGCGAAGATCTCGCCATTTGATGTAAACAAATGCACTGGCTGCTTGGTAGATTTTCCAAACTCAGCATGCAGAACAAGCTGCTTTTATACAAGCAAGTACTAAAACCGGTTTGGACATAGGGTAGGTATACAACTTTGGGGTTGTAGCGAATCCAGTAATATCAACATTTTACAAACTTTTCAAAACAAAGTGCTAAGAAAAATAGTAAATGCACCATGGTTTATCAGAAACACTGATATCCACAGAGACATACCGTCGAAGATGAAATAAAACATTTTGTCCGCAAACAACAGACACACCTTCACGGTCATTGCAACAACACCATGCTACAAATTCAATACGATACTAACCTAGTGCGCCGATTACAAAGGATAAAACCATTTCAATTAGAGCAATAAGATCTAACCGCGTGCTTATGGCGGTATTAGCAGGTGCCTCCATTTGGAAGCTGCCTGTCAAATGCGTATTTAACAGTTTAAATAAAACTAATAGATAAGAATAACCTAGTTGTAGTATGAAGGTTTCGAAGGGAGATGTGTTTTTTTCATTTTTTTTTTAAACAGGCTGAACAACCTCCCCACCTGTGAGGCCAGAGTATGACCAAGTCAGAACCCACAAACTACTTCAAAGAAACCTGTTTTCGGATTTCAATGTTGGCGGGAAAACTTACTAAATACATTTTACTTAAGAACCACAAAGTTAAAATGCATCTTACTGATGACGACCTATGCCACAGAGGTGATGAGGAAACTCACGAGGACACTTCACTTTCTGTGCCACTGCAAAAGCCACAGTTAATTAAGGAAACTAACTTAAGGAAATTATTTTCTCCACTATCCGAAATCGCTCGTTCTAATCTTTTCAGATTTTCAGCAAAATCCGGATGGCTGGAGAGGGTCTTATTGGACATTATCAACGTAACGAAGGAGGATACCACAAAACACGTGGGTGCCACAATGGGTCAACATTGACGTCTGTGTGATGAGGAAGCACTAACTTTTTCATCAACCCACCAACCTAACCTACGCCGAGCTTTACTAAGTAACGAAAAGCGAGATATATAACGCATCCTTGTCTGGATTTCAGTACCAAGGAAGCCAACTTAAGATCTTTCAATGAAACGCTAGTTTGGATAACTTCCTTATCAATATAGAGTGATTGATTCTATGATTCTATCGAAGGCTTTTACGAAGTCAGTAAGTTACACATCTACCTGTGAATGGCAACACATAATCGATTTTTCAGTCGTTCAGAAAGGCACCAGTGCTGAGTGAAAGGTTGACAATTAATTATAACGGCAGAAATAGAGTATCTGAGCAGTTTTTCAAAAGAATGACACGTAGCAAGTCTGTTATGGAGCTCAGGCAACGAGGAGTTCCAGAAACCTACGGATAGACTACCATGGATATCAGAGGAGAAGGTAAAGATAAGAGTAAGATCCCCGCTGGAGTCACCTATGAGTTCCCAATGAAAGTCGGTATACACCAGGGAAGCGTCATCAGCCACTCTTGATATTTATTACATTCCTTGATTTTCTGCTTGAAGAAAAAGTGATGGTCTCCATGGTTAGGTAGGTTAGGTTAGGGTGGCTGTCAGCTTGTAGCCAACACACTTAGACCAATGAGGTCCATTGTGGTGCCACGTGGATCGGGGGAGTCTCGACCTCTACTCGCTAAGCCATTTAGAGCTTCTAATGAAGCACGATAGACTTCTTACATCTGTGTTAGCTAAGTCACATTGTATATTAACGAATAAGGCTCCTATATAGAGATTTCTTTTATGGGAGACTGCAGGACATGTAACGAGGAGGTGAAGTGTTGTCTCCTTCTCCTCCTCCTCGTCTTTGCAGCTTCTACAAAAGTCATTTGAATAGACACCAAGCCTTGATGCGTACTTGCCTATTAGACAGTGTCATGTTATGACACCTATAGCAGAGCCAATGTGCAGTCGGTTAAGTGAGATCAAACCCATAGAGCGTCGCAGATCCAGCTTTGGCTAGATATGCTTGGTCGCTAGACACGTATTACCACCTGTCGACCTAAAGTTTGTACTCTCGATTGCGGATAGGTTAAGCATAAGTTTATAAGTAGCGATAGGTATACCTAGAAAACCTTTATCAGGTAGAAGAGGTAATGCGGTTCCTTTTATGGACGGCCTCCATAGTGCATCAGTTATTCGATTGAGCCATAATTATAGGATAAAACTTTCGTGCAACAAGCACTGCATGTATGAGTGGATGTTTTGCACGTTCTCTGACCCAACCTGACTTAGTCCAGATTTATATGAATGGTGAGAATGAAGTGTTTCCAAACTGCGAAAAGTTCAAGTATCTTGGATACTATATGATCAATATCGAAGCAACCTTTGATGAGGGAATCAGTCATCGCGAAGGGTGCATTAAGTGGCGGGAAAACTCAGTCATCTTCTGTGACCGAAAATGCACCCTTAGTTGAGAGGAAGGCTCTTCACCACAGTTGTGCACTCACACAAGGTTTACAATGTTCGACAGCGGTCAACGAGGTAGCGATGCGTCGCTTGACAGCAAGAGTAAAGAAGCGTCATCGAATAAGAAGTTCCAAGATCCGAGAAAGCTTTCACGTCATAGTACCTTCTCAGTTCGTACTGCCATGTTCAAAGAAGAGATCCTACGAACCCCGTCAAAAATGCAATATCAATCAACGTTCCTTTACAATCGCGAGAAAGAGGCAGACCTACAAATTCCTGGATCAAACAAATGCAACAACACAAGCATTTGATTGGCCTTGGTGACGAAGTGATTCGAAATCAGGAGGTCTACCGATACTTTTAAAGGTTAAGCTGGCTAACAACACAGACGGCCGTGGAGTGTCAGGGTAGTGATCGCATTGGTCCAAATCACAGCCCGCCGTTGACGAGAAAGAAGAAGAAGAAGTGTTTACCATTTCCTTCTCAGCTGACTCATGCAAGTTTACTTAAAAAAGGTTGACCACATCTTTGAAAGCAATACTACGGGAGCGGAATGGTTAGTAATCTGTAATGTAGAACAAGCGCATAGGTCTGGTTCTAACAAGTAATCATCACTGGCCTTTGTCAAATTTGGAATTTCTATATTTATATCCACAAGAAAGACATCCTCAGAGTTGATCGAGCACAACAAACCTTCAAATTGCTTAAGTCTTGAACAAACTGTAGTCTTATCACTCACTAACCACAACACGTGCTCCTGACCCGTGGAGGATCCCTGCCTGATACACTGTAGCGTTTCATCCTCCGTGATCCAGGGCACGCTGGTTCCAGTTGTCCAGACCAAGCGTTCTGGCTTTCGCGATAGCTTGGTCTTTAAAACGGAGGCTCGGTCTTCATTGTGATCTCGAACCTGGGGGATGGGAGTCGAAGATCCTCTGGAGCATTATTATCCATTCGCTCGATGTGGCCGAGCCAATGAAGTCGACGTATTTTAGCTTTTTGGACAACATCCACATCTTGGTACAGCTCATAGAGTTCGTTATATCTTCTCCTCCATTCGCCCTCTTGGCACACAGGACCAAATATCCGACGGAATTCGGAGTTCTTTCGAAAGAACACAAAATTAGCTCTCATTTTCTGCTTATCGTCCAGCACTCGGCGCCATAAAGCATAACTGCCATCTGCCAGAAGGTATCAGTATTTTGTAGAGCTTGCACTTAGTCTTCCGAGTTAGGAATTTTGAACCAATTTGCTTAAGCAAACCGAAGAACCAACGGTTTCCTAGGGTATGTCTTCGTCAGATCTCCACTAAGGTATCATATGTGGAGTTGAGGTTTACTCCGAGGTAGGTGAACTCCATTACTACCTCAAAGTTGCTGCTATTAACACTGACGCGGCTTTAAAGTCGATGAACATATGGTCACTACTTAAAATTCAATGGTTTTCTCCAGGATTTCTTAGTGCGAAATTTTTGCTCCACAAAATTATCTTCAAGTTCACTTTCTAGGTACTAACCGATGCGATGCGTTGGTTAAATTGCATTGCAGTTTGGATAACAAGCGTAGCGGCAGGTAATTTTTTTTTTATTTCATGACTTAATACACAGGTTTATTAAATTTATCTTTCACATAATATTAAGGACATTTAAGTTAAAATTATAACTTGCAGCAAGAGAGTAAAAGGGTTCTCTAAATATGCACAGAAGGAGAGGAATATTCTGATACCACTTGTCCTACATGAAATCTCAAAGGCTCCAATCTCAACTCATCCTACGAAGTAAAAGAATCTTACACGCTTTCGTGCATATGTATATATTATACGTAGTTCGTTCCTAATGACGCCAATCCTAAAAAAAAAACATCTTAAATTAAAGCCATCATGAATTGTAAGAAAACATTCACCCATACAATTTGAGAAAAAAAAACCGATTCACACAACTGAAGGACGAAGGCATTATTACGTCCTCTCGTGGAAGTACAAAGGATCAATAGGATTTTTTGTACAACAATAGGTTCCAAAACAGCAGCGCATTATTGGTCTGCTCTAATAACTCGCTGAGAGTCCTTACACATTGTTTTTGCCTTTTTGGTTGGCTGGATCACAGTTGGAGGTTCTTCTTTTTTTTTGGAAAATAAAGGAACAAATAAAAAGAGTGTCATCGTTTTGTGAGTCGTCTTTTCTTCCACAAGATGTTGTAAATTCTGAATGCAGCCATTGGAATTGCTAAGCAAATCACCAATCAATAATAAATTGATAGAATAAGCATCGTCCAATCTGTTGGTAAATTAAAGATTAATAAACAATAAGGACTCTGTATGATGAATAATGGATTATGCAAAAATGTACATTGTGTCTGCCAGCATCTTTTCCAGGAACAACACTTCCTATTAGAGAAACAGGAGAAACAGTCTTTTGTCTTTACGATTAGCATTGAGCTACTGAGGACTTAGTATGTAGATTTAAGATGCTGTCGAGGACAAGTAGCAACACATATCCATATCAGCATACAAATGTAACCATTCATCCCACAGGGAAAGCTTACTAATCTTGTTGTGATATAAGTTGGGAAGCGGAAGTAATGTCATGTGTTTCGGGGGCGTTATGTGGGCGATACTGTGGTATAATTTATGATTTATTGGAAATACCGCCCAATTTCAGTTAAATGGAAATAAATTCTTCACTAACGACTGACTTTGAAGAGTCTTAGGCACTTAATGATTTCAATCGAAAAGTAGAACTTATTTTCAAGAGTTATTCTCCAGAAACAAGCTCGTGGTTATTTGATCTTCTAGGTGAACAAAGTTGAATGGTTCATATTCCCATTTTTAATAAGCAGATCATTAATTCTGAAAATTAAATTTTCACAGAGCAGAGTTTGATGTGGTTTGATTAAGGAGTTGGTTTCGATTTTAGTAGGCCTGTAGGTACGTGAGTTTTTCTGATGCTGAATTGGAAAAATTGTGCTCACATTTTAGCCGTTTCTATGTCATTATATCCAATTAGTGCCAATAAATTCAAATTGAGCATCAATTACCAAAACATTTTATAATTGTCCCTACTACTCCTCTAGCAACATCGTGGAATTTATCGTAGAACTTAACTTAACAAATACGAATCATTAGAACCTTATACGCGTTCCTTAACAGGATAAAGTTTTGGCTCCTTGACTTTGATATCGATCAAGTTGAAAATTTGCCGAGCTACATTATTTAAATTGTTTGTAAAGGCTTACCTGATTTTGCCTCCTTCGATCTGTTTTACATGTATTTCTTGTCTTGCTTAATTTTCTTGTAATACAAAATGTTTTGTTTTTCTTGATTATATACTTTTGTTCACCCCACAATAAATAAATAATTTGTAATGATGTGACATTTGCTACTATTTTTTGTAAATACAAAATGTCACTAACTATTCTCCTTAAATTTACCATTTAATAGTTTACCATTGTTTTATGTTTAAGAAATGAGAATAATGAATAAATAAATAAAATAAAAAAAATAAATAACGAAATTCATATCAGGTTCTGCACTAAAGGTTTCTTTTTTCTTTATGTTACCTTCTTGTGATATTTATAGTTGATCCCATAAACAATGCAATTTGTATGGGTGGCAAATGTGCCCCTTGTTTGGGTTAAAAGTTTGATTTGGACTAAGTGCGAGGTAGCGCTAAGTATCACATGGACATTGTGTCTTTTCAAAATGCTTTGGCAAAGCGACATAGTCATCAATGCGACAGCGTCAAAACGGCATATTTCAAAATATGGCCTTATGTCACGGTACCGCAATTGATACCTTTTCTTGGACGTTTGTCAGACTATCGCAAGAGATGAGGCAGTGAAGTATGACGATATGGTGTTCTATTCACAGTATTGGATAGGGGTCAAGAAGTATGAGGGAAAATTAAAGGCAGCTGAGGTGAAGATGCTTCGCCTGACAGCAGGAGTAACAAATGATCGAATAAGAAGAACCAAGTAAGTCTTTAAGTCAACAAAAAAAAATCTATATCCGAAAGAAAATGGAGCACGACCGGCTCAGTTGGTACTGTCATGTTAAAAGGACAGATCCTACGAACCACATTAAAGGCAATGCCACTCACGAAAGAGATGCAGGCCTTAAAATGGATCACACAAACACAACAACAATAGCACTTGATGGGCGGCCCCAGTGGCGAAGTGATTCGAAATCGGAAGCTGATATTTTTTGACAATAGGGATGCAGTGAAAAGGGAGGGTTATGAACCCTTTGGTTCAGATTATAACAACGTCGTTAAAGAAAAAGAAGAAAAAGGTTTCTTAAGCATGTTTAGCACGATTTCGAGAAATGTTAGGCACAGTTTCTTGGCCACATTTGAAGAATGTTTAACCACAAATACACAAGATGTTTTTTTTTCTACAGTGCAAACGTAAGAAATGTTGCTAATAAATCTGTAGCGACATTGTGGCGTATCCTAAGCAAATTCTCCAAAATGTAAGAACAAACCATTTCAGAATTTCTATTTAGTATCTTCACCAACGGCGAAAATCTTTAGAATGTTGCTCCACCATAGATTTGCACAGAAGAGCGAATGTTGAAATGATTTGTGCTAAAATCCAAAAACTAACCGATAACTTTATAAGTAAAAATAACTTTTCAGAAAATCCCCTTATCCATCAAAATGAGTCTTTAAATTCCATCTTATGTTATTCCTGTTTACATACTTTATTATGTGTTTGTATATTTACTTATATATATATATATCTATTTATTCGTTTATTTATTTATCAATTAATTATTTATTAATTTATTGATGTGTAAACATCTTTGCTCTCGGTAGGGGCTAGTTGGAAATATAGAGCGTCACCGTCATCGTCAGATTTTCAGGTCGGACGGCAAAACACCAAAGTATGAGCTAGGGACACGCCCACAACACACCCAAAATTTAAATTAATGCAACGCTGACGAGCCTACATGTTTACACATCAACTATACCGTGAGTGCAGCGTGGCTCACACTTTTTTTCTTGTTTATTTATTTGTTTGTTTATTTATTTATTTTGGTTAAATTGGAGGTTTTTCTTGCACTTTCCTTCAAAAAGATTGCTATTTGCTAAATAATAATCGTCTTCAGATTTGTTAAATGTATTAATTCAGAAGTAAGATACAAAAATATCATATCACTGTTCTTATGTAAAATGTGTGGTAGCGTACCGAATGTAAATCAGTATTATGCGAAATTAATCTATCTATCTATTATTAGAATGTTGCTTGAAAACTAGCAACATTTTAATTTTTTTTTGTTTTACAAGCGACTTGAGGACATTACACGTCACACAACAGAAGGAGGAGGATTCAAATGGGAAGCTCGCTAAAGCATTTTTGTGAAATAGTTTTTATAGACCACTAATTTGGCAGAATAGGATTTGTGCGGCCACTGAAAACTCTCAAAATATTGCTAGCAAATCTGTAGCTACCTTAGTCCTGTTTTCATAGTGAAATGTATCCACTGTTGCACAAAAGAACGATCTTAAGAAACAAAGACAACGGCCATGCGTTTTTGTTTCCAACACTGCTGCTGTTGTATTGGATTCATTTTTGCAGCATATATCCAAAGCAGCCCTTCGATGTGGATATTATGCGCGTTTCTTTGTGAAATGTATCCACGGCTGCACACAAGAACGATCAACAGAATCATAGCCAGCTGCCATCTTTGTATATATACTTATATAAAGTTTATAAAAAAAGCTGCCATGCAATTTTGTTTGCAGCACAAATTATTGTATGTATCTGCAGTATGTATCCAAAGCAACCCATCGTGCAGGGAACCCCCCAAACAGCGCTTGTCGTAAAAGGCGACTAAGGGAAGAAATCACCTCCATTCAATTTTATATCCAGGTGAGCCTAGCGGCATATTATACATCTTAAAGCTGTCCCGCAAAATATGTGCACGCAAATCCGTAGGTTAACGCAACTGGATATCACCGGCGTCGTAAAAGATTGATCAAACAAACGAAATCGTACAAAGAGGCAGGGCTAAATATTTCTGAACTACACAAATGCAATAACGCTAGCATTTGATTTGCCCCATTGATGAAGTGATCTGAAACCAGGAGGCCAGCCGAAGTATGTTGAGGTCAAACTGAAGAAACCCACAGGCGGACCAGTAGGTATGCAGTTAGGTAGTAGAATTATGATCCCTTAATCCTGATCATAGCCTCGTCGTCAAGGAAAAAGAAGAAAAAGACCCAAAGCAGCCCCTCGCCGTGGATATTAGGTGCGTTTTTTTGAGAAATGTATCAAGAGGAGTGCTTAAATTTACACGGTAAACAACTACAACATTTTAACGCCAGCAACCAGAAATACTGGCGGTAGCTATCGATAACGCCCGCAGCAGGTGCTGCTTTTGATACATGCTGCAAATACGTAAAATAATTTGTGGTGCAAACAATAGTGTATGGCTGGTGGCCATAATTCTCAGAATTGTTCTTAACAGTAAACGTGGATACATTTTTCAAAGAAACGCGCGTATTATCGGCAGTATTGATGTCATTAGAATGTTGTTGTTGTTTATCGTGCAAATTCGAGCACTCTCAGGAAACGCGCCTATTATGGACAGTGGCTGTCAATAGAATGATGTTTTTGTTAATCGTGTAAATTTACACTTTCCAGTGGATATATTTCACCAAAAAACATGCCTATTGCGGTATTTTTAAGTTGTTAATTTTAACTCGTCATCAAAATTTACAAATAGAGCAGTCTTTGCCAACACATTTTACTTTGAGCTTTGTATATATATACTTATCAAGTGTATAAATTAAATAAAACTAAGTTTATTTCTATTTAAAAAAATATTTTTATTGAGGAGAAGCCTCTTTATTTATTTTTATTTTAACTTGCAATTTCGACTGCTACTCCAGAACTAAAACTTAAGTGTAACAAATATAAACTTATTGCCTAGGTTTCCTTATCTCTACGTGCAGGAATGTGGGATTATGGATTGGGATTGGAGGAGGTGTCGTTTGCCAGACGCTGGCTCAGCAACATGCATGTGGAGCGTGGGTTCCTCTGTTACTGTCGGATGTGATGAGTCTGGGTATCCGGTATCGGTTGTGGAATGCGCTTGGTGTTGACCTGCATGTGGAGCGTGGGTGAATGTTGAATGTGTTTGGTGTTAACTCTTCCCTTCTTAAAAATCAAACGTCCTCGTTTGATCTTAAGTCAAAATAATGGTATTTGACTTATGCGTGTAGGTTTTTGTGTTGAAACTTTCCCTTGAGCTTCACTGATTTTCTTACAGGGAGTTGCTGTTTGTGCGTTTTCTCTCATCTCAATTTGGATTTCTGGATCAGGGTTGTTGTTGACGTTGATATGCATTGGGCGCTTTTTCCATGTTGCTTTTATTATAAAGGTTATGACAATAGTTGCTACCGCTAGAATGCATATGATGTTTGTTGCTCTGATGATGCTATGTTTCGATTCCAGTATCCTTATTTCTTCGGTGTTACTAGAATGGAGTTCTTTTATCATTTCCAATGATAACATTTCTTCTGTGTCCTCCACTGTAGAGAATTGAGCGATTGCAGGTAATGGCTTTAGTTTGGATATTACGATGTCAGATAGGTAAGTTTTGTTTTCGATGGTAATCGTTGAATTTTGAAATTGAATTACGAACGTGCCAGCCAGTGGTAATGCATCTGTGTTGTCTTGTTGCATTGTGCCGTTGAACCGATTGAGGAAGATAACTCCTGGGGAGATTTCGTCTATTGTGGGAATGTGTTGATTATTTATGCGTGTGCAATTGGCTTGTATATTAAGGAGTAGGTTAGGAATACAGGATGTGCTACTAAGATCTAGTATATGTCGATAAGGACATATTGATAAATTGTTATATGACTTACAATCTAGTTTTAACCCGAAAATTTTCTTTTGGCATTTCAAAATTTCTTCAAAATCTAATTTGTTTACAAAATTTGCTTTTTTTACGGGTTTAAGTAAGAGTTTACTACAAGTATTTAACTCTAAACTTGGTATACTTATGATGTAAACTATTGAATTTTTGTTTGTGGCAACTTTTACTTCTGCAAAATTTAGTGCTTCATCAATATTGCCGTAAGGAATATTTTCTTTCTTTATTATTTGTTCGGCTATATTAATTTCTTTAATTGATAAAATATAGGAATTTATAATTCCTTTATTTGCCCAAAGTATGGCATATTCTATGTTGATTAATTCTTCCTTAAGTAATTTAATTTTGTGTTGGGTAACAAATATAATATTATTTATAAATGGGTCATTTTTTTTCATTTTCATTAAAACTTCATTTGTCTTTTTTGTTATTTCGTTGATGTTGTTAATTACATCTCTGTTAATAAGGACCTGTTTGTTATTGTTTTTTAATACATTATTTATTTTGTTTCTAATTATTCGTAAGTCGTCATGGTCAGGGCTTCCAGCTATCCATTTCCACGCGCTCCCTATGAAATTGAGTGATCTTTTGTTTTTGTTTTTTGGTTTAAGCCTATTGAATATGTGTTCTATTTCCGAAAGTTCGTGAGAAAGAAAAGGATAGGAGGGGTGGCTCTTATTTATGCCGTGTTCTATTGTATCTCGGATGTTGGTTATAATGCTTTCGCATGGTACCAAGTCTATGATATGGATCATTTTAAAGCTGCCATTTTGGATCATCGCTGTCCCGGTTTCTATCGCTACTAGTTCACTGGATGAATAGTCCAGGATCTGGATATCGGCCATGGACGTAGTTATCATTAATCTGTTGGAAAAATTTTCCATCAATTTCTTATACGATGTTTATATATAATTTTGTCGCTTTCTGTAAGGACGGTAGTGTTTCTATTCTCCTTGACTATTTCTTCTTTGTATCTATTAGAAAGTTTTGTACCTAATCTTTTGTTTTGTCTTACGTAAGTTGTTTGTCCTACTGTATATTGTTTTGGCTCTTGTTTTCTTTTATTATGGTATGCTATATCAGTTTTTTGTTTTTGTCGTAGCCTTTCTAAGTTCGACCGTCTCGTCTTCTCGTAGTCTTCGGGGCCAAAGGTAACATTACGACCAAAGAAGAGGTCAACTGGTTTTTTGTGTGTGGTGGAATGAATGCTATGGTTGTATTCATTTACAGATCTTTCGATTAGTTCCTCAAAATTTCGATGCAAGTCATCTTTTTTTAGGCATCTCATTAACTCTGCAAGAGTTGAATGGAAGCGTTCTACTTGCCCATTAGCTTCGCTTCTGTATGGTGGTGTCGTGTAGACATCAATTTTTAGTTCATCCTTCATCAAGAAGAGGATTGTGGATGAATTAAGGGAAGGTTCATTATCAATAACAACTGACTTAGGTACTCCAAAGAAAAAGAGTATCTCTCTTAAGGGTTTTCTAATATCTTCTATGGATCTGCTTTTAAGTATTTTGACCTGTGCGTATTTGGTAAATTTGTCTATTGCAGTAAGTACTGATTTCTTTTCTGTAATGAATATGTCAAGATGAACTGTGTGTCCTGGGAAATTTGGTAAAGGCGTTTCATTTAGTTTTGGTTGGTTAGGGTGTCTTTCGTATTTATTTTGCTTGCATACTGTGCAAATATTGGTAATTCGTTTTATTTTTCTTATCATGGAAGGGAAATAATAATTTTCGAGAATTTGAAGTCTATTTTCGACCGCGTTTCTATGGGCGCGATTATGAGTGTCTATTATAATTGTTTCCTGATCATGCTCGCTTAAAATATCCTGTACTTGCTTTTGTGAGAATCTAATTTTAAATGTTTTGAAATGAAGGGGGTATAGTTCCTGTATCAGACCCATTACTGGCTCTGGTGTTTTAATGCAATTTATTACCGAAGGATTCAGAACTTTCTTAAGAATCTGTAGAAGATTCTCTTTACTGAAGTTAGTCTCTGTTATGTTGTGTCGGTGATATCCGGGGAACACGATCTTAAATTCGTGGTTTTTCCTTTCGCCTGTGTAGAGAAAAATTTGGCTTTTGAAGACATTGATGGGTGCTTCAACGCTGAAGATGAGCTCTTGGGAGGAGCTCTCATCACTGTGTACTGTAGGAGTTAGTGAATTGACCTGACTTTCTTGCGGGGGTCTGGAGAGTGCGTCTGCGACTACGTTAGATTTTCCGGGCTTATAATGTAGTTCGCAATTGTATTCTTCCAATATTGCCTTCCAGCGTTTCATCTTTGCGTTATTATTCTTATTGCTTAACGCATAGGTTAGGGGCTGGTGGTCTGTATATATTTTGACCTCGGCTCTGCCGTATAGATAATTTCTTAGCGATTGTAGGGACCATATTATCGCCAGCATCTCTTTCTCGTTTGCGGCGTAATGTTCTTCGGATTTGTTTAATGTTCTGGATATGAACGTTATGGGTCTGTCATTTTGTGAGAGCACTGCGCCAATCGCATGATTAGACGCATCTGTAGTCAATTGAAAGTCTTTTTTGAAATCAGGATATGTAAGGATTATTTCCTTTGAAATGAGAGCATTTTTTATTTTGTTGAGGGATTCAACTGCTTCTTCATTGAGGGTTATTAGTTGCTTGCTAGAAGCGTTTTTAGAAATTCTTCCCTTTTCTCCTCTTAGGAGAGTTGTAAGCGGTTTTGCTATTTTCGCATAGTCTTTTATGAAACGGCGGTAATAGCCTGATAATCCCAGAAAGGATCGAAGATCTTTTAGACTTTTAGGGTTTGGGAAATTAACAATAGCCTCAACTTTGGCTGGATTTGTTTTTATGCCATTCGAAGATATGACGAACCCTAGGAATTCAACTTCGCGTTTGAAGAATTCGCATTTATCGAGTTGGACCTTCATATTGGCTTCTTCCAATGTTTTGAAGATCTTTTGAATATTCTCTGTATGAGTTTCTTGGTCTCGACTGAATATTATGATATCGTCTATATAGACGTAACATATCTTTCCGATGTGTTCCCGAAGGATGTCATCGAGGGCTCTTTGGAATATGGCGGGAGCATTTTTCAGCCCAAAGGGGAGTCTGGTAAATTCATATTTACCATTGTTGACTGAGAAAGCGGTTTTCTCTATGTCTGACTTTTTTAGAAGAATTTGGTGGAAGCCACTTTTTAAGTCTAGAACTGTGAAGAAGTTATTGCTTCCAAGATGAGACAAAACTCCGTTGATTTCTGGCATGGGGTAGCGGTCTGATATTGTTGCTGTATTCAGTTTTCTGTAATCGATAACTAGGCGGTATTTCTTTTCGCCGGATGCGTCTAATTTTTTTGGAACGATCCAGACGGGTGAGTTATACGGGGACCTCGATTTTCTTATTATCCCGTTGTTAAGGAGATCTTGAATTTGTTTTTCCACCTCATTTTTAAGTGACATCGGGTATGGATAGTACTTGGAGTATATGGGGTTTTCGTTAGTGGTGCGAATTTCACCTATGACATTAGTTGTAAAAGTTAGTTTTTCATTTGGCTCGTCAAAAAGAAACGGATGGCTTTTTACTAGGGTTTCTATTACTTTACTCTGATGTATAGACATATGGTTCGTTCTGATGTTAATGGAATTAACATCTTGTGATATCTGGTATTTGATGCAGATGTTAATTTGATCTCGAATTGTCATGTAGTCTTGGCTGGTATGAATTACCGCTGATAGTTCCTTCAAACTATCATGTCCAAGGATACCGTGGAATGATGTAAGAGATGGTAACAAAAAGAATTTTATTTTTGTGTCGCGAAGACCGAAAAGACTAATGTATGTATGGTGTGATACCTTAATGCTTCCTGCTACTGACCTAGCGTGAAAGCATTGCTCGTTTTCTATTGGGGTTTCTATAAGGGAAGGTTGTATATAATTTTTATTAGATCCCGTGTCAATAAGGAATCTAAGAATTCTTCCGCTCTTCGTGCGAGATTCAAAGTATGGCAACGAAGAGCCTGTTAATCTAAAAAATGAGTGTCCATAAAATCTGTTTGTTCATGGGTGTCGTCGAATGACGATGCCGCTTCGTTGTATGCGCTCAATTCGTTTTGAGCATGCTGTTCGACATCAACATTTTGTTGAGGGAGGTTTGGAGTTTCTGAGTTTAAATTGTTATATTGGTTTGGATCATTGAATGGTTGAACAAAAGGTTCCACGTGGAAATGTTGTTGATTAAAGTTTTGCCTTCTTGGCATATTATTATTTGGCCGAAATTGGTTCCTATTCTGTTGGTGTATTTGTTTAAATTGAGCAGAAGGTCCTTGAGTTAAAGGCTCTGCTTTTATTTGGGGCCTTTGGGGATATTGATTTTGGAATGGGTTATACTGGTTGTTTTGATAATTGTTTGGCATGGGCCTAGGGTTATACGGGGGCCTTGCCTGCACTGGTGGTTGGTAATTTGTGTGATACATCGGTCTAGGATTGTATGGGGGTCTTTGTTGAACCTGTGGTATTGGATTCCGAAATTGTCTGTATAATGGTTGTTGAGTTTGAGTTTGGTAAGAACGGACGTTTTGGTTCTCTAATTTCAAACATAAATGTAATGCCTGAGGCAGGTCTACTGGTTCTTTTATACCCAGTAATCGGGGTAGGTCACCTTTAAGACCTCTGACGAAAGTGTCGAGAGCCTTGTCTCTGTATGTTTGTGTTAACAGATGCATGGACTCAGAGCTTATATCCATGCAAGAAAGTTTGCTTAGTATTAAAGATAAATGGGAGTATACGATGTGATAGAATCCTTGGATAGTGCTGTTGCCTTGGACAATTTATTGCATCTGGTACTCTAGCGTACCCAGATCGCGTTTGTCAGCATAGTGCATGACAAGGCACTTGGAAATACATGTCCAATCTAGAGGTGTATTGTAGGATTCTAGAGCGGTGTCGGCACTTCCAATTATTTTATTTCGTATGACGCTTAGAATCCCGAAATATTTGGGAGTTCCTTTGAGATGTTCGTATATTTGCAATATACGATCAACACTTTTCTTCCAGGAGCTAAATTCTCCTGGGTCTCCTGCGAAATCCTTTAGACATTGGACTACGTCCGGTATGTTGTCTAGTTCGTTCAACCTATCTCTAAATTCTGGTGCAATGGTCTGGTCTGTACCAGTGAATTGATTCTGATTGGGGTTAACTATGTTTTGGATGATTTCGCGTCCTTGACTTTCAAGGACGCGGTGGACGATAGAAGATATAAGGGATTCAAAATCCGGTGTGGTCTGAATATTTTGACCATTTTGGCGGTTATTGGAATTAATGGCGTTTGTCCGTTGAGGATTGCTATTCGATGCACTCGATTGAAATGAGTTATTGGCACTTTCATTCGCCTGAGTGGGCTGAACTTCCTCTTGCGGATGGTTAGCCATTGCGGTAGGGTCATTACCCGATCTTAACATAGGCATTTTTCTTTTCTTTTCTTTTTTTTTCTTTTTTTTTTTTAAAAAAAAAAAATCAACAAATGAGATAACACTTTAATTTAATTGATAGGCTGTTTTCCTTTTGATTTTTCTTTAAAGAAATTTTTTTTAAAACTTCTTTGTACTTAATTGTGCAACTTTTTTTCACTTTCTTTCGTTTATTCTTTAAATTAATTTCTTAATATATAATTGCTTATGTTAAATTAATATTATGCTTACGCTATAAAAACTGGTGGCAACATGGATGTCCTGGTTTTTTTCTTCCTTCGATCTTGCTGATGCGGCTAGCGTTATTCGCTTCCTGTTCCTCCGCTCCGAGTGGTTAGCTGTAGCGGCTACTAAGGGGCCCTTTATTATTTTTTCATCAACGACTAGATCACTATTTTACTATGCTTTTTCTTGCTTAGTTCACTAATTTACTTTACTATTTTTTTCTTCACTTGCTTAGTTCACTAATTTACTTTACTATTTTTTCTTCACTTGCTTAGTTCACTAATTTACTTTACTATTTTTCTTTACTTTCTTGGTTCACTATTTTACTTTACTATTTTTCCTTTACTTGCTTAGTTCACTATTTTACTTTACTATTTTTCTTTACTTTCTTAGTTCACTATTTTACTTTACTACTGGTTCTTACACTGCTCGGGCGCCAATTAAATAAAACTAAGTTTATTTCTATTTAAAAAAATATTTTTATTGAGGAGAAGCCTCTTTATTTATTTTTATTTTAACTTGCAATTTCGACTGCTACTCCAGAACTAAAACTTAAGTGTAACAAATATAAACTTATTGCCTAGGTTTCCTTATCTCTACGTGCAGGAATGTGGGATTATGGATTGGGATTGGAGGAGGTGTCGTTTGCCAGACGCTGGCTCAGCAACATGCATGTGGAGCGTGGGTTCCTCTGTTGCTGTCGGATGTGATGAGTCTGGGTATCCGGTATCGGTTGTGGAATGCGCTTGGTGTTGACCTGCATGTGGAGCGTGGGTGAATGTTGAATGTGTTTGGTGTTAACTTATATACAAAGCTTTAAGGCAACTCCGACAAAAACGTTAAAGGATATAATAATTAACACTTTATTAAATGTTGCGCAACAACCCAAGCAAAATAGTGAAATAAATTACAACGAACCTCCTGAATCGATTGCATCAATCCAAACCGAATTTAAATAAATTGCCACCCGCCAAACGCACTTTAATATGTTTCTTAGAACCCTCCAGCAACATTGGAAAGAGTGCACTTAAAACTCACACCACGTCCTCCACCTCTGAACGGAACCATTAACCTTTTGTCACCCATTAAACCTCGTTTTTTCTAAAATCTATCGTTAGAAACAATACAACTCATTAAACATGCGCAACATGTGACATTGTATACCTTAATGTCCGACGCCGACAGTCGCCGATGGGCATCGGAGGCATCGGTACTTGCACAGATGCACACCGCCACAGCGAATAACATGTAACAGACCCTATATATAAACCATTGCATTTATGCTTCCGTTCTGAATGCAACTTTCGACTATGGCGTATGGCCTTAAGCCGTTAAGTACTGACATTAACAGTGCATATAGAAGCGTAATACGCCCGGCCGCACAAAATGTTGCACAAGATTGTTCACAGTGATAATCCTATATGTTCTCACTTTGTGGTCAGAGAAAAAGAGAAGTCGCTTTTGGCCATCACCTGGCCGAGGATAATTTGCATTTTATTTTTGTTCGCCGGCTTACACCTGTCCATAAGTGTGGGTTGGTCCTGGTCCACAAAGCCAAGAGACGACGCGCAAAAAAAAAGCTCAAGTAGCAGATGTTTCAGATATCATATTTAGGAACAGAAAAAAGTGTTCCAAGAGATTATCATCACATCCTCTTTCTTTGTATACGTATTCTACAGTCATTCAGATCGAATTGATTGCACGCTGGACGTTCTGGGATCATTTTTTGGAGGTCCACCCTTCGCATGCTTATGCTTTGAATCGTTGGTATTGTTGGGGATACGTGACGTGAAGACGCATTGGTTTTTTTTTGTGGTTTCTTATCCACCTGCCGCCGTTTTTGTGTGTTCTTTTGTCTTTTGTTTGATTATGTGTTTTCTTTTTTTGATAACAGTGCACTTTGGAATCGGGAATCAGGAGTCGTGTGGCGGAGGTGCTTATGTCGTGCGTGACTTAATAGTTAGGATTTCGGATCGGCTTTCCATTGTGTTTTATTTTTATTTGCCGAAACAAGGATATGCGTGGGGAATTATTAAACGAAATAAGTATAAAATTGTCCTGCAAAGGTGTTGACATTCGTATCTTTGTGTCACGGCGTCAGCTGTCCAAAGATGAGGGTATCTACATCGCAACGCACTAATGAAGTTATAAACTGTGAAGCGTAGACAAGCCCAAGATAAATGTAAGTAATTTACAATGTGATCAGACCATTGGCTAATCTTGTGCAACTGCGCCGAATGCGTAATTATTGCACTTTGATGAACATAAAGATTGGAGGTTTCATTTCATATTTATGCGGGACACCCTTAATAGGTACCAATGTGCGTGGAAAATGTCTTCATTGCCATGGTTAATGTGAAACGAATGAGTGCTCTAACATAACATAATATGCGTTGTCGGATGTAGTTAACTATGGGTCAAGTATTTTAGAAGAATTTGGAAAATGAAACATAGGGCATCTTGGGCAGATTATGTTTTTTTTTTTTTCTATGGCATTTCGTTTTTTGGTTGTAAATATAAACGACCCATCCGACCTTACTTTATCACAAAAAAGGGGGCAGTTATCCATGACTTATTATAGACCGATGTTCAATCGAAATAACTTGTATTGCTCTCAGAAATAAAATTCAAGGCACTGAATATTTTGTACGAAGGTAATTTTTTAAGACGTATATATTTTATTAGCTTCAATAAAAAGCAGTTAAGTACTGCGTACCGCAGATCTCCCAAGTGCATCTACAAAAGCAACATATCTCTTCTTTAATTTAAAATTATCCACATATATAACACACATTATGAAATACAGCAGGTAAAATGAAGCGAATTGGATGAAATTACAACAACAACAATATTCCTGTGTGAGGCAATAATCTGCCAATCGGAACGGAAAAATTTTATATCATGGAGTTACTTACTTGAAAATGCTTGAAGTTACTTGAAAATGCTTGAAAATACTTGAAGTTACTTGGACGTGCTTGAAGTTACTTGAAAATGCTTGAAGTTACTTGAAAGTGCTTGAGTTACTTGAAAATGCTTAAAGTTACTTGAAAATGCTTGAAAATACCTGAAGTTACCAACAACAACATTGCTGTGCATGTTATGCATTTGATAATGCTTAAACATACTTGAAGTTAGTTGGACATGCTTGAAGTTACTTGAAAATGCTTGAAGATACTTGAAAATGCTTGAAGTTACTAGAAAATGCTAGAAAATACTTGAAGTTACTTGAAAATGCTTGAAGTTACCTGAAGTTACCTGAAAATGCTTGAAGTTACTTTAGGTTACTTGAAAATGCTTGAATTTACTTGCATATGCTTGAAGTTACTTGAAAATGTTTGAAGTTACTTGAAAATGCTTGAAACTACTTGAAGTTACTTGAAAATGCTTGAAGTTACTTGAAGTTACCTGAAAATGCTTGAAGTTACTTTAGGTTACTTGAAAATGCTTGAAAATACTTGAAGTTACTTGAAAATGTTTGAAGTTACTTGAAAATCCTTGAAAATACTTGAAGTTACTTGGACATGCTTGAAGCTACTTGAAAATGCTTGAAGTTACTTGAAAATGCTTGAGTTACTTGAAAATGCTTAAAATTACTTGAAAATGCTTGAAAATACTTGAAGTTACCAACAACAACATTGCTGTGCATGTTATGCATTTGATAATGCTTAAACAAACTTGAAGTTAGTTGGACATGCTTGAAGTTACTTGAAAATGCTTGAAGATACTTGAAAATGCTTCAAGTTACTAGAAAATGCTTGAAAATATTTGAAGTTACTTGAAAATGCTTGAAGTTACTTGAAGTTACCTGAAAATGCTTGAAGTTACTTTAGGTTACTTGAAAATGCTTGAATTTACTTGCAAATGCTTGAAAATACTTGAAGTTACTTGAAAATGTTTGAAGTTACCTGAACATGCTTGAAGTTACTTTAAGTTACTTAAAAATGCTTAAAGTTACTTGAAAATGCTTGAAAACTTGAAGTTACTTGATGATGCTTGAACATACTTGAAGTTACTTGGACATCCTTGAAGTTACTTGAAAATGCTTGAAGTTACTTGAAAATGCCGGAAAAATTTTATATTATGTGAAATCAGAGAATGCAATGTCGAAAAATGTAATTTTCCGATTAATTACATATTAATCGGAAAATTACATTTATAACAGTCGACTTTATTTTTTTTTTCAACTTAAAGAATAAATTGGTCGAATTTCGACCATGGGGCGACCCGTAGTAAAAAAAGGAAGCCTCTAAAGTCCAAAATGTTATTTGTTTGTATATTAGTAAAGCGCCATCTCCAAGCCTCCATAAATCTTCGCCCTTGATTTTTTGTTGAACAATAAAAAAGATTGAAAGACGAATGGAAACATCTTGATGCATGATACAGGATCACTTGGTTAGTCTTAGCCTAGCTTTATGTTTCTATACTGTGAGATAACATTATCTTCCGAACACCGAAAACTATTGCAGGACATTAGAGAACCGTTCTCAAATCGGGGGGAAGAATTTCTCACCTGTCTAGACTTCTGCCACTTCTAGTAGAGTTTATTTAATAAATTTTAAATAATACAACAAAAAACAAATAATTTTAATTTTTTATTATTAATCTTAGAAGTTAGCGGGCTGTTCACCGGTACAATATTAGGTCTCTTTTAGTACTTATAACAAAATCTTCTTCTTCCTTGATCATAATCCTCCTACTTTACTGCATCTCTACTGGTCCGCCTGTGGGGTTCACCAGTTCGACCTCAATAAACTTCGGCAGGACTCCTAGTTTCAGATCACTTCATCAATGGGGCCAATCAAATGCTGGTGTTGGTGGTAATCTACAGTCGTGCCAAAGCACGGATTTGCATGTACCGTTGGGGGACAGCTTTAATGCGGGTGGCATTTGTGCGATGATAGTGTATTCACCAAATGATTGGCAGGTCTTGCGTTCGAATCCCGGTCAGGGCCATGATTTTTAAATTGGTTACCCACGTAAATACAGATCTCCCTAAGCAATTAAGGCGCCACCCGTGGAGAAAAAAAACTCTACAAAGGCACCAAACTTCTTTTCTATCATCCCATTCTTTCGAAAAGTAAGTAGCACCTAAAATCATGCCATGCAATACTTCATAGCTAGGTGCTGCTTACTGTCGAACAAAAAATTACTGCGCTGTGTTCCAAGTCTATAAGGGTCTGTACAAATACAGAAAAACAAAAACCGCTTTAGCGTAAGTAAAATTATAACAAAAAAGAAAAGAAAAAGCTTTAAAATGTTAAGTGTGTCGCTAGGCTCACAAGGATGCTCAAATTGCCTACATGTAATATCCCCCCTTAGACGCCTTTTACGACAGCGCTCTTTACGGCCGCTGCAGTGATATTCGAAGTCCGTCCCTGCTCGGCCTACCATCGTCTCCACATCAATTAGAATTATTTACTAAGAGCGAGAGTAGAGCCACTTTGTTGGCCTCTAGGGTTTGTATTGAACACACGACATGCCAAATCGAATTAACTTTCCTATTTTGACGAGCGTCAACAATTCTCAATGTTACAAGATAGATAGGGTATTTATATGGAGGCCAAGAAACGGCAGAACACATCCGTCGTAAGTGCATAGCAATAGCCCGAAGCAGTTTTATATATACACGTGCTTCACCAGCCCACAAAATGTCGTTAATGGATGCTAGTAGAGCGATAGTATTTTTAAAATACGTCCTTGATTCTTTTATTAAAATTAATTTTCTATTAAAAGCAAATCCTGACAACAAGCAAGACACAAAAGAAAAATAGAACTTCTACCATCGTAAAAGACTCAGGAGACCACCTTTAAAATAATTTCTATTAAGATTGGGTGATGAAGAAGTCTGTTTTGTACAAAAGTTGGGTTAACAAAAGCTTTAGAAAAAACGAATCTCCTAGGCATAAATTCACTTCAAACAAAGATACAGTGATACGCCCTTTCTCAATCACTGTAGAACAGCCCAGGACATTCTAGCACAAACGGCCAAAGACGAAAAAGCGAATGTCATCATGATCAGTGAGTCCTACAAATGTCCCGAACAGAACAATAACTGGATCTGTGATAAGGAAAAACAGGCGGCAATATGAATATGCGGACGCCATGCCTACCAAGATATGAATGACCAAGCAAAAGTCTTCGTCGGGGTGAAAATAAACGGGATTCATTTCTATAGTTGCTATACAAGACCCAGCAGGTGACAGATCGTTCAGCGAATACCAATTAATGCTGGACAATTTAACGGTGGACGCGCTCCAGAGATCCCCAGTGGTTATAGGAGGCGATTTCAATGCATGGGCCACATAATGGGGAAGCAAGTTCAATAACACCAGAGGACAGGCCTTACTAGAAACATTTGCACCCTTAGCGATAAGCGTCGCTAATAAGGGCTGGGCAAATACCTATCGGAAGCCTGGAGTTGGCTCTATCGTCGACATCACCCTAACGAGCAACTCCATCCTAAAAAACATAAAGTGGAGGGTCAGTGAAGAATACTCCCACAGCGACCACCAGACGATAATTATGGAAATCAGAGACAAGAAGAAGAACCCACCCCACCTCACACAACTAACAGCTCCAAAATGGAATGATAGATCCTTAGATAAGTATACATTCGAAGAGATGCTGAACGGTGCTGTAACAGCAGACACTGCTGCAAATCGTCTTACAGGCGCCATCACCACATCTTGCGATGCATCAATGCCTAGACGAAGAAATAGCAGGAATAAAACCGTGCTACTGGTGGACTGAAGGAATAAGATCACTACGGCAAAATGCCTAAATGCCCGCAGGAAAGTCCAACGATCAAGAGGGAGAGCAGACTTCCAGCAACAATTGGACATCTTCAGCCTGGCGAGACACAGCTTAAATAGAGCTGTAAAGGCGAGCAAAACAACATGCTTCAAACGGCGAAGAATGTGAAGAAGCTGATGTTGATCCATGGGGTACGGCTTACAAAGTGGTGATGACGAAACTAAAGGGCTACAGAACCACTCGAATAACATATGCCCCAAAATGATGAGGTCCATAGTCGAGCACCTTTTTACCCAAAGACCAGATACTTTATGCAGCATAACAAGAAAGGTCAATCTAGAAAATATCCCAAGAATTACCCTGGAGGATCTGCTAAGGACATGTAGCAAGATAGGCGACAACAAGGCGCCTGTCCCAGAGGGCATCCCGAACAAGGCAGTAAAGATGGCTGTAAAAAGAGGCCAGACCTCTTCATGTCGACTTTGCAGAAATGCCTCGAAGAAGGAACCTTTCCTAAAAAATGGAAAACACAACAACTAGTCCTGGAAAGAAACCTCCAGAAGAACCATCGTCCTATCGCCCAATATGCCTGTTACACACTATGAGACACAGAAGATAAAGGAGCCCTCTCAGGTCGTCAATTTGGCTTTAGAAAAGCGCGATCTACTGTTGATGCCATAAACGCCTGGTCTGGTCGGAAGGAGTCCAGTACTACGAAGTGACCGCGGGAGTCCCACAGGGGTCAGTCTTAGGGCCGCTGCTGTGTAACATTATGTACGACGAAGTCCTTCGATTGACGCTACTTCGCGAAGTAACGATATTCGGATTCGCCGATGACATTGCCGTCGTGACAGTGGCTAAACACACCCGTGCTGTAGAATCAGCTTCAAATGAAGCCATTTCCCAGATAAAGGACTGACTTTTATCTGCCGGACTAGAATTGGCCGACCATAAAACAGAAGCCATCCTTATATCAAGTAGAAAAATCGTTGAGTTCGCTTATTTTCAGGTTGGTAGCCAAACCTTCAGGTCAAAAGAGAAAGGTTAAATATCTTGGAGTAATGGTGGACAATAGGCTGCAGCTTAAAACTCACGTTGACTACCTATCCAAAAAGGCAGCGCAACTACAGGGAGGTCTTTTGCGCATGCTGCCTAACATCGGTGGACCTGGTTACGATTGAAGGATGCTCCTCTCCAGAGTAATCACCTCCGTTTTGTTATATGCCGCCCCAGTCTGGAAGCAGGCGCTAACGACAAAGTAGACTTAAAAAAAAATGTCATCCATATATGGATTCTGCGAGCTAAGGACAATTAGCGGCTTTCGTACCATCTCAGACGAGGCTGCATTTGTTATAACTGGAATGGTCCCCATCGACTTTCTCGCAGATGAGATGTCCGGGATATATAACAGAATATCCTTGAACCAGCGCGATACTACTAGCATCCAGAGGATAAGGGTCGACGAAAAAGCAGCGTCAGCAGCTACTTGGCAAACTCGTTGGACCAATACCACAAAAGGGAGATGGACTTACAGACTTATACCTTCTATAAAAGATTGGATATGTCGCAAACACGGAGACTGTAATTACCATCTTACACAGTTCCTATCCGGTCATGGATAATATCGCAAGTACCTGTACAGATTTGGCCACGATACCTCACCACTTTGCCCTGAATGCCCAGAAGAAAAAACAATGGAGCACGCAATATATATACCGCACATAGTAGATTTGCACACCAGAGAATAGAATTACTTAGCCCAACGTCTATAATCGACCATATGCTGTTATCAGAAGTGACTTGGGAAGAAATTGGCGCATACGTAACGAATGTGCAAAGTGAGCTGCGAAGAATTGAGAAAATTCGCAAAGCAGCAGAAGCAGCAGAAGCAGTAGAAACAGATCAAGCTGAAACAGCACTAGCAACAATAGCTCACACAAGACGAATAGCATGATATATGCTTACCAGCCCCGCGAAGTAATACCTAACTGCAGTCCCGCGATGAGAGTGGTAGAAGTCTGTTGGGTGTGGATTAGTACGTAGGCGCATTTCTGGCATCGATTATTCGGATTTGCGAATCGAGCAAGCCATATTTCGAAGATTACCACAACCATTGCCACTGCCAAAAAAAAACGCCCTTTCTTCCACAAACCCAAAAAAATTCCAAACACACATAAATCCATTTCTTATTTCACCACCTGAAGATACAAATCATCTCACAGAGTTTATAAAAAAAAGAATCCCACTGACAGTGTTAACATCGAGAACAAATTCCATTCCAATTCAATTCGATTGAATTTTTGCCTTTCATTTGATTTGTGTTGTTTTTCCACCAACAATCCATAAGGATCTCCATCCGCCTTATCTATAGATGTCTTACATAAGTCTCAAATGAAGGCTGAAGGTGGCCCGTATCGTATTTCATTTATGTAAGACATCCAATACTGTGCACATGGCACACGAATAGAACAACAATTAGAGCATGTCCTTCGGATTTTCAAAAAAATTTTGAAACGATCCCTGGCTAGTTGCCCAAAATGCTGAGTGATGATAAAAAATACATACTCTAGTATCTGATACCTAACATGCCAGAAAAATAACACAACAGAGAGCAGATGTTTTCATTCCTTGCAGATGTACTAAGGTATATGTGAGCACTCGGGGAGAGGTTCTCTTCAATTAACAAGAATGCAGTTTTTTGTTAGAGGATGCCATGCAAATTTATTCTGACGTGTAGTTTTCGCTCTCTCTCAGCCAAAACACCTGAATAAACCAATTATTGCAGAAATATCCGTCCTCTCGCTCTCGTATGCAAACAACATTTGGTTAAAAATTATTCAGAGACCATGAAAGGCGAGAATAATTAAAACGTTACCCACCAGTTACCCCACAAACTGTGAATACGAACGCTGCAAATGCAAATTCGAAGAGCAGATTCACATGCACAGATTCATGCGTATGAAACGTGCAAAACATGCTTCCAAATTGCATCGTAAATATTTGTCCCGAATCGACCCAATTAAAAGCACTATATCTGCAGCTCCTTGACACAATAACTGAGTAATCCACCCCAAGGACGATTTTTATATGAAGGTACGAGCAATCACGTAGTAAAATATCCTTTATCTTCCACCTCCAGCAAAGATAAGAAGGAATTACTCCAGCTCCGTTTTCGAGAAGATTTTCCCAAACACACAGAGATGGAGTTTTCAAAGTTATTCAAGTGCACCCTAAGTGCCCGGGGATACATTAAATCATGGGGACTTCGCAACCACACTATCCCTATACTACTTTCACTTAGTAACACTTCCTGTGTCGCTGACTTCTGAAGCCGTTTATGGTAACGAAGGAGATGAGCATGCCTGTATCGTTAGCAGCCATAGTATAACTAACTGTTTTGCACCTTTTGTCTCTTTATTTGCATTTTCTCGCTTGAAGGTATCTTGGGAGTTAATTATTCAAGAAATTTTCTTTCACAAGGGAGGTTAAAGTAGTTGAGGACATTTTATGTAAATTTTAAAGAGAAAGCAAGAACGTCTTGGTGCTTTGTGTTTGTTTACATTTTAATTAAAATAGAACAAAAAATTGGCCGTAAAATAACTAACTGGGAGCGTTGTATGTTAATTCTGTTTGTTTATTATTTTAATAAACTGCTCTGTGATTTTTTTTCCAAAAGAATGTTTCCTCTTTTAGGTTTAGCAAATACGTCAACCGAAAGATTTACGAGTGAAGGCCGGAAAGTATGTAGTGGAAATTAAATATGAAATATCAATGGAATGAGAATGCGTTTTTTCTGCTGCATATCTTTGGGCGAAACATAGAATTCATGGAATTTACTGGTAGATCAATGTTGACTGTTGATTCCCGGGGTTGAATGCGGTATTGGTGCATCCTCGTATAGTTTTTCGTTTCGTTTAGGAGTTCTGCACTGATTCGAACTTAAATTAACAGTTTGAGAATTGATAGAAAAATAGATTATCTATTATCATCCGAAGTTCAAGTTATAGCCAATCAAAATAGGTGACCTCTAATTTGGAAGTGTAACCATATTAAATTAAAAGCTTTATCTTCTAAACTATTATAGGTACAATAGGAATTTTGTATTATTTCGAAAGAGAATTCAGTAGCGCATAGAAGTCTTAAGCACTTGTGGTACATCTGTGAAGCTACAAAAAAGTTATGGCTCCTTAAACTCAAAATTATCAAAATTTGTTGTTCCATTATTTTTGCCTAAAATGCATTTTTCTCAAAACTCTTACTTCCCGTGACATTTAATATTCTCGAATGTTTGTCAGACATTCGTAAGAGGTGGTGCAGTGGAAAAACTCTAGATGTTGATTGGGCCCGGCGGGATTTGAACCGGGGGGACCACCTTTCGATTAGTAGTCCGACACACCAACCACTGAGCCCGACGACATTTTAATTTGGTTGCTTACAATTGTTTCGATAGCCTTACTAAGAAAAGGCAGAATTGCAATAGACAGATATTCAGAACTGCTGGCTGAAGATGATTTGGGCAAGGGTATAATCTTCGTAACTTTCCGAACATCGGAGACAACACGAGGAAGGTATATTTGTATTTTATGAAGTTTTTGTAAACATGTTTCAAACCAAGAGCTTTTTATTTAATTTTTAAATTACCAACACACACTTCATCTACACAGAAATTTAAAAATGTATCTTCTTGGTGATTGATTAAGGAAATGGCTGGGAAAATCTTCTATGTTGGAAGCTGATTGCACAAATATTTTATTTAGTTCCTCAACATCAATGTTGTAATGTAGCAATGTAGCGATTCCTTTCCTGAATTAAGTCCAACTTGACGAATTTTTCTCCAGAGTTTTGAGCTCGAATCATTGGTACGAAAATGTTCCCGTAAAACGACTTCTTGTCTCTTCTTGAGCAACAGTGAAGTAGTTGTACTCGTATATAGCTGGACATTTTTATCGTCGCCATCTTAAATAAAGAAGATCACGCTTTTTAATTAGATTTTTCAATTCTTGTGTGAACCAAGGCGTGGTGGATCTATTGATCTTTTTTATTTTTATTAACAACAAAATCACTAAAGCTAATAGAGCTTTATGGGCCTGTCGCCGCACATATGGCAGAACCTGGGGAATATCTCCAAAGATCGTGCAATGGATCTATACAGTGATGATAAGACCCATTATAACATACGCCTCCATAGTATGGTGGACAAAATAAACACAAAAGATCGCAATAAAGAAGCTCAAAAAGGTACAACGGCTTGCGTGCCTAGGTATCTCCGGACCCATACGAACATGTCCAACAGCTGCCATAGAGACAATAACAGGACTAACACATTTACATTCAAAAAGTGGCGATCCGCAGTGCAACAAGTCTAATACAGTTAAACGAGATAAGGGCTTAACGACCATCCGGAACTTAAGACACTTCTCGATGAATTTCCGGAACTGCATAAACTGGTATACGGATGGTTCCAAATTGGAAACGGGGGTAGGAACGGTAATATACGGACCAAATAAACGCTTTACGATACCCATGGCTCCACGCCATTCAGGAATGTGCCAGCCACATTTATTCATCTAGCATAAAAGGCGCAATATCACGCTCGCACACCATTGACTGCAAATCAGTCATGTACTGCTTCAATATCCTTCAAACACTCGGATTAAGAAACAAGACCAAATTATGGTGGGTTACGGGCCATGTCGGGGTAGAAGGTAACGAAAAGGCCGACAAACTGGCCAGAAAAGGTTCAGAGACACTTTTCATAGGTCCCGAACCCTTCTGCTGCACTCCTAGATCAGCAGCAACGGCAGCAATAAAAAGTTGGGAACATAGAAAATGTATCTATCTTTGGGAAAGCATCCCTAATCTAAGACAGGCCAAACAAGCCATTCGGTAATTCAATAATAATGCCAGCAAATGCCTAAATCTAGGCAGGCATGATATCAAAAACTTAGCAGGATACCTTACTGATCACCATGGTTTAAGTTATCATCTTAATAAAATGAAAATACCAGACTCTCTCTCTGAGTGCCGATTGTGTCTTGAAGAGACCCTTAATGGGATTAGAAAGAATTTCTTTTTCAAGGAACTTATGAACCCGGAAGACATAAGGAAATCTTCTACTGGTAAAATTGTCCGCTTTACACGGAAAGTAGAAATTGTACTAGATTAAACTTTTTCCGGCCCATATGGTAGGTTGAAGTGGCCCCATTTAAATCGCCTTGGCGAACCATATTTATATTTACATATTTATTGAAAAGCTAATGAAGGGCGTTCTGAAGAAACTCAATTTGGTTACTTAAATTGTTTGTTTTTTTTTTTTTTTTTTTTTTTTATAATAAGCGCGCACTAAAGGGATTTGTTGGGACCCTTATAATGTATTAGCTACACAGCGCGGGCGTTAAGGAAATTAGGGTGAGAAGAAAAGGAGAGATGCCGATGCACGTTGGTTTTGAATGTCTGTAGGTTATAATGCGTAGGAAAAATGGAGCGGGGAAGAGCATTCCACATTCGTGTTGTACGGCTGAGGAAAGATTCTTTGAACTTCACTGTACGTCCGAACACAAGCTTGAGGGTGAACTGATGAGCATTCCTTGCATGGCGGGTATTGCGGTTGAAATGTTCAAGGGGAGGAATGCAACTGGCTATTTCGTTTGAGCACTTATGGTGGAAATAACGATAAAATAACGACAGGTAGGAGACATTACGACGATGACTAAGAGAGTCAATCGATCTCGCGATGTCTCGGTCGCCAATGAGTTTTATCGCGCGTTTTTGGATCCTGTCAAGTAGCTCCAAATAAGTTATTGGTGCACCGGACCAGATATGAGCGTTGTACTCGAGTTTCGGGCGAATAAACGCCTTATAAATTGTAGCCAGATCAGAAGGGGTGAAATATTTCTTACAACGCTTAAGGAAGCCTAGACATTTCGCGGCGTTCTTGGCGACATCGAATATGTGGTCATTCCAACGAAGGTTTGCATTAACACACATACCGAGAATGGAAAGTCTTTCGGTTTCAGCGATGTAAGTGCCATTCATAGATAATGGCAGTGTGTGTGGGTTTTGCTTTAATGACAGCAGACAGCATTGAGTTTTGAAAGCATTAAATTCCACTCTATTGGTTTTACCCCACTGAGTTATGCTGTTAAGGTGAGGGGCGTGACCCAAGAAACGAATATGAGAAGCTGAGGGTACTGTCATCAGCAAAGGAATTGATTGGATTAGAAGTAACAGACAGGAGATCATTTATAAAAATGAGAAAGAGAGTCGGGGACAGAACAGAGCCTTGGGGGACACCAGCATTTATTTGGTGAGTTGCAGACTTGAAACCGTCCAAAACAACTTGAATTGAACGGTACGAAAGGTAATTTCTAATCCATTGAAGAAGAGTATCATCGATTCCAAATGCACGCATTTTCGACAAGAGAGCTTGATGCCAAACTCTGTCTAATGCCTTTGAAATATCAAGCGCAACGATCTTACTTTCACCACCTTGATGAAGAGATTGGTTCCACTTTTCGGTTAGATGTCATCAAATCACCAGTGGACCTTTTGCTACGAAAACCATACTGCCGGTTATTAAAAAGTTTTCGCGATTCAAGATATTTCATTAGCTGACGGTTTATCAGCGTTTCCATGACCTTAGAAAGAAGGGACGTAAGTGCAATTGGTCGGTAGGAGGAGGGAGAAGAACATTCGCCTTTTTTTGGTACAGGCTGGACAAATGCTGTTTTCCATCTTCCCGGAAAGAGTCCTGAAGAATAGGACAGATGGAAAAGCTTACGCAATGGTTTTGCCAGCGAAGAAGAACACCTCTTCAGAACGATAGGGGAAATACCATCTGGACCAGCGGATTTGTGAACGTCAAGATCTTGAAGTACTCTAGCCACTGTACGAGTGCGAAAGTGGATTGGTCCCATGGAGAATTCTACGTGCTCGAGTACAAGGGGAGACAAAGCACAATCTGGGAGCGTTGAGCTGACTGCAAAGTGAGCAGCAAGATTGGCCTTATCTATAGAGCTGACAGCTGGAATGCCATTGTAAATGAGTGTCGGGACAGATGATGAGGTCGAATTCTTGATGTTTTTAACAAATGACCCAAAAGTTTTTACTACCAGTGGGACTTTGTAGTATTTTTTGCCTCAACTTTTGATCATAGGAGAATTTGACACGATTAATGTGGGCATTGCAGTCATTTCTGGCTCGTTTAAACTTTTTACGGCTTTCCTCAGATGGGTTGGCTTTGAGTAGCCGAAAACTTACCTCTTTTAACCTGATAGCCTCTTTGCAGCTCGAGTCACACCACGCGTTAACCTTGGGTTTGATACTTTTAATCCTGTTAGGGATAAAAGATTTCATGCCCAGGTGAATTATGTTTGTGATCATATCAGCAGCAGCATCCACGTCGCTGTCGCTGTTTGTTGTATACGAGTATATTGGAGTGCACTTTATACCACGAAAACTTCTTTATTTTACGACACTTTCCGTTGCCACGATTTGTACCTTTGTGTTTGGAATTCAGCGCAAAATTATCATTGTTCACGCACGTAACGAAGAACAAAAGTCTGTTGTTAAACAATGTAAGCTGAATTTATCCATTTGAAGCAATCATTTTTTTTTTGTTTTAATTCTAATAAAAATGTATATTTAGTGTTGATGCGTTTTAGTAGAAATTTGTATAGGACAGTTTGTTACCTGTCGGACACCTTTTTTGGACACTTTATTGACGTTTTCAGAGGTAACGCTGTGGGCCAATATCTGTGTCAAACTAACAACAAAAATAGAGGAATGCGTGCACTCAGTCCCGAAGGGTTTTATAAGCGTTGTTGTATTACTTTGAATGAGTTTATGTTAATTGCCATCACTTAAGGTCACTGATGGTTTTTATAACTTTTTCCTTTCTCTGTTTTCCTCCATTTTATCGAATTAATTAAATGGCAATTCTTTGAATCACAATTACCACTGAACATTTTTCTTTTCATAGCAAAACTTTTGGCGATTCATGAAATCGCAAAAAAAAACTAATTATAAAATACCTACATATAAAAATTTGGTATAAGAAAAACTCCACCGCTTTAATTTTGATTTTTAATTTTGGTGGGGCATAAGTCCCCATTTATTTGGCTCAATACAAGCTAATAATATGACTTAAAACTAATTAAAAACTAATTAGAAGTTAGGGTTTAGGATTGGTGAAGAAAGTCAAGTTTAAGGCAGGGAGTGCTGCGATTGAAATCGAAGGCGGTGATGTTTGAGTTAACCTTCCGCAGCATGCGGGAGATTGGTTCATTAGAGCCATAGGACGTGCGGTGGGGAGGAAGATAGAAGAGACGAGGGAATCGTAAGTTACGGGGGTTGGTATTGAAGAAGATAGAGTTATAAAGTAACGCACAGTCGACGGAGCCAAAGAGGAGGCTATGGATGAAAACTATGTCTGCAGCGTCTCTGCGTTCCTCAAGGCTATTCATTTTAATGAGTTTGAGACGGGCTAGTTAGGGAGGTAAGGTTGAAGGATCGTTCCAGGGTAAACCACGAAGAGCGAATCGGAGAAACCGACGTTGAATGCTCTCGATTCTGGACACATGGACTTGGTGGAAAGGAGACCATATTTGACTAGCGTACTCAAGAAGCGGGCGAACAAAGGTAGTGTAAAGAGATTTGGTCACGTAAGGGTTAGAGAATTCTTTGGACCACCGTTTAACAAAGCCAAGCGATGAGTTGGCTTTAAGAATTATCTCGTCAAAATGTAATCGGAAATTGAGCTCCCTATCGCATAGAATGCCAAGGTCACGAAGAGATTGAACGCGGGATATAGGTTGACCATGGAGAAGGTAAGGACGGGGAGGGGACTTGTTCGTCTTGCGTGAGAAAGTAATAGACAGGCATTTGGCGATATTGAGCTCTAAGCCGTTTTTGATGCACCAGGTGGAAAAAGTATCCAGATCTTGTTGTAGAAGATATGGGCAAACAAAACTTGGTATCATCAGCGTAGAGCGAAAGGACGGAATGCTTAATGATTCGATCAAGGTCGTTTATGGTTAGGATAACGAAAAGGGGACCAAGATAACTACCTTGTGGAACCCCAGAGGTGGCCAAAAAAGGCGCCGATAAGATGGACCTGAAGCGAACACTATAATAGCGGATTTCCAGGTAGGACGATATCCATTTTAACAATATGGGTTCGAAGCCGAGTGAAGACAGTTTAAAAAGGACTAATTTGTGAGATACCTTATCAAACGCCTTACTGAAATCGGTTGCAATAACGTCGAATTCGTTGCCGTTTTCCAGGGTTGAGAGGGAAGAGGACACGAGTTCCACGAGGTTTGTGGTAGTTGATCTGCCATTAAGAAAGCCATGTTGGTTTTGGGAGATAAGAGATTTGCAGTGAAAGCTAAGATCTTCGTGCACGATACTTTCGAGGACCTTGGGTATATGTGAGAGTTTAAGGTGAATAAAATTGTTAGAAATTTATACCATTTCGGATGTATCAACTAGCCTTATATATACACTGCGCGTCCTCAGGTTAGCACACCTTTATCACTCTTAGTATAATTGCTTCTGATTTTGTTGTTGTTAACTTGCAGCTACTTTTTTGTTGTCTATTTTTCTCATCTTTGTATGCACTGTCACTGGCAAAGAGAACATGCAATAAGAATATACCGTTATATGGTTTTTGCTATTTTCTTTTATTTTCAATCGAAAAGTGTGTTAAATTTTTGCGTCATCAAGTTAGCACATGCCATTTGTCTTTCATTTATCTTCGGAATTTGAACTCGTATTGACACCAAATTATATTTCCTGCTCAAGTGATCTATTTTCTTTAATATGGGTAAAGGAAAAGCGCTATCGGTTGAAGAGAAATAAAAAAATCGAAGCTTATGAAGAGTTGAAGCTTTCAATAACCGAAATATCAAAAAAAAGCAGAAAAGACAGAAGTCGAAAAGTTATATACAATTTCTTACGTAATAAGTCGGGATATGGTCGAAATAATAAAGGTGGGAACAATAAAGTGATTTCCGACGATGATAAGAGAGCAATTTTGAGAGAAGCATTCAACTCTTATGAATCGACCGCAAAGATCAGGGCAAATGTTGGTGTTGAAGCAAGCGTTTCTACTGTTCAAAGGGTGATAAGGAATGCTTCACATTTGAAAAGACTGAACCTCAAGAAAAAACCACAACTTAACGATGCTCGAAAAGAAAAACGATTAAATTTCGCACGAGAGCACATGGCCGGGAAGACTGATTGGCGCTATTTTAATTTGAAAGGATCCGACGGATTCAATTATTATTGCCATGATCTTCGGAAGGAGGAACACTAGTTGGATCGACTTCATAGTTGTATGGGCGGTGTGATGGTGTGGGGAGCTATCTCCTACTATGGTACGTGAGAGTTGCATTTTTTTGAACACGAATGCAAACACTTTTAAAAACGTACTGGAAACTGCTTTTCCCCATTTTAAAAATTTGTTTGGAAATGTGATATGGCGTTTCCAACACGACAAATCTCCGATTCACACTGCCCGGGTGATTAAGTTTTGGATTGAAGCACAAAACGTCGCTTTATTGCAGTGGCCGCTTTACTCACCGGACATCAATATTATAGAAAACGTGTGGGGATGGCTGCTTCGCAAAGTTTACGAATCTGGCAGGCAATTTTATATCAAAGAGGAATTATTTGAAAGCATTAAAAGTGCTTGGAAATTATATTTTAAAGTTGTACGAATCGCTTCTCAATCGGATCTATGAGATCATTCTCAACAAGGGACGATCGACTCATTATTAAAATTATAAAAAAAATTTTAAATTAGTTGATAATATAAGTTTAAAAATAAGTTCTTACTTGAAAAGTTTAAAAAAAATTGAAATAAAGAGATGTGTGCTAACCTGATGACCTAATTTAAATTGTTAATTTTTCGGCTGATTTGGAAAAACATTCTAAAAAAATATTTAAAAATAGAGAATCAATTTTTTTTAGATGAAAATTGATGTGTTGAGCTTTTTTAGTTTTGATAGAAATGAGCGAAAATTATTAAAAGCAGGGGTGTGCTAACCTGATGTCGCGCAGTGTATATATGAATTATGTAAAACACTAATACAATCATACATAATTTAAGAGTCTGTATACGTATGTAATTATGTATATCAGTTACAATGATTCATTCTTCTTCTACTCGTCATCCGATACCCTTGCTTCTTTATTTAATCTTATTTATAACTAATAAAACAAATCTGAAGTTGAATCGTTTCTTTTCTTTTTATTGAAAGTCAACAAAAATTTTATTAGTTTTAGCTTTAGGGGACAATTAAAAACAATCAGAAATGTATTGCTTTGCATTCCATTTATCTTCAACTTTCACTTTTGCAATCAAGTCAAACTGCAATGACTCCAATGCAACCCAATTACCAAGGACAATAAAATAAGAAAAATTAACAAAAAGAAGCCTTAATTCATGTCAACAACCCAAAAATAGTGGATTAATCGCAATTCAATTTCCAAATTTAGCTTCAAGTTCACAGCTTTTAGTATGTATGTCAACTTTGTTCTCAACTAGTTGTGACAAAAAAGCAAAACCTGTTGCTAGTAGCTTTGACTAATAATAACCTCTTACCACACCGAATACAGAGGCGAATGGTGCCATAGCAAACAACATTATCAAAAGAAGAAATTCTCCAATTGACAGGTTATGCTGCTGCAGTTGCGTCCAGAAACAAAAATGATGCAATAGTGTCGAGGAAATTCGCTTACCTGTAATGAAAAAGAAGTAAATTCACAAGTTAGAAGAATTTGTAATGAAAATAGATGTAAATAGCTACGTGGTACAGCAAAAAGCCAATGAATACACCCACCGCGAAAAGGTTATCTTCTCCATAAACAAAATGACAGACTATATTAAGGCAGCCCATTGATTAATCAATTATTCAAATGCTTTATGAATACTTTAACAATGATATCAGACATTTATAAGATGACTTTCAGATATTCAGATACTTGTATGATGTATAATGTAGATACTTGCTGTTCGGTAGAATCCCTGACTGAATTATTAGCACCACCGTGCAAATTGAGAGACACATATTCGATACGGGGGTTAATAACTCAGTTAAGTCATGATTTGAGCTTGCGTTATACATTGATAGAGTGAATGTCAGTAGATACAAATGCCCGTCGTCTGAACATATACGGATGTGTAGCATCTCCACTCCATTGATGTTCATTGAATTAACAACATTTTGAGGAAGTAGATATCGTGGGTTGAAGCCAAGCTAATTGAGGTTCTCTCTCATGGTTTAAAAGGGGCTAAGCACAAATACGGTTTCTAACACTTTGTGTAGTCGAAGCTTAATAAAAAAAAAAAATTGTTGTGAGTAAGGAATTCTCGTCTCTTCACAAATATGAAGTGGGATTTTCAAGCAAATTATTTTACATGTATCGCAATAAATGCAAGATCAGCGAATATTGCTTTGAACAGATGATGACGTAAGATTCTGACATTTTAGCATGTCCTACCAAATAGTAAAATTATAAGGTATCCATCCCCACTGGAAGGTGTAGTTTTCGTTTGAGAATGATTTGCAGCTTGAATTAATGGCTCTTAAACTTGTTTTATGAAGCCGATTGCCTAAATGTTTAAACCGAGTGATTGGATCCGGCTAAAAGCACAACCATCATATTTTGGTTTATCCAATCCAAATAAATTTGTTAAAAAAACACAACAAAAATATCGCATCAGATTAGAGAAATCACGTTCAACCTTATCTCATAAGTCGCCCTTT
Organism: Portevinia maculata; assembly: GCA_949715645.1. Taxonomy (NCBI): domain Eukaryota; kingdom Metazoa; phylum Arthropoda; class Insecta; order Diptera; family Syrphidae; genus Portevinia; species Portevinia maculata. The sequence goes on along the minus strand of OX454527.1, from coordinate 210,055,536 downwards.
TTTTTGGCAGCGGAATCATGAACTTTCCATAACTAAACAATTTTAAGTAAATTTTCTGTGGAAAATGTCGGTAACCTTTCAGAACTAGCAAGCAGCTTCGACTCCGAAAAATCGGGTCTATGACGTAAAACAGGATCCAATGTTAAATAAAAAATTCACTCACGTACGAGCTGCCAAAATACATATATGTACAGTTATAAAACGACCTATAATGCATTTGCAGAAGTATGTACCTTATGACATTTTGGTAGTATGGGAAATATTAATTTTTCTTAAAAATTTTAGTTAAAAAGTTTTTTTTTAATATACACTTTATATCTCTGATAAATTATTTAACCATTTCGTTTAGCTGACTTTTCTGCTACGAAACGCAGAACGCAATCAGGAGTCACATTTACCCTGAAGAAAATAGAAACAATTATCCAAGTTCAACAAAATTTTCTTCAAAGGAAAATCATTTTTCTTGTGTGACTAAAATTGTTCGTTTTTTCGGGAAATGTTGACTTTGGGTCGAAAAGGGCCACCAGGCCATGAAACGAGTAATTTCTTGGATGGATGTGCATGGTCTTAGTCTGGCCATAAAAAAAAAACAGAGATAGCCCTCCTAACAAAGAATAAGATACAGACCATCGTCGATTTCCGAATCAGCCCTGAGTTCATTCAAAGCAAGGATGTAGTAAAGTACTTAGGACTAACGCTGAACATGAGCTCATGTGACAACAGACTAAGTCCGCATTATGGTGGGTTCCGGGTCATGTCGGGGTAAAAGGGAACGAAAAGGCGAACGAACTGGCCAGAAAAGGTTCAGAAACACCTTTCATAGGTCCCGAACCCATCTGCTGCACTCCTATATCAGCAGCTACGGCAGCAATAACAAGCTAGGAACACAAAAAATTTATCTATCTTTGGGAAAGCATCCCAGGTAAAAGGCAGGCCAAACGAGCCATTCGGCCCTTCAATAATAATGCCAGCAAATGCCTTAACCTAAGCAGGCATGATATCAAAAACTTAGTAGGGTACCTTACTGGTCACCATGGTATAAGATATCACCTAAACAAAATGAAAATAGCAGCCTCCCCTGAGTGCCGATTCTGTCTTGAAGAGGACGAGTCAGGCTGAACACATTTAATGTGAATGTCCATCCCTTTATGGAATTAGAAAGAAGATCTTTTTCAGGGAACATAAGAGTCCCGAAGACATAAAGAAATCTTATACTGGTAAAATTATCCACTTTTGCTGGCCCATATGGTACAAAAGATCTTTGAGGTCCAAGTGCCCCAGCCGACCAGCCCTATTATATCGTCTTGGCGAGCCAGAAGTTTGTAAAAAAAAGTCCGAATCTGACCGAGGCTCGAAAATCACGTAATCCCATTACCGAACTGTCAATGTCAAAATATTCAGTGAAATCAACATTTTCATCATGATGAAGAACACAGAGGAACAACGTTTACAAATAATATAAACTTACTACCGAAATTCCGAGTCGGTGGTCGCAACTTTAAGAGCGTGAATGCCGATTTTCGGTCGCTATTCTCTTCCCAGTAGACAAGCAATTTATGGTCTAGTGAAAAAATTTGAGTCAGAATATTCGCTGCCTGATGTTGCCGTGCCAGTGAGATCACGTTTTGAATATTTCTGCCGTAGGGGTTTTCGTCGCAAACCAGCCAAATGAGTCAATTTCACTGCGTTCTCAAGAATCCGGCCTCTCCCAGACCGAATTTTCGGCGAATTTTGCAAACGGATCTTCGCCTACACCCTTATAAGATGAAGCTGACATGAACTAAAGCCACTTGACGATATAAAGCGACGTACTTTCTCGAATTGGGCTCTGGACATGATGGAAGAAAATGAAGAATTTCATCGCAAAATCATCCTCAGCGATGAAGCGCATTTTTGGTTAAACGGCTTCGTCAATAAGCTAAATATGCCTTACTGGACAGGTGGGAACCCTCATGCGTTTCATGAAACAGCACTGCATCCCCAAAAAGTCACTGTTTGGTGCGGTTTTCATGACGGTGGCGTCATTGGGCCGTTTTTTTTCGTCGATGAAAATTCTAACGATATCTGACTACTCCACGAATTATATTAACGTTGGTAGCATATACTTATCTATTTCTGAAGTAGTAGTTGCGCTGTCCGATTTAGTATCCGACATGAGAGGAGACGTTGATGGTATTCCTCCCATTATTTTAAAAAGATGCGCAGATGAACTTTCAGTGCCACTTCATATGCTCTTCAATAGTTCCTTGGAGCAGGGAATTTTTTTAGATGCTTGGAAGAGCTCATTCATAACACCGATTTATAAATCTGGTCCCAAACAAGATGTTACTCACTATCGTCCAATATCGAAAATTCCCACTATCCCGAAATTGTTCGAAAAACTTGTTTGTGGTAAACTTACAGCTCTTCTTAAGTCCACAATTTCTTCGTATCAGCATGGTTTTATTGCTGGAAGATCCACAGAGACTAATCTGACAATTTTAACAAATTTTATAGCAAACAACATGGAAAATGGTATGCAGTGCGATGTCATCTACACAGATTTTGCAAAAGCATTTGATCGGGTAAACCACGATATTCTTCTTAATAAATTGCGTAACAATGGTTTTCACTCAAGTCTCTTAGAATGGTTCAATTCTTACTTAAGAGGACGCTCGCAGTTTGTTAGGATTAATGGTATTGTCTCAGATCGCATTGACGCTACTTCGGGAGTCCCTCAAGGCAGCCATCTTGGGCCTTTGTTGTTTCTTTTATTTGTTAATGATATTCCCAATGTCATCCTTAATTCTGAATGCTTAATGTTCGCTGATGACTTGAAAATTTTTCGATCTATTAAATCACCCCAGGACTGTTTATTGTTGCAGGATGACCTCAATAGATTATCAGATTGGTGTACACTTAACTGTTTAAATCTTAATGTTTCAAAGTGCAATAGCCTTACATTCTGCCGGAAACGGGAACAAATTCAGTTTACCTACAGCATAACAAATCTACCTTTGGAAAGCATCGCATCCAAAAAAGACTTAGGCGTATTATTTGACTATAAACTCAACTTCAATAGTCACATAGACTACCTCGTCACAAAATGCAGGTCAATGATGGGATTTATTTTGCGAAACTCTCAAGATTTTTCTGACCCGCATACCCTTAAATACCTATATTTTGCATATGTGAGGTCTTCCCTAGATTACTGTTCTGTTATCTGGAATCCATATTATATGGTTCACTCTAGAAGGATAGAGAAGATTCAAAAATGGTTTACTAGAGCTGCGATAAAAAAGCTTAATTGGAATATCGACTTGCCACCATATAATATCAGATGCCAGCTGATTGGAATTTTGACTTTATGTATTCGGCGGAGGTATTTTTCGATCATGTTTGTGAGAGACCTAATAACTAAACATATAAATTGTCCTTACCTGCTTGCACAGATCAGATATCGAAGACCCGTGATACCATTGAGAAATCAAAATATTTTTGTTGAGCCTATGCATAGAGTACAATACGGATATAATGAAACAATAACTAGATGCTTAAGAGAAGCTAATTCAATTGGGAATCTCATTGATCTTCACTCTAATATAAGTAGAAATACGTTCAAAAATCAATTGCTTATACTTTTAACAAACTTTGGTGAGGTTAATTAAGTATGTTAATAATTTGTCGAATTAAGTATGTATGTAATCCATTAGAGGACCAAGTGTACCTCAGTTGATGATGAAATGAAATAAATAAATTTTGAGTGATGATATTCTTACCTATTTAGGTTCCCTCTACTGAGCGAACCCATACAAACAACCGTCACGTAACGGTAAATGATATTCGCTACAGAGACATGTTGGAACGTTATTTCTTTAGGCAATTGCATGAATTGGACATCAGTGATATGTGATTCCAAAAAGACAGTGCCACACGCCACATAGCGGGTGCAACAATCGAGTTCTTGAAGTCTCAGTTCGGTGAATGTGTTATCTCAAGAAACAAACCCGTCTATTGGCCGCCGAGATCGTGTGATTTAACGCCTCTAGACTTTTTTTTATGGGGCTACATTAAATCATTGGTCTATGCCAACAAGCCGGCTACGTTAGAGTAGCGCAGAGCCAATATTGAACGAGAAATAGAGGCCGTATCGGTCGAAATGTGCGGCCGAGTCATCGAAAATTGGGTTCAACGTATCGATCGCTGCATATGTTCCCGTGGCGGACATATGAACGAAGTAATTCCATTCATAAATATTTTGATAGTAATTCAAGCCAATAATTTTTTTTTCAGATATCTCAAATAGTTTGTATTTTATTTTAAAAAGAAGTTGTCAATTCCTTAATGAAAGACCCTTTACATCCTCGATGGTAGAGATTCGTGACATCTTTCTTGAAAAGAAATGCAAACAAAAGGACTAAAATATTTTTCTCCTTGTAATAAACGCCTGTCTGTTGGAAGAGCATTTCTAAAATGGGAAAAAATACTTTTTGGAACATTGTGGCACGTAATTTTTACATATAGTTAAAGTGTAAGATGCAAGTTAGTTCCAATAATGGAACTTGAATCTGTAGAATAAATACAAGTGTCGTCAGTAAAAATAGCTGTTTCACAATTATGAAGTCATGGAAAATCAGACGTAAACACATTGTAGAGGATTGGACCAAGGACTGAGCCCTGAGGGACCCCTGCAACACAAGCAAAGACTTGAGAAAGACAATTGTTGACAGACACAAGACATTTTTCTTGAAGACAAAAACGATTTTATGATTTTAATAAGGTACATTGGAAAATTGAGAACTAATAGCTTATGTAGAAGTCCTTCATGCCAAACAGAATCAAAGGCTTTTTCAACGTCAAGCAACACCAAACCTGTACTTTTACCTATACTAATATTACTATTTATGTGTTTTGTTATACGATGAACCTGTTGCACAGTACTGTGAAATTCACGGAACCCAAACTGCTCTAAGGGCAAAACATTATTTGAGTTAATGTGCTCAATAAGCTTTTTGTTGATCACTTTTTCAACTAAGCGAGCTCAATAGACTTATTGGTCTGTAGTTACCAGGTAAGGAAGCGGTCTTACCAGGTTTCAAAATTGGAATAACCTTTGCTATTTTCCATTCACTTGGAAAATATCCGAGCTGAAGACACGAATTAAACGATAATTGTAAAAATATTAAGCCTGACCTTGGAAGATGTTTCAGATACAAGTTTTTGACATTTTTTTTTTATCTTCTGGCTCGCTAAGGCACTTCGACCTAAAAGGGTCTTTTGTAGGTACCGTATGAGCCAGAAAAATGTTAAACTAGTAGAATTTCCACTTTCCGTGTGAAGCGGATAATTTCACCAGTAGAAGAATTCTTTATGTCCTCGGGGCTCATTTGTTCCCTGAAAAAGATCTTCTTTCTAATTCACATAAAATATGTTTAGCTGACTCGTCTTTTTCAAGACAGAGTCGGCACTCAGGAGAGTCTGCTATTCTCATTTTGTGTAGATGATATCTTAAACCATGGTGACCAGTAAGGTAACCTACTAAGTTTTTGATATCATGCCTGCTTAGGTTTAGGCATTTGCTGTCATCTTGATTGAAGGGCCGAATGGCGCGTTTGGCCTGTCTTAGACCTGGGATGCTTTTCCAAAGATAGATACATTTTCTATGTCCCCAGCTTTTTATTGCTGTCGTTGCTGCTGATCTAGGAGTGCAGCAGAAAGGTTCGGGACCTATGAAAGGTGTTTCTGAACCTTTTCTGGCCAGTTCGTCGGCCTAGTTTTTTACATAGTCAAAACCCACTGACTTTCGAGAAGCAGAACGTCCCTTATGTCGTTAGTTGTGACGAAACCTGCATCATTATTTACATCACTAGGTTAATCTTTTTTTTAGGTACGGAAAGTTCGACGCTTTCAACTATAGCAGATGTGAAAGATGCAACATTTTGATCAATTGAAATTGATTGATATTTGCATTTGAAATGTCAGGAAAGTGACTCAATTCGGCCCTTAAAATGTTCCCTAATTAGCATTTTTAAGATCATAAGTTTCACTTCTCCCACATAAAGGCTAAGTGAAGGTACAAATAGCTACGGATAAGTGATCAGAGCTCATTTCATTTATAACTGTAGGTTCAGTAAACAAACCCGGCATATTTGTCAAATATAAATTTAAAGTTGAAGGATTGGCACTTTTATTTTATTTATTTATTTATTTATTTTATCTACGAGCCTCAGGCGATGCAATAAATACATAAGGATATACTAAGATTTAACAATATGTGCTTAAAGAGAAAGCTATATCAATATGACCATTAATTTCATTGAACTCCCTAATTGACCTTGAAATTGGTTCATTCATACCATAATTTGTTCTATGTTTAGGCTGAAAAAGGAGGTGTCTTTCTCTCAAAGGTCTCATTGGGGAATAAATGCAAATTGAGGAAAGAACATTGGGGCACTTTATATGGTAACATAAAATATCTGGCACAAATACAATATCGTGAATACATCTTCGAGATTTCAATCCCAGAAGATTATGTCGAGCTTGAGAAACTGGACAAAAATTCCAGCGTATTTTAAAAAACACAAACCTAGTTAAACGATTCTGAACTTTCTCAATTCTATCCGAAAACGTTTGTTGGCTAGGGCTCCAGATGACATCAGCATACTAAAGTGATGAGGGATCAGAGAAGTCAGTCGAGTTTCTTTTAAAGAAGCCAATCATTGTGTTGGCTTTAGCAACAATTGCATCAATATGTGGGACAAATGAAAATTTGGAGTCAAAAGAAACACCCAGATCCTTCATTTTAGCAGTTCTCTGTAGAGGGATACTATCAAGAGAATATGCAAACTCATAAGTTGATAGTTTCCTAGAGACGGAGATAGCATAGCATTTCTTAACGTTACGTTTTAAGCAGTTTATCAAATACCAATTAGATAAATTATCAAGGTCCACTTGAAGATTTAAACAATTGGAGGTCAGTTTCAGAAATAGTTTAAGATCATCAGCATATATGAGACACTGGCGGAATTTTATATTATCACAAATATCATCGATAAAAATTATAAATAAAAGTGGACCAAGATGACTACCCTATGGAACTCCTGAGCTACATCTAATAGATCTCGAAGTTAGGTTTTCAATTTTGACTCTTTGGACACTATCAATTAAAAAGGATGATATCCATTGAAGGAGATTTGATTGAATCTTAAAATTTTCAAGCTTGCGAAGCAGTATGTTGTGGCATAATGAGTCAAATGCCTTACTAAAATCCGTGTAGATACCATCTACTTGACTTTGATTTTCAATACTATACAATAGGAAAAACATGCCAAATTGGAGATAGTTGATCTACCTGAGATAAACCCGTGTTGGGCATCACTCACATGTTCTTTAACGAAAAAAACGAATTTGTTCTTTATTAAACTTTCGAACAGTTTAGGAATTGCGGACAATTTGCAAATCCCTCTGTAGTTTTCAACGTTATTTTTCGAACCGGATTTATGAATTGGGATAAGAAAGGAAGATTTCCATACTTCCAAAAATAATCCGGACGATAAAGATAAATTGCATCTTTTTAAGACAAGGGCAGGAATACCATCGACACCAGGAATGTGATTTGGCTTGAGGTCCTTAAAGCCCTTTAAAACATCAGAGGAATCCCAGTGTATTGAGCCAATATCCACTTTATTGACATTTTCTGATTGAAAAACGGGGTTTCTTTGTGAGTTTGAGTAAACCCATTCAAAGAATTGAGCAAACAGCTCAAGAATTTTATCAATATCCGTAGAATTATCTCCTTTAAAATTCATCGAAGTTGGAATCCCAAGCGATTTCCTTTTAAAATTAATGAAACTCCAGAAATGCTTTGGGTCTTTCTTCAACTTAAGCTCAAAATTCGAGATATAATTTCTGTGCAAGAATTTACTGAGGACAATGAATTCGTTACGGAGTTTACAAAATTTAAGCTTATTATCTAACGTGTTTGACATTTTATACTTAGCAAATGATTTATTTTTCAAATTTTTTAAATGAGTCAACCTTTTGTGGGTACAGTTTTTTTTTTCCTATAAGGCACAAATAAGTTAAAAGCCTCATTTAAGATACCCCTTAAATGGTCTAGCATATTCTTCAAATTTAAATTTAAAAATTCTGTTTTCCAGTCAACAGTTGCAAGATAATTATCAAGTTCAATGGAATTTGATTTTAAGAAGTTAAATGATCTAGGATTGTTACAATTGGGTTTTAAATAATTATACGTTTGGATTTCAATATATAACTCTTTATGGTGGATTGAATTATTTAGCAATTTAAATGGAACGATATCAGTTATTGATACGTTCGACTCATCTTGTGGTGTAAAAACAAGATCGAGGATTTTATCTAAATCATTAACAATACTATTGATTTGATATAAGTTCAGAGCAAGTAAATGATCAATAAAAGTTATTTCAGGATAATAAGTGGGATGAGGTGGAAACAGAATGTCAAGAGTGCCTTGGGCTATGACTTAAAATGGAGTGAGAATAGACCCCCTACCATGACTTTTTTTTGTGTTTTAAGTGGGACACCCTGAATAGGTCTTTTTTCCGTGATTGTGAAGCTTATTTAACGTTATCATTCAAGTCTTTTGTATTTATACAGATTATGAATTGACCTCGTTTTGAACATCTTTGCGCACAGACCAGGTTCTTAAGGATATGAGAATCTCATATCAATAAAAAACCGCACCTTGATAACTATTTACTTCCAAACATGGAATAAATTAAGCTTTGGATTTTTTGCTGACGAAAGCTACATTAGTACACCGAGATGCTTTCAGAAAAGTGTTGTTCCTACTTTGCATTAAATGGTATTCTTCTGGAAAGATGTCTTTCGAAAGTAACATATGTATATATAAACAAGTATTTAATTAAACAGCTGTCTTACCAGTTCACCAGATACAAGTTAAGTGCACAAATTCTGAATTGTTTCTAAATATAGGATTACCAGAGAAAAGTTATAAAATTGCCAAGCTTATTGCCCGTACGACTGATATAAATTACATCCCCAAATTGTCGGACACGGTAGATTGCTCTAAACTCGCAAATCGTTTCAATATTAACTCCATCATTTGATTTAATAACTAAGCACAAAATTATTAATTTCAAAACCACATCAATATAAATCCAATTATCTCTGGTAATCCCCAGCGATCGCAGCATGCGGTCACCGCAAAACGTCATTCGATCTTAGATATCGTATCAATAACATTTAAGAACAATTTATTTTTTATTTGAATGAAATCTTACCTTACAGTTGTCACATGATGTGAAGTGTGAGTGTGCGTCTCCTTGTGTCGTGTCGAATAACTAACTACCGTCACATGACGTGTAGCCGTTCGTACCACACGTCGCACACGACTGCGGCCATCGCCCACCACAACAACAATTGGTGGTGGTTTCCCACTTCCATACTGTAGAAAGGATTCAACGTTGGGTTTGTCAATTATCTCGGTTTCAGACATATTTTTTTTAATTATATGTTATTTATTTATTTTTATATATATTTTTTTTATTTTTTTATTTTCGTTGATATTTTCGGCGCAAACAGCAATTTATTTCGTTTTGGTTTTGGTTCATTATTTACAAGTTTCAAATTATTATTTTTTTATTAAATATTCTTTGGTTTCGTGTTGCAGTTTTTCATTCTCTTGAAAAGTTTTCGAGTTCACATTTTATCGTTGAATTTGTTTGTACAATTCACTTGAAGAAATAATAATAGATTCTGTCATAGTCTACGGAATAGGATTCCTTGCAATCCGCCCAAAAGAGTTTCATTTTTGATCTGTAAGAGGGAGAAGGTTCACTTTGGCTTTAGTTGATTGGAATATTATACCAGTGGAATATTCCAAGTCAACTAAGCTTATCTTCGTGTTCACAATCGATTGGAGCAAAATTGCCTACATAATTTGAATATTCATGACTCAACGATGCATGTGAGCACGTACCCACACAAGTGTAGCCGAGTGTGAGTCAACCCTCACTAAAGTGCAATTATTCTGTTAAAAATATAAATTTATGGTCACGTAAATAATTTCGTTGTTTTATATTGAATTGTTTGTTTTTTTTTGTATGTGAGGGAGTTTTTTGTTTCTCATCGTATAAGGTCGATTTGATGAGATGAGAACAATAAAAAAATTCATTTACAGTATGATGGGCAAGTCGGAGGGGGAATATTAATGTTTTTTTTAATTCAAGTTAAAAATATTGAAGTTGATGAGTTTATTACAAGGTCTCTGGGAAGTGACTAGATATTCGAACTTGCTAAATTTGTTTAAAAGAGTGATTTAAATTATCTGCTTGAAGTGAAGGACTCCAAAGTGCATCAGTTATTATTTGCTGACCATGGAGCCATCATTAGCGAGGATGCATCGAGCACTTGATGTATCGGTGGAAATTTGGAGGGGAATGGGTATCGTATTAGTCCGAAGAACACAGAATACTTGTGCTGCCCATTTTCTGATTCACTCCTATCTATTCCAGATATTTATATGAATGGAAGAGTGATACCCAGGTGGAAAAATTCAAATATCCGGGATCTATGATCAATACCGAAGCCCCCTACGAGTATGACATTAATCATTGCATAAGCGTATAATTCAGACATCTTCTGTGACCGAAAAAATACCACCTAATCTGAAAGGAAGGATCTACACCGCAGTTGTGCGCTTGGAGCTCACATACGGACACCGTACAGAAAGTATGAGAGCAAATCTATTTGACAGCAGGAGTAGCAAAGCTTGGTCGAATAAAAAGTTCCAAGATCCGAGGAAACCTGCACGTCAAAGCACATATCTCAAGGAACATGGAGCGCGCTCGGCTCAGTTGGTATAGTCATATTGCAATTCCAATCAATGCTCTGTTATTAAAATAGCAGAGAAAATACTTTAAATCAGAAAAAACAGGAGGAACGCCCTCCCTACTTGTAAAACATCCAAGAAAATGTGGCGAGAGTATGACAAAGCCAACAAACTCCTAAAAAAAAAACAGGAAATCTGTTTTGATTTTGGTGCGAATACTTACTGGACACAATTAACTAAAGAACAAAAAAGTGAAAATGCATGTTACTGATGACGACCTGTGTAGAGGCTGCGTTTATGAGAAAACTCAGGAAGGACACCCTCCACTTTCAGTGCCAAGCATCAGTCAGTTAAGAAAAATAACTTTAGGAAATTATTTTTTCCACGACCGATGGAACTAGCCGAAAACCCTCTATCTAATCTTCATAATATCAGCGAAATTAGGATGGCTGAAGAGGGTCTAAATTGACATCACGAACGAGGCGAAGGAAGACAGCACTAACACACGTGGACCATCAAAATGAGTCATTATTGACGAAGCACAACATTTTTTCATCATCACACCAACCTAACCTAACCTTACCTAGAAAGCAGAGAAGGCAATAACAATGTGCAGCTTTTTTATAACTTGCGCCATTGTGTACCCTTTTTTAAAATGTTGGTTTGAATGGTCTCTTCTAAAAGAAAATATAACATAAGGACATTTGCATATAATTCTAATTCTCAACCATCAACACGGTTTAATTTAAAAGATACATATTCCAAGACTTAGGTGACTAAGTAGAGCGGCAGAACAAAATGTTTCGCCAGTCTAAGGAGTGATGGAATTCACCAGAAAGTGAAAACACGTATCTAATAATCGTGCTGGATGGAGTGGCTACACTTCGACTAACTGAGGACCAAGAAAGTCACCTTTTAAGAATCTAAACTATCTTATTTCCGATGACGTGAAAAAGTGAAGACAGCACACTAAGAATTATGTTGAATCAATAGGTTTGTTGGTTGAAACTCAACGGCTTTTTAGATTCGTACGTATCTCATGCTATGCCAAAGTCAAGTTATGGTTTACTATGGCGACCATAACTTGACTTTGGCATAACACAAACAAATTATAAAGGTGGCCCTGTTTTTGTTTTCTTAATCTCAGAGAAATCAGAGATATGGTCCAGTAATGTCCAGTGACTTGTATACGCTTAGCACATTTCAAAAGCCATAAGATATAATGCGATGCGAATTTGCTGGTATGGAACATCAATTATTGCAAACACTAAATCTTAGTGGAGCTTCTCGATGTTGCTTATGTGCACTTCTGAGATAGGTTAGGCAAATGGGTTGACGAGGCAAGAGAACCCTATACCCATCACACGTAGATTAGTGTAGATCCGCTGCGTTGCCCTTGGGGTTTTCAACTCCGACACTATGAAACCTATGAAAGCCTATGGATGAGCAAGCCATCCTGAAGCGTTTTACAAACTTAAGTAAGTCAAAAACGATCATGCCGTGCGGTTCTTTTAGGTCCTGGAAAAGGAATTTCCCGAGAAATTTATTTCTTATGTGACAGAGTGCTGGACACACACAGTAACCTCTGCATAAGTCATACGTGTTGATTTTGATCCTTTTGCGATGGTATTTCAGCATGTTATGGCCGGCGATGACCGCCACGAGAGAGGCCAAAGGTTGAAGTACACTCTCGGTTTGACGTTTGTTGTAGAGCGGCCATATTTTTCTGGTTGTGGCACTTCTGAGATCGATTATTCCTTTTGAAAAACATATTACTACATTTATTTTAAAATTGTTAAGGCTCCATTTACTTGGTTTACTAATTTTTCGACTGCAACTCGATGGGGTCTTACTGCAAAAGAAGTTAACGCTTTATGTTGAATCAGTGATCTCAAACAAATAAGCGGGGGCACATCTCACGTAAGATTTTAGATGTTCGGCAATGCCGATATTTTTAAGTTGTAATAGGTAGTTGTAATACCATATGATCCTAAGAGACAGCTTTAAGTATTAATATTTAGCAGGAGGCCCAGAATGGCAATGAAAGGGCTCCTAAGGCGACGTTTTTTTTCGCTGATAATATGAGCTATTAAATGGCAAGAACAGAAGAAGTTATAAATCTTGTGAGACAGATAATACACGTATCTACATCTTCTAGCATTTCGCACTTGTGGCAATACCCATCACGGATCATCAAGGCCAAACATCACGTTCGCCCTGACGAAATCGGCGAAGAGCTGCGGCGTGGCATGCTGTAAGCCATTTATTATTTAGGAGGAAGGAATGTCTTAGAAGCAAACCAAGGTACAGAATCCAAACATCAAGACAAAAGCAACATCCAACAGCTCCTCTGATAATGCCGTTTCTCAACATTATTGTGTCCCAAAAGATGAGATAGAACTCATAAAACAATGATGCAAAAGTTGGTCAAAATCAAATCCAGCGAAAACATTTTACTGAGTACCAACTTTCTGGCCAACAACTTCCACAAGTCATCAACTGCGTTAGAAGCTTGGATAAGTTGCGCAAGTTCCGCGAAACTGTTTGTAAGGTTTTTAAAGCGAGCAAAATTAATAAGATTTATTTGTCGAAAAATCAGCAAGTCAGGAGCTGCCGTATTTCCAATGGCCGGCCGGTACCAATAGGAAATATAATATATTATAAATTTGTGTTCCCATAAACTAATATTTTAAGGTCTGCATTAAAATTGTTATTGGCTAGCTGTAACTTCTTCATGACAAAAATTAACAACGCCCTTGGACAGGGCACAATTATTTAAGTCAAACCTATTCAATTGGAATTGAAGGAACCAAACGTCAGCTTTGAAAGTATATATGTATATACATATATATATATTAGGCATTAACCGCCCACAGGGCCTAAAGCCTAGGTTCTCCAACCCCATTCTTTGCGAAATGGAAGGGGCCAACAATTTTGAGCCGAATGCGAACGGCAAATTGAGAAGCTTCTCATGACAATTGATACTCTTGGATGTTTGTCAAACGTTCGCAAGAGGTGGGGTAGTGGAAAAAACTCAAGGTGTTACTTTGGCCCGGCGGGAATTTAACCGGGGGCGTTTCGATTAGTAGTCCGACACACTATCCATTGTGCCACTGCGCCCCACAAGCTTCGAAAGTACTCGTATTAATATTTCATGATTGTTTGATAAACGATATCAACAGCAGTATTTCCGACTTTACAGGTCCAAAAACCTAGCGTCTCTAACAGTTTGCGAGTGCGAAGTGGAATGGACCTACAATTTCACGCCGTCTCCGAGCGGCAAATTTAAGAAGCTTCTCGTGACAATTGTTGCTCTTGGATTTTTTTATAAACTTTTTTTGAGCAGTGGAAAAAAGCGTGAGGTTATCCAACGCATAGCCACTGAGTCACACGTTAACTGATTTTTTTAAACTTTTTACCTCAATTTCTGATATTTTATTCAAAGTGCTGGAAACTATAAGCTCAAAATAGAAGTCATAACCTTCAACTTAACGAACAGGCTAAATTTGCAAAGCCAATGGGGCTACAATATGAACTCATAACTAAAGCTTCACCAAACCTTGTGAAAGCAATTTTAAAAGGCATGATCAATGTTTTAACGGTCGTCAAACTTTTTTTCACCACAAACTCCCACTCCCCCTGAATGATTTAAGTTTACAAAGCCAGTATGCATTTAAAAGTCGCAACTTGCATTGCACACTGTAGAACCCCAACACAAACCACCTAGTTAGATGCCTTGAATTTGTACTTGCAAAAAATGTCAGACAAAGGGGAAGCTTTAATCTAAAACAATTGACCACAATGAAATAAAGCTTATTTGTTCGGCGGTTCCCCCTTTACCGGCTGGTCATAAATCATAATAGAGTTTATGACCGTAGTTTGAGGTTTCTTTTTTAATTCGGTTTTATTGGATCTATGTATGTGAATCTTGAGAAACAGAGCCCGATGTGGGAACAAATTCTGCATTAGTTAGTTCATTTAATAATTATTCAAGTTTTAAATTCAATTCCAAGTCACGTGAAACATGTTAAGCAGGTCGTCTCTCTGCGTAGGTATGAAGCGTCGTACAATACTATTTCACACTGGAAGGTGAGTATGCTCTGACTGGCAATTTGACAGCGCAAATGACAGTTGACTTTAACTGACTTTCAAATTACATTGCATATAGCAAGTATAGCAAGTTTTGAGCTGCTTTTGTGTGTTACTTCTGTCTGTTTGTGTTCGTTCCGTTAACTTTTCGAATTCATATTAAGAACTCAGCACACATTTTGGATGCATATCCGTCAACATATGTTCAAGTTGAGAGTCCGCTGCTATGTTAGTATGTATCGAGCGTCCTAGATATCCACAGTCGGTTTTGTTTTGCTGTGCAGATCATGGTCATGACTTGTACACAAAACTAAGGGAAATGTCTGATTATACAATTTGCATGAATGTTGTCTCATGATGGATGCCTAAGATAAATGCAAGGCTGAGGCAACTATCTGGAACAATCTCATAAATCAATTTAGTTTTCACCATGCATGATCGCCCCGCGCGCAGACACACAAGCATCAACACCAACGAAGAAGAAGCGAATTGGATAATAAAGTTGATTACGCGATTGGGGAATAACCAGCGGAATAAAATAAAATAAAATAAAATCGGGTTACCAACCATTACAGAAACAGATACAGATACCATGGCTAAGATGGGAGGGTGACCGTGGTATCTGCATTTATCTAATAGGTGAAATGTAGCAGGCACTTTAATTGATTAATATTTTTGCAATCCTTTAGATACGTGCATCTCAGTAAAAAACCGCTGCAAATTCATGTGAGAAAGTTGTATCTATTCAATGTAACTGATGATTATGTGATGATAATCTGTTAAAGATGTTATAAGTGGATTGTGGGATAAAGCCACAACAGAATGTGTGCGAAAAAATGTATCTTATTGTGAACGATAGAAGAGGAAGACGACTTTCTCTGGCACAGTAATAGTGTAGGAGACACGCGTTTAAAGGAAGTGCAAATAGTTTTAATTCATATTTAACATTTCTTTACATACGATTTATGGATCATAAATTACTTTTGATGTGAACATTTTAATTACCCCAAGACAGGGAAATGAATCACAGCCACGAAATGACATGCACGAGATTTATGGTTACTTCGACTTTGCGTATTAAAATGTCAAGGATTTTTATTGAGGTTGGCGAGAAAGATTGATGAGAGGAAACAGGAAGAGAAAATGATGGAAAGTTCCATAAAATTGTTTCAAACTAATGACCACGATTAATGGGTTCACTCGCGCCTGTTTGAGTTATAACATTTATCTCGATTGCCCATTTGTTATCCTTTTATAACAATGAAGGAAATCGTAAGCAACAGATTTTGTGAAGTGGGTTTTTTTGCTTAGAAATACGGCAAATGGCCACTCTTCTCCACAATTCAGGAATTCATCCCGCTTTATGAACATATACTTGTCTGTTGTGATTTTAATGCTGATCTCCTCAAACATGACAGCAGAGCTAATCAAATATGCTTAAAAAAAGGACAAATCCACCGAAGGCGCTTTGCTAAAACTTACAAGAGAGATAAAAAAAAAAACGCCTACTGGTGCGAAGAGATCGCACGGTGCTGAGGGTGATTTTGACAAAACTGGATACGAGTCCATACGAAATGCTTTGCACCATAGGAACATAGACAAACCCACAGTAAAGTGTATCGAAGCGATGCAGGCAAGTCGCAGAATAACTGCTTCGGTATTAGTATCAGCCGCATAAGTGGCTGCCCACAGGGAGGTGTACTTTTACCCCTCCTGTGGTCTTTGGTCATCGACGACCTGCTATACAAAATGAGCAATTGGGTACGGCGATGACATTGTCGTCATTGTTAGAGGCAAAGACTCAAATGAAGTAACTTCAAGATTAAAAACGCTCTTAAGAGTTACGACAGCCCTAACCTGGCCGTCATGTTCCTTTTACCAAACGGAGAAATTTAGACCTGGGTCAAATCTGAATAAATGACACGGTCGTAGAGTACTCCGAAAAAGTCAAATATCTTGTATTAATCCATGACAAAAGACTGAACTGGAATTCTCATATCAATAACAAAATTACAAAAGCTACTAGAACCTGGGGAATCTTTCTAAAGATCGTCCACTGGATCTACACAGTGATGATAAGACCCATAATTACATAAGCCTCCACAGTATGGTTTACAAAATCCACACAAAGGATCGCAGTAGAGAAGCTCTAAAAGATACAACGGCTTGCGTGCCTAGGTATCTCCGGAGGCATGCGAACCTGGCCAACAGCTGCCATAGAAGCATTAACACCTCTCAACATATACATTCAAAAAGTGGCGATGTGCAGTGCAACAATTTTAATACGGTTAAATGAGATATGGTTTAACGACCACCCGGAACTTATAACACTTCTCGATGAACTCCCGGAACTTTATATGAACTGCACGATCACAGACCGTCTTCAAAAAATACTTTGCTTTAATATCGGTTCTCCAGAGAGATTCCCAAATTCCAAGAGAGAAGAGAAGAATGGGTTAGTAATAACAAACAAAACATTCATAACGGCATGACGTGGTAAACGGATGGCTCTAAAACGGAATCGGTGGTAAGGGCCGGAATATGCGGACAAAATCAAACACACGCATTACGATACCCATGGGAATAAGTCCCAGTGTATTTTATGCAGAGCTCCACGCCATACAAGAATATGCCAGCCACATTTATATATCTGGCATTAAAGGCGCACACATCCATATATTCACGGATAGTGAATGAGCTATAAATGCCATTAGCTCGCATCACATTGACTACAAATCAGTCATTCACTGACCCTTAATACCCTTCAAACACTCGGCTTAAGAAACAAGACCAGATTATGGGGGGGTTCCGAGCCATGAGTAGTTTGATGGTTATGTAAACGCGAAGGCTACGAAGGGTTTAGAAACACCATTTGCAGGTCCCGCACCTTTCTGCTGCACTAGTAGATCGGCAGCAATCGCCGCAATTAAAAGCTGGGAGCATATGAAATGTAAGGGTGGCGACGGTGTAGAGGTTAGTATGTTGGCTTGTGACCCGTGCGGTGCAGGTTCAATCCCCATGGGGAACAACAACATACGCCACCCAATCACATGCCTCTACACCAAAAGGAGGATTTCTGCCTGGTAGTACAATGTACCGTTACCGAGTCTGAGTGCTCTGGGATTTGGATTTCCTTTTTTTAATATAAAAAAAAAAAAAAAAAAAAATATGAAATGTATCTTTTATTTGAAGAGCATCCCAAGTCCAAGACGGCAAACAGATGTCTAAATCTAAGTAGGCATGATATAAAAAACCTAGTAGGTTACTTTACTGGTCACCACGGTTTACGATACAATCTTAACAAAATGAAAATAGTCGAGTCGCCAAAGTGCCGGTTATGTCTTGAAGAAGACGAAACAGCTGAACACATATTATGCGAATGTGTAGCCCTCAGTGAAATTAGAAAGAAGATCTTCCAGGGAACAACTGAGTTCCGAAGACATAAAGATGTCTTATGCTGGTAAAATTGTCTGCCCCAATATTTGTTGGCCCCTTCAGCACAGAAGATCCTATAGGTCGAAGTGCCTTTTCCATTGCTTTGGCGAGCCAGAAGCTTAAAAAAATATCTGGTGCGCTAGCCGTCGAAAATTCATACACGATACGATACGCCCCTAATGCCTCCTCAAGTCTCCTTCATCTTTGCCTGGTATCTGATCGGACTAATGTGCTGCTTGAAGACCAGTTGTCGGTAGAAGGTGTGACTGTCCATGATTTAATTTTTTGCATATCTAATATTGGTTTGACTCGTTTCTCTACACCCGGGTTTCCCGAAGAGTGCTCCGCGAAGAAAACCCAAGTGCTCCGCGGGAATATCGGCAAAAATATCAAAATTCCATCAGACTAGTTAATTTTGCGGTTCTGTAACCTTTATGGAACTTTGTCCTTTTATTCGTAGCGTTACTTTGATGGGCTTAATCCAGATTGCAAGTGCAAGCCGACTGATTTGCGACGGTGTACGGGTTCGGGTTAGATTATTATTCAAATATAAAAGAAAAAAGTCCAGGAAAATCTGAACCTTATCTTAAGCATTACATCCCTCAACATGATTCTAATAAGAAATGGTTTTTGCTTTAAAAAAAGACTACTCAAACTAAATCAAACTTTTGCGAGTGAAGTACGCAAGAGATATTTATAGCTCACATACAAGAGCAAGGGCATGGACTGATGGCAGCAGCAGTGGATTGAATACGCCAATTTCAAAGGGACAGAAGCTCATAATAGGGTATGCAGGTGGTTAAAAGGATTCGTGAAAATCTGCTTACCTTTATTCAATTCCGGTACGAAAACGGGAGACTATCACGATGAAATGCATTTTAAAAATTTCTGCAAATAGATGCAGGAACAAGTTTGAATAACCTGGAGGAGCCTTCAATAATTGCAATGGACAACGCTTCACACCGCAATAAATGGGAAGGGTTAGGTTAGGTTAGGTTTAGGTGGCTGTCGGCAGAAGCCGACACACTTAGACCAATTTAGGTCCATTGTGTCACCACGTACGAGTATGTATTATCTACCTCAACTCTGTAGATGGGACTGGCCAACGACACGCGCTTGTTCTCAAACGGTCCCCCATCTACGAGTACGTGTATATAAATGGGAAGACAAACAAATCATTTCTGCTAGCCGAAAATCCGAGATGATACAATGGCTGACCGATACCAATGTAACATATAGTTTGCAGGTGCTCAAACTCGAACTTAATCAAGTTATAAAGAAACACTGAGCTATCCAGAAGCCAACACATAAGAATGACGATATTATTTACGGCACGCGGTACTTCGTTTTTAACCCCATAATTCAAACTTTAATCCGATCCGTCAAGGCAAGAGTGGGCAAACGAAACACAACATTGAAATTATTGGATGTTCAACAATTAGCAGAAGAAGAATTTTCAAAAACAACGGTTGAAGATTGGCGAAAAGTTTGTGCAAAAGCTATAAGGACGGAGCAGGAATACTTTTCTCACGAGCTGATGTGGGACACAATTTCCTATTCAATTATCATTAATCCAGGTGATGATTCTTTAACCGATTATGAAAACGGTAGTAGTCCTGAAAATTCTACGCAATATAAATGTATAAATTTTATATGACATAGTAAAATAAATTAATTTTAATTATTATTTTTTGTTTCTATTTTGCGAAAGTATATAAAAAAAAAATCGTTTAAATACGTAGGATGCATCATCAAATAATTTCTCTGTGATGCAAGGTTTTTTTTAAAAACTCACAGTGAACACATATTTATGATTTTCCAAAAACCTACAGGAAAAATAAAAATATATATTTGAACACGTCGGTCCATGCGCCGGGTGCTTAACAACAAATTATAGAACCATAAAAACGGAAACAAACAATAGCCCTCAACTCTTTATTTAGTGCATCCTAGTTCGCAGGTTCTACAGGGTCGTCAACAGTGAATCCGTCCTTATCCGATTTGCTCGATCCACAAGAAAGGAGACCCTCTAAACTGCGTCAATTATAGAAGCACCAGTCTCCTGAATACTGCCTATAAGACCATGTCTGCTGTACTGTGTGAACGCCTGAAACCATTCGTCAACGACCTGATTGGTCCCTACCAGTGCGGTTTTAGGCCCGGTAAGTCCACGGCCGATCATATATTCACACTACTGCAGATCCTGGAAAAAACCCAAGAAGTCCAAATCGATACCCACCATCTTTCTATCGACTTTAACGCCGCATGTAACAGCATCTATAGAGACGAGCTACACAGAGCCATGTCTAGTTTTGGCATCCTTGCCAAACTTGTCAAATTGTGCAGAATGACGATGCAGAACGCCCGCTGCTTCATAAAGGTCGGCAACAATCTCACCGAGACCTTTTATGTCAAAAAAGGATTTAGACAAGGTGATGCGCTGTCATGTGACTTTTTCAAAATCATACTTGAGAAAATTGTGCGAAACTCGCAAGCCAACAATTTTCCAAAAGTTTGTGCAACTACTTGCATATGCTGACGACATTGACACAATTGGCAGAACACAAAGAGATGTTATTTTGAGGTAGTTAGGGACTTTCTGATAATGACACCAGAGCTGAAATCAAACGAAGAATTACACTAGCTATTTCTTTGGCCTAAGACGGCAATTGATTAGTAAGGCCTTGTCAAGAAAAACTAAGGAGACTCTATATAAGACCCTCATCGTCCCAGTCCTGCTCTACGGCGCAGAAGCGTAGACATTAGCAAATGATGAAAATCTTCTTGGTCGTTTCGAACGCAAAACTCTTCGAGTGATTTTCGGTCCCGTTTGAGTTGACGGGCTTTGGAGGAGGAGATTTAACAGCGAACGAGTACACTGCGAGACGTGCTGTACAGCGACATCGACCTGGTCAAAAAAGTACGTATCAGTCGACTAAGATGGCTACGACATGAAGAGCGAATGGACACCAATGATCCGGCCCGAAGAGTCCTCGATTCCAACCCGGAGGAAGAATACCACGCCATAGGTGGCGCGCACAAGTGGAAGGGGACGTCAACCAACTTAGAGTGCGCAACTGGAGGCGGTTAGCCAAAGATCGGGCTAACTGGAGAGGCGTGTTGGTTGAGGCCCAGGTCCACCCCGGACTGTAGCGCCACATAAGTAAGTAAGTTCACAGGTGGCTTTATATTTTTAAACCCCATTGCATTGTGCAAGATTAATTTTTTTATTATAACTGCGCCGAAAGTTTTCAACCCCGTAATAAAAAAAATACAACTCATACAAAAACAAAGATGAGTTTGGAATTGTAAAATTTTGGAGATAACCTTTAGTCATTAAATCTCTTCCGCACCATTTCTGTTCTCTTAAATCCTTTCTCTGCGCAACCGACCGTTGGCCAAGTTATTTGGTTCGAGCTATACGTAACAATCGCCTCTAACCATCTTTCTTACATGCTCAGGAGATCTCTAATAAAAAGATTGCTTAAAAATAATGGCACAAGCAGGGTCTGTAATGAACCGGAGAAGACACAAGACTTATTCTCAAACAGTCAGTCGTCTTAATCTTTATGAAAAGTTCATTGACGTGGAGATAGAAAAGAAGAGTCCATAGAACTAACTTAAAAGGAACACTTGTAGTTGCTGGACGCCACTTGAAGTATTTAGAGTCGACAGACAATCAAGCTAGCTGGTCAGCACGGATACGAAATTTGGCAGGACTTATGGGCTCTGGCTAGAGGGCTAGGGATCTTCACAAATAATTTCGAGACGAGTTATCTTTAACAGACAGTAAAAGACTTATTAACAGATGCAAATGATTTTGTTAGTAAGGATATGCCTACCATGTGATTTTGATTAACAATTGGCCTCTGTGTGATACTTGCACAGTTGTGCTTACAACCCTCCTAACCTAACCTGAGCGAAGGGCTCTGCTCCTGAGTAAATTTGTAAATTTAATTTTGAATAAACCACTTGGGTAAGTGGTTATGACTCGTATGGTTTCTTTTAAAAGAAATAATTCCAAAATTTCAACTGCATCGATTCTTAACTGGGCTAGGTTAGGTTAAGGTGGCTGTTCGCTGATAGCCAACACACTTAGACCAATGAGGTCCGTTGTGATGCCATATGGATCGGGAGTTTCGACCACTACTCGCTAAAAAAATATTTGGAGCTTCTAATGAAGCGCGATAAACTTCTAATGTCAGTGTTAGCTAAGTCATTGAGATCATTAAGGAAGAAGGCTCCTAGTTAGAGATTTCTTTTATGGGAGAGTGTAGGATATGTACAGAGGAGATACAGTGTAGTCTCCTCCTCCTCCTCATCCCTGCAGCTTCTCCACAAGTCATTTGAATAGACGCCAAGCCTTGATGCGCGCCTGCCTATTAGACAGTGTCCTGTGATGACACCTATAGCAGAACCAATATGCGGTCGGTTAAGTGAGATCAAACTCAAAGAGCGTCGCAGATACGTATCTCTACCTATCCACCTAAGGTTTGTACTCTCGACTGCGGATAGCTTGAACATCAGTTTACAAGTAGCGATAGGCATAGGTACCAAGAAAACCTTTATCAGGTAATGCGGTTCCATTTTTGGCGAGTTTATCTGCCCTACAATTCCCTGGGATGTCTCCATGCCCCATC
The DNA here is from genome assembly GCA_949715645.1 of Portevinia maculata. NCBI lineage: Eukaryota > Metazoa > Arthropoda > Insecta > Diptera > Syrphidae > Portevinia > Portevinia maculata. The sequence continues at coordinate 210,032,556 of OX454527.1, read as the reverse complement.
ACCCAAAAGAGGTGAATATTGAACTGCTCTGTCATCTCCTCAAGAAATGAACGGCAGTCTATGGCTACGATGGAGTTGGAAGAGACTGAGTCCACTGACTTTAGCGCGGCTTGACTATCCGAGAATATGCGGATTTCCTTAGCGGATATAACAATTCTCTTCAGCCACGACAAGACTTCCTTAATCGCCATGATTTCCGCCTGGAACACGCTACGATGAATAATGATCAGGCAGACGGAAAAAGAGACTGATATTTAGTCCTTCTGAGAAAACACCCCCACCTTCCCCATCACTAGTTTTTGACCCGTCGGTGTAGAAGTGGATCGACTTGTCTTCAACCCTAGAATGATCTGGTAGGGATTGTGATTTGAAAATTCTTCTCGAACTGTAATTGGGGTATGGAGTAGTAGTAGGGTAGGGATTCTTAACTTTAAATAAATAAAAACAATAACTTTCCCTGTGCCCTCCAAAAATTGAAATAATTTTGCCTTTCATTGGATATAACAAAAAAAAAAAACGACAACATCGACTTTGAACTTATCAGATATTCCAAACCTGTCAAAAGAATAACAAATGATACAGCTTTCGTTTAAACATCAAAGAATGCCTTTTGATCCAATTTCGCTTCATAAACTTGCGACCAATTTGAACGATAAAACTCTTATCAACACGTGGAGTAAACCCATTTTAATTTATTTCAAGTTTAATAACATTCCCCATGGAAAGATAGGTATTTCCAACCGACGCCATGCACAGCCGATAAATCGTTTGTATCTACACATAAATATTAAAGCTCAATACACCTGCTTCTCTCAAGTCAAAAATGCAAACAAAAGACTCTGTTTTTTATCGAATTTCTTTGACACTTGAAATTTTTTGGAAATGTTTGCCCTCGAAGTTATTAACTAAAGACATAAACGATGTGTTATTTAGATACGTTACACGTTCTAACGTATATATAAATGGTTGAGCATGACCTTTCAGTAATTGCAGCTATTTTAAGCAATGAAATGCGTGTGCTTTTAGATGTTGTTGTGGACTTACAGTGTCCAAGTTTTCATGCGTAATAGAGACGATGACCTCTCTTTTCTGAAAGAGGACACACAAGGCTAAATAGCGCCATAGATGCATTATAATTTAACTAATAATGGAGGTAATTTTGAGGAAAAAAAAAGTTATCCCACATCAAGATCAAATGGAATGCGTTTTATTTTATCCAGCTGACCAAAATTGAACTCAATTAATCTCACTTAATTCAAGAAATTTGTATTTGTCGAGGGAGAAAATTGTATAAATTTTCCAACAGGCGCACCCTCGATAAGTAAACAAAGGAAACAAAATTCAATTACTATCTGAGAGATTAAGAGGGCATCGTGAAATTCAAATCAATTAATCGAAGATTGGGAACCAAAAATAAAATTATTGAAGCAATTTCCTTATTGAGGGCGGTAAAGCCAAACCGATGTTTATATTAAATGAAAATTTGATTGTGAAAGAGAATTAAATTCCCTTTTCGCGGGAGCCAATTATCACCAGTCCGCTTTCAATTCACTAGGACGTGGAATAAAGCCAGCTTATGCCTTAAGCAGATTGCCGCTGTGTTGGACAGACTTGGTGTGATTCCTATTTTAAGATTTGGAATTCGCAATCAAACCACTGACTAATGCAAGTATGTTGAACCAAGTTTATACCAGTGCAAACACTGTATCCGAAGTACGAGTCTGGTATTGCGAAATTCTCAAGAATTTGGTTTACATTCACCACACGTTTGATTGAAATTATTTATCTATTAGTGGCGATTATTTTTTGTAAAGGTGATGGAATAGGAGGGAGTCTTTTAGTGAGAAAAACACTGTCGGAAGTTTTGTAAACATTTCAATAAATGTTGAAAGAAGATGAGTTGGGTAATTGATTGGGTTTTAATTGTGCAATAAGAAAATAATTCACACAGTGGTAAATGATCACAGGGCAGTTGCAAGTGGAAGCAAAAGTTTTATGTTTATTTCAGACGCCTTGTAGATGGTATTATGGGTAATTAAACAGTCTTACACGATGATGTAAGCGCGAAGCATTTTGTTTAAAAACATATAAATTAGTTTGATTTCATGGAAATTTTTAACTGGCGCCCAACGTTGGCACTACATAGGTTGTAGGTACGTGAAACATTACTTAAACATTTTACGAGTGCAATCTATACAAGCAATAATTCACTCAATAAGTACAATTATTACAAAGTAAAGGTGGCCCACTCGACTGCGCAGCCGATTCACCCCGATCGCTCCTCGAAGATACGAGTATATACTTGTTCGGAATTCGATTGTATCAGTCACCCGACTCGGAATTACCTACAAAGAGAATAAAGAGCAGTTTGAGGTTCGATTGAAATGGTCAATTTAAAAGGCTCTTCTTTCCGTGGATCAGGAAGCAGTAGCTCTCCCTCCGCTGACCAGTGAAATGGGATCAATCAAAGGTTCGATTGCATCAATCACCTCAGCCTGATCCATACCCATGGTTCAGGAGTCGGGCACTCTAAACATATCGCAACTGTTATGCGAATTACAGCCAGGCTACATCCCCTGACTCTTCATGAGTAACTCGCCCACAACCACTACCTTGCAGTAGGTAACCACGGGGCTCCCAGGAGGCCGCGCTACGATCGCCAACCCCCCATCCCCACCATTCCCAATTTCTCGTACCACAATGGACCAAAATTGCGGTCAAATTGTGCCTGAACTTTGTGCCCTGGCAGCCACCATACCAAACCCAACCTAAGGTGGCACATAAATATTAAAGTCGGCCAGATTGAAGAAAATGGCACGGAACACTTCAATTGGCGAGTTTAACGTCTATTCAAGTTTAATCAAATTTAAAACGTTTGCCACTCTTTAAAATTGCGTTTTAGATGTATTTCATATAAAAATAAACCGCTGATGGTTCTTTATATAAAAATGGAAGCAGCACAAATGTTTTTGGAAAATTTACAGTCTCAATGGCGAAGGGGCCGAAACGTACAAAATGCATCCTGCTACACAAAGGATGCATTTAAGAAAAATCGTATTTAAAATCACAGCGGATACTGTCGACATGACGAGTCTGCTATTGCGCGCATAATTTGTTTAGTCAGAAAGTCATTGTTCCAAAGACACCGGTGAAGATTTCGTCCAAGGATAAAATCCGCCGAAAGTAAGAAATACTTCTTGCTCCTCAAAGAAACTTACTTAAGTACACACACTTTGCGAACAAGTTTCTTTGAGTATTCAGAGAGTACAAAGCGAATTCTTCAGAGCAATGAAAGCCCAAATCCTAACTTTACTCTCTAAATCTTCACAAGAAAAAGCTTAAAAATTCTCAAAAAAAAGAAAGAAAATCATTATTTATATAGGTCTTTACGTCTTGTACTAAAACATATTTTAATCAACAAAATCCAATGCAAATTGGGCGGAAACCACATTTAAACTTGCAACTATGAATTACCGACTAAGGGCCTCATGTTGGGCGCCATATAAATTGGCAGGCGTTTGCATTCTCAGTCATTCCTTTTTAACAGACAATCGGCGGACGAAAGTACTGCTCCGAATGTCATGAGTGCATTTGGAGGAAAATAATGGTTAAAAGACGCTCGGCCTTTTGCCAACCCTGAAATTACCTGGTTGACAGAGAGACAGAGTGAATGTAGTACACCCACCGGGATTAGAACCATAGGAGAGAAGCAGAGTGAGGTGCCTGTTATAATCGAACATCATTTCTGGTCCCATTTGTCTGCTGAGCGGGAGGTTAGCAAACTGGGAATGACTGTATGAAACCCACCCAAGGTATATATCGAACCCTCCGAAAGGAGCGCTGATTGAATTGACTGCTTTTATCCAACTGCAATCCGCCCTCTTTCCTTTGGCAGGTTGGGGTGGCTGATCTCAATCGAACCCCAACCCGCTCCTCAAATCCTTTGTGGGAGATCAGTCTGCGGCGACTGCATGGAGTGACTAGTACAGAGGTGACTGATACAATCGAACCCATGACGGATCCTTATTCACTACACAGCGAAGGGAGAACTTTATGCGGTGTTTTGACTTGAATGAAATTTTGATAAAGAAGGCGGCTAACCGAAGGCAATACTATGCTTATTGACGTTCTCTAGGCAATCGCTGGGTGGTTCCCCTGTATTTTTACGGCTCATTTACATGTCCAGCTTATTGATTGACTAAATGCAAGGAAGAACATATGCAAGTGCATACATGGAATGATGCAGTTCATATCATTTTATGTACCAGCAGAAAAGCGACCGTATGCATGCGGAGCTTCCTGCAGTTATGCAAACCGAGAATGGTCAAAGGTTTTAATTTCCGAACTATCACAACATACCCAGGATATCCAGCCTACTTAAAACAAAATTATGGTATTTTCAAAATGTTGTGCGATCTTGAAAAACCACAAATGATGCGCAATGACTGCGGCATTCAAAAACTTTGACAGTGATTCTTTCATTGTTAAGATTTTTCTACCATTTGTAGTTGTCTTGTTTAACACGAAGATCATGACTAACCTAATTTTAGAAACGTGTGCGGCTAGTGACATCATGTGCCGACATGTCTTACCTTAGGTCTAACATCAGTGATTTATGGCAGCCCTGAAAAGAATGTAGGGCACTCCTAAACTGATTTTAAAGGCAAGCTTAGCTCATGCTACAACAATATTTAATAATCACTTCAATACAACCCACCCACTCTCAGCTAACACTATGATTAACTTGTCACCCAGCTGCTGACTCATCATGCACCCCAATTTGGTCTAATTGCCTACTCATAAAACATCCAGCGCTAAAGAAGACAATTCTTCGAATTTATGTTAGTAATACCTTCATCGCAAGCGCATTGGGGAAATTATGAAAAAAAATCATGGGAATGATGCCAGCATCCAGGGGGCAACATCCGGAACACGGTTTTAAAATTGGAAACTTCTCTACAAACACCCACTACTGCCGCCGATTATGTGCACACATAATTAAATGCAAAATCAATATCGAAATACTAGTAAAGATATTAATTTTGCATGCCGTGCTTCTCGCCATATGGTCAGATACTTGATGAAGCAGCGGACGAAGTTTCGGAGGCCTTTTGTTCACACGGTCTAGATGTTAGCGACGACAACGCCGTCGTTGGGTCGTATTACGGAGAATGTCATGGCTTTTTTTTTAAGTACTTCATGCAACGTGTATCTTAAAAAAATAAAATATTATTGCTCTCACTAAACTGGATTCTAATTGCTGTGGGCCGATGTTGTTTTGAAATCAAAAGAACTAGAATTGGTTGGGGCTTTTGGAGGCACAAGCAAATAAATAAATACAAAATATATCTACCCACTGTAGACTGTAGAGAGCGAGAGATACTGAAGAAAAGAAAAATGTTGTTTCAACTAAAAATGGAGTGAATGCGTATAGCATTTTAGCGTTGTAGTGGAAACCATGGTGGCTATGTTAAAGATGCTTTGTTGGGATTGGAACTTGAGGTAACAAATGCGGTGTTGTAATGACTGCGGCGATGGAGATATATTTTGTTTATTGAATAACATGTTTCGTAACTGATTTTTTTTTTGGCTGTAGGAAGGGAGTATGTTTTTTAGTAGGAAGACAACATGAATAAAGATGGTGGGTTGTGTGAGTTCGTTGAATCTGCTTTGTGGACACACTTATTTTGGCGAAATTTAATGTAAATATTAAATATCATCGTTTTGTGTTTGAACAATAAGTTAGAACGTGTTATTTGGCAGAACTCGTGACGCCAATACTGTTTGCAAATTTATTCCAACGAGTGATGCCGACAGTTAATGACTAATCGTTCGTGGTTCATTTTTAGGAGAATCAAAAATTGAAGCACGTTTTCAAAATGAGCAAATTTTAGTCACTCTAAATAGCCATCGACATCACCGGCCGATCTCAGCGTGCCGTGTTAGAGGCTTTCATGGCAATTGAAGAACAAATGAAATTGGTTTTCCAACAAGGCCAAAACGAAGTGTTTGCTTTCAACAAACAAACAAACATCCGTCCAGCGAATAGGTCAAAACTACATTGTTGATAGCAGCACCTTCAAGGTAATAAGAGAGTTCACCTACCTCGTAGTAATCAACTCCACATATGACACCTTAGGGGAGATGCGACGAAGACCTACCCTATTTAACCGTTGCTACTTCGGTTTGGCAAAGTAAATGGGTTCAAAACGACTAACTCGGAAGGCCAAGTGCTTACAAAACACTGATACTGCCAGTACTGCTTTATGGCGCCGAGTACTGGACGATAAGCAGGAAAGGAGAGCTAATTTTGGGTTCTTTCGAAAGAAAAATATTAGGTAGAATATTTGGTCCTGTGTGCGAATGGAGCAGAAGATACAACCGCGGATCTATGACCTGTATCAAGATGTGGATGCAGGTCAAAAGGCTAAAATACGTCGACTACGTTGGCTCGGCCACTTCGAGCAAATAGACAATATTGCTCCATCGAAGAGGATCTTCGATTCCCAGCCCCGAGGTTCGAAACAACAAGGAAGTCCGAAGCTTCGTTTACAAGCCCAAGTCATCGCGGATGCCAGGGCGCTTGGTACGGACAACTGAAAGCAGTGTGCGCGGTATCGCGGATGATGGAGGGCTATAGTGTCTTAAGTTAACTAAGGAAAAAATCCCCTGATAAACCATAGATCAGATACGGTACGGGGCGTTACAGTGATATTCTTAAACCATCCCAGCACGGGCAGTATGTCTTTTACAAACCAAAATTGACGCAGATGGACACTGGAATACAACAGGGTTCCATGCTCTCAACATAACTATTTAAAGTACTATAAAAGACGAAGTCTTATTTGTGCACACCAGATTAAATAAATAAACTGAAGCTGAAAGTATTTATCAACGACATTTTGTTCCTTTAACAAAACAACAAATTTGCGGATGGATGTTAGCTCCCCCTTAAAGTTCCTTAAATGCTGTCCAGTGTCAGTGTCAATTTGTTAAAGGAACTTGTTGGTAGGGCCACAGAATCGCCATAGCTTTGAGCACCATCTAAAGTAAGTTTCGGCCTCATGGACTTAAGATTGTGGTTTAAATATGTCTAAATCTTAGTTTGGTTAAGAAATCGAGTCGAGCTTAAGGCGTATCTTCAATGTAAATCGGAGTTGAACTTGTGCAAGTTTTCGTGTTAGCTGTCAGAGATTCATTAAAGGTTTTACAGACGTGTCTTGGTTTTCCAAACCATACAAATAGGCTATTACTTGAATCAAATATTTTGGACAGGTGGTGTCCTATAACAAGATTCCATTTACTCAGTCTTGTTTAAACACATAAAGGCCGGGTCTCTTTTACGGCGATTGCTTTATCTGACATCTCTACCCTTAAGCCCGATTCCGAATTTAGAATGCATTACGACTACGAACTACTCCGAAACTCTCAATGTATCCTTTACACTGTTGTGCGACTTGACAACTTCAAACTTTCAGTGTGAACGCACCCTTAAACCGATTACCCAACTGCCAATGTCAAAACATTCAGCAAAATCAACAATTTCATCGAGGTAAAGTACACGAAGGAACAACGTTTACAAATAATTCAAATTTACCACCAAAATTCCGAGTCGGTGGTGGCAACTTTAAGAGCGTTAACGCATATTTTCGGGTATAATTCTCGTCCCAGTAGACAAGCAATTTATAGTCTAGTGAACATATTTGAGTCAGAATATTTGCTGCTATAGATGTTGCCGTGCAAGTGAGACCACGTTTTGCCCCAAGTGTGTAGAATGTTGCTGCCGTAGGGGCGTCCGTCGCAAACCAGCCAAATCAGTCAATTTCACAGCGTTCTCAAGAATTGGGCCTCTCCCAGACCACATTATGACGAATTTCGCGTAAGGATCTTGACTTACACCCTAACAAGACCAAGCTGACTCAGGAACTATAGCCGCTTGATCATATGAAGAGACGTACGTTCTCGAATTGGGCTTTGGACATGATGGAAGAAAATTAAGAATCTCATCGCAAAATTATCTTCAGCGATGAACCGCATTTTTGGTTGAACGGCTTCGTCAATAAGCAAAATATGGGTTACTGGACAGGTGAGAACCCTCATGTGTTTCATGAAACAGCACTTCACCCGCAAAACATCACTGTTTGGTGCGGTTTTCATTCATTCATTTTTTTCGTCGATGAAAATGACAGTCACGTTGACATGTTGAAACGTTATTTCTTTGAGCAATTGCATAAATTTGACGTCAGTGATATGTGGTTCCAACAGGACGGTGCCACATGCCACAAATCGGGTGCAACAATCAAGCGATAATACGACCAATTTATAAAAGCGGAAATAAAAAGAATTACGAAAACTACAGACCGATTGCAATTTTGTCAGTAATTGATAAATGCATTGAAGAAATTGTTGTACGCCGGCTTAACAGTTTTTTGGAAAAACATTCAGTTGTACAGGATAACCAGTATGGCTTTCAAAAAGGGAAAAGTATGGGAAGACTACTTGGCGAACTTGCAAATACGGTGAAAATAAGCCTAAACAAAAATCATCATGTCCTGATAACGTTCGTCGATTTTAGTAAGGCATTCGACACACTATGTCACAAAAAACTTTTAAGGGCTCTTACAAAAATTTGAGTGAGAGGAAACTGAAAATACTTAATGCCTTCAGTGAAGAAGAAGATAATCTCTATGGTGTTCCACAGGGCTCAAAATTAGGGCCTATGTTATTTATACTCTATACAAATGAACTCCTTCGCGTATTTAAAAGGAGTACAGTTTTTGCCTATGCAGACGACATAGCAATCGTTGTCAAGCATGAGTGCCTTAAAACTGCAACGACTATCATGCAACAGGAGCTCGACAAACTTTCGAGATGGTGCCATGATAACGGACTTGTAGTTAACGCAGACAAAACCAAACTTATGCATATTCGCACACCTTTCCAGCGTGATCCTAGCAACATAAATTTAATACTACGAAACGATGAATGTCCAGCAGCAGGAAGAAGGCAAGTGATTGAGGTGGTCAAATCCATAAAATACCTGGGAATTATTATTGATAACCGTTTCATATGGCAAGATCACATCAATAAACTTAGGTCAAACCTCAAAAGTGCTATGTTTGCAATGGTTTATCTTAAAAGATACACTTCCATGGAAGTTCAAAAGCAAGTTTACTACTCACTAGTGGAATCCCGATTAAGATATGGGGTTTTAGCATGGGGTAATGCGTCGGAACCCCATTTAAATAAGATCATCAATATTGAAAGGCGACTGGTAAAAACAATTAATACTAATAATGTTTATTTTAAAGTATTAGATGTCAAAGGTATCCTTAAAATGACGGCAATCCTTGAATACTACAATGATCTTCGCTTTCAACAACCAATACAACATAACTTGAACACACGAAGACGAGCAAAAGGACTCTTGGTAATTCCAGACACATTTAATGTATACGGCACAAGACAACTCAGCTTTAGAATACCAACAATAATGAATGACATACCAGCAAATCTTAAGATCATCCCAAATTACAAAAAACGTAAAAAAGAGCTTAAAACTTATTTTGTGAATTTAAATTTTATTCAAACGTAATGTTTATCTTTTTCCTATATTTATTAATCAACGTTGAATTTTAAATGAATTATAACTTCCAAACTCAATGCAAAACAAATTTTGTACTAACCACCTGCAGACAAGTAAAAAGCTTCGCAGGTAACACAAATATTATAACGTGCTTTTATTGAAGCATAAATATAAAAAAATAAATAAAAAAAAAAAAAAAAGTTATTGAAGTCTCAGTTCGGTGAACGTGTTATCTCGAGATCGTGTGATTTAACGCCTCTAGACTTCTTTTTTTTTTTTTGCTTCATTAAATCATTGGTCTATGCCAACAAGCCGGCGAAGTTAGAGGAGCGCAGAGCCATATTGAACGAAATGTGCGCCGAGTCATCGAAAATTGGGTTCAGCGTATCGACTGATGCTACCGCTAACCAACGACCATACCACGTCGAGTTAATCGGTTCTCGTCAGATCACCGCAATTAAACGACGTTGGGCGCGGTTAGTACGTAGATGAAGGACCGTTGAGAACAACCGCGTGTCGTTGGCCAGTCCCATCTACAGAGTTGAGGTAGATAATACATACGTGGTATCACAATGGACCTAAATTGGTCTAAGTGTGTCGGCTCTTCTGCCGACAGACACCTAAACCTAACCTAACCATCGACCGCTGCATACGTTCCCGTGGTGGACATATGAACGAAGTCGATTTCCATTCATCAATGTTTTCATAGTAATTCAAGCCAATCTTTTATTTTAGATATCGCAAGTAGTTTGGATTTTATTTAAAAAAGAACTTGTCAAGTCTAAAAGACCCTTTAGAAATCAACTGTAGTTTTCCATGAAATAGAGAATAGAGAATATAATAATAATATAATATAATAGTATAATATATAATATATAATATATAATATAATATATAATAACAATAATAGAGAATAAATGTGTATCTTATTAGCGCATCCATCCTTTCATGTTGCTGTTACCGCATTTCAATTTCTCAACACGAATTGACGTGCCTCGAATTTAATGCACAATCAAACCTCTATTGACTCTGAAATCAATCAATATTGCTATGAATGCCTTCAATGTATCATCTTTTCACTTAACTAGATCAAACACAATGTATCTATCCAGGCAATATAACCAGATGATTAATGACCAACTCACGGAATATATTGACACTCTTATTGCCATCCTGTCATGCCTAATATGAAAAATAAATTTCCCTCAGCATTCTCTTTCCTTAGAGAGAAAAAAGATTTTCTTCACTTTTCTTATATACGTATCTGAAGTACAAACATCCAATCAAACTAGAAGTAAATACAACAAAATAAAGACGAAGAAAATAACCTGAAAGTGAATTTTAATGACGATAATCATATTGATGGGGCACAGGGTGATTAATGTGCGCCGGACCCTATAACTGAAATTGAAAGTGGCATCGATTGGAGTCCGTTATTTTTGATTTGTCTAGCATGACCAATACAACTTCCACTTCTTCAAATGACATCACACGACACCCATGGGGCTTTATGCTCATCAATTTTCGTGTATTATATGACGAAAAAGACTTTCACAACTGAATTCATTGTGCAAGAAATGTTCAGAAGAAAAATTAAGGCGAAGTTTTGAAGATACGATAACAAAAATGAACCTATTTTAAAGCCAAAAAAAAATCTACGCCATCAACTTTAGGGTCGCCGGAATAATTTGCACAACTTTCCATGTGCATGAAAAAGTACTGATGGACGATTCCCTAGAGGAAGTACTCGTACATAGGAATAAAGTAAAGGAAAAGCCGATCATCATTCAGGAACCGCTTCAGACGTCATAAATTGATTCTGTGACTGCAGTGTGCCGGTACTGGATCCCAGTAGCAGCTTAAATCAGTTTAGCGTAAAGTCGATGCCCGTATCTGATGAATGCATACGTGCCACACATACAAAGCAACATCGAATGAGTGTTTTCTTTTTGTATTCTTTAAAGCAAACGGTATCGATATCCATTGATGTGCGCAGAAACGGCTCCCTACATGGTGGATGCAAATAGGTGTTGGGCTTAAAATTTATTGGACACTTTGGGCATAGTCAAGTGGTACTTTCTGGTTAGGTGTTAAGTGGTCTTATATTTATTGCGATTTATTAATGCGGAGGCAGTCCTTTTTAAATGGCTCAAACATAACAACTTATGGCTTGAGCAGATTGGAAATGAGATGATTGGCTTTATTTCTTAAAGATGGCATTTTTTGGATGTGAGCGAATGAAAATTGAGTCGACTCAAAGGACCAAAGTTATGATTGTTTTTTTTTAGCATTAATTTGGGAGCTGCACTTTATTAATTTTCTCCTAATGCCCATTTGGTCTTTGGGATAGGTTGCGGTCTAATAAACCATGATAAGAAGTTTTAAATTTGTTCCTGGTTTTCATAAATAAATTTTGAATCGCGGCTTATGCCATCCCTAACAGTCGGATTATCTTGTTCCATCAGTTATAAAATACAGGACCGTTATCCAACACGGCTGCGAGAAGGTTAGGTTAAGGTAGCAGTCGGCCGAGGTCGACTCATTTCGAAAAATATGGGACCCCATGAATCTGGGAATTGTTTTCCTCGTTAAACAGCTTCGCGGGTAAAGGGGTTTTAAACTCTGGACATGTCTTCGACTCATACACGGGCCGGCCTCTGGCCTCACATGCAGGTGTTCAGGGCGACGCTACGCGGCGTTATCTTTAATTATTAGAATATATTGTTTTAGTTTGCTATGGAATGAAAAAGTTAAGATATTCTTATAAGCTATTACAACACTGCGTAGCGCAATTCTGAGCACCTGCATGTGAGAAAGAAGGCCGGCCGGTGTATAACGCTTAGAGATGTTCAGAGTTTAAACAATTTTAAGCTGTGAAGCGGGCCACCCAGTAGAATTATTTCATACCTTATGAGGTTTGAAGCATGTCTATGGGTTTTCTAGAAGAAAAAACTTCGGATTTGTTTCTCAACTGACGCTCGGCGTTATTTCACTTACTTTGTCAAAGCGAAATAAAGGCGAACGAAACAAATACGGCGTTATTTGGCTTTCGTATGTCGGCGTTATTTCACTTCACCTCAGTGCATATCTTGGTATATGATGGCATATAATCAAGCTTGCATTTCATTCACAATAAATCTGGCGAAGGACTTTTGTACTAAGTAAATTTCACACCAGACTAATATAACTTTTCTGATCGTATCAGATGTGGCGTCACAACAACTTAGTTTTCTGTTAATTCTAAATCCAAGGTATTTGACCTGCTCCACGTAGGGAATAGTGACATTGTTTACAACAAGAGGAGGTACATCAAGCAATGAGATTTCACTTCTGGAGCAGACCATACCCAACGATTTAGCAGGATTTATTTTAATAGTATTTAGATCAGACCACATCTGAATACGCGACAAATCTTCATTTACTATAGCCACGCAATCTTTCATCAGCCCTAGTTTGCTGGACATGTATATAGTGACGTCATCTGCATAAAGGTTAACATGGTAGTTTTCGAGAATATCAGGAAGGCCATTTATAAAGACAGAAAAAAGAAGTGGTCCTAGCACAGACCCTTGAGGAACACCTACGTTAACCGTATATGGACTGGAGCTTCCCTGATCGGTTTGAACTGTCAGTAAGCGATCGCATAGATAGTTGAGAATTGAAAGTTATTCTTAAGCTTCTTTATTAGTATTGAATGATTAATTGAATCAAACGCTTTAGAAAAATCTAGAGTCACTATTACACTTATTTCATTTAAGTCCAATGATGTCCTTAAATCGGTTGTGACCTTAATTACGGCTGATTCACAGCTGTGCTTCCTTTGAAAACCAAATTGGAACTTGGAGAGCTTATTCCGCCTATCCAAATCTTCTTGAATTTGCTGCGACTAAATCTTTTCAAAAGCCTTTGAAATAATCTGAAGTACACTTATGTGTCTAAACTCAGGGTTAGTGGGGTTTGATTTTTTTTTGGAATTGGAATGATTTTAGGGCACTTCCACTGCTCTGGAAACTGACAACTATATATATAGTAATTGGAAACACGAACTATATGTATAGGGAAGAAGAAACGGGAGGATAATTTCAATAAATTTTGGAGAGATATTATCAAGGCCAGATGCATTGGATTTAACCGAACGAATTGCTATTACAACATCCAGATTCCTTATCTAATTCCTTATCATCTAAAACCAGAGCACTCACTTGAACTTGAGTCAGTTAGGTTAAATAGCAAGCATTCGATGAAGTAGGAATGAGAACCGAGCCTATTTCAGTCGGACTGAACTCACACCCTGGTAGTTCATTATCAACCACACCTGAATCCTTCAAGTTTTTCCACAGGACTCTATCCGATGTTATGGTAAAGAGGGAGAATGTTTAGGTTGGGTTAGGTTAGTCAAGGCTTTGGCATTGCTGCCATAGAAGCACTAGACAGCATAACGGGTCCATTGCAATCCCTAAGGGATCCAACTATACATCAATCATCATCCTAAATATCTTTATCAAAGCATTTTACTTCCCTACAAAAACTCACTAGTTTTCTGCAGTACATCCTTCTAGATTATCAAGAAATAGTTGCCCAGACTGCTTCTATGTCATCCGATACCCTAGCATTCACAAAGTATTTGCCTTATGCCTTCCGTGGCGCAAATATCATTGCAGTATCTGCACGCATCTGTTTCCGAGAGCCCCAAATTGTTGGCGTCCTTCCAAAAGGATGTGTCCGGAAAGGATGCCGATTGTTATTCTTAGCTGACATCTACCTAGTTTCAAGATCGCCCAAGTTTTCTTTTTGTTCAAGTTTTGCCATAAGGCCTTGGATACCTTGTGCTGCAATATCCAAATCCACCTTTGCGTAGCCAGTCTTTTGGCCGCTTCCGACAACTTCCCTTTAATTACATACAGGGGGGGTTAATGTTCAATCCACTACTTTGCAGACGCATTTCTCCACCTTTTTTTGGTAGATCATCCGTGAGCTTATTGCATACTATGTCGCAGTGCGCGGGCACCCAACACAATCTAACACGGTGCTGTTCGCATAACGCATTAATTGTGTGACACTACCAGACTATTTCGGATCTCATGACACTTGATTCCAACGTCTTGAGTGCGGCCTCAATGCCAATGTAGAAGATGATACTCTGGTCGGATATCGGCTTCATTAGCAGTAATTCCGCAGCTTTAAGTACTGCCTCAGAATGGAAGACACTGAAACTGTTTGGAAGTCGCAGAGGTTCCCTCAACTCTGTTTCCGCAGAGTAAATTCCGGATCCCGTGCCATCATCGGTTTTGGAGCCATGCGTGGGTAGAAGGTTTACTAGTACATTCATTTCTTCGGCCAGACTGAACTGATGAGCCCTGATCGCACCAATACCAGCTGACCTCTGAACTCGATTTGGTTTATTATGGAAAATAATAATTACAAAAATTCCAGGAGGCATTAATATTAAAGGAAAGGGCTTACCAGCACCAGGACATCTGTTTGAAATCTACAACAGATACCAACATCCATCCATATCAACCCTAAAGGTGCTTTGAGGTTAACCACTTAACCGTGCACAAAATCAAAGACAGACCGAAAAATAAAAACAAAAGTATCTTTACTATCATTACCACTATCACACAGGAAGCCGCTGTGGTGGCGGTAAAAGAAAGTTTGCGGTAATTTTTGTACATCTTTTGCTATTACACAGGCGTACTTCGTGATTTTGTAGCTTTTTGTTTTTGTTATGCGCAGCCGTCTAATTGTTAATGGATATCTACGTAATTTCACTTTCAAATTAATTCCCAGTTTGTTGGTTGCCCCTTTCGGCGCCCAAGTTCGCCAGGTTTAGTTGTTTGAATGACAATAAGTTCACATAGGTCAACCGCAGAGAATGCTGAGCAAGCACTTTTGGTTGTTAGTTTCTCATAGAGGTTCGTGAACATCCACGGCAACCACATCTATACATCAGTGCCTCTAGGGGAGTATCTGAGACTATAATTTTCCATTTATCTCTGGTGCTAAATAGGAGGTATGGTGTTGTGTAATCTGGACGATTTTCTAAAGTGAGACCAGTAAACTGTCTGCCTAAGAGCTAGGATGTAGATAGTAATCAAATTAAAGAGATATAACGACACAAAAAATTATCTATTTCAATTCCTTCAGAATTAACCACAATGGCGATAGTGGGTTAAAATTTAACGTAATGAATCAAAGGCACACCAAAGTTTCATCAACACCCATTTCGAAATCTCTATACATCCACGCAATGCAAACTCTTTCCTTTGACTTTATTCTGAAGATTCTTTTGCAGATTTAGCCAAGTCATGATGATATCTCAACTAGAGAAGTTACCGGTCATTTCTTTTATAATTTTGGGGAAAAAAGAGAAACAATAAAATTTGTTAGCGGATTATTTACCAAAAAAGGTGTTTCAGAAACCTAAGCACCTTTTATTAATGGGGTCAATTATCAGGGGCAGGGAACCTTTTAAAGCTTAACAATGAATTGTGAAATTTTGAAGTGGTGGGTGTATTCGATTGGGGAGGATGAGTAAAATGTTGTTCTTGAGGAAACAAAAAATATATACATGTATATATTCTCGTGAAATTCATTTAGATACACCTACACCTTTGGTAGATACCTTCCCGTTAAGGTAATCCATGGTTGTTGTGTTCTTCATTATGGAATTTCTTTGTTTTGAATTTGGAAATTGAGATTTTTTCAGAAGTTGTGAGAAGAAAATCATTTAGATTAACAAAAAACCGAGAAGAAAGACGCCAGTGTTTCTTGTGTTGCCAACTTCTTACTGAACCAGAACCTGCCTGCAGTAGTGGCTTGGTCCTTCGACGGTGGCTCTGTGATCCTTTTCATATTAAACCCTTGGGGTGGTATTCAAAGATTTATTTTCATTCTTCGTTAAATGAAAACTACCCACGATTTAAAGGCTTTTTTTACCCCATATTGGTAAGGGTTGTTCGAATCAGGGTGTTTTTTTTTTAAACCCAGTACTAATTTCAGACAGTTACATCTGTCTAACCAACTGTCTGATTGCAAACGGTCAGTGTAATTTTTATTAGTAGTCTTTGCAATTTAATCGTGATGACAAAAACGCTTCAAGAACGATCCAAAATTATGGTTCTGTTCCACCATATTATACCCGACAATATAGACTATCTGAGACCGCTATTCGCCGTATTGTTGACCGTTTTCGTACGACATTTTCCTTGTAAGATGCAGTGGCGGCGATAAGCATAAGGAGGAGTGCCAAATGAAGAGAATATTGCATCCGTTCAGGAGAGTGTTGAAGAAGATCCAAATTTATCGATTCGACGTCGTTTACAAGAGCTTGGTCTTTGTCCATCAAGTTTATGGACAATTTCCAAGATCCAGCTCGTGCAAGAATTAAAGTCGAATGACCATTGTTTGCGTCGAAATTTCAGTGAATGCGCCCAAAATCAAATAGCATTGTTTTATCGACAAATTGTGCTCAACGATGAGGCTTTTTTTGGCTCAATAAGCTAAATTTTCGCATTTAGAGCGAATTTAATCCATATGACATTATCGAAACGCCGTTATATCCCAAAAAATGCACACTTTGGTGCGGCCTGTCCTGTCGCCCGTGCAGTAATGGGACCATTTTTTTTCTTACAAAACTAAGGTTAATTAGCGTGTTACGGTCAACGGTATGAGCCATTATCAATGACTTTTTCGTTCCCCGATTGAATGGCATCAATGTGGAAGAGATGTGGTTCCCCAGGATGATGCTGCTTGCAATACACTAAACGAAACAATCAACTTATTAAAGGAAACATTCGATGAAGGCATCATTTCGCCCAATGAAGTAAATTGGCCTCCAAGATCTTGTGATTTGACGCCTCTTTTTTTTTGAGAGACGTAAAGTCGCTAGTCTACGCTGACAAACCAACAACAATCGCGGCATTGGAAGCCAACATTATTCGAGTTATTGCGGCCACAAATGCTGAAAAAGTTATCGAAAACTTTGTCTCTAGGATGAAATTCATCAGATCCTGCCGTGGTAGGCATATACCCAAAGTTGTGGGTAAAAACTAATTGCACAGTTTATTCTCTCGATTGAACACTCAATTTGCTAGGTTAAAACAAAATTGAGTCGTCTAAGATAGTCCACTGGGGTATCGTTCTTGAGGGGATATTGACTTCGAAGTGGTTTTACGTAGTCAACTTCGGCACAAAAGCTTCGACGGATTAATTCAAGTTGTCTTGCCATTAGGAAGAGCACGCCCACACTACGTATGTAAAGGGTTTTTGATTAAGGACTTGCCAACTTCTTTTTTAAATAAAATGCAAGCTACTGAGCTATCTCAAAAAAAATGCATTGGCTTGAATTAATATCAAAACATTTTTGAGTGGAAATCGACTTCGTTCATATGTCCACCACGGGAACGTATGCAGTCGACACGTTGAACCCAATTTTCGATGGCTCGGCCGCACATTTCGACCGATACGGCCGCTATTTCTCGTTCAATATTGGCTCTAAGCTCCTCTAACGTCGCCGGCTTGTTGGCATAGACCCATGGTTTAATGTAGCCCAATAAAAAAAAGATCTAGAGGCGTTGAATCACACGATCTCGGCGGCCAACAGACGGGTCTGTTTCTCGAGATAACATGTTCACCGAATTGAGACGTCAATAACTCGATTGTTGCACCCGCTGTGAGGCTTGTGGCACCGTCTTGTTGGAATGTCCAATTCATGCAATTGCTCAAAGAAATAACGTTCCAACATGTCTCTGTAGTAAATACCATTTACCGTAACGTGACGGTCATTTTTATCGACGAGAAAAACAGTAAAATGACGCCATCGGCATGAAAACCGCGCCAAACAGTGACTTTTTGCGGATGAAGTGCTGTTTCATGAACCACATGAGGGTTCTCACCTGTCCAGAAACGAATATTTAGCTTATTGACGAAGCCGTTTAACCAAAAATGTGTTTCATCGCTGAAGTTGATTTTGCGATAAAATTCTTCATTTTCTTTCATTATGTCCAGAGCCCAATTCGAGAACGTACGTTTTAGTTCTTGAGTCAGCAGAGCCTCAGCCACGGGTCGGGAGCTCGTTAGGTAAGTAAGTTAATTTGTAATCCGTTTCAATCCTCTATGCCAAAGGGAATTTAAGAATTTTTTATTAGGAAGGCCCCAAGTGTTTTTGAGATTCGAACCATTAAATTGTGTTTGGAAAAAGCTGCTGCTCGATAAGTCTCTTTGTGTATTTGCCCGTGATTAAGTTGAAACCCAGAGTGCGATTTAAATGCTATTCTCAAACGTTCAAGGTGACAGCTGAAGGCCAATCTGCGCGCACTGAACTCGCCTACATTCACGTAGGCAACAACTTACGTGCGAATAGCATCCAAAACTCACCGCAATTACAATATTTCATTTGACAACAGGAAAACGATATATTCCTATTACTGTCGACACATGTACGATACGATACATGACCATAAATATCCTCAAAACTGACATGTCGGATAAGTTCAAAAAAAACAAAAACTATTGTATGCATTTTCGTATCGACAACGTGCACTTTATTTAATTACTATAAGAAAAGCCTTCAGGTTTTTAAATTGCACATTGAATAACAAGTAACAGTGACTGAAAAACAAATTTAAAGAGTTGACTTATACACTCCCCTGAGGCAATTGTAATATACCTAATCTGAGCTACGCAGTTGGGAATTAAACGCGGTGCGCTTGCATCACTAACTTTTGACTAAAGACTTCAAAGGTGCACTTTATTTTGCTTGTATGCTTGACTGAAAATTGAAGCAATTATCTTAAACTTATCATGATCTGTGATGAATGCAGGTTTGATAAAAAAAAATATATTTAATGACAATTACGTCAATTCACTTGCCGCAAAGCAGCTAACATTCAAAGCAAACATCTTTGTGGATTCATCAAAAAAATAAAAATATTTTTGTCACACAATTTTTAAGCATTTCAATTGCTTTTTTATGGGAGTTTGAAAATTTGGAAAGACACATGGTGGGTTGGGTAAGGTTCAAGTATGTGTCAGATAAAGCCAAAACACAAAGGTCAATGTAAGGTTCATTGTGAAACAAAGTGAATCTAGGGGAGTATCGCTCTCTCATACTTGATAAACCATTTTTTTAATACACTATCAGCTCTGTGTCGTGGAGTGCTTACAGCAAGCAACTATCACGTGCTCTCACCGGCTCACGCAAAGTAAAACAATTAGAAAGACAATAATAATTTTACTAACATGCAAGTCAATACATGATCATTAAGATTGTAGATTCTACTCATGCGACTAATAGGCTCATGCCTCCCATAATTCGTTTTATGATGGGGGCTAAACAACACTACGTAAATTATGGGCACCACCACGAAAATTAAAGCCAATAGACGACAGCAAGTCAGGTGCATCTATTTGACAGGATATAAGCTGCTGTAAAAAATTATATCGCTATTAAGCCTTCGTTGAGAAAAGGGGAACATTTGAAGAAGCTTGATACGTTGATTGTAAGGAGGGAGGTTAAATTGATCATCCCATGGGAGTCCTCTTAGTGCAAATCGAATAAATTTACGTTGAATGGCTTCTATTCGATTTGAATGGATGTTGTAGAACGGTGTCCAAACTTGAGACGCATACTCTAGAATCGGACGGACAAAACAATTGTACAATGACATAGAAACGTAACGGTCATTAAATTCTTGGGCCCACTTTTTTAGGAAGCCCAGCATAGAATTAGATTTATTAATAATAGAATTAATGTGCTTAGCAAAAACCAGTTTGGGGTCGAAATAAACCCCAAGATACTTAAAATTATCAACATTACAAAGAACTAAGAGAGAGACAGAGAATATTGAAATGTGGAAGGGATATTCTTTCTAGAGAATGTCATATGTTGACATTTAGTAGGGTTCAGGGATAAACCGTTTTTATCACACCAATTGGCGAAGCTATTAATGTCAGATTGAAGAAAAATTCTGTCTTGCTGATTAGTGACAGATTTATATATTTTCATATCATCAGCGTAGATCAGGATATTACTGTGATTTATACATGCTTTAACATCATTAATGGCTATTAAAAATAGAATTGGTCCGAGGTGACTTCCTTGGGTAACTCCAGACTGGGCTGTGGAAGATACAGATAGCGATCCTCTAAATTTGATAAGCCCTTGATCTAAGGTATGAATCAACCCATTTTATGAAACATGGTGGAAAACTAAGATCCCTGAGCTTAAATTCCATTATTTCATGGGACAGCTGGTCGAAAGCCTTAGAGAAGTCAGTGTATATGCAATCCATTTCGTCCTTATTCTCTAGGGCATTAGAACAATCATGCAAGAAACTTAATAGACTAGTGACAGTGGATCTGTTCATTACAAATTATATTACGACAAAGAAATATAAACTTTTCACAAACAATTTGTTCAAAAAGCTGAAGGATACACGAAAGCTTTGAAATAGGCCTATAATTAGTGATATCACCACGTTCACCTTTTTTTAAATACAGGTGTGATAAAAGCACTTTTCCATAGATTAGGCAATTTACCAGTACTAATGGACAATTCAAAAAGATACTTAAATATGGAGCAATTGTATGACTGCATTTTTTAAGAACAATCGGTGCAATGCCATCAGGACCTGATGAATAGTCGTTCTTCACAGAAGAAATACATTTAAAAATTGTTGCCAAATCGAATGAGATACTACTAAAACTTATTTGGGAACAGCTTAGATATAACTAAAATATTCATCATCTATGTGAAGAGAGGTCTCCCTAAGCGACTTACTGAAATGATCTGCAAACATATTGCCTGCATCTAGCGAATCAGCAGCTGTAGAATTGTTGTACGCTTCGATAGAAACCATCGGTTCTTTTCTTAGAATTGACAAATCCCCAAAAAAGTTTGGGGTCCAATTTTAAAGAGCATTACATTTTACTTCTACAGTCAATATATAAGTTGCAGGAAAAAGATTTGACTTCAAGATCAGATAGGAACAAAATCCCGGATGTTGTCGACTTCTTCCTAACCAAGAATATTTCCTCAAATACTACCCAAGTTAAGGAAGGGCCAGATCTTGACTCAGATCACTCATCTGTGCTGCTAACACTTGGCAATAAAATTATAATGAAGGAACACAACCCACGTCTAGTAAACAAACTAACTGACTGGACATATTTCAGATATTTAATAGATGAACGCATAGAACTATCCACAAAAATTAATACAATAGAGCAATTAGAAAGTGAAGTACAGTCCTTCACCATAGCTATACAAAAGGCTGCATGGGCCGCAACGCCTGAATTAAATAGCAAAGTAAAAAGAAACGTGTATCCCAACGAAATTTGCGACATTATATCAGAAAAGAGACGAGCGCGCAAGCGATGGCAACTGTCAAGAGCTCCAAGTGATAAAAGTAGACTTAATAGCTTAAACAATAAGCTCAGAAAAAGGATAGCAGAATTTAAAAACGCATCTTTGGAAAGATACCTTACAAATCTGACTAACGATGCTAGTACAGAATACTCACTGTGGAAGGCTACAAAAAAAATTAAAAGACCAACGGCATACATTCCGCCAGTGAAAAACAGCAGTGATAACTGGGCTAAAACAAACAAACAAAAGGCGAATCTATTTGCGGAACATCTTGAAAACGTTTTCAAGCCATACGACCATAATGATATTTCCCAACAAACGGAAGAAATGTGCGAAGACGAGAGATCGTTTCCAACAATAACTTCTAGGGAAGTAGCCAAAGAAATAAAAGAAAAGATCAACCCGAAAAAAGCCCCGGGATTTGATCTAATAACGGGTGAAATTCTGAAAAAACTGCCTAAGAAAGGTATGAAAAAAATAGCACAGATAATAAATGCTGCGTTCAGACTAAGGTATGTTCCGCTCATGTGGAAGTTTGGGGAAGTTATCATGGTACCTAAGCCGGGAAAATTGCCCAGTGAAGTAACGTCATATCGGCCGATATCATTGCTGCCAATCCTGTCAAAGCTATTCGAAAAAATGCTCCTAAAACGACTCCATCCGATTCTAGAAGAAAAGACACTGATCCCAAACCATCAGTTTGGATTCAGAAATAAGTACTCAACAATAGATCAGGTCCACAAAATAACTGATATAATAGAAAAAGCTTTAGAAGAAAAAGAAATATGCTCTGCCATCTTCCTTGATGTAGCACAGGCTTTTGATAAAGTCTGGCACAAAGGATTAATCCGTAAGCTACAAAAATATCTTCCAAAAGAGTAAAATGAAATACTAGAGTCGTAAATAATGCAACGATTATTTAATTGAATTGAAACACATCAAAGCTGGAGTACCGCAAGGTAGTGTGTTGGGACCAGTACTGTTCCTCCTATACACGAACGACCTACCACAAAATGACGAAACTACTGTTGCCACTTTTGCAGACGATACTGCTGTACTTGCAGTAGGAAAAACCGCACAGGAAGTTACAGAAAAACTGCAAAGGACAGTAAATGATATATCCAAATGGACCAACAAATGGCAAATAAAATTAAATGAACCCGAAAAAAGCCCCGGGATTTGATCTAATAACGGGTGAAATTCTGAAAAAACTGCCTAAGAAAGGTATGAAAAAAATAGCACAGATAATAAATGCTGCGTTCAGACTAAGGTATGTTCCGCTCATGTGGAAGTTTGGGGAAGTTATCATGGTACCTAAGCCGGGAAAATTGCCCAGTGAAGTAACGTCATATCGGCCGATATCATTGCTGCCAATCCTGTCAAAGCTATTCGAAAAAATGCTCCTAAAACGACTCCATCCGATTCTAGAAGAAAAGACACTGATCCCAAACCATCAGTTTGGATTCAGAAATAAGTACTCAACAATAGATCAGGTCCACAAAATAACTGATATAATAGAAAAAGCTTTAGAAGAAAAACAAATATGCTCTGCCATCTTCCTTGATGTAGCACAGGCTTTTGATAAAGTCTGGCACAAAGAATTAATCCGTAAGCTACAAAAATATCTTCCAAAAGAGTAAAATGAAATACTAGAGTCGTAAATAATGCAACGATTATTTAATTGAATTGAAACACATCAAAGCTGGAGTACCGCAAGGTAGTGTGTTGGGACCAGTACTGTTCCTCCTATACACGAACTACCTACCACAAAATGACGAAACTACTGTTGCCACTTTTGCAGACGATACTTCTGTACTTGCAGTAGGAAAAACCGCACAGGAAGTTACAGAAAAACTGCAAAGGACAGTAAATGATATATCCAAATGGACCAACAAATGGCAAATAAAATTAAATGAACTAAAGTCGGTTCATATTAACTTTACGAATAAAAACGTACAACACATACCTGTGTACATAAATAATAAAGTAGTTCTGCATTCGAACTCAGCTAAGTATTTTGGCTTGACTTTGAACGCAAAGTTGCGTTGGAAAACACATGTCAAAAAAAAAACGAGATGAACTAAATATACGATACAATAAAATGTGTTGGCTCATAGGGAGGAATTCATGCCTCTCAATCTACAACAAACTGCTTCTCTACAAGCAAATATTAAAACCAATTTGGACATATGGCCTCCAGTTATGGGGGTGCACAAGAAAGACAAATCTTCAAAGCATACAATGCTTTCAAAACAAAGTATTACGCAATATTGTTAATGCGCCGTGGTACATACGTAATGCTGATCTACATAGGGATCTAAAAATTGAAATGGTAGAGGACGAGGCTCGGAAGGTCGCAAGAAGACATGAAGTTAGGCTTCGCAACCATGCTAATTTAGAAGTAGTTCAACTACTTAATAACAACAATTTAGTTAGAAGATTACATTGAGTTAAACCATTTGAACTAGTTAACTAGGTAATTAGGAAAGAAAAATATATTTTACAACATAATCACACGAACAAAGTGATAATGAATTAAGAAAAAAAGGTAACAAACCAAAGTTAGTTCCTAAAAACAATACATAAGTACATAAGCAAATGTTAAAACAAAATTGCTGATTAGTCTTTAGACTAGTTGCGATTACTGGAAGGATGGTAAAAAGTTGCTGAATGTCAGAGACTTTTTAAATAGTTCTTCCAAGCCCTATTACGTTTGTTTCGTATCGATTTGAGCTCTTTAGTATACCGTGGATGGGACGTTTTGAGATTCCTAGAGGATTTCACAGGAATCACTTTTTTCATGCAGTTATCCATCAAAGAAAAAAATGAACTACTGCATCTTCAATAGTAGATAACACAGTAACATTAAAATTAAAGCTGTTAATTTCATCAGAAAGCTTTAGAAAATTTGCTTTCCGAAAGTCAAAAAATTGCGAACGGTCATACGAGTTCCTATTTTCGTACAAATGTGCGCCTTGTTCAATAAATACATCCAAGGGTGGATGATTATTATCTATGTTAGTTGTACTGAAGTGGGATGCCAGAACCACAGTACTAACAAAGTCAGAAGAGAATACAAGATCGAGAGTTCGATAAGTCAAAAGACAAAAGGTTGTCTAGTAAAGCGAGCTCTTGTTGGGCAGAGTCAAAGTATGGAATGAAATGAGAATCATCCTCAGAAGGTACCCATCCCATATGTGGCAAATTGAAGTCGCCTATAAGTAAAACAGTGCTGTCACAACAAGATATGTCCAAAATATGGTCTAGTGCCATAGAAAGTTCAGACTACAAAGAACAAAAACGCTTAACAACATACAGTCCCTGGCCAAATTATTAGACGCACTTTAAGGTTCTATGTAAAATCTGAATTATCAGGTGACCTTATTCAGCTTTAATTTTATTACTAGATACAATGTATATTTTTTCGTTATTTACCTTATTATCTAATTCTTGAAACAAATAAAACATCATAGTAATAGAAAAAATATGTATTTATGAACATAAAAATATTAAAAAACTACAGTGCGTCTAATATTTTGCCCAGGGACTGTATAAACGTTTATTCTTAAGTTAATTTTTACACAGATAATTTCGACATTCAGTGGAAATGGAAAGTCAATCTTACGTGACTTAAGGTTGGAACGAACAGCAATCAGGACACCTCCTCTAAGCGCTTTCAGGTAATTTTAATGACGATCGTTTCTGAATACGGAGAACTCATGATTGAAGAGTTCCGCGTCTAAAATTCCGGCATTAAGCCATGTTTCCGTCAAGGAAAAAATATCATGAGAGAGGGCTTGGGAGTTTAAATATACTTTAGCGGTTTTTGTGCGGAGTGCCTTTACATTTTGATAGCAGAGGGCTTCTGATAAAGCGTGATAGACCTCTATTGTCTGCGTTAGGCAAGTCGCTTAGATCATTCAGTAAGAAGGCTCCCAGATTGAGATTTATTTTATGGCAGATAGTAGGGCATCTACAAAGAAGGTGAAGTGTAAATTCCTCCTCCTCCTCGTACATGCAGCTTTTGCAGAAGTCGTTTGCCAAGTTTTGATGCGTGGCTTTCTATGAGACAGTACCCGGTAATGACAGCTACAGCTACAATACAAATTAAACACTTAGAGCGTCTTGGGTCCAGCTTTGATCGAATCTGCTTTGTAGCAAGACACGTTGTGCTACTTGTCCACCTAAGGTTTGTTCTTTGCATTGCATACAGCTTAAACATGAGGTTGCATGTAGCGATTGGCATACATAGGAAACCTTTATCAGGTAGAAGGGGTGACATGTCCCGGCACTAAACCCAGTGGATGGTGAACTGCTCAGCCGCTTTTCTAAAAGATGATCGGCTTTCTAGTGCTACGATGTAGTTTTTAGAGACTGCGTCCAGGGACTTTATTGCGGCTTGGCTATCCAAGATACGGATGTCCTCAGATACGGCTGTCCTTAGCGGATATTACGTTTCTTGCAACATGTGCTCGGTATTTGAAAATCGTAATGAACTGTTGCAAAGAACTAGTTTCTTTTTTGAACCTATTACTGCACTTGATCTCTTAAAAGCTATTGGATCTTTAAAAAACTCCAATGCTTGTGGATTTGATGGCATTTCCAATGTCCTCTTGAAACAGATCGCGTTTTTTGTAGTTGATATACTAGCAGTCATTTTTAACCGCAGTATTTGTTCAGGAATCTTTCCAGAAGCTCTCAAATGTGCGGATGTTGTCCCTGTTTTTAAAAAAGGCTCAGCAGATTGTTAGCAATTAAAGGCCTATTTCTGTTCTTGCTGCTTTCAGCAAAATCTTTGAAAAAGTAGTTAATGAAAGGATGCATTGCTTTTTTAAACAAGACCAATTTCTTCAGCCCGTTAAAATTTGGCTTTAAAAGGGGGATATCTATTGAAGATGCCCTTCTAAATTTCTGTTTAAATATCTTTTCTACTCTTGATGGCAAAAAGTTCACTGCAGGCTTATTCGTAGATATTACTAAAGCCTTTGATATGGTTAACCACCCTATACTGCTAAGGAAACTTGTAAATGCTGGATTTCGAGGCTTTATACTCGATTGGTTTAGGTCCTACCTTTCAAAGAGTACTCAAAGGCTAAAACTTGATGAAACGAGAAGCGACATCCTCCTTTTATATATGGAAGTACCTCAAGGTTCTGTGTTGGGAACTATCTTGTTCCTCGTGTATATAAATTCAGTCTTGGAACTTAAGTTTAAAGGAATGCCTTTGAAGATGATGTAGGTTTTCCCTACGGAGCTGAGAGTGCTTTAAACTTGGCATCTGATATGAACTGGGATCTCAATTTATTGAGGATCTGGTTCGCCGAACATAAATTGCATTGCAAAAGTAATGTTCTTTAATCTATCTTCCGCTAACGCTTCAAATGTAGATTTGTACTATCACGCTCCGGAGTGCACAAAGTACAGCTTCCCAGGTTGCACATGTGCTACTTTTTGTAACATGCTGAGTTGTAGTGAAAATTGCTTTCTGATAGAGAAAGTTGAACAATTCAAGTATCTGGGGCTCATTTTTGATTCTAAGATAAGTTTTGCAGATCATACGGAGGCCTTAAAAAAAATATTTTCGATGAACTCTCAGACATTTTTCTATCTAAGCAATATTTGCTCAAAACAACTTCTAAAATCTATATATTACGGTATCTTCCATTCAAAGCTTCAATATGGTATAACTTGTTGGGGAGGTACATATGCGATTAAAATCAAGCCTCTTTTAATTCAGCAGAAAAGTGTTTTAAGAAAAATTTGCCGAAAACATCGTTGACACCCTAGTGTTCCCTTGTTTTAAAGTTCTAAAAACTTTCTTTAAGACATCAGGTAATCTTAATTGCTGATTGATCTCCGAACATAACCTACGTAGAAGCTTTTTGAATGTTTTATCTGTACCTTTTTCTCGTACAACTGCTTTAAGTAATTTTTATTTGTTTTAATCTTGTCGTCTCAAGGGGTGTCAGATAAAGCAGATTGTCCGGTTCTGCGGAGGGAGTTGTACGGAGTGCTCCGTACATACACAGGGCCTCTCTTCGTTGGACTCTGCTCAGCTTATAACGATTTCTCGCTTTATCTAAGGCTGTCCACCAAACAACCACCCAGTATGTAATTATCGGTCCCATGACCGAAACATGCAGCCAGTGAGTGATGTGGGGCTGCAAGCCCCATTTGTTTCCAATGAGTTTTCGGCACGAGAAGAGTGCTACGGTAACTTTTTTGATCCTTTTTTGTATGCTGGGTTTCCAGCTCAAATTCCTGCCTAAAATAGCAACCAAACATTTAACTACTTTGAAAAATGTTAAGATTGTACCGTTCGAAGAAGGTGGGAATTTTCTGGACAGAGGACAAGAGCTTACACCTAGGCCACAGCGATCTGCCCATCTCGTTAGCTTGTTAAGAGCGTTTTGCAGGAGTTACTTCAATGCATTGAGTTGCATTCCACAGGCGGTAAAAGTAACGCCATCCGCATTTGATAATACTGCCATTTCTGAGGAATCACTCGTATAATGGTCTGTAATAGGTTCCCACCGCTGTAAATTGATAGGCGCGTTTGTCTTTTATTACAATTTAGAAGGATTTTTATCTGAGGATTGTGCACATTAACAGCCGTTGATTGTATGCCTTAGCTCACACTAGATGCTATAGTTGGGCTATAACACTTACAAATCTTCATTTCAAAAGACGGCTGCTTTATGCGCTTGAAAGCTGCAGCTAGAACACAAGTTTAAACCTGGTAACCTCGCGGGACACCGAAAAAAAATTATCCCAATTCTAAAAACGGACTTGTTTTGCTACAACCCGGACACTATGGCTAGGGAGTATTGTTTTGGAAGACTCTTTAAGGTTGAAATGATAGACAAACTGGGCCAATGGTGTTCCGGCACTGTACCCTAAAAGTCTGGTCTGGTTCACTGATGAATCAAAAATGGAATCTAGAGTTGGAGCTGACGTCCTTGGACCCAACACCAAAATGTCGGTGCCTATGGGAATGTGTCCCACTGTGTTCTAGGCAGAAATCCATGCCCTTGAGATCTGCGCCATAATAAACCTTTAAAAGGTTATTAACGACTCTAGGATACACATATTCTCGGAGAGTCAAGCTGCTCTTCAAGCACTATCGTCCAATTCAATGAACTCGATAGTCAAGTGCTGCTACAATACCCTGCAATCTCTAGCCAGAACAAAAAGGTTGGGTACCTGGCCACCAAGGAATCGCAGGCAACGAATCTGCGAACGAAAAAGCCATTTGTGTAACGTACATGGCTGGATTATTGGGTCGTTGCTGGCATGCTGTACCGACCTGTTAGCTCGCCGGAAGGCGTGGAGAACTTGACCCAGCACGTCACAAAAAAATGGTGCGACAGCTGGAATTCGCCTGCGAGAAAATGACCCGTTGCAGAGTCAACTGGTGTTCCGCTTTGGGACTGATTAATAATTGAGAACACCAACTTCGTCCAGCCTATTGGGAAAATGTTCCGCGACTCAGACAATCCAAACGATTAAACAGGGCTACTCCAAGCCCGTTCCTATACGGTTCTTATGCCAGAATTGTGGATCTTTCAATATCATACTGGGTTGTTTCACAGCCTAGGTTTTTGTGACACCCTCTTAGCTGTGTCGAAGGCGGGTAGCATCCGTCCAAGTCAGAGCCGCACTCCTTTCCTTCCACTCCAATTTGTCCAGAAACTCAGCACGCAGTACCGTACGATGGTTAATTGCTCAACGAGGTACCTTTCTAACATATTTCGAATCTACCACGTTGTCCACATTCCTTTCTCCGCCTTGGAGCCATCTATGAACATAGAAATGCCTTTGAACACATTGTTGTGGAAATTCCAGTCCCTTGTCTATCTGGTTGTAAACGGGTTGAAGGTTGAGTCGAGCATTTTCAGACCTTGGTGTGGTGTGGATTTAAGTGAGACCGTTATACGTAGACAATTAATTCGCAGTTACCTGTTCAGATTTTTAAGGAAATGCCTGTTTTATAGTCGGCTCTAAGTAGACAACCGAACCTAATGGACATAATAATCGCGTTGTACAACTATTGTATAATGTTCGGTGTTCTTTAGCCTGACTTCCTCTCAAAACGCTTCCTGTATTTGTTATAATCAGTGAGTCTTTTCTTCATTGTATATTCCGTATTCTGTTTTCAAATCAACTTGAAGTTGAATCCAACACCCAGGTAACTGACCTCGGTCGAGAGACTAAGACGGATGCTTTTCAGTTACGGTTGGAGTCTTATTATTTGCTTGTGAACGAGATGAGTTTGGTCTTTTTTGGATTAAACGCGAGCGGATTCCATAACTTCACTAATAGCTTGAAATCATTTTCCTGTAAGAAATTTGACTACGTCACGCGACTTAAAATTTATTGACAAGAGACTTAAGAATTTGTTTATTGAGATGTTCCATAGGAGAGGAGATATGACTGGAAGGCATCCTCTTTCTCTAAAAAGGCAGCTAACGCAAATTCTTTACAATTTTGGCAGTCTTTTGCTAACCTTTTCGATGTCCTCTCAAACCTTCTAAGAAGCTAGATAAAACCCCTTCAAACTGAAACAAAGTACAACTCTCATACCAGAACTAGATATATGAGGTAGCTCGCATCAAATTCCATCTTGCATTACCTTCCACTAGTTTCCTTCATTTTTAACATTCGTTCCGAGCAATTTAACAAAAGCCCATCGAATGGCTGGTACCATCACGGAAAATTGTTTATGTACGGCCTGCATCGGAGTAGCGTGCGCCGTACATAGGCACGGCTCACAGTGTTATCTACTGATTTCCGGTAACGAAAAAAAAGTGAAGACCGTACCGACCGACAACGCAATCTCAAACAACAACATCAACCAACCACTCCTTGTTACGTGGGTCATCATGGTATCTGTTCCTCGTTCGGGCTGTGAATATATTTGCATACTGTTCAGCATGTAAGTGCAAATGCGGATTCGATATCTGCCCCCTTTTTTCTACTGGATCTTAATTTAGCACACTGCTGCGTTCCACCTCATTTTCAAGCGGCCCCGCTTTTCCATACACACACGCTGTTGCGTATTTTGCCTTGTGCTGTTCACATCCCAGGGCAGTCGTCCGAAGAAATGAATACAGGCCGCCAACTAGATTAGTGACCACTGGACTTGACTGAGCACTGGACAGCGCCACCAACACTTCATGTCTTCATTATCGTTACAATCATCACCAGCAGCCAGCAGAAGCACTACTGAAGCTGGAGTAAGTAGGATGTACGATTGATTGGCATGCTTCGTTTTCAGTTTCTTCGATTGAGAATTCTAGCTGATATGAAAAATGCCGGCCAAGACTATTTAACCTTAAAAATGTTGTTAATGGATTTTTCACATGACTATCGCCCACATGAACGGGCGTTTCAATTTCCCGTTGGAAAACTTTCTACAAGTAATTATTTTCTTTTTGTTAGGCAGACAAAACTGTCAATCATTATTAGCCAACCTATCAGCCGTATCTATATGCCTGTGCGGCAATAAAATGAAACTCCAATTAAACTGGACAGTTCACAGTAGCGCACACGTTTGGGGTGGGGGCAAAAATATATGAAGTGGAAAGTTTTTTTCACTCTTCGGGGACCGCTGGATGGTTGGCCGTAAATAACCCTCTTTTGGCGTAACTAATGAATGACCATCTATGGACTGAGCGTCTTTGTGTATGTGTGCATCTTTCTACCCTACATTTAGGCACACGCCAATGCCTATGTTGGGCTTTCTTTTGCTTCTTTCTTTGAATGGGATAAATTTTATTTCAGCATTGGCGCCCAATGTTCGTGTAATACCAAAGAAGATTCGGAGGGTTCCAAATACCTACAAAAGCGACTTGGAACGAAACCACATAACATTGGGAGCAAGTGATATCAATGGTAATTTATACATGAATGCATTTCTGCCTGTGTACTCGAGTGAGCAACGCTTTTGCTGCTATTGATTTGTAATGTTACTTTTCGGTATATGTAACTCCCGAAAGGTCCGAAATTGAGTTAGTGGTGGAGTGGAGCGAAGTATATTAAAGAATTTGTATTTAAAAGTTAACTTTATATGGACTAAGATTCGGGGGCTTTGGGGCAATTTCAAATTCTCAAGAATAAACACAGCAGGTCTGCGCAAATAAGAATAATACAAAATCTCCATTTTGTCATAATGAGTTAGTATAAGCACGCACATGAGATCGACCACCACAGCGGGGCTAGAAGTAATACTCAAATAGAGATACAGAAATATAAAGGCAGTGTCGAATGCAAAGACTACGTTACGCCACATATAGATTTCAAAAGACCATTCGATACCTCTTTCCCTAGCAGAGAGGAATATCAAAACAACCAACGATAATCCAATGGTTCAACGATTCCTATCTACACAGATGGTTTCAAGACGGGTACTGGCGTCGGCGCAGATTTTTACTCCGAAGTTCTCGGAATATCCGGTTCAATCCTGACTTCCTGACTTCAGCAGCGTTTTTCCAAGCTTAGGTCCTGGCAGTGACAATAGCTGCAAAACAGGTTGCGATGAAGGAAATACCACAAGCTGATATCACATTTTTCAGTGACAGCCAAGCGTATTCTGCCATTCAAGTTCTTGGTGAACAGCACTACGTAAGGCTATGCACACAGTGATGTGCCGGGAAACGAGAAAGCTGATAAACTGGCAAGAAGGGAATCATTCCTTGAATTACCAGGCAGAAACTTTAGTAAACATCTGTAACCTTAAACATGGCAACCGGGAACAAAATAATGATATCAGCAAAGAAAAGGTGGAGTGAGCTCGACTCGACCAGCAAAAGGAAAAAAAACTGAGAGAAACCTACTAAAAAATCGTTGTCCTCTCTTGTGATTGTCATCACCGAACACAACATGCTAGGCAATCAGGCAAAGAAAATGAAACCTAGCACAGATGACCTGTGCGGAGAATGCGAAGACGAGGATGAGCATGAGGACACTCCACACCTCTTCTGTCATTGTCCCCCACTCTGACACTTAAGATATAAAATCTTCAGAAGTCAATTCTTCCAAGATTTAGAAGAACTTTCTGGCAAAGTCCGTAAAAGACTTGCACAAGTTCAAAACTACCTCAGGATGGCTAAGAAATCCATTGGTTCAAATTTTCGACAATAAGGGAGTCATAACCAGTGCATGACAATGGGTCTACATTGATCTTAGTGTGACGCGTATTGGTTCATCCTACCCCTCAACCCATTAATCAAGGCACACACAATTTATATAAGTGTGCGCAATCGAACAACTGTAGCAAATGAAATCTACATTGACCTAAGTATAGGTATAGGGGTATAGGTTTATACTACCCCTCAACCCATTAATCAAAGTGCACACAATTTTTATAAGTGTGCGCAATCGAACAAATGTAGCAAATGAAGTCTACATGGACCTAAGTCTGACGGGTAGTGATTTATCCTACCCCTCAACCCATTAATCAAAGCGCACACAATTTATATAAGTGTGCGCAATCGAAACAAATGTAGCAAATGAAGTGTTCTTATATTTTTTTTTATAACTAGCACGCGCTAAAGGAGTTTTAGGTGTCCTTGTAATGAAGTACCACAGGGCGGGCATTAATAAAGTGCGGGATCAGAGAACAGGGTGAGATGCCGATAAACGTTGATTTTGAATGTTTGTATAAAATAATATGGAATGACTCCTTATATTTCTCTGTACGTCCGAATACTGGCTTAACGGTGGACTGATGCGCATTCCTAGCATGTTGGGTATTGCGGTTGAAATGTTTAAGGGGTTGAATGCAAGTGCCTACAAATTGCAGAGGATCATCGCCAGAAGTGCTTGCTGAAACGAACCTCCTTTAACTGTCCCTATGCATTTTGCATTAAAAGACAGAACGGAGGAGGAGTAATCTTGGATGTTGATCAAAAGTTTACTAAGGCAAGGTTACAATCAAACGCACCCCAGTGTGCGCAAACAAATAAATTAAATATACAAAGCGCGCATTTGTTTATTCAAATTTCGATGAGCAAATTTAAAGTAATAATGCTGCGATTTTTGTCATGTTCCACTCGTCTGTCTACGCGAGCTAGAAGAGTGTAAACTAGTGTGAGAAGAGTGTTCAGTGAAGTAAGTGATTATTCAAAATAAGCTGTGTAATTTGTCAGTAAATAGTTCATGAAAGCTTAGCCTTGATAACAGGCTGCATGTTTGGCTGACAAGTGCTCCAACTGTTTGCTGGACCTGGGTCGTCACGAGTTAAAAGCATTTCAACGCTTTAAATTGCAGCGTGATTGAATTCGTGCTTTTTCAATATTTACAACTTCAACTCAAGTCTAAAGTTGCAGGACCATTGTGTTCAGCCACTAAACCGCATGTGGAGTACTCGAGGAAAAAAGCGTCACTACAACAGACTCCACTTTCTTTCATCTGCGTAACATCGGTGAGCCTGGATATGCTAGGAGAATTCTACTATCTAGAGTAGTCCGCTTAGTCTTCGTAAAAGCTACGCTGGTTTGGTCGGAGGCACTTGTGGCAAAAAAAAGGAAAGAAAACTACTGGCCACATACAAGGCTGATGGCATTAGAGATGATCAGCAGTTTTTGAAAAGTCTGCGTCGAAGCCGCCTTTGCTCCTCCCATGTAATCTTTGCGGACACGATGTTAAGCATAAACACAGCCATGTGCCAAGACAGTTGGGACTACACTACAAAAAGGAGATGGACCTCATATGGTCTTAGTGATTGTTGACAACTGATGGCAGTTATAGGTCACGCAATATTTTATTAAAGACGAGTCACAAAATCGGGAATGAGTCGGCCCTCTCCAACGTTCCGTATAGACCAATGTTGCAGTCTGAAGGCAATTGGATGGACATTTGCACGCTTGTAGCAAATATGCAGCACAAGCTACGGAAAATCATAAAAATAAGGCGAGTAGAAGAAGCAAACGTAGTGAATTATTTCCTAATCCGAATGGCGCAGGGAGTTTTGTTGAAGTACGTGGTGGTAGGGACTTGATTAGTGTGTAGGTGCATAGCTGGCAATATTTATTCTGGTTTACGAGGCGTATTTCTTAATGTCAAGAGCTACTATACTTTATCCAACAAAAATTGTCAGGACAGGCCTTATGGAGGAGCTTTTTTTCTACCACTAGTGCCTGTAGATACTCCCACGGCACTCAAACGCAAGAACTGCCACTGAAATAAAAACCAAACCACTGTCATACCAAGGAATTGTTGTTGTAATTTTCCTAAAATTCGCATACAACCCACCACAACCAGTCTCCCACATAGCCGAATGGGAATGAGCATGATCGTCTTGTGTTCGCTTGCTATTATCATCCACCAAAATAAGCAGTGTGTGTGACTGAAGCACATCAGAAGAGTATTACCATCTCTACAATGAAGCATATCATTAAGGGTTTTTCTATAGATTTTGTCAAAGAACTTTCGGTTTTGGTGCTTTTGGGGACGAATTATTACTGGGAAATGTTTTTAGAAAATCTTCCTGATTGAGGTTATGTCGCAAACTGTTTAAATAATAAAAAAAAAAAAAACGTAAATACATCCTTCCTTTTGCATCTCATTATGTACCTGTTTGTATGATGTCTTTTGACACCTGTTTTGGCAATGAATACGGGAATTCCAAAAAGGAAGATCTCAAGTTAGGTAGGGATGCAATCATACAACAAGTTAGAGGTATAATAAGAATGGCAAATTTTATTAAAATTCTAGGTATTGAAACCTGTTAGGTAGGATTTTATTAGAAATTGTATTGCCAATTATAAAAGCATGATCTGTATTTTCTATATAATAAAATAATTTAAAATGCTACCCGCACTCACTATTCCACTCGAACGAAGTCGCGGACACAGCTAGTTGTTTATATGAATAAAGAGAAACATGGCTACAAAGTCTTCAAAGGATCTAAGTGTAGAAAAGAAACAACAAATTGTTGATGGAACTGAAAAATTCTATGGCCTTTTTAAAAGTAAATCGGAAGCCGTAGGAAATGCAGCTAATGTTTTTTTTGTTACGGAACGAACTGTGTACAGGCTTTTAAGGGAAAAAGCAATCAAAGGCCACAATTCACCACCAAAGAAGAAAAATAAATCCGGTATCAAGAGCAAGGTCGATGATTTTGACAAATGTGCCATTAGGCGGATAGTCCATCAGTTTTTTATGGATAATGACCTTCCAACGCTAGACAAGATTTTATAAGAAGTACAAAAAAATGCAAATATAACAAAAATAAGCAGATCAAGTTTGCATACAATATTACAAAAAGATCTCGGACTTAAATTCGTCAAACGTCAACGTTGTTGGAAAGAAGTGACATTATTTCATGAAGACGAAGATATTTACGCGAAGTAAACAAAATTAGAGAAAAGAAAAGGAAAATTTTCTTTTACTGATAAGACCTGGCTCAAAGAGGAAGTTCTATAGGTTTCGTCGATTTAGGACTTTTATGCTTCATTTCGGGAAAAACCGGAGACTACCACGAGGACATGAACGCTGATGTGTACGAGAAATGTTTAAACGATATAAACCCAACTCCGTCATAGTTTTGGACAATGATTCCTATCATTCCAGAAAACAAAATAAAGCACCATCAACTTCCACGAGAAAAAATGAAATAAAATAGTGGTTGAGGTCTAATGCGATAAGTTTCGAGGATGATATGGTTAAAGCAGAGTTGCTTGAAATCGTTAAACGTTACAAAGCCAAGTATGAAACATACGTCGTGGATGAAATGGCTCAAAATGCGGGGCATAAAGTGCTTATCTTGCCGCCTTATCTCTGTGACCTTAATCCAATAGAATTGGTTTGGGCGTGAAAGGGGTTGTAGCAAGCCAAAACAAGTCATTTAAAATGGCTAAAATAAGAGACTTACTAAAGACTTAATTATTCATCGGATTAGTTGAGTAGTGATATTAGAAATTAGTATTTTATGTTTAACAATATTTATAATGAATAAATTGGATTACATTGATATATTTTTCGTTTTGATTTGTTTTCGTGTTACGAAATTTATATATTTTGTTGGTCTACTGGAGATACCAGAAAAGGAAAAAGATAAACGGAATTTATTTCGTTCCGCAATATTTTTATTTTAAATTGGAAGATGGTAACCCTAATAGAATTGCTCTCTGAGTTATGGCGAATTATCATACACACTACGGCAACCCTGTGAGAGCTTTAAAGAGGGACCGATTTATGTAAGTCATTGCAACCAGACTGAGAGACAAATATCCTATCTTTCCTGTACTGACAATTTTTTTTGGACGAAGTACAAGTATCTTCAGTTTTTCAGCAGATAACCACACTCATTGGCGGAACTAAAAACAAAAAGGCAAAAACCTCACCAACCGTTGGTTTGTGCGAAATTCTATTTGTGTTTGGTAAGAGTTAGATACATTTTGAAGACAATTATTTTATTGAATGTTTCTCAGATTTTCGATTAAATTAAGGCAGAGGTGTTTGGTTGGTTTGAAATGGTCCTCGATGAGGTGCACATAGACCAAGGTAGGCCTATTGTGATAGTCCCCGCTCCTTGAACCAATTGAGTTTTATTATCTTCTATTTCTCCCTCAATGACGGTGAAGGTATGATCAGGATTAAAGGGATCCGTACATGAGCGCACAAGTGCAGTATAGAGTCTTCCTTTCAGCTTGGGGATCACTTTTCGGTTACAGAAGATGGCTCAGTTCTCCCGCCATTTCATCCACCCTACGCTTAAGCGATGTTATTTCATTAGTGAGCGTGAATAGCTTTCCTGTCTTATGTTTTAGAAGTTCATTGGATCTTCCCTGGTCCAGCTTTGGTCATAAGTGTCTAGTGCTACACTGCCTCCATCCGGCGTTTGCTTTTTATAGCGCATCGATGGGGATAAGACACTAAGCAGACGACATTGGTGCATTAATGTCGTATGTAGTCATGCGATTTGTACCGGAGGAGGCTCGTCTAGACAATTCGTCAGCTTCACAATTTTCTTGTACATTGCTATGACCGATATGGCAGGGATAGAAGCCTCTGTCGTTTTTCAGAACAACATAACTCTGCGCTAAGAAATAAATTAAGTAAGTGACTTATGCATTTACTTCTTAGGAAGTCGAAAATCCATCAAATTAGTAGGAGCAATTACATGCAACCTTTCCTCTTTCGAGTTGTAGGTACGTATAAGACAGTTACAAAGCGCACACCAGTGTGCGCAAACAAATCAACTAAATTGTTAATGTGCGCATGTACGAATTTACTTAATTTACGAGATTTGCGGTATTTTAGAAAGCAAAATAGCTACTTTACCATCTCATAACTGTAGTGATATTTAAGTCAACGTTTCACCCGTGGTTTTAAATTACACAATTAAACCCAATTAGATACCTTTACTTATTATCTCCAACTTAATTTTAGTACTTCGGATTTCGAATCTGGAGTATCCAGTTTAACGGCTTGCAACCGCTCATTCTATCCATTGAATGACTCAATTAATAACGATTTATTATAATTATTACAATCGAGTCCACGTTCAGTGGATACCTACAGCCTTACACAAAAGCCTCTATGTAGAAATTATTAGATAATTGAAATCCAAAACTCTTTTAGTGGTTGAAAGAGAGACGCATAGGTAAGCGCAACTTCATTCAAAGTCGGCCATGCATCAGAGGATCGACTTGTCGTCAGACAGTGCACGCCAAAAGGGAATTATTTTGCTGTTGCATAACGTCTATCCAACAGCCAACACTTGATGCCAATCATCGGTATTTTTTGTTTGTATGGTTACCAACCAGACAAGGCAGACAGACAAAAATTGGTAACAAAAATATTGTATTTCAACGTTGCAAGAGTATCTATTTATTGAGTGAGAATTTCCTCATTCGTCAAAAAATATATGATTTTCCTCCTTCAACCGAAAGGGACAGACACCAGACAACTGATATTTAGTTTAATAGCCCGCAGTTTCGTAACTTTCACAATATGCCACAGCATCATTTTCACTACCAGCAGCAGTAGTTGTCAGACATCAATAACAGCTGTGCGTGTGGTAACAAGAGGAAAAAGTATGTACGTATAAAAAAAAAAATCCTTAAAAGATACAAAAAAATATACATAAAATAATTTGGAGAAAAACGTGCCCCGAAGTCATTGACCATTACGATTGGAAAGAGTAAAGAAATTGCATGATCTGATGCCATCTGATGGTGGTGTGAATCACAAAGTGATTGGTGGTCATATGTAATCGCATGATGTTGCCGGAAGGTTTTCATTCCACTGTATGAGACGCACAAAGCATGCGATGAGTGTACGTGAAGAGAATGCGGTGATAATGACTGCAATTGGTATTTTTTTCGGTTCTGGTTATAAATTTATTTCAGTACCGTGAGGGCCAAACTTTTTGTCGAATTTGCATTTGGCATAGTTTTTTGTTTAACCAATAAGCCTGCGGAAAGAGCTTCCATGAAATTATTTATTCAATTTGGATTCGATATACACAATTTTTGCATCCGACAGCCATTGATGATTGCAAATGTGCTGAAAGCTGGCTACGCAATAAGCTGCGCGAAGTCAATGGGTTTGAATAAGTTTTAAACTTTATTTATATGTCGAGGGAGTAATAAAATTGAAGCGATTACAGGTCACGTGAGTAGCGACTTGATTGTATCCTGTTATCTATATTCTGCACAGTGGCAAATCGCAAGTGTATTAACCGAAACCAGCGATGCAATTTAGGGAAAGCGGTTCAATCTCCTTCGATTTTATTGACTCTTGACAACAGTGGAATGGATGGCTTTGCATTAAGCAGCGTAGATTTATATGCGTTTCGAATGGCGATATTATCTATGAAGCGTTAATATGTTGGTTTGGATAACGTCCACACAGATTTTATTAAAATACTTCTTCCTTTCATTTTACCCCATGCACCGCATTATACAACACAAATCTTATGACTTCCACTTACCCAACCGCTTGGAAATAAGCTACAATTGTACCTATTCCGAAGAAAGGCAAAACTCGGGAATACGGACCAATCGCAATACTTCAGTTTCTTTTGAAAGTATTACATTCAATCACAAGTTGAAAAATAAAGGAATACGTCGAGAACAATAAGTAATTGACAACAATGCTTTACTTAAAGTATCTGATGACATTCGGCAGGATAGCGATGGGAAAAAAGCTACTCTCCTGGCCTTGCTCGACTTCTCTAAGGCTTTCGATTGTGTAAATCCCTCAATTCTGTGTAACAAACTCTCCACAATGCTCCATTTTTCTATTTTAGCTATTGCAGCGATTATCGACCCAAGATTCAAAAGTAAGTAGTTAACTAATGAATAAGTAAAAAGCTAAAGGATTGACATTTTTAAATTTTTGCGACAACAGTTTTCAAATTTATCTGGGAATGAAAATATAAACGAAATTGTTGCTTCTTTTTTTAAATTCAAATCCGAACCTTAATATCGAAGATCTGTGGGTTACTCATGACAATATGCCGCCAAAATGTGAATTTTCCAATTCAGAAGACTTTCCATCTAATTTAAAAGAACCATAGCTTAAAAGGAACTCCGATATTTTTCATTACTGGGCTTCAAGGTCTTATACATAGTTAAAAAGAAGAGCAACCAAATATTTATCAGCTCCTCCCACAAGTGTAGCAAGCGAGCAACTATTCAGTTCTGCTGGACAGATTAACGCTGCTAGGAGGTCTAATTTGCACGAAGAAAAAGTTGATAAACTTTTATTTCTTTTATTAATTAAATTCCAGAACTTTTTATAGGTACTCATTGTCGTGAGCGATTATTTTTTATGAATTAATAAATAAGATAGTAAAAATATAATATTATTTTACCGAAAACAATTAGTTTTAACGATTTTATGATTATTTCTTTAGTGTTTCGTAATACAATCGGCTTCGGCTTCGGCCAAATAACAGGTCTTCGGTCGGACTATACTTCTTACAGGCTAATATAATAAAGTTATATCTTTCCAACTGTGTCCAAGCTTTTACTTACAATTCCAAAATGTCAACTTTAACTGTGCTGTTAGAAGTGGTGTCCCACAAGGATCAATACTTGGCCCTTTACTTTTTGCCATATTTATTAATGACCTCCCAACAGTATTGTCCCATTGAAAATGACATGTCTATGCAGTCGATGTCCAGCTTTACCTAACCTTTTGTATGGAGTATGATGGAAGATTCTCTCTTAAAA
The DNA here is from genome assembly GCA_949715645.1 of Portevinia maculata. NCBI lineage: Eukaryota > Metazoa > Arthropoda > Insecta > Diptera > Syrphidae > Portevinia > Portevinia maculata. The sequence continues at coordinate 209,991,413 of OX454527.1, read as the reverse complement.
ATTAACGAGGATCTACTCTGTATTAAGAACTGGTCCACACAAAATGCTTTCACGCTTAATCCTAAAAAAAAGGCGAAAGGATTTAAAACTCTGCACACCTCTTCGACTCACAAAAATTAAAACTCTGAAAGGATAATTACAGCCTACACCTAGCTTAAATAAAAAAAGCGGCCAAGTGCGAGTCGGACTCGCCCATGAAGGGTTCCGTGCGAATTATAATTATTATTTACTTTTATTATTATCACAGATTTATTATTAGAAAATAATGGTTCAATAAATTAAATGTTTTTTGTTTTTTTTATATTTGAGTTGATAAAGGTAAATTGCGGTTTACGATTTATGACGTATTAAAAAAAAACTAGTTGTTGGATCTCGTTCAAACCAATTTTCGTTGGAAGTTTGCATGGTAATATACAATCATATATTTTTTTTAGTTTTATCATTCCCTTATTTTAGAAGTTAGAGGGGGGGGGGGGGGGGGGGCAACATTTTACCACTTCGGAAGTGTCTCTCGCGCATACTATTCAGTTTAGAAAAAAATGATATTAGAAACCCCGATATCATTTTTGAAGACCTATCCATAGATACCCAACACTTATGGGTTTGATGAAAATTTTTTTTTTGAGTTTCAGTTCCAAGTATGGGGAACCCCCAAAGTTTATTGTTTTTTTTTCTATTTTCTATAACATATAACATCTTAATGCGGTTCACAGAACTTACCAAGTTTCAACAGTATAGCTCAAATAGTTTCGGAGAAAAGTGGCTGTGACATTCCCGGACAGACAGACAGACAGACATGACGAATCTATAAGGGTTCCGTTTTTTGCCATTTGGCTACGGAACCCTAAAAAGGCACTTAATGCGACTGCTCGGTATGTTTTCAACCTACGGAGATATGACCACTTTTCAGCTTAACGTCACAAACTTCTACGTTGCGACTTTGAAGCCTTCTTACAATATCGACCCTGTATATTGCTATTAAAGATTATGCACAGACAAAAACCAGAGTATTTGAACAACAGAATTTCCTTCTCCCGGTATAACCGTGGTTTAACTACAAAACCATCTACACCTACCCGCTTGACAGCTCGCAGACAGTTTTTTGTTCATGCTGTTCGTCTTTGGAAGCATTTGCCTCACCAGGTGAGGACTTAAATTGATTATAGACAATTTTAATCTGCGTGATTTTTTTTTATTTTCGTAATCTAAGTTTACTTGGTTTTTGTTTAATTTCTTCTGTATCTCCATCTTTCTTTTCTTTTACAAAATTTCTTTTCTTTTTTTTAAATTCATTTTCAAAATATTCTTTTTAATATATTTAATACTTGCACTGTAACATTTATAAGTGTTTTACTCCTTATGTACAGCGACTCTTTTTCTAACTAATAATAAATAAATTGATTGGACAACTGTTAAAAAAGATTTGTCCGTCTTTCCAAATTAATGTGTCACTTGATGCTCTGAAGAAGAAATGTGAAAGAATTGAAACAATGTTCAGACAGACGAGTAAGAAAAGTAATCCGAATTGCTTCAGCTGAATTTGATGCTAACTATTCTAATCCAGTAAACCCCAAAGAGTCACGAAAACACGGACAAAACTAATTTTTATTTTCGAAAATTAAGGGATCGGCCAGTCCAAACAAGCCAATTTTCTTTTTCGTCAACTTATCATGAGGCATGAGACAATTTTCATAAATTTTAAAAATCCATTTTAAATAACCGACACAGGCTGAGTAAACTCTGCAATAAGGCCGTTCTTGAGTAAGGACGTTCTTGAATAAACAGAAAATATGCGCAAGAAAATAAAAACTGAACTGAAGTATTTTTTTCGGGCACAATCAATGGAAAGTAGGTTAAATCCAATTTTAGGCATTAGCACCAATTAGGGTTAAGAGCCAAAGCTATTGCGTCGGCCTTTTTCATTCATGGAAATACAGAGATTCGTCTAAACTCATCGCTTGCATTTAATTGAAAGCAAACGTTCTAAAACATCCCAACTATACCCCTTTTGGAAAGCTAAATGGGTTATTCGTGCCCCGCTAAACCATTAATATGTTCGTATTCCCTTAAGGAGCCAGTTTTAGTAGTAGACAAGAATTTACGATTGTTTCTTCATAACAATGTTTTCAAAAAAGTCTGTGACCGCACATTTTACACTTCAGAGATTTGATATAATATCTTTCTACTGAAACATTTTCTTGTATGGCAAATAATACATAACTTTTAATGATGGGAAGAAGTTATCGAAGGACAATACGAGAAAACCTTCATTTGACAAAAAAAAGATAGACCAATAAATAAATAGATAAATTTATAAATAAATAAATATATAAATATATAAATATATAAATAAATAAATGAATAAATAAGTAAAATAAATGACAGCAAACGCAATATATATTTACACGGAAATATCACAGATTAAACATTTAGCTGGTTTATGCGAGAATTCTCAGAACTATCAAAGCTGTTATTAATATTAGTTGTAAAATTTCGAATCCTATCAAAAATCAATTCAACATTCGCCCTTCTGCGGAGATCTAGGGTTGAATTATGAAAGTACAGATTTAACATAATTTTTAAAACTTTGTTTTGTGATATTGCTTTGAAATCCGGTTGTTGCTTCCCAATTCCAAGTTTTCAAAGAAAGCTTCGGTCATCAAAATTTTCATTGAAAGACTCTACTTCTTCAACTGGCGATATTGGAGTTATTTCAAATCGTTGTAAAGGTCAGGTTGGGTTGAAGTGGCAGTCACTTAGACCAACAAAAAGTCCATTGTGATACCACGTGGATCTATCTTCATCCTACTCGTTGAACCAGTTGGAGCTTTTAATAAAGCTTGAAAGACATTTAATGTCAATGCTTAAAAGGTCATTCAGATTATTATAGAAGAAAGCTCCCAGATTTAGTTTCGTCTTTGAGAGAGAGAGAGCAGGGCAGGGTCAGAGAAGGTGGCGACCAGTAGCCTCCTCCTCGTCTAAGCAGCTTCAGCAGAAGTGATTTGTATAGACGCCCAGCCTTGTTGTATTCTTGTCTATGAAACAGTGTCGGGTGATGACATCAATTGTAGCACCAATGAGCAGTCTGTGCAGGGAGAACGTTTTAGATCCAGCTTTGGCCAAATTTGTATTGTCGCTGGACAAGTATTACCACATTCCACCTAAGGTTAGTTCTCTCGATGGCATCCCTCTTAAACATGAGTTTGCATAAAGCAATTGGAATGCCTAAGGGACTTTAATCAGGTAAAAGGGCAGTAGGGTTCTATGTTTGTTTAGCAAGTTCATCAGCCCTACAATTCCTTGGAATGTCTCTGTGCCCCGGCACCCAACACAGACGAATGTTGATCAGCTCCGCCATCTCCGCGAGAGATGATCGGCAGTCTAGGACTACGATGGAGTTTGTAGAGACAGAGTTTAGGGATTTTTTCGCAGCTTGTGTGTCTGAGAAGAATTGGATGTCCTTAGCAGATACCACGTCCCTCTTCAGCAACAATAGGACTTCTTTCTTCGCCATAATTTCCGCCTGGAACACACTGCCGAGAATAGAGACGAAGGCTGAGGTTCAACCTGTCAGAGATCACACCTCCACCAAAGGTGGTAGATTTATTTCCGACAATGAGGCCTCCCCCCGTTTGGACGTTTTTCGTCAAATGGTAGCCGAGGGGTGGTGTAGTCTGTGTTGCAAGGGAGGATCCTAAATTGTTTTTTTAGAATAGAGAAGTGACGTTTTTCATTCTCGGTCTACTGGAACGTTGCTTTTAGGCGGACACAGCCGTCAAGGGGTGTCAGGTGAAACAGAATGACCATTGCTTTGGAGCGAGTAGTGCGCAGTGCTCCACTCATGTAAGGACACGCTGATCGTTGAACTTTTCTGAGCTTATCGCGATTTATCGCTTTGTCTAAGGCAGTCTATTAGACAACTACACTATACAGAAGTTGTATAGCTCTTGAAAAAAAAATACCCTTCGCATACAAACAAATTCAGGTTTGTGTGTAGTCAGATATCATTAGCACTCATGTAGTCCTCCGTCATTATCAAAACAGTAAGACGTCCTAATTTTTCGGTGTTTAGTTGTTATGTAAAGATGGGGTTGTGTCACATTATCAATATTTAAAGACTAAGTGCTAAATGTTAAACTAAATATTTACATAATTCGCGTTTGTAGGTATTTAAACTCAGATAAAACAAACTCTCTTTTCGCGATCACCGTCATTTCGTCATTTTTTCGTTTCTTTTTTTTTAACAGAGATGAAGAAATATATATTTTTTTTAAACTTCGTCATTCATTGCACTACACTTCTTCCAGTTATTTTTGTAGGGCATTTTTTAGTGAACAACATAAGCTTATTAACCAATCCAAGTAATTATGTAATCGAAAGGAACTACCCACAGTTAAAAAAAAGCAGCCGGTAGTTATAATAAAAATAAACATATTAAAATGAACCAAAACAACAAGTAAACAAAGCAATCAAACCAACTTCAATGAAGTTGTTTTAATATTTTTATGTCCACAGAATAATGAGTCATACCACTTTGTTTGTTTTTTTTTTCTTTCTTTTTTTGCGAAATAATTAAACTAAAATTTCCCCCTCTTTTCCATCAAATTGAGAGCTTACCACCAGTGAGTGGTCATTCATTTTGCACGAATATTTTATTATATTTTTATAAATTCGTATACATAGTTAGTTAGAATATGTTAATATGTAACGTGCTGTTCGTGTGTTGCCAAACCAAATCAAACAAGTTGAAAGTGAAATTTGAATTTGAATTTGGAAGTGAAAAAGTATTCTTTTGTTGTTGACAAAAAATTAATGTTGAATTTCAAACATGGGAGAGTGTTTAAATATAATTTTATCCCTAGGAGCACCAGAATTCGCTTAAAAAAAATTATAATAATTTACATTTATGTAAATCCACTGGGTGAAAACTTGATTTTTTTTCCAATTGAGGTTAATGTGTGCGAATGGGATTTTTTCATTTTTATTTACTTTTTGATCTTGATAAACCGAAAGAAGTGACGAGTGAGTGTTGATTTTAGTAATCTGAAGTAGGTATCGTTGCGTGAGATTGCTTCATTTTGTTTGAACTTGTTGCTCTGGAGGGAAAGGATTTACTCGTGTTTGCAAACTAAATTACGAGTAATTTAAAGAATTGGCGAATGCAGAGTGCAAACGTTTCGCCAAAAAAAGAGGTGCGCCGATTTCAAGCAAAGATTGTGGAGGACTTGCATTGGGAGCGGGAAGAAATATCTTCATGCTGAACCAAACTAACCACAATTCCATCAAAGGCACAACCATCTTCAAAATAGCTGGTCAGAGAAGAAACATACTCAGTGATTTGTACGCCAAAGTTTATTGACAATGATAAAGGCCAATTTGTTGTGGATGACGAACAAATCCTTCACAGGTTGCGACAGTTTTGTGAAGGACTTTCATAGTTCTCACGGCTATACTTTCCAAGAGGCAATACTATTCGTGAAAACCCAAAAAAATAAAAAAACGATTATGCCAGATCCAGATGACATACCCTATGACTGCTGCAAAAAATATGGGAAACATCCGGTTCAAATAGCAAATGATTCTCACCTTGAAATTTATGAGAGGCGATCCAATGACAAGAGACCTATTCTGAACGAGCAGTTCCAGTAACCTTTCTACAAACAGATTATCATGGACATGAAGGGGGAGCAAACAATCGAACAATCTCTATCAAAAGCGTCCAAAGAATATTTATTGCATTTCTCAAAAGAGACGTACACCGAAGTGCATTCGTTTTATTATCCTCATACTGAAGACATCATTAACGAGGCTCAAAGGTCGCTGCAACAAGCAATTGATGTAAAGATGGATGTTTGAAAGTGAATGAGTATCGCGTTAGTCAAAAAAAAGAGTACCTTTGCTGCTGCCCATTTTCTAACAATTTTGCAGTATTCCAGAGTTTAATTTAATAAAAAAGTGTTTTCTAACTGAGAAAAGAAAAGAAACCAAATCAATCATAAGCATAGGGTAGATGAAGTGGCGGGAAAACTCAGTTATCTTCTGTGATCACCAAATGTCCCCAAGGCTGAGAGGAAGGCTCTGCATCGAAACATCGCGGCAGGATCACAACTAAAACCAGCTGGCATGACAAAGCTTTTAATACCAACAATATTAACAAGGCTTCGAGGAAACTTTCGCGCCAAGGAACCCATCAAAGAAAAAATTCAGAGATTCTCTCAAGTCCGTCCAAAATGCAAGATCAATCATTTGCTTATACAACAGATGAAGAGAACTAGGCCTACAAGCTGTTGGATCACAACAAGTTCAACAACATCAGCATTTAATTAGCCTCAGTGACGAAGTGATCCGAACCCTGCAGATCTGCCGAAACCTTTTGAAGTCGGACTATCGAGTCGTACTAGTTCAGGATGCATTAATGTGGGAGGGTTACGATCCATCTTACCCAGAAAAGGCTGATAAGGAAAAAAAACTGAAGCAGCAAAAACTATGTCATTGCAAAAGCAGAAATGAAAATATTTATCTGTAACTAGTTCTAATTTTCTTTTCCCAGGTATTATCTTTTGAAAAATGGCGCCCAACGGAGGACCGCAAATTTTTTAAATAACAAACATGAGGAAAGACATCCGCTTGGTGAACTGTTGGATTCTCTATCCATATACCTATCCTTTAAAGTGGCCGTGACATTGGGTTAAGGATCTTTGTTTTTGTTTTTTCAACAAAAAAAAGGGACTGCGTGACAACAATTATGTTTGAGTTGTTAAAAAAGACATTGGCTATATATATTTTGTTAATATTGTCTTTTGTTTTTTAAATTTATTTTTACTAATTGGCGTGCCACTTTCTATGGCCGAATCGTTAAATAAGTTTAATAAGTGTCTTTCTTTTTTGCCATTGTTAAGGAAATTATGGAAAAAGTTTTTATTTTAAGGTTTTTGTTTAAAAAAAAATTGGGTCTGGTAAAAGACGTGAGTGGAATTGTTAAGAAAGACTTTCTTTCTCTACATTCTTGTCGAAGAATATGACCTACATATCCAGTAACTTTTTCAAGAAAAAGAAATGTCTTTTTTTTTAAATATTGGATGGGTTTGAAATTCTTGGCACTTGATTATGCCGGGACCGTGTAGAGAGCATATATTCCGAATTTCAGCTGTAAAAGGCCTTAAAATTGGTGACAGGTATTCAACAAATTATGCGTTAGAATGGGGTATACAAAGTTTTGGTCAGCTATATTTAAAAGAGCAAGACATAGAACAAGGCCCAACCTATGAATTTTTTGTCAAAGTTAGCCGAACAGTTTCTAAAACTATTTTCCTCTTCCTCTTTTCTTCTTTAATGGCAAAGCTATGATTAGAAATAAAGGGAACATAACCCTCCCACACTACTGCATCAGTGGTCCGCCTGTGGAGTTTGCCTATGTTTTTCGAACCAATTACCAGAATTGCGTTTAATGAAAAACCTTCTTTCACTTAAAAGAATCGTTCATAACATTGTGTTTTGAGCACAACATATAATAGCTTTCTCTAGTTTTGGGCCTCTCGGTTTTTTTGTAAATGGCGCCCAACACATATTTAATTTAAGTCTCATATTTTCCACATTTATAAAATCATTATTGTTCAGATCCAGTAAAGCCCGTTACTGATTTAGTAAGCAAATTATCAAGCGGAAACAAAGACGCAAAAATGCCACTATTGTGATCATCAAGTCAACTTCAGGATACACTTGAACACGAAAGTAGTTAATCTCCTGTGCCGATCGCTGGATGATGTTAACGATTCTTTTTTTGGTTATATATAAAAAGAATTCATGTGCTTTTTTAATTATCACTCGAATATACTACTATTTGAAGGTAGAATGTTCAACTGCCTCTGTTGATCAACAGAAATCAATCGTGTAGAATTCAAAATTGATGGATACAATTAAATTTAGAAAGTTGTACAATTACCTTTTAGTAATTTTCTCCTTGAGTAGATCGTCTTTTTTACTTTTTAAAACAGTATAAAAAGCGCATAGACCACCGTAAAAGAAATGTTAACCACTTTGAATTAAATTCAAGTGTCTATGAACTTTTTTGTTTTTTTTTTTTGTCAATTAAATTGATAAATGTTTAACGAATTTCAATGTTTAACTGTGGTTTACGTTTGAGTACAACTGGGTTCCCAAAAGTGACAACTTTAACGAAACCTAGGTCTCTTTTCATAACCAATGAAGAATCGTGATCGTGGATCAGTTTAAATAAAAAAAAACACAACCTCATTTCAGACCTTTCTCTTCCTCAATCGCATCACACAGTGGTCCTAATTGTGTTTCATTTTATCTATGTTAACTTGTTAGTTTTGTGTCTCTCAACAAAGATTCATCAAAACAAACTATTTATGATCAAGTAAGGCCGGATATGTACGATATATAATAAAAAATGCTTTTTAAATGGATCACCAACAGTAGATACATTGAATATTATGTATGTATTGTACGAGTAAATATAAGGCGGTGATGGCGTTTTGTCTGTGTCCCAACGGAAAGCCCCACACTACTGAGGTATTTGCTTTTACTTCTACCATCTTTTCTGTGTTTGTTTATCTACCGAATCTCGTGCAAACAATGATTTAATACATCCTATTCTCTGTCAAGTAAAAATATAAAAAAGTATCTACCAAATAGTAGACTCGCAAAAATTCACATTTCACGTTTTAGAACCGCAAAGCAAAAAAAAAAATCAAACAAATGTATCTTTTTAAATGGTTTGCATAATATCTGGGTTTGGTTTAAATTTTCTTCTCTTTTTCACTCTTCTGTTGTAAATTTGTGTTTGTTACTTTTTTTCTCATAAATGTAGGTAATATTTGTTTTTTTTTTTTTGTGGGGAAGCATATACGGATACACTATTGCTGCCGTTATTGCTGGTTTTGTTGGTAATAAAATATGTGCTCGTATCTAACGAATGCACACACAGAAACAGATACGAGTACAAGTACGTTAGAAAGAATTACGGCTTGGAAATGGAAATGCAATACGAGGTATACTAATTACCTCCCTTTGTCGATTTTATTTTTTTATTTTTTAGAGGAATTTTATCTATTTAAAGTTGCACAATGTGTGCGTTTCGCCTTTCCGCACTTGTACGAAAATATGATATGTACTCCATTCAATTGCAGTCATGCAACGCAGACTTGAGGTGAGGCTTTACTCTTTTTCACCTTATTTTGCGTTCCTCTTGGTTTTGTGCATCGGAAAGGTTTGTAAATATTGAGAGAATTTATCGAATTGTAAAGCATAAGGGTAGGGAACGATGTGCGTTGGCACACTTTTAAGCGTCTAAAGCCGCTATGTGCATTTTTCAAAACAAAATTCGAAAGAAATACAGTTTGGAATAGTCGAATATGGAGGATAATCTGGAACTAGCAATAGTTGTAAATTTAGGATTGTAGATACATAATCCATTAATGTTGTTGGTGGGAAAAGACTTTGTTATGACAATGGCGATATTAAGGTAGTTTAAGAACTAAGCAAGCGGTGATTTGATATAAGCTTCCAGATACAGACTTCCAGTATATAGTGGTGATATCTGGAAGATAAGATTAAGCCACAGCTCGGACATGTACCTAACCTATCCATTACTAGTAGAATGAAACTCTGACTTATGTTACTTATGAAGGACTTGAAAGATCCTAAGCTCACAAACAACATGAAATTTTACTTCTTCTGGGATAAGAAGAGACTCAGTACTCCACATTTCTAACCAATTATGCTGGCTTATTTGACAGAAAGGAGAGCTTGAAGGAAGTGCACCCAATTTAGAAAACAAAAGTTAACATATTGCATAAAGGTTTGCAATTTAAGCGGCGCGGAAACAAGCTTAATCAAGGATGGAAGTAAGATAAGACGTTTTTCGGCCTTAATGCAAGATCTTACCATCTTAGAAGTAAGCACAGAAATGGCGGAATTGAGCACACATTACTTCTCAAAAAAATTGCATTTAGTGCCTAAGTGTATTCAAAGTTAAAAGATAAATTCTAAAGCATATTTCAAACAGAAAATTATTACTTTCAAATGATAATAAAATAATAATTCATAAGACGATAGTCCAATCTATCTTACTGTACGGTTGTATTATGTGGGGTAATAAGGGTGCTAAGAGCCATATTAGAAAGCTTCAAATATCCCAAAATAAATTATTAAAAATGATGCTTAAACTTCCCTGGTATTATTCTACAATAGATTTACATGGTAGAGCTAATGTTGAATTGATTTCCTCCAGGATATACAAGCTAAATGATACATTCAAACTGAGATGCTCCAACAATCCGCTAGTCAATAAACTAATTTCATAGTGACATAAAATATTTTGTGTTCACTAAATACCGATATATTTTCATTTCTTATTTATTTATTTCTTTTTGTTAACTTAATAATATTTATTTAACTGTTCAAATAATTACCTATGGATTTATGTATGTATCTATTTATTTGCTTATTTATTTATTTATTATAATATATATCTACTATTTGTTTATTTATTTATTTTTTAATAATGACATATTCATCTACCTATTTGTTTATGAATTTTATTTATTTATTTAGTTATTTATTTATTCTTTTGAATATTATTACATATTATTTATTTATTTTTATTTTTTTATTTTTGTTTTCTTTAATTTGAGGTTTTTCTCATGATTTTCCTCATTAATAATAACAGTTTCATATTTATTTGTGTTTTTTTTTAAAAAATAATAAATAATGATTCAGTTGAAAGACAAAAAGCAAAAAATGTCAAATCTCTGCAATTATATAATGTTAACTGGCCGACAAAGTATTTTTATTTCATGAAGCAAGAATAAACTATCTAAAGCATATTTCGAGCAAATGTTCGATAACCGGAAAAAAATGCTCACATAAAGAGACGGTCAAAATACATAATAGTAGTGAAAATGTGAGCAGTGTATATCTCGTGTTTTATAATATGTGGTCAGACTAGTCTTAACAAGTTTTGCATGGTGGAAAGGGATCTCGTCAATATGTACGACGGCCTCATTTTAAAGCCAAAACAAGTAAATATGACGGATTCAGCATAATGGTTTGAGCGTGTTTTTATTTTTATGGCGTTGGTCCCATACACCGAATTGAAGTCATCCTGGATCAACATCTTTATGTTCAAATCGTGCAGTCCCCAGACCTAAGCCCGATTGAGATCCTTGGGTATAATGTCAAAAAGGACGTTGCAATCAGCAAGCTACTCGTAACTAAAACAAAGCCCTTTGAGAAGTTTCACAGGAATCGTGGAGGTCGATATTTGTAGAAGGTTAGGAAAACCTGGTCACCTCGAGGCAACCTGTGCTGCGGTTATTTCTAAACGGGGACATGCAACTTAACATTAGATACATTTGCAACAAGTCAGTAGCAAAATTTGTTCACGGGTTGAGCGTTGTAGTACGGTTTAATATTGTTTGTGAACCTTTTATTCATTCCACTTTTTTTCTTATAAAGGGTGTTCAAATTTGACGTATCATTTTAAATTGGCCGCCACTTTTTTTACAGCTATTAGATTACACTGAAGTTTTTTCAGGTTTGAAGTAAATACATTCCCCTTAGCTAAAATGAATCGGTACACTATTGAGCAACGTGTTTTTATTATTAAAACTTATTTTAAATAGGTATGGTGAAAGTTTTGCAGAAGTTAAAAGAAAATTTCGTTCAAAATACGGTAGAGAAAATGCTCCGTCGAACCGTCCTATTAAACTTATCGTTCATAAATTTGAAGAAACTCGTTCGGTTCAAGATCAGAAATCTAAAGCCTATCATCGTAATGGTCGTTCGAGTGGAAATATTGCAGCTGTTAGCAGAAGTGTTGCTAAAGCGCCAAGGACGTCAATTCGTCGTCGTTCACAACAATTAAACCTCAAACCAACAACTTTGTTTAACATTTTGCACAAAGATCTGCATGTAAAGGCTTACAAAACACATACAGTTAACACAAGAATTAAGGCCAACTGACCGTCTGCAAGACGTTAATTGGGCCATAGAGAAGCAACAACAAAATGGCAATTTTTTCAAGCAAATTATATTCACCGATGAGGCTCATTTTGAAATTGGCGGTTATGTCAATGAACAAAACTGTCACTTTTGGACCGAAGGAAATTCTAGAGGGATTGTTTGAAAGGCCAATGAAACCAAAAAAAGGATACTGTATGGTGTGGATTTTGGTGTGGTGGCGTCATTGGTTCCTTTTTCCTCGAAGATGAAAATGGCAATGCAGTTACTGTACTCGTAGATGGAGCTCGATATCAAGCGATGATTAGAAACTCTTTGTGGAGTCAATTAGAAGATGATGTGCAGAATATGTGGTTTCAACAGGATGGTGCAACATGGCACACAGCAACGAACTCAATCAATCTTTTGAAAGAGAAGTTTAACAATCGCATAATTTCCCGAAGAACAGACGCCAATTGGTCACCAAGGTCATGCGATAAAACACCACTAGATTTTTTCTTATGGAGTTTCTTGAAGAGTAAAGTTTATGCCGGTAATCCTCAAACTGTTCAACACCTCAAAGACAACATCATCGAGCAAATATCACTTATTGAATCATCATTATGCGAAAAAGTGATTCAAAATTTAGGTAAAAGGTTGACAGTCTGCCGAGCTAGCAGAGGAGGTCACTTGGACGATATTCTTTTTCATTATAAACCGAAACCCAGTGTACATTAATTTCCAATAACAATAAATACAGATTTCACACAATTTATGTTTTTCATTTATAATTTAAAATGATACCTCCAATTTGAACACTCTTTAGCTGACACTTCGGTGTTATGAGAAACAGGTGCACTCACTCATGTGCGCTATCAATTGAAAATACCAAATTTAAATTAATAAAATTATTTCACTTTGTGGAATCCCTGCTTGGGGTCACTGTTGGATAAGAAGTAGGTGGCTTCGTGGGTGAAAGGGTTTAAAACTGTGGAGGTCTCTTGAGCTCTAACACCGGCCTCATATGCAGGGGGTCAGGGCGCGACTTTTAAAAGTTGGTCTTATTTCACTCTGCCTTATTTAATGGCACCTGCCTTTTTATATATTGAATGAAACATTTGCAAATGGTTTCAATTTACAACAGGATTGAAATTTTACCCCAGTTTAGGCGTTGTAACTAGGCTCAACTAAATAGGTTACCTTGTTTGTTCACCTATTGTTCGAATCACATCGTTTTTAGGAACTCTTGAAATTAACCTTAACATGGGCGCATTGACTCAGTGGTTAGTATGTCAGAGTACTAATCGAGGACGAGGGGCCTCAGTGGCACCTTAAGTTTTTTCCACTGCAACACCTCTTGCCATATCCAAGACTTTTAATCCTCAGAAAAGCTTCTCACATTTGACGTCCGGAGTCGGCTTAAAATTGTTGGCCCCTTCCACTTCGCACAAGCAAATGGTTGGAGAAGATCGGTTTTAGGCCCTAAATGGGCCCGTATATGCCTTATATATATTGAAATTAACCTTGACTCTGGATGACATTTTCGCTGTGTCGCCATTGCAATTTTTGAAAACACCAAAAATGAACAACACTTTTTGTACGATTCCCATTTTGTTACCACATTCGAGCTAGTCAAATGAATCAGTAAGTGGCCCCTTAGTTGAAGGGTCAATGGGGTCTACGAGTAGTTCCGATGCTCGCACAGTGTTTTAATGAAGAAAAACCGTATCACAAGTGTTATGAATCAACACATAAATATCCATTTAAATACAAATTATAAGACTTTCCGAAAATTGCTGTCGGTCATTGATTTATTTTAAACTAGCTGACCCGTGCTCGCCTTGCTTCGCCAGTCTGCCACTTCTCAAAGTCAAAACAAAATACGCGCTGATAAGAACTGATAAAGAAAACGTCGAGAGTGTCCCTACTCATTATATGGATATACTCTGAGTGTGACTCCCTCTCAATCTCAATTACATTTCATACCATATCTTTCTCAATCATGCGCCACAAAAAAAAACAATACAAACTACAAAAGATGCATAAAAAAAGAAAGAAACATCACAAGCACAAAAGGTACAGAGAGAGAAACAGATTTGTGCCGCACACACACACAAATTTTCCTCCACTCAACGCTGGGAACATCCAACAATCTAGCTTCAATCGAACATTTTACTTTTTTTGAATTGTATAAAATGTATAGTTTAATGCTTATTGTTCAACTTCAGGATAACCTACAAAGATGATTTATATCTTAAAATCTTTGTACATAATTGAACTTTATATTAAAAAAAATCCTATTTCATTTGGAAGAGTCATTCCAAAGCAAGGAGCTAGAAAGCATTCGAGAGTTACAACTTTTCTTAGATATCAGCTTAGATCTCCGCTTCTGGACAGCGGATGAAGCATTTTCCCGCGGTAAAAAGTAGCCTATGTCCATTCTCAGGCTCTAGACTATCTGTGTACCGAATTTCATTTAAATCGGTTCAGTAGTTTTGGCGTTAAAGCGAGACAGACAGACAGACAGACAGACAGAGTTACTTTCGCATTTATAATATTAGTATGGATCAGTTTTCAGCCAATTTAGAATTCGATTTCGAAAATCCAATTATCCGACTTGCCCCTAATTTTAACAGATAAAAATCAAAGCGACAAATGTAACATTCGTTATCCACATTCTTAACAAACATCTACTTCAGTCTGTCTCCTTCGAATTTAAAATTTTTATCACGTACATCATCAAAAAGTGTCCGCTTTCAATTGGCATGCTATTGCCCCCAAACAGCCAAGCTTATATCTCCCGAATGTAGTTAATTCACCTTCAAATAGGTAAGTGAGTTTGCACGTCGTTTGCGCTATTTAGATTCAATTAACGACGGCAAAATCTTCCAATAAAAAAATGCGAAAATGTTAACAGCGATCAACAAACTCCAGAGGCCAGGCCAGTGGTTATTTGTTGAATTAAAAAAAGAAGAAACAACAACAAAAACGATTCCAGTGAAATTAAAAATTGCGTATAGAATTTAAACAAACGGAAAGGATGTTAAAGGCGATGAAAACCATGCTTCCGTATCGCCCTATGAAATATATCCCCATATAGATACTTTTTATGTTTCGTTGTTCTTGGAATAAAAATCTCAGAAATTAAAACCAAACAAAAAGGGAAGAGTGAACCGTAAATATCTCCTTAATAATAATACAAAAAGATTTATTCAACTGAAAATGAGGAAGTAGAACAAAAAACGACTATGATCCTGTCTGTGGTGTAAAGATTTTTTGTTTTCATATTCGCCTTTTCAAGACGTGTTGTCTTGCGTGACTTCCTTCGTCGTTTATGCCTTGGCACTTTTATAGTTAATTGTGATGTGTTTTTTTTTTCTCTGTGGACATACATACGACAAAAATAGGAGAAGTGATACACATTGTATCCGCTGGAGTCTGATGCGGGTAATTTAATCCTTTCTCGATTGTGAACAGAAGAACACTTTTTCTCCTTTTTAAAACTACAACACTTGCATGGATTTGATTCATATTTCACATTGCACTAAAAAACACAATTTATATATAAATAAGAGATGATGTCACGTTTGTGTGCCAATGTCTGCGATCTTTTGTTATTCAATCAAAACCGTGATCAAGCACACGCTGTAATAAACTATCGGCTGTCGTAAATTTGTCTCGTGTTATCTGTCGTAATTTATTAGTTTTAACCTAAAAAAATATATTTTTGTTTGATTTTTTTTTTTTTTTATAAATTTCATTTCAATCGATGCTTTCTGCCAGTTGGTTAAGGTGAGAGATCTCTTTATTTTTAAGTTGATTGAGTTTATGTTACCTAAGCCTAACCTCCTAGCTAGCTTTGTAGATTCACGCAGAAAATATTATGCAAGAGGTTAAACTTAATTAGATAGATGTAGTTTTTATTTTGTTTTTTTTTTTCCTCCAACTTTTAGCAAATTGCTTGTGGATGTGAAAATGGAAGACGATTAATCAAAATTAGTTATGGGATTGTTAATGGACTCCAATTTAGTTAAAACTACAGCAAGTGATGTAATAACTGATTTAAATTAAAAGCAAGCACTTTCGTTGTCAAGAAATTTAATACATTTGTGGTTTGAATCATTTTAAATGTGCTCATCCCGCTGGCTAGGTGACCTCTAAGTGCAATTTACTAATAAATACAATAAATGAGAAGCCTCCAAGTGAAGTATCAAAACATGGATACAACTTTTATTCAATTCAAACCCCTTTTTAATGATATTTAACAAAGTTTTCTCTTAAACTAGAACAAAGGTCAATTTATAATTTCCATGAAAAAACAATTTATTATTATAAGTTTCTGGCCGAACAAATAGTAAACTATTATTTTAGTTGATTCTACCAACTAACGATGAGCATATACTTCCTCGTTTTAGTAACATGATGCAACAACAAATGGTTCTCCATGATCCGCAAAGAGAAGCATAGGTAAGAAACGGTGCAGGAAAATAACTTCACGGGCAATAACTTCACCTCGAGTTGCAAATAGTTTCACGTTTTTTATGTGAAGTTATTTCTTACCTATAATTTGAGATTTTTTTGATAAATATAGATTATGTTGGGATACATCGTTTTAGATATAAACTTATAATGAACAATCTGCCTAAAGTTGTTAAGTGATTCTTTGCAACGCATGTCTAAAAAAACACGAAAAGGAATTTTAATAATGTAATAATTTTCATAGCATCTACTCCAAATCCAACAGTAACCGCAAGCAGGGGGTTGCAGGGGGTAGTATACGCCCAAACTTTTTTTTAGACAGGCATGCATACCTCAAAGTTCATAAGTTCAAAAGATAGTTCAAAAGATAACAGTACCTGGGTGGGACTCTACGCGGTTACAACTCTGGACATATCTTCGACCCATACACCGGCCGGGCTTCGGCGTTCCATGCAGGTTTTGAGGGCGCGTGTTTCAAAGCTCATAAGGTCTGAAATATTTCAAGAGATAACAGTAACTGGGTGGGTTGCTTAGCGGGTAAAAGAGTTTAAAACTCTGAACATCTCTTCGACGCATACACCGGTCGACTTTCGGTCTCACATGCAGGTGCTCAGGGCGCCGCTAGTCACCGTGTTTTAAAGCTCATTAAGTATGAAATATTTCAAGCGGTAGCAGTAACGGGGTGGGCCTCTTCGCGGGTAAAAGCGTTTAAGACTCTGGACATCTCTGCGACTCATACACCGGTCGACCTTCGGCCTAACACGCAGGTGTTTAGGGCGCCGCTAGGCGGCATGTTTTAAGGCTCATAAAGTTTGCAATATTTCAAGAGGTAACAGTAACTGGGTGGGCCGTTTCGCGGGTAAAAGGGTTTAAAACTCTGGACATCTCTGCGACGCATACATCGGTCGACCGTCGGCCTCACATGCAGGTGCTCAGGGCACCGCTAGGCGGCATGTTTTGAGGATCATAAGGTTTTAAGGCTCATAAAGTATGGAATATTTCAAGCGATAGCAATAACTGGGTGGGCCTCTTCGCGGGTAAAAGCGTTTAAGACTCTGGACATCTCTTCGACTCATACACCGGCCGACCTTCGGCCTAACATGCAGGTGTTCAGGGCACCGCTAGGCGGCATGTTTTGAGGATCATAAGGTTTGAAATATTTCAGGAGATGACAGTAATTCTGTTTTCCGCTTCACGGGTAAAAGGGTTTGAAACTCTGGCCCGGTCTCCGGCCTCGATTTGTACAGACAAACTTACGCTGTTGCAAGACCAGTATACTTTGCCTTTCTTACTGTAACATTTTCTTTGATACCAAAGTAAGAAAATTGCCATGCATTGTTTTAGGGACATTTTTCATTTTGTTGGGGTAGTTTTTCATTTTGATCAAATTTTGTGCCAACAATTTGGGGCCGTTTTCCATTGCTTTGGAACAATTTTGCACAAATGGAATGATGCCATTTTTCATTTTGAAATAAAGTCCCATTTTTGTTGGACATTTTTTCTTTTTTTTGGGTCATTTTGCATTGGGGCCTAATTTTATTCCGCGCATCAAGAGGTACCAAAGTATTTTTAAATATGGCCCCGTGTCGCAAACAGTGCAAGAGTGATCATGACGATTGATAAATTATCAATAGAATGTGAAGAGAAATTATTTCGCACAAAAAAGTGAAATTATTTCCCACTCGTCCCTGAACCGTAAGAAATAACCCACCCAATAGCCACAACGGCATAAAGTGGTACAAGGATGCTTCCAAAATGGAGTCGCGTGTGGGAGCCGGAATTCACGGACAAAACACATGCTTGAAATAAACCTATTGGGAAAAAGTCCGAGTGTATTTCAAGCAGAGCTCCACGCCATTCAAGAATGTGAGGCCCGACTTATTCATACATCTGGTATTAAGGCGCTACTATCCATATATTCACGAATATTCAAGCACATCATTAAGTCATGCACTGTTTGAATACCCTTCGAACACTCGGCTGAAGGAACAAGATCAAAATAAGATGTTTTCCGGGCCATGTAGGTTTATGAGGCAATGAAAAGGCCGACGAACTGGCCGGGAATTAGTCGGAAACTTATTTACACTCTGCACTCCTAAATCGGCAGCAAGTTCAGCTTTAAAAAGCTGAGAACATATTCTGAAATGTATCACCAATGGAAGGGAACATCCCAGGTCTTAGACAGACCGCCGAGCCAAATGTCTGAATTATGTCTGCATTAGGGTGGTCCTTATTGCTAAGAAAAAAAAATTGTTCTTTAATTTCGCGGGGCACCACGTAGTTTGATTGCATACCATAAGAAACTATTTCAGATTTTTTTGGAATTCTTTAAATGACATTTAGGGGTCGCTACCAAAGTTTGAATTAAAAAAAAAAACTCAAAAACCTGTTTTTTTTTGTATACTCAGGACATAAAAAATATTACAAAATCTTCAAAGATGGATGGCAATGTTGATTTTCTTAATTCAGACTATAATTGACCGATAAGCCAAACCTTACTTTGATTTCTAGTAGCTTTACTGAGTCCGCTACTTTTAGACGCCATTGCAACACGTTGAAACCCGTTACTATTACGTTACAAATAAAACGCGTGCGCTCTCGTAAATGACTTATTAGAACTGAAGTGCGGGCGGGATAAATCTCGACGCATCGGTACAAAAGAGGGGTCGAGGCGAGGGCTTTTTGTTAAAATTTTGACAGCTGGTAGCGACCTCTAAATCTTAACAAAAAAAAAAAATATTTCATATTTAGAGGTATATAATCAAATGGGAAAGTGCCCCGGGGATAATTCAAAAGTCGAAAAATAAGGACCACCCTAGTCTGCATGATATCAAAAACGTTTACGATACCACCTTAACAAAATGAAAATATGTAATCGACTCACCAGAGGGCCGACTATGTTTTAAAGAAGACGAAATAGCTGAATACATATTATGTGAATGGTCAGCCCTCCATGAAACTAGAAACTTCAAGGAAGAACTGAGTGCCGAAGATAAAGGGTTTTTCAATAAGAGCGCTACAAAAGTTGGATATCAATGAAATTCTTTATTGCTGTGAAAATACGTTCGATGCCATTATGTATGGAACTCGATTTCTTTTGCATGGCCACCACGGGCACGCTTGCAGAAGTCCAGACGCTGAACCCAATTTTCGACGGTTTTCAAGCATAAATCGGCCGATACTGCTGCAATTTCACATTCGATATTCGTACGAAGTTCATCAATCGTCGCTGGCTTGTTGGCATAGACCATAAACTTGACGTAGCCCCACAGGAAATAGTCTAACGGCGTCAAATCGCACGACCGAGGCGGCCAAGCGACGGGACCATTTCGTGAGATAACACGGTTTCCAAACTTGGTTTCCAATAAATTGATTGTCGCATTCGCTGTGTGGCTTGTGGCGCCGTCCTGTTAGAACCACATGTCCTCCAAGTCCATATCATCCAATTGGGGCCAAAAATATTCGGTAATCATTGAACGGTAGCGATTCCCATTCACAGAAACGTGCCGGTCTTGATCATCACGGAAGAAGTACGGCCCAATGACGCCGCCGGCCCATAAACCACACCAAACCGTAATTTTGTCGGGATGCAATGATGACTCATGGAGTACGTGTGGATTGCTGCCTGACCAATACCGCATATTGTGTTTATTGACGAAGCCATTCAGCCAGAAATGAGCCTCATCGCTGAAGATGATTTTTCGATGAAAATTCGAATCATTTTCAATTTGTTGCTCAGCCCAATTCACGAACATACGACGCTTCTGGTGGTCAAGCGGCTTCAGTTCTTGCGCCAATTTAATCTTGTAAGGATGTAAACCAAGATCTTTTCGCAAAATTCGCCACAACGACGTCACAGAGATGCCCAACGCTTGAGAACGACGTGTGAGAGACACATTTGGGCTTTCTTCAACTTAAGCCTCAGCGGCAGCAATATTCTCGACACTACGGGCAGTTCTTTGTCTCACTGGCACGGGAACATTTTGTACTGTGCTTATGGATTCAAATTTTTCCACTAGACGCTCAATTGTTGATCTGCTAGGACGATTATGACGACCATAAATTGGACGTAGCGCTCTTAACGTTGAGGCCACTGACTCCGAATTTCGGTAGTAAATTTTAATAATTTCGACTCGTTGTTGGCTCGTATATCTTTCCATCATGAAATGGCAAACCTTACTGAAGAGAAATGTCAAAAGAGCGGCAAGAAATTCGGCGTCGTTTGCTGTTCCTGTCGCTCTACTTTTGTAGCGTCCCTGTTGAAAAACCCTTTATAAATAAGTCCTCTGCTGATAGCGTTGTGTGGTTTACACTAAAAGTAGAAATTCTGTTAGACTTAGTATTTTCTGCCCGTTACGGCACGAAGAATCTTATAGGTCGGAGTGGCTTTGACTTTGCTTTAGGGAGCCAGAAGCTTAAAAAAAATAATACTGTCATTTTCAGGTAAGATTGTACTGCTCGACGGCTGAAAATGCAATACAAATGCGGCGGTGGCTAACCACCTAAACTTCTGTGTAGAATGTTGCTGACCAAATAACTGACAGATGCCAGAAGATACTCCGAAGACAAAAATACCATACAAAATACATGTTGAATCACCGTCTCATGTGACGTTGCATGCAGATTTCTCAATGACTGCCTAAGTTGGGTCTCATGACACTGACTTAACAGGCACAGCAAGTTTACTGCACAAAGCCTTTATACTAGACAACATCTACAGTTGATCACAAGAGTACAAATGTCCCGTGCAGGGACGGGATAAGGCCCCCAGTGAAAGAATGACAACGTGCAGATTCTGATTTGCTTTTTTGTTCCAGCGAAAATGATGAATCTCCGCCCAAAAACAAAAACAAAAAAACAGCTGCTTGTCGTGAAAGGTGAATAAGGGGAAAAATTCCAGATTTAACATTCAGGTGAGCCCAGCGACAAAATATGATCATAACACTCTTCCGCAAGTGTGCAAGCACATCCGTGAGTTGACACGACTGGAGATCACCAGTGCGTGTCGTAAAAGGAAAATCAAACAACAATCAATAACAGGAGGTTGCACGTGTTGAAATCGTAAAAAAAAAGCAGAACTAAACTTCCCGGGATTACGCAAATGCAACAACACCAGCATTTATTTGCCTCAGTGACGAAGATGTCGAATACCGGGAGGCGTGCCGCTATTTGTTGAAGTCAAACGCGGGAACCCTCTGTTATGATCCCTTTCTTCCTGATGACAGTCTCGCCGTTACGGAAAAAGAAGAACAAGACAATGTGTCCAGATCAAGTTCAGGCTTAGGAAATAATTGACTCAATTTATTTGGCAGCAGAACTAACTAGAACTAACTAGAACTGGTGTTTTTTTTTAAACAAACTACAAAATCGCAAAAAGATAGAAATCTACTTATATCGCGCGTCCAATTCCCAAAGTTCGAGGTCGTCATGCACACGTCGTGTCGCTAAAAGTCATTGAATTAACTATTTTTTTTTTTGCTGGAATGATTTGCTGGAGTGACTCAACGTTAACGACATCGTTTAGTTTTCAAACGAAGTCAGATTGCGTCGTAGATACGTCGGTTAGTCGTGCACGATAGTCTACAATAACATCTCACATTATAGCGAAGAGAGATGTGACAAATTTCTTATTAGGATTCGAAACATGCAGCTTTAGAATCTAACAGAACACTACGCAGACTAAGTCGTGCGCAATAAAAGCTTCTAAATTTCGGCAAGGTGATATGCTTTTTCCGCACGGTTGTCGTCACCTTGTATCCGAAAAATAAAAAAATAAAAAAAATAAAAAATTTTTTTGAAGCGATGCCTGTGGCGAATTTTTGCATCACTTACGGCGAGGTCAAGCAAAGGCTATACACAGCTCACAGGTTGGTCGGTAAAAGGCGTCATAAACGCAACTAATTTGCATTCTGTTTGCACAGTTGTTGGATGGCAAACTAAACGTTTGCTTTAAAAATTTGCTGGTCGTGAATCAGTTCATTATGAAAAAAGTCAAATTCACTTCGCGGATGAAGTTAATTTGATTCGCAATCGGACGGCTAGAGAGGTAGGGTTAGGTTGAAGTGGCTGTCAGCAGGAGCCGAAGCACTTAGACCAATATAAGATCCGTTGAGGTACCACGTGGATATGGCAATGTTCTTCTACGAATCGCAGGAGCCTTCTGATGTCAAAGTTAGTTAGATCGTTTACTTTTCATTTCATAGCCTTCTCCTCCTTCTCCTCGCCAATTCAACCAAGCCGTTTGAATAAACGCCAAGCCTTGTTGCATGCTTGCCCTTGAGCCTGTGTAGAGTAATGAGAGTCGAAGCGGCGCTAGTATGCAGTCTGTTTAGAGAGATCAAACTTTGGCCAGATAGCTTGACATGTGTTACCATTTTTCCACCTATGGTTTGTTCGTTTGACTGCATCTAGGTTAGGCTAGGCTAGGTTATAGTGGCAGTCGGCAGAGGCCGACACACTTAGACCAATGAAAGGTCCATTGTGATACCACACGGATATATCAACTTCGTACTCGTTGAACCAGTTGGAGCTTTTGATGAAGCTTGCCAGACTTTTGATGTCGGTGTTAATGAGATCGTCTTTGAGAGAGAGCAGGGCATGTGCAGAGAAGGTGGAGAATAGTCTCCTCCTCCTCCTCGTTCATGCAGCTTGCCAATGAGACAGTGTGCGGTGATTACACCAATTGTAGCACCAATGTGCAGTCTGTTCAGAGATATCAAAAACTTAGAGCGTTTCAGAACCAGCTTTGGCCAAATCTGTTCTGTCGCTAGACAAGTGTTGTCACTTGTCCACCTAAGGTTAGTTTTCTCAATGGTCTCCCTCATAAACATGAGTTTGCATGTAGCAATTGGGATGCCTGAGAGACCTTTATCAGGTAAAAGGAGCAGTATGGTTCCTTTCCTGGCGAGTTCAATTCAATTTCAATTCAATTTCAATTTATTGTTATTAAACAAAGTGGTTTGTACATTAAGATTTGTATCTTTTATAGTACTTAGTACTTTACAGTCAGAGAGATTTTGATAACTGCTTAAAGCTACAGTTCCTTGGAATATCTGTATGTCCTGGCACCCAGCATAGGTGAATGTTAAATTGCTCCGCCATCTCCACTACAGATGATCGGCAGTCACGGACTACGATGGAGTTTGTGAAGACAGAATCCAGAAATTTTAGCTCAGCTTGACTATCTGAGAAGATCCGGATGTCCATAGCGGATATCACGTTCCTCTTCAAGCACGAAAGGACTTCTTTAATCGCCATGATTTCCGCCTGGACCACGCTGCAGTGATTAGGGAGGCGAAAGGAGAGGCCGAGGTTCAGCCTGTCAGAGAACACACCACCTCCGACCCCCGTCGGTTTTGGATCCATCGGATTAAAAGTGGATTGATTTATTTTCGACAGGGGGTCCTACCTCCCAGAATGTTGTGGAAGGGCTGTTGACCATGGAATTTTTGTCAAAATGGGTCTGAGGGGTGGTGTAGACTATGGTGCTAGGGAGGATTCTAATTTTTTTTTAGAATAGATGCGTGGCCGATTTCATTCTCGGACCATTGGAACGTTGTTTTGAGCCGCACTAGCAGTCGCTTGCTTATTAAAGACGTGGAGGGGACACCCGGGTGTGAACCGGGGACCTCTCGATCTGCGTCTAGCTGCATCTAGCTTAAACATGAGCTGGCATGTAGCAGTTGGTGTACACAGTAAACCTTTTTCAGGTAAGATACGTATTGTAGTTCTAAATTTGGCGAGTTCGTCAGCTCTACAGTTCCCCGGAATGTCTCTTTGCCCCGGCACTCAACAGAGGTGACTGTAGAGTTTATGGAGACTGATTTCAATGTCTTTGACGGCAGCTTGACTGTCGGGGAAAATGCGGATATATTTAGCGTATATCACATTTCCTTTCGCCAACAAGCTTCAGTGATTGGGGAGACCGAGAAAGAGACTAAGAATAAGCTTGTCTGAGAAAATACCACCACCAACCCCGTCATTGGTTTTTGATCCGTCGCGTCGGTGTAAAAGTGGATTCAATTATCTTCCAAGAATGTATCATCTTCCGGGAACCACTTGGAGGGTATGGTGGCTTGGATTTTTTTTTCAAATTCATAGTCTATTTTTCATAACAGGTCCTGAATGTATTAAGGATAGTGGAGTGGCCACTGTGAGGAAGCTTTGATGAAAACATCTTGCTTGCTAGCTGAAGAATGCTTAAAAGCAGTAAGATACAATATCTTATAAGTTTGTCTTAAGCCAATATGTATTCTGAGTTTCTTAAATGTAACGCGGTAGAGAATTCCGCAGACGAGTAGCATTTACAAAAAATTGACGTTCCGATGTTAAACATGCAAAACGAGGATGAATCAATAGACGTGACCTCCGAGAGGATGCCATTCTAATTCTTTCTAAACAGTATTGAGGTTGCTGTGTTAGAAAAATATTGGATAATAATGTCGCAGTGCGAAGTTGAAGATAATTTTCAAAGGGGCAGACGATTAGCAAAACCAGAAACTCTATCATATCTACGTAGCCCAAAGATATATCTTACAGTGCTGTTAAACGCGACATTCACTTTTCTTTTACTGATATAGCGGCAATTACAAACAATTTCGCACCCGTAAATTAATATAGGTATTATCAAGGTCCTAGTAAGTAATAAACGCGTTTTAACGGGTGTAAAAGGTTGAGTTACCCTTAAGGTGCGCAGTGAACCATATACTTTTCCGACGAGTGTATTTATATGGTTATCGCAAGTTAAATTCCGATTAAATGTTATCCCAAGATTGTTTGCAGTTTCAACGTACTCAATCGGAGCGTTGTTTAAAACAATTAAAGGAAAGTAGGAAAGATCCAAGATATTTCGAGATATTACCAAACATTTAGACTTTGGGTTGGGGTTTAAATTAAGACCATTATTTTGGAACAATGCATAATTTTCTCTAAGGCTTCGTTCACACAACAAACGCCATACTCGATAAGTCCGAGAGGGCAGCTTAGATATAGTTGGACGTCATCTGCATAGATGTGTGATGAGCAGTTTCTGACAATAGATAGGAGCTCATTAACGTACGTGGAAAACAAAAGAGGACCATGTATAGAACCCTAAGGGACTCCGGTAATATTCTGGAGAAAACCTGATAAGCTATCACCACCTTGAACTGCTTGCCTTCTATTGGTTAAATAGGAATAAAGTAATTTGGCAGCTCCAGCTGAAAAGTTAAATTGCCGCATAAGCTTTTTACATGGTTAACTGTCTCAAAAGCCTTTGAAAAGTAAAGCAATACCAGCAAAGTTACCTCATCCCTATCCAATGCCAGTCTTATATCGCCGGGCTTAGCAAGGCCGTGATGCAGCCGTGCTTATCACGAAATCCGGATTGTTTCGGAGTAAGCACGATATTTGACGTAAGACAAGCGCCAATTTGTTTTTGTAGAACCCTTTCAAACACTTTTGACAAAAAGGGCAAGATAGAAATAGGCGTAAATTCATCACCTTTTGCATTTTTGGGAAGTGGGACAATCTTTGCCAACTTCCATTGATCCGGGTACTCGCCGGTTGTCAAAATTGTATTAAACATAAAGGTAATATAAGGCAACACAATCGGCAATACCATTTTTAAAAATGTGGAGTGAATTTCATCCAGCCCAATAGAATTAGATTTTATAAAAAGCACACATTCAACAACATCAGCACTATTCACCGCCAAAAATCCAAAGCCAGGATCGTCCTACTGAACCACACATGAAAATGAAGCTTCAGTGGTAATCGAGTGAGGCAGAGAAGGTAGATACAAATTGTTGGTTAAAGGTATTGCCCTCAATGTCTACAGCGCGATCGCCTCTTGACTTTCCAATGCCAATGCCCCGTGGAAATTATTCCACAACTGACGCCCACTCAACTTGGCCGGTTTGAGTACCTTACGTATTCCTGTTACTACTTTATTGCGCAGTGAACAACACATTCGCTGGAACTCATTTAATCTGTAACGTTTCCAGCAACTATAAGCCTTATCGCGTTGCTGCAAACGTACGTTGCGAGTAAACCATGGTGTATTGCTCAAACCTCTTGGTCGACTCCTTGCTGAGAAAACTTAATGGGGAAGGTCACCCTGTTATTGGGTACGCTGACGATGTATGTATCATTGTCAGCGGCAGTAGTTTACCAACTCTTTGCGAGCGGATGGAAACAGCGCTCAACAGTGTTGGGAGTCGGTGTCGCGAGCAGGCTCTGTCAGTCAACCCCGCGAAGACTGAGATGATGCTGTTCACGAATAGAAGAGCAATACCTCAAGTGAGGTGGCCTTACTTTCAGGGTACCTAATAAACTAAAGCCATCAAGCAAGGTTAAGTACCTGGGTATTGTTCTAGACCCAAAGCTTAGCTTTTCTGAGCATTTGGTTACTAGAATTTCGAAGGCAACTAACATTCTCTGGCAGTGCCGTAGGATGTTCAGCAGAACCTGGGGGCTTAGTCCCAGGCTGGTTCACTGGATTTACACGTGCATCGTTAGGCCATACCTTATGTATGGTGCGATTGTATGGTGGGCTAGAGCTCAAATCAACTGACGAAGCTACAACACCTTGCGTGCTTATGCATTACAGGTGCGATGAGAGGAACTCCCACTGCTGCTATGGAAGTGTTGCTCTGTTTACCTCCCTTGCAGTTCCTTGCTGAGAGTGAGGCCAGAAAATCACTATACCATTTGTGTGTAGTACTTGGACGGCAGGTCAATCTCGGCGATGGGGCCAGAGGTGCTAGGTACAGAGCTCTCTATGACAGCCTACCTGGCCATCGGGGAGGAGCACTTGACACTGTGTGCATGAAGCAAGTCTTTGAGCGCCGTTTTCATGTCATCCTTCCTAAACGGCAGGAATGGAACAGTGAGGGGTGGAATGGCTTTAAGCCGGGTGATGTCATCGTCTATACCGATGGCTCACTCATTGACGGTATCTCCGGAGCCGGGGTCTACTCCAGAGACTGTCGGATAAATCTATCTGCAGCCTTGGGTAGACAAATGCTGTGTTAGCCACTGCTGCCATATCCTGTTAAGGAGAAGGATTAAGGGTAAAACCATATACATCTGATCAGATAGCCAAGCCGCTATCAAAGCCTGTTCGGCTGGCTCTCTCAACTCAAAAATCGTTGAGGAAACCATGGATAAGCTTAACCGTCTGGGAAGATGTAACTCGGTATCACTTGCCTGTGTTCCTGGGCCACAGGTATCCAGGGTAATGAAAGAGCGGATGCTCTTTCCAGGGAGGGCTCTTCAACAGCCTTCATTGGCCCACAACCATCTATAGGATGATGCTCATCCGTCCACAAACGTGAAATGGCTGAGGCTCTACGCCAACAACATTCCGAATACTGGCATGACCTGATCTCATGCACGTATTCGAAGAAGCTAGTGGACGGTCCAAAAACCACCAGAACTAAATTTTTGCTTGGACTAAATAGGAAAGACTTGAGATCCTTGGTTGATCTCGTCACTATTTTTAGTCCTCTTAACGAGCACCTAAAGACCATCCACATTAGGAGCTCGGGCCTATGTGAGTGCTGCCTAGAGGCGGATGAAACGGCATATCACTTCATCTGTGAATGGCCTGCTTTCGCCACAACCAGGCTCAACACTATAGATAAACAATTCGTCCACGAAGATGAGATGGGTGATTTAGAACTTGCTAATATCCTTCGCTTTGTCAAGACCACTGGCAGGTTCTCTCTCATTGACTCTATCACTAATCGCCAATAAGCAGCGAGCGGGTAGCTATGCTGAGTACAATGGACCAATAGGTCTAAGTGCTTGTCATCTACTGATGACCCCACTGCACATACAATACAATACAAATGGTTTATTGCACGATATTTTAACCTTTTAAGGGCACATGCGTATTATACAGGGTGGTAATGTTTTCAGTAATGAACTGCAACTGCTCATTTGACGATTGTAAATAATACGTGTTATCCCAGTTCGTAATTCTTGTTTGCGCTCCTAAACATTGAAAATTAATATTTTGGAAATCGCGATATTTTATATTTTTTACAAGATGATTAATACTCTGAACTTAAAAAAATTAGATCGTGCTTAGAAAAAGCTAGCGCAGAAAGCTCGTCGTAAAAAGCTACTTCATTTATATCACTGACGAAAAATACATCTACTGGTGTTGCACCACTGTTAGAAAAGTAAGTAGGAGTACAAGTATTGACTGGTTTTAAATTAAACATCTGCATGCTTTGAGTAAGAAGATTCGACTTTGCGTAGTGTATCATGGTTTGTCAAATAAATCCCAATTGCTTTCAAAAACTCTCCATTAGATACCATTTAATTGGCGTATGTCCACGTTTAGTACGATTAATGGTTACTGCTCCGAAATACTATCACGTAAAATAAGTTTCTAATTACATTTCTCTAAAAAAGTGAATTCCACATCGACACGTGCTAAAACAGATGCCAAACATAATGGCAGCCAATAAAATGCTTGTACACCAAACGCGGGAGTTAATGAAATAGTCGTAGATCATCGAATTCAAAGTTGTTGGTACAATAGTACAATTAACAAATTGAATGCCGCATCAGGTCATGGTTTAGCTTTTGCCATCCAGTTGGCCTTAAAAATTAAAAAAAATAAAGAAAGAGCGCATTCCATTCGTGCGATTACCTCATACGCTAGTCAAGCAGTATCTAAACATGGATGGCAAGCAGACAAAAAACGCAATTACGACTCTGATGACCAAAATTTGAAGAAGTATGACGATACATTCAGACAAATTATTTCTCTACACTGAGTCAATTTGGATACCATTAGTAGGTACGGATGCACGGCTACCACTTTCACTTGATCATATCGTATCTATACAATGTGTCAGTGTCACTATAAAAATAAAATCGTCGTATCATGAACAATTAATACATTTAAATTAATTTTAATTGCAAGAGGAAAATACTATTACACCGAGCAGCTCTCCCACCCCGACAACTTGCTCTCATGTTCTAGATAACCTTGGAATGGCGCTGCGAGAAGTTGTAAGTCGTGTTTGGCTGGCGCACGAACAAGCGAACGGAGATGAAGCAAGTGGAATCAATTGATGCGATAGTCACTGTTGATTTATTTCAAATTGGAAATTGCACAATTTTCGCTAAGAAAAACAATGAAAATATTTGTGGGAGATAAAGCGGCTTTGTAGGTGGTGCAAATATTATTATTTAGTTTTTGTTTGGTTGTTGGTAATTGGTTGATGACATTCAGTCAGGTGCGACTAAACTGTTTTGATTCGAATGTGATTATGAGATCGAACGAGCGCTCTGATTGTATGGCAACATTCGACAATCGTCAAGGGGGTCAAGGTAAATTGAGATTATGAAAGGGCGGATAACATACCTTTTAGGGGAATCGATGCCGACAGAAGAAAAAAAAACAAAAAAAAAACAAGCTTCAAGGTAATCTGCGAGTTCAAGATCGGTTGTATGAGAAAAGCGCAACAGTGATTTACAATTCAATTGAGAGCAGAGTTACCTTGAGGAACTGGAAAAATATTTACAATTATATCTGGAAATAGAACGGAGATAAAGGGTTCGGAAATATGCTTAAACTTCGTTAAGGAAGTAGAAAAAAACACATATTTAATCAGTACAAAGCAGCCAATTCGAGGTCTACAACTTAACGGTTTCATTGAGGTACTGCAGGGTGGCTGATGAATCGCGCTACCTAAAAAAAATGTAAGAACTTTTTCTCTCAGTAATTAATCAGCTCCATTTTGTATTGATTTGCAGATTGTTTTTTTATTTAATGAAAATGGTCAATTAGGATGATGAAACCCGAATTTGGATTGTACGCCGCGCCGCTATCATGCACTGGAGTCGGTAGGTTCCGTCCAAAGGGAGTTTCGGCTCACGTTTGGCGGCACGCCTACGAGCAGATGGACCATAATGAGGTTGGTAAACTCTATTGCAGAGCGTGGGACAATCGCTCGAAGACCTTACCAGCGAAATCCACCAGTTTGGACACAGGAATTAATTGCTGCTGTAACTGTTGCCATACAGGCTACTCCAAGCGCTTCGACAAGAAATTCATCCGCTGAAATGGGTATCAGCAGACAATTCTGCACAAAGATTATTTATTATCTTATTAACTTCAAATTACAAGGAAATGGAACCCCGAAGACTTTTCGATTCGCTGGGAGTTTTGCAAGAAGCTTCTTCAATTGGTGGACCAGGACGAAACCATGATCAACTCCACTTTTATGTCAGATGAACCCCACTTCGACTAAAATTTGTTTTGTTTCAAGCATTTCTATTATTTTCCATTTATTTAAACCGTCTGGTTTATTCAGTATCCATTGCCAGTATCGACAAGGCAGAAAAAACAATCTCCGCGAAGAATCTGGATCCTTCCAAGATTACAAACTTCGTAGACAGTCAGGCAGCGATCAAAGCACTAGACAGCGAAACCATAAAGTCAAAAACAGTCAGGAACTGCCAAAAATCGTTTAACGAAATAGGCGGACGACACAGGATCCCTCTCTGCTGGATGGTCATAGCGTCATTGTTGGAAATGAAGAGGCAGACGAGCTAGCAAGAATCGGGTTGGAACTTGACGCAATAGACGCGATTACGTCAATAGACATCCCAATTAGTGGAGCAAAAAGATACATTGACCAAAAACTGAGGGACGAAATTAACACTACCTGGTCCAAAAGGCACGACTGTGTTATATTTCGCAGTCTATGGCCAAGAATCGATGAAAAAAGAACAAAATACATTCTGGAAATGAACAAGCAAGAAATAATGTATCTTAACCGGCGTACTAACAGGCCACTGCGCCATAGGTGTAATGGTAAACAGGCTGGGCATCAGCTCACCAGCCTACTGCAGGAGCTGTCAAGATATAGAAGAAACCGAGACCATCAAACACCTGCTCTGCGAGTGTCCAAACCTCCAGACACTTCGACTTCGCTATCTGGGCAACAGATTCTTCGAAGACCTAAAGGACGTAGCGCCACGTAGGTACCACAGACGGACACAATCAGGTTTGTCAAGAACACAGGTTGGTTCCAATAGGCCAACCACCAAGAATAACCTAAACTGAGTATGGTAAGTGTTTTTATTGCAAGGGTAGTTTTTACCACGTAAAACAACAAGGAATCACAATGGACCAATGGGCCCCCATTAAAGCACAGCATAGCCTTCCTTCTTTCTGCACTTCCCTTCTAACCTAACCTAACCTAACCTCGACTAAAACTGCAATGTAAAAAAGCAAAATTGTCGAATTGTTGGGCTATACTTTTTCGAGGAAAACGGTGGCACTGCAACGGTCAATGGAGACCGTTATTAAAAAGTGTTTAAGGATTTTTTCCCAGAACTACGCCGGAAGAGAATGCCTTTCAACTCTGTGTGGTTCTAACAAGATGGGGCAAGTTGACAAGCGGGCGCCATTGGTGCGATGGTAGCGTATTCAGTAAATGATTATGAGGTCGCGCGTTCGAATCCCGGCCAGGGCTATGATTTTTAAATTGAATACTAACGTAAAAACAGATCTCCCTAAGAAATTTAGGCGCCACCCTTGGAGAAAACTCTACAAAGGCACAACATTTCATTCCTATCCTCCCATTGTTTCGAGATAGGTTACTTCGTCTACGTCTCGCCACCAGACTATGCTGCCATTGGTCGCACAGTTTCCTTATCAATCCGCAGATTGCTTTAGGTAGCACCTAAAATCATACAATACAATACTTCATTGCTAGGTGCTGCTTACTGTTCAACAAAAAATGCCTGCGCTGTGTTCCAACACAGATACAAATACAGAAAAACAAAAATCCCTTTAGCGTAAGTAAATTAAAAAAAAAAAAAATCGCACAGAACCAGGGCTATTATTTCAGAGTTGCAACGGAAATTTCCCAATAAAATCATTTCAAGAAACTGCATTTTTCATTAAACCCCCAAGGTCTCCAGAGATGATTTATTCTTGTGGGGTTATTGTAAACAGGAAGTTTACAAAACCAAACCGACAAATTTGAATGATTTAAAAAAATCCATTCAATCAATAATTGGCGATTTCCAACTTCAACAATAGTCATGAGAGAGGGCTCTGAAAGAGGGCACGAACCTCTCCGAGGCACAAGCAAGGGGACACAATAGACCAATAAGTCGCAGTGTAATATACCCTAACTAAATATTATTATTATTATTATAGTCATGAACAAGTTTTTGCTAAAATGGCGCACACGCGTTACTCAGCGTGGAGGCCATTTAAATTCAATTTGTATTTGTAAAAAAAGTCGGGCGCAGTGGATCAATGGTTAGTGTGTCGGACTTCTAATCGAAAGGTCCCCGGTTCATTTCCCGCCGGGGCCAAGTAACATCTTGAGTTTTTTCCACTGCCCCACCTCTTGCGAACGTCTGACAAACATCCAAGAGAATCAATTGTCATGAGAAGCTTCTCAAATTTGCCGTTCGGATTCGGCGTAAAATTGTAGGTCCCTTCCACTTCGTTAATGCCTAATATTTATTTATTTTTTTATTTGTAAAAAGCATTAAAATAAACTAAATAAAATTGAATTATCCTTCGAATTAAAAAAGAATATGTAAACAAATTATATGAACTACAAAAAAAAGTTATTCGAGTTTCTTAGTGTAGCAAAATTCATCAGCCACCCTGTAGTATAACTATCTTCATTGTTATTTTCTATCACGTTGCTGTACCTACTTGTTAGGAGGGAATGCCAGGATTTTTTTTAACTTGTTTTGAAAAACGCAATCCAAATCCCAGAGCACTCAGACTCGGTAGTGGTCAATTGTACTACCAGACAGAAATCTTCTTTTCGCTGTAGAGGTTGGACTTACAAGGTATCATCCGTTTCTTTCTATTATTGGGTGGCGTATAATGCCAGGATAAGTTGGTGGCTGCAGTTCAAGTTCCTCGATTGCTGTATGTTGATTGTTCAGAAAGCAATCCTATTTTCCTTAGAATTTTAGGACGGATTTCGACTTTTCACAAGTAAAAAAAAACAGTGGTGTAATTGGCGGTAAAATATATTGGAACAAATCATCTCGGAGCCTTCTAACAAGCTCGTCTTTTTCAAAAGATTGATCGCTACTAAATTAAACGGTACAGAAACATTGAGATAGAGCTGCAAGCAACACCCAGCAAATGATTCATTGCCTGTTTTTAGGTGCTAAATGCAGTAAGTAGCAAAAAAGTAAAAGAATAGAAGGATCGGAAAGAAGATTCATGCGATAGGATTTTTTTTCCACAGGTGGCGCCTAAGTTGCTTTAGGGAGATCAGTTTTGTTGTGTGTATCACTTAGTGAATACACTACCATCGCACCATTGCAACCGCAACCGAATCTTCGGCAACAAATGGGGATAACAGCGTCAAATAAATCTGCGGATTGATAAGGAAAGTATGCGACCAATGGCAGCATAGTCTGGTGGCGAGACGTAGACGAAGTAATCTATCTCAAGTCAAAGAAAGAAATATAAAGACTTGCATGCATAGCATATGGACATCGACTGAAATGAAAGCAACACCAACCACTGGGTTGTAGGCGATTTTTAATCTGCTACTCCTGAAGCTGTATGTAACTACAGAAATCAGCTGTCAAAATTTCCTTGAGGATCAACTGGAAAAACAGCTGCAATCAGGTCTTTTGGGCATGCACAGTTTTAAAAGAGAGGTAGGTAGGGAACGTTGTTGGCTTCGACTACGTGTATCACTACCTGTATTTTGATAAGCCAATATCTTGCTACTTTCCAAGCACGGACATATGGGACACGATACTGGCTAATTTTCAGAGGATTACACAATTTAATCAGAGCCCCTGATGACACGAGTTCCTTACAGACCGAGGTTCAGGCAAGTACAGAAGCGGCAAAATGTTGTGTTTATGATGGCAATACCACGATATGATATTACCATATTTAATGACAGCCAGGTGACCTTAAAAGCTTCCGCGAAAAACTTAATGCTTTTGACTTGCAGCGTAATAAAGATTTTTGGACACATCAGGGACGAAGCCGCTGGATAGAAAAGGATCTGCAATAGGTCATGGCTTCCTCTGCAGATCAAAATACAACTCTCCAATCTCAGTGAACTAGTGGAGAATAAGATCTGAATGAAAGCCCATAGAGGTCCTTAAATCTTACTTCTTTAACCATTTGTGTGTGTGAGATTTATGACACTGATTTGGGAGCCTATGGATACAGAGATATCCTAGGTAATGAAAGCCTTCATCGGCTCACAATTTTGCGCGTCTGTTAACAAACGTATTCAGATTGAAGGTCTTCGTGATATAAGAAGCATATCGAATATTGGTACGAACTTACCTCATGCAGGCATTCGGAGTAGCTGGTCAACGGTTCCAATACCAGCAGAGCAAAGATTCTGCTCCGATGGAATAGGAAAGACTTGAAATCCTTAGTTGGTCTCGTCACAGGGTTCAGTCCCCTCAACGAGCATCTAAAAACTATTAGAGAAAGAAGCTCGGGCAGACTTAAAATCCTAGGTAAACACTTCTTATATAAAAATGAGTTCAGATAGACCAGGCCACATGTACGTTTTCTGACACTAAACTGACTCTAATGCTAAGCTAAGAAGCGAGCGGGTAGCTATGCTTAAGTACACTGGACTATCAGATCTAAGTGCTTGTTGTCTATTGACTACCCCATCTTAAGGTGAAGCGATGTGCGTACGGCCGGCGCGACCTCCGCGAGTGTGTGTGCGCAAGCCGCAGCTCCGCCAGACAGCTAGAACCTACCCTTAGCGGAGCAGACAAGTTGCATGAGCGGCCTAAATCATGCCGAGAAAGGGGTTAAATGCAAGAACCCAACAATGTTTGACTGGAAAAAATACACAATTTTGTATCTGGAGTCATAATGTATGACCCTATTTCCCGAGGCTACATCTTTGGATTGGATTAAAGGAGATATGAATTCATTTTTTGAATATGTATTTGAGCATTTAAGTTGTTTTTCGATCATGTTTGAAAATGATATCACTTAAGTGGTCGCCGCCATTGTTGATTACATTTGGGCTCAGTTTATGGTTTTTTTTATGGTTCTCTTCGCAATTATTCCATGTTTTTCAGGATTATAGCCGTCCATGGCTCATGCACACGAATTCTAATTCTGATTGCCCTCACAAATGTCAAAACCGAATTGATATATGGGTCATGTCTGATGGCCCACCCGTTATATGTATGCAAGTCCTCACCACCCAAACTTGCAAGATTTAATTTTTTATTCAACTCAATCCATTCGCCGACCAACCCATCATTTACCTACTGCAACGGTCCTTAAACTTAACACCGTACGAGTACCACCGAAGGTCACGATTGCCATCTGTGCACTCCAAACCTTCCTTTCTACTATAACAAATTCTTCTCCTGTAACACAATCCTCTAGCTCACTCAATCAACATGTTTCAACCAACGGCATCTGTCCAACATCGATAGCATATTTTTTTTATAATCAATTTTTAGTAACCATTAAAACCACAGATCCATCGAAACCACACGCAATCGAAATTTTACCCACAACCAGCAGCTATCCAAAATAAAAACTGTGCCTTTTATGAAATGTAATATCCTTCCTGCAAGTGTTGCCAGTTTATTATTATTTTTATTATTTTTATTATTATGTTTTTCAAAACAAACACTAACCGTCACTTTTTTCACAAAAAAATCACTCAATTTTCAAACTGCAATTTGCATTGGATTATATTTTTCCTTATATCACTTTGTGGTGGATATTTTTATTTAAATTTATCGAGAATAAAATTAAATTTCACTAAAATTCAGTTTTACGCGTATTCGTTGCGCGGATATTCGTTAAGCGGAAGTAGTAAATGCGAGGAATATTTACCGTATTCAAATCGTCGACTTCCGATAAAAGAACGGAAATAAAATTATTTAAAAATTCAAAAAAAAAACACCTCGCATCATCCGAGCTCCGGTCCGTGTTGCACAGCAAATTAATCGTTAATAACCTTCGTTTTGTTTGTTTTCGTATTCGGGGTGTTCGCAGAAGGAGGAGGGGGCAACGATTGGAATTCAGCTCATACACGTAGATACTAAATTTCCATGGTATTCCAAAAATGCATAGGAAATTTCGCAATTTTCGAATTTAACGTAAACAAGAGAAGCAATAAAAAAAATGAATTATAATTGATTGTGAAAACGCGGTAACAACACAAACACAAATACGCGAAGAAAGTTACGAAAGAAAGGAGGGAAAAATTAAAAAAGATGTATTCGTGCTTTGAGATGTATACAACCGGCCGACGTCGCTATACCGTACTCGCAAGACACAAACCAACTGACTAACTTGACTCACTTGTTTTGAATTGTGGTTTACCCCCATATGGCTGAACAGAAACAGTACGTGATACACGGGGGGGGGGGGGGGGGGGGGGGGGGGGTATCTGAGAGATACTTTTACAAGTGGAATATTAAACAAGCAGTAAACAGCTGGCTGTTTGGTAGCTAGCTATAAAACTATTGAGAGAAATACTCAACAGATGAATGACGTTTTAAAGAGAGAGAGAAATGTACGTCCATACGATACGCTTTACTGCCTCACTGTACCGCAAAAGCTAAGGTATCTATAATATCTCTATCTATACCGGTCGCGAGCGAATAATGACTTACCTGAAAAGTGTTTAGCATGAAGTACTCGTAACGTATCACGATAGCTGTAAGCAGGAGCGCCATGGCACTGCGTTCGTTTGTTGGTTGGTAAGCGACGTGAACAAAAAACAGAACATAAACTCTGGAGTTAAAAATAAAAAAACAGGAACCACCACTGAACAATGGCGGAAGGAACATTTCTGCAAGAACAACTGCTTTTGAGTAGGTTGCGTTGCTGTTGGGTTTTTATGAATTTTGGTACACTGGACTTCTCTGATGTAATATTTTTGTTTTTCTTTCTTTCATTTAATTTTAATTAAATTTTTGTGTATTGAGGTGAGACGGAACTGGCTTTCCCACTAGTTGCTGGATATATAGCTGTTAAGAGGGTTTTTCTAATGACATCTGCATGTGGTCCAAGTGGGATGTGAGTTGTTTATTATTTGATACTAAGTACTGGTGTTCTATTTAAGGGAAGTTGTTATGTTCAGTAATAAATTGATTGAGTAATTAAAAGAAGTCACAAGTAATTGTTGGTTTTCCTTAAATGGAACAAGCTCCTTGAAACAGAAATATAATTTATTTGTTTGCATATTGGAGGCTTTTGCGTCTAGGCATGCCCAAAGAATTATATCGACGTTTCACGAATATACAGAGCGCGCCATCTTTTATGTCGGTATGTAAAAATTAAATACATACATGTACATTGAAAATAGTTGTTCAGTTGTGTTAACTCAACTTGCATATCGTCGAAAATATCGTGGCCAGCAAGCACCATCGGACACCACTATTCGTCGTATGGTGTCGAATTTTGTTGGACACGGGACAGTGGGAGATCGTCCACATTTATCAACGCACATGACGTGTTAATGAACTGGTTGAAGTTCACCTGTGTTAACTCAACTTGCATATCGTCGAAAATATCGTGGCCAGCAAGCACCGTCTGACAACACTATTCGCGTTAAGGTGTCGAATTTTGTTGAACACGATACAGTTTGAGATCTTCGACATTTATCAACGCCCAAGAAGTGTCATTGAACTGGCTGAAGTTCACCTGTGTTAACTCAACTTGCATATCGTCGAAAATATGTTGGCCAGCAAGCATCGTCTGACAACACTATTCATCGTAAGGTGTCGAATTTTGTTAAACACGATACAGTGTGAGATCGTCGACATTTATCAACGCCCAAGAAGTGTCAATGAACTGGTTGAAGTTCACCTGTGTTAACTCAACTTGCATATCGTCGAAAATATCGTGGCCAGCAAGCATCGTCTGACAACACTATTCGTCGTAAGGTGTCGAATTTCGTTGAACACGATACAGTGTGAGATCGTCGACATTTATCAACGCCCAAGAAGTGTCAATGAAAAGGTTGAAGTACACCTGTGTTAACTCAACTTGCATATCGTCGAAAATATCGTGGCCAGCAAGCGTCGTCTGACAACACTATTCGTCGTAAGGTGTCGAATTTTGTTGAACACGGGACAGTGGTAGATCATCGACATTCATCAACGCCCAAGACGTGACAATGAACTCAACTTGCATATGGTCGAAAATATCGTGGCCAGCAAGCACCGTCTGACAACACAACACGTCGTATGGTGTCGAACCACCTTGCAGCGCATTTTGAAGGATGATTTGCATTTGTTTTCGTATAAAGTGGTATTGAATCAGAAAATATTTCCAACATACCATCCACGTCGCTTGGAATGCGGCTAAACAGTCGCACGAATGGTTGAAACTGAACCTGATTTTTGGAAGGAAATTTTGATGACCGAAAAGGCCAATTCACACTTTTGGCGCAACTAACAAACAAAATTGCCACGAGATGAATAAAACACCACTGCAAAAAAAACATCTTGTCAATTTTTCTTCAGAGAAAGCAGTCGATCGGAATCGATATCGGTGGATGTTGCCTCATTATGTCTGCGCACAAATGTGTGAAAAAGTTCTGGACGGTTACTGGTTTCAGAGGAAGATGCGCCATGCCACACTGCAATTCAAACAGAATCAAGCAGTTTCTGCAACGAAAATTCCCTGGACGTGTGCTGTCAAAAAATGGGGACATTGACTGGCCACCCAGATCTCCAGATTTGACCTATCCGGAATTCTTTTTGTGGGGTTATTTGAAAACCATAGTGTACGCCAGCAAGCCTCAGGCTATTGACGAGCACAAGGCTCGAAAAAGTGATGGAAACGTACATTGCTGACCTAGTATAAATTTAGCCTATTTACGCTCAAGGGGCCAGAAATGATCAAGTGTTCAAATTTTTTAAATCCGCCCACGACACGTTTTATCGAAGAAGTCGATGGCAAGGCAGGTCGTATTCTTCACAAAGTATGTTGATAAAATGTGCCCACTTTTTGGAAGCATTTTTGACAAAAACGTTGCTTTTTCGATTAATCCTTAAAAAAACCAAAAAAAAATTTAAGCTTAATATGTAGACGATGTCCTTCGTAAGAACTCGCCTTAACAATGTTTTTTGCAAAGCTCCACTTATGGGGTTGTTTTGACCGAATTTTCAAATTTTGGTAATTTTGTTAGAAAAAAAAGCTGCAAAATGAACAAGGACTCTCAACAAAATGCCACGCATATTTTAGGGGGTAAGGAATATGACCCAAGCTAACCTTATGGTTTTAGTTAATTTTAGCATGCCTCCGAACCAAATGTTAGAGCTAATTGGTGCTTTGCGCATTGTGATTTAGGAAGAGACTTAAAACTTTGACATGCCTGCAAATGCAATTAAATTTATTTTCAATGCAAGTCTCAATGAAAAGCTTTTAGGGCAGTTAAATCTGTGTTATCGTCGACTCTTTTCTAAGGAATTATTAAGGCCCCAACAATTTTCAGGTAATGTTGATTTAAAAATCTTAGACAGACTTACAACATATAAATCAAATTTTTACGAGCTTATATGACTTTCCGACATTTACAACCTCATCTGTATATGATACACCTGCATAGTAGCTTGTAATTTCCACGGATACCTGAACTAACCATCGATTCCAATATGCATTCCATCTCGCCAGAGATGTGTGTCATAAAAGTAAACAATCGTCTATAAAACATCGAAAGCATGAAATTCAAAATGAATACAAGTCCAACTCAAACAAATGCCTCACCAAGAAGTCATGCTCGACCAGCATTATTAAATTACATTTCTGGAGTCTACTTACCAAGTACATTACTAATTCATGTTCCATCGTCAATTTAATCTAATTGCGGGTTGTAAACACAAAAAAAAAGCAAACAACTCAACGAATTTGAAATCTAACACTTTCTTTCACGTTGCCATACTGCTTCATGTGAAGTTGTGCATTTTGAACGTATACAGATTCACCATTGGTATTGGTACAGCAGCCAGATATGTATTAGGTTTGCCTCACCTCGCCATAGCTACTAGCTAGCTACTCTTGGATTGTATTTTCAGTGCAAACATGGTTTGCTTGTGCATGTACATACTTTTCAATCCACAAACAGAAATACCTACACCAGATGAGATACTTTTTTCCTAGGTGAAAACCTTTGCCACAAGTATCTACAAATAAATCTCTTCAGATATTTTCCAATACAAAAAAATAAAAAGAAAGTAAAACAAAACTGTCGAATTGTCGTCTGGGCATGTAGGGAACCGAACGCGACAATTGTTTTGTTATGCCATCTAAGTATCTATCTCACTTTTACATCTGAGATAGATCATCATTACTGTGATTCTTTGTGAATGGTAATTAAAATCATGTGAACAAAAAATAAATCATTAAGACGAATGTTAATATATCAAGAGCGCGACATAATGAATTAATTTATTTTCTAATTTCAGTAGGCCAACCCGCAGCAGTATCTTTAGCCGTATCGTAAGCCATGGTTCAATTTGTTGTGCTGACAACCTCGATGACTTTCACTTGATGGTGATGGCGAGAGGGGGACCAGAACTAACAATGGACAACTTTCGATTAATGATTCTACATCTTTCGAAATAAATTAGTATTTGGAATAAATATTTCATTTACGTTCTTCATGAAACTTTAATCAAATTTGCAAACAATTTACATTGGAATGTTAGTTTGGTGGACATGGTTTCATTTTGGAACTACAAGGTGGCGCAAAAGTAATCCTCCTATCAGAAAATGCTATAAATTTTGCGATTGGCCCCTAATGTCAGTTCTGTTTTGA
This sequence comes from Portevinia maculata, assembly GCA_949715645.1. NCBI lineage: Eukaryota > Metazoa > Arthropoda > Insecta > Diptera > Syrphidae > Portevinia > Portevinia maculata. The sequence goes on along the minus strand of OX454527.1, from coordinate 209,950,188 downwards.
CATTTGTGTAGTAAACACATGCGAAATATACGTTAATAAACAATGTTACGCTACACTGCTCCAGAACGCGGAATATTGGTGACTATATAGTCGAGCAATAATCGGTCGGTGACTTTGGCACAACGTGAATTTCGTCGCAGATTCCCTACCCGTCCAACGCCTACTGGTGAAACACTGCGACGTTTAGCCGCTCGCCTCGAAGAGACTGGCACAACACGAGATGCTGCCAGGCGTGGCAGACCCCGGAGTAGCCGTTCTGCAGAGAATATTGCTGCTGTAGCCGAAGATGTCATGGAAGCGCCGTCGACATCGACCAGACGACGTGCCACGCAAATGGGTATCAGTCGACGGTCTTTACAGCGAATTTTGGTACAAGATTTGAAGATGTTTCCGTACAAAGTCCAGACGGTGCATCAGCTGTTAGCTGCTGACCGCCAATCGCGTCTAACATACGCTCAAGCCATCCTTAATCACCACCAAGAGGAAGATGATTTTTCATCAAAAATAATCATGAGTGATGAGGCCCATTTCCATCTTAGCGGGTACGTAAATAAGCAAAATTTACGCTTCTGGGGCACTGAAAATCCGCGTGTAACCCACGAAGAGCCATTACACCCGCTCAAAGTCACTGTATGGTGTGCTGTTTTCGCTGGAGGAGTCATCGGACCTTTTTTTTCGAAGACGTCGCGGGCCAAACGGTTACTGTGAATGGTGAGCGCTACAGAGCAATGATCAACGAGTTCTTTTTGCCGCAACTCGATGAATTGGGATTGGAAAACATGTGGTTCCAACAGGATGGTGCAACGGCACACACTGCACGTGCCACAACCGATATGCTGAAGGATGCATTTCCCGGGCGCCTAATCTCCCGTTTTGGCGATTTGCACTGGCCAGCAAGATCGCCTGATTTGACCGCTCCAGACGTCTTTTTGTGGGGCTTTTTGAAGTCGCGGGTTTATGTCAACAAGCCTCAGACTCTTGCAGCTCTTAAAGACAATATCCGTCAACAATGTGAGGACCTATCGCCGGAAGTTTTGGCCAAAGTGATGGAAAATGCCATAAAAAGGACTCAAATGGCAATCAACTGTGGCGGCGGCCATTTACATGACATCATATTCTCGACTTGATGTAAAAAAAATTAAAAGACCAAATAAAATAATCCACAAGAAGAATCTAAGTTTTTAATTTTTTTTTTTAAATTACAGCCAAAAAGCATCGTAAGGTTATTTTTGCGCCACCTTGTATAAAATGTCCATAAATAACTGATCATTTGCATCGTAGAGTCCTTACTAGAGCTGTGTTAATCGTGATTGATTCGTTCTTTTTGACCCGATCACAATAAAGTATTGGTGATTGCAATCACAATGGCCGAAGTCAATCGTTCATCGAGTCAATACTTTTGTTCTGTTCTGACTAATTCATTTCTTTATTACTGATTTAACACATATTTGTTCTACAAAAATATCGCTTCTGTGCAATAACCTCCATTTCCTAATTATTCAAAGGCGTTTTGGTATTTTTGAGTGTATTCACTCTTACAATCCATTCGAATGTATCTGTCTCTATCGAAACTAAATTGAACGAATGATGATTGGGGTTTTTGATTGTATTGAAATTGAATGGAGCAATACAATACTCCCATGTCCCATCTGTCATTGATTGATTGAATGATTGATTGAAATGACCGAATCATTTTTTCAACCAATACTTGAACGATTCGATCATTAAATTTGAACGATTGACACAGCTCTAGTCCTTACTAAAAAGGTTTGCTTTTGATTTGATTGTGTTGATATTGTAAATGTTAAAAATATTAATTTCGAAGTGATTACTTTTACTTTTTTGCTACCATGTTTTAGAACCCATTCAAAAAATGCATCCAATTTTTTTTCAATAGATGGCGCTTATAAAAAAGCACCATAAAATAGGACTTGGGCCTCAATCAGCAACCAGCTCGATCAAAAGCAAGCTGTCCTCCGGTTTCATACGCCGCCAAAATTGATGAGGTGTTTTTCAAACACCCTAGGAAAGACCTTCCTCTTAAGTGTTGTCCTTCCGGGGTGTCATTATCGTTTCTCCGGGCTGGAGCGTTGGTAACATACGCTAAATATGCCCTAGTCATCTCAGTCGATGTTATTTGAATTGTCATTTGACAGTTATTCATTGCATCTTATCGTCCACATTTTGCTAATTCAAAGAGGTCCGAATATCTGCTCTCAAAGCAGCATACAATATTTATTCCGCTCTTGAGAGGGTTCACCTGTACCACACAGACACAACACAACTCGAAAGTTAATGGCAGAAACAGATGTGCAGCAGTTACGCATGCAGTAATCATGCATCAACGCACATGAAACACGTGTGCGGTAAGAAATTGCCTTCATTCAGTATGCCTTTTGCATGACTTAAATATCACTGAACGACGAAACAGACTAAGATGTTAGGTATTGTCATAGAATTTCAGAGCACTAAACGTCAGGCCAGAAAAGTTGTACCAAATTGTACTGTTACACTACAATCAGTGCATCAAGATTAGAAATAGAGAGTAGCAAGAATTTGCACATCTATTTCAGCCATAAGGATCTCTGTCATTCAATTCCCTTATTAGTTCATAAAAGCAGCTATTAGCAAGAGAAGTTCTGCGTCTGGTATCTGATCTACGAGTAATGTCATAGCTAAAGTTTACTGAAGAAACCAGGTAGACGAGGTCTATAAAACCTCGAAGTTATACCTGTCCATTGTTGCGTCCTCGTCCAGGTAAGCTCTTTTAGGAGAATTTGAGAAGGACGATGCTTTGTATATTTTTTTCTCAATAGTTTGGCGTAAGTTGAAATGGTTTTCAACGTAGCAAATGGACAATCCTCCATCGCAGAGGATCTTCGACTCCCAGTTCACAGGTTCAAAACGATATAGAAGACCGAACCTCCGTTTTCAAGACCAAGCCATCGCGGATGTGGTTTAAACAACTGGAAGCAGCGCGCCAGGGATCACGGAGGATGGAATGCTGCAGTGTCTCAGTGGCAGATACGCGGAAGTATTTTTTTTTAAGTAAAAAAAGGAAACCAAATCCCAGGGCACTCAGACTCGGAAACGGTCCATTGTACTTCCAGGCAGAAATCCTCTTTTTGGTGTAGAGGTTGAACAAAAAAGTTGTCATTCGTTTCACTCCGCTAATTGGTGGCGTATGCTGTTTTTTCCGATGGGGATTGAACCCGCACCGCACGGGTCACAAGTCACCACACTTACCTATACACCGTCGCGTCCAGCCCGTGAATTAAGTAGTAAAAGCCGTTCTGCGGGATAGAAGAACACACTTTATTCGAAGAGTTCAGCAGACTGGAGGAACAAACAAGGACCAAAACCTTTCTCAACCTACAAGGTCTAAGGAAACAGAAGAAACTCTTAGGAAATTATAACCAAAAGAGATTCAAGGCTTGTATCAGCCTTAACAAAAACAACCTAAGAATCTTAACAAGCCTCCTCACGGGGCACTGCAGACTCAAGGAGCAGCTGAGGAAAATGGGTATATCAGAGGACGGGCTCTGCAGATTCTGCAGTGAAACCACCGAAACTACAGATCGCAAACTGGAATATTGTGGGGCGCTGGCCCACAAAAGGATGAGACATTTGGGCAGGCACCAAATAACAGACAAGGACATACAAACCATGAACCCACAGCTCATTCTCAGATTCATCAAGGAAACTGGACTGGTATGGACGCTGTGCTCTGAGTGTGACCTGCCAAGGATAAATCAGAGCAATAGCCAGATACGCTTCATAAAAGAAGCGTATCTAGAGGGGGCTCTGAAAGAGGGCATGAACCTCTCTGAGGTACAAGCAGGGGACACAATAGACCAATTAATAATATACCCTAATTAATTATTATTATTATTATTATAATTATTAAGCAGTAAGAGTTTTTCGGGGAACGTTACAGCACCCTTATACGGTAAGAAACACAGAGCAGGCATTTGTCATTTAAACAGCAAGCAGCAGCCAGGTATATCGTAATGCATTGCATATTTTTAGGTGATAGCCCTCTTAGTAAAAAAGAAAGTTTGGTGTATTTGTAAGGTTTTTTTTATCCCCAGTTAGCGTCTTAATAATTTACGGCGAATTTGTTGATAAAGTTCCTTCTGTATTCAATTTGCTCGATGGACTAGGCCGGAATTTGAACGCGCGACCTCCCGATCAGCAAGTCAATACACAGCCACTGTACATTTATCACCCGCAATCAGCGCTGTTAATAAATGCGTGCTTGCAACGACTATACCTCGTCCCACCACGAAATCGATCAGCATGTGTCCATTTCTGGAATTGGTGTCATGTATAGCATATGCATTTGACATTTCTACCAGCGATGACCTCATTCCGATTTTCCCGTTTAAATCAAGAAGCACGACTTTAATATATATCGGACTAAGGGCAATACTTATATATAGGTGATCACCAGGAGATCAAAGGAGCACTCTTTGGCGACGTCGTCTTTCTCTTCGCGCATATTTACCTATTTGTTGAATTTAGCTTTAATGCGCATTGTGACTAGCCGTTTGCACACATGGCTGAAGCGTATGATTTGTTGCCTAAACCGGCTTTCAAATGACAAATCAACATCTGCTTCTGTTCTCTATAACAAGCCACTCTAATATTAATCTGCACAATCCCAGAGCGACAGCGAATGACAACAAAGCACCGCTGCTGAAACAATTATTGTATCACCCAAATCAAAATGAACAGGTCCAAAAAAACCACCCAGTGGAACTTCGATTTCATTTGATTTGTTGGTATATTAAACTGCAAGTCTCATGCAATTATGGTAATCTTAAATTTGACAACGTTTCGCTTCGCAAATCAAATAAAACCTAACATCTTTATATAGGCAAATGGCATAAATAAAAGACATGACCACTGAACTGCCATCCAAAAAGTTTCATGTTTCAAAAACTCACTTGAAAATAATTTATTGTCCTATTCATGACATATGATTATTTATATTCGTTTATATTCTCAGCTCTGAAAGCACTTTCATGTCCAGTCATTTTCACGCCTTCCAAAGTACAGCTTAAACAACAAGCTAACCTTAATTATACTTAGAAAACGTGGGTTAAAGGCTTTCCCTGGCTTTTCTCAAAATTGTTTATTAACAAATCTGAAGAAAGTGATTTATAAGTGAAATTATTCGAAACACAAACGTCTACTCAACATGTATCCAACATCCATCGATTAATAATCTCAAACAATTCATTGCAAGTCATTTTTCAAAAAAAAAAAAAAAATGTTAACATACCCTGAGCTGGTTTTATCATAAGCCGTGTTTCTTTGCACGCGGATATAGGCATGGCATTAAAAAACGACCATCGCCGCTTAAGAATTCATTAAAAAAAAAACTTGGCAGCACCTATGACGTTTATTAGTGACACAGCTGTAAGTTGAGTTAAGAAATTTGTATTGAAAATCGTGAAATTCAAAAATATTAATTTCCGACAGTTGAAATTAATGCCAAACATATTCTAAAATTATAAAAAACAGTTTCCCATTGACAGATTTACTAAATTAAAAAAATAATAATATTAAAATCCCGAACAAAATATTCGACGGGATGTGCCAGTGGTCGGCGGGATGTCAAACTTTGACATTTCCTGAAAAATTCATCGCAACGATTCATCAGAAACGAAGAAAATGGGTTTTCGAAGCACAGTTTATCCATCCCCGCTAAAGGACTTAGCGGCGATAGCTATCCCCGCTAAAGTTAGCGTATATAGGATAAGTTGTTGTTGTATTTCACATGCAAATTCCAAATTATCCCTATATCCGCGTGCAAAGAAACACGGCTATAATCACATGACTTCCGGAGGATAAGTTGGTATACAATTCACGTTTAAAAATTAAATTTTAATTGTTCTGCAAAAAAAGAAATGTTGCAAAAGAATACTGTATAATCAGGAAATCCAATTGAATTCGTAAGAACGTAGTTAACGTTGCATGATGCACGATCGTCGTCACAATTATGATTTGCACTACGATCGTCATCGCGATCATAATGATGTTCGCACATACTTACGGTGTTTGCAGGCTGCTTCGCTTCTGCAAAACTGGAATGGACGAATAGTAGTAACGCGGTAGTCGCATTCCTTGCATTTTGATGATGGCTAGGGGTACCACTTGACATAATTACTTATACAGTTTTTTTTATATGCACTAAGAAACAGTGTATCTGAAGAGTGTGCGTGTGAGATTGTTGAAGGTTTTGGTCACAAGACGACAGTTTCCAAAAACTGTGTGGTATGCAACTACTCAATTTGAGTTGTTGAGCCATTTTGTTTAGGATGTGATCTTTCCGTGATCGTACGTGTGCCACAAAGCGCGATCCGCTATCAGAGTCACGACAATTCTATACGATTTCTAGAATCAAAGCTAGAACTCACATTGTGGTATGCCTGGCTAGGTTGGTGGAATGTAACAGAAGTAATCTTACGACACGGACCAAATGTTGATAATTAAAATACTTGAATGGAAAGCAAAGATGTGATCACAGTTAGTTTGTTGCAAACAAGTGTGATCAATCCGATACAATCGCGAAAGAGAGGCAGGCCTAAAAACGCCTGAATCACACAAACGCAGCAATACTTGTATTTGATTGGCCTCAGTGTGGAAGTGATTCGAAATAGGAAAGTTTGAGATACTTAAGAGGTCAAACCGGCGAACCCCACAGGCGGATCCCTTAAGTCCAGGTCCTGACCTCGTCGTTTAAGTAAAGAAGAATTGTGAGAAACTATTCATCAACTATTGGCGATCGGGAGAGTTCTTATTGGAGATTATGTTTGGCCGATTGTTTCTCGTCGTGGGGCCAATACTTTTCAATGAATATTCACGATCACTTGATTAACCAATCACTTCAGCAAGTTAATTAATTTGTATTTGTAGAAGGTAATAAAAAGCCGAGATGGGCATTTTTTAAACGACACGTGCTTGTCGCGAGCAATAAAGATGATCGTGATCGCCTCATCCTAAGTCATCATAGTTTTTCGTAAATAAAACTGTTGTGTGGCTAACGGGCGAGATCTTCAAAATCTGTCACTGGTTATGCTATATGAACAAGTCCAAACTTCGAATAGGGAAAGTGCCAGCATACTGATACGACTGTTCGGCAATCCTCTTCAAAATTTGTAACTGAAGTGCGGATGCACTGGAACCGTTTTGGCAACAATTTCGGCAAGTAACAACTCAAGACAGACTGATCGGCAGATTCCTTTCAAAATGTACAACTGATTGCGATCCCTATGATGAATATCATTATCCAATTGGAAAACGGGAGAAGATTATTCGGTAAATGTAAACTAAAGACAAGCTGATTGGCTGATTGCGATCGATTTCCACGAAAATTTCACTTCTGATTCAAAAACTGATAGATCGTTCCTTTTCAAACTGATCGCAATGACTATAGACCACCATTTCCGGAAAATAATTTTTAATTAATCGCAATTTATTAAGGAGGTCACGATCACTCAGTTGGACAGCACTGACATGTTTCGCCAGTGTTTGGCAAATAACAACTTAAGACAGGCAGATCGATAGACTATGTCAACTATTCAAAATATGTACCCCATCGCACCCGATATTTACCGAAACGAAAAAACTTAAACTTCAAACTAGAAGCGGTGCAACCCTTTTCAGCAAAATGGAATTGATCGCGACCAATATTCACCATGATCACAACCAAAGCTCAAACTGTGTTTTAGATAAAAGCGATAGTCTTCAACCTTGCTTATGGATCAAAACCAGAAATAGTGTTTTCAGTAACAACAACTGATCTGATTTAAAGCTGAAAAAAATTGTGCTGAATAGTGTGTTCAAACATCAAGTGGGCTCCCGATCCTCTTTGATTTGATAACCGATTGTGAGGCGGCCGTACGATCACTTGATAGAAAATGTAAAGAAATTCAACGAGCGGATCGGCACAACTCGGCTCTAGTCGTTTTCAAAATTAATGATTGCAATCGATTAATGCGATCGAAAACTTCAACAAGTATTTATTTGATCAACGAACTAAAAACCAAACAATCAAGTAATTGGCTTTTAAAACACAACTTAGAATCTACGATAGTGAAATAATGGATCAAAGGTCTGAAATGCGATAGAGATCAGTACAGAGTTCAGTTAGGTATATACATTTATGTCAATCCATAGGACATCCATCTCCGAAATTGCAACGAGCTGATCGAAATCGAGAGATGTAAGCAAACAAACAGAACATAGAACCTGACAAATTGATTTTGACAGCTTTTGCTCAATAACAAAGGAAAACCCTGTTCAAAATCATAATTATCAGCAGAATGAGGAACAAGGTCACATGTTCAATACCATTGATTGAACTACCAATATGAATGAATCAGGTGATCTTCGTGAAAATTGCAACTAATCATCTTGTTTGAAGAGTGAACATTTTTGCACATCATTAAGTAATTAGGTTAGGTTAGGTTTACGGGCTGATGGAACAGAGCGAATCTGCTAAACCACACTTAGGTCCATGTGGTCCCATTGTGATACCCTTTGTTGGGAGTGTTGGCCTCGCTGTTCTGACCTTGGTCCTTCGTCCTTGGTTTCCTTCCTACTCCAGTTTGTCCAGCCATTTGGATGTCCGTATAAACCTGTAAAGATTTGATAGTGAGACATCCGAAAGTTCTTGAATGTCTTGGAAGAAGTATCTTCGAAGTGTTCTGTTCCTCAGGTGACAAAGGCTTGGAGAGTGACAGAGAAAGTGAGGTGTGTCCTCATGGGTTTCCTCATCACCGCAGCCTCTACAGATGTCGTCATCCTTGAGATTTAGTTTCATTGTGTGATTACTTAGCAGGTTGTGGACAGTAAGAGTACCGATCAACTTTGACAGCGATGTCCTGTCGTAACGTAAAAGTTTGTTGGTTCGGCCCTTATCATATTTTGGCCACAGCTTGCGTGATATGTCACAAGTGGTTAGTGACCACCACCTGTTGTTGGCTTTCATTCGTGTTTTGTATTCCACTCTTTCCCTGAGGTTGCAGAGTGGTGGTTTAACCGACTGAAGTGCCTGTTCATGGTCCATCGCAGACCCCTTTCTTGCCAGTTCATCAGCTCGCTCGTTACCGGATATGTCCTTGTGTCCAGCGACCCAGCAGGGACTCGTTTTGTGCTTCGCGCCAAGAGCTTTGAGCTCCTCGCGGCAACGGCGAACAAGCAAGGACTTTATTTCTGTAGCTGACACCGCTTTAATGGCCGCCTGACTATCAATAAAAATGATAATATCACTGCGTGGTATCGCCATCATTGATACCATGCTTGCGACTTCAGTGATTGCTAAGACTTCTGCTTGGAATACACTACTGTGATCAGGTAGTCTAATCGATCTGTTAATGTGTAGTTCCTCTGAGAATAGTCCAGCACCCGTTCCACAGTCCATCTTTGATCCGTATGTAATGATGGAAATCGATTTCCTTTTCATGGGTTCGTTTGCGTACCATTCCTCCTTGCTCGGAAATGAACAAGAGAATGGTTTTTCGAAATCTAAGTAAGGAGACATGTAGTCAGATATGACGTTGTTCCCTATGTACTACATATTCAGAATCAGTGCATGTCCAAAATGACTCGGGTTCCAGCTGTTTGTTTGGCTGATCCTCAAGGCACTTTTTGCAGCCGATTCCTGCATGTATAGATCCAATGGTGGCAGACTGATAATGGCTTCCAAGCCAGCGGTTGGGGTTGTTCTCATTGCACTGGTTGTCCCTATACATGCTAGTCTTTGTATTTTTGCCATCACCTTGAGATTGGTTGCCTTGTCTGTGGCTTGCCACCGTATTGGTCGCACAATTGCTGTATACATCCACAGAATTATTTTAGGGTTTGGACCCCATTTTTATCCGAACATACGGTTGCATGCGTAGAAAGCGTTGGCCGCTTTCCTAACTCTGTCATCGACATTTGGCTTCCAACTCAGCTTCCTATCGAGGATAATTCATAGATATTTCGCACTCTCCGCCACCTTCAAGGGTATTCCCTCAATTTCTGGTGGTTTGAATTCTGGTATTTTCCTTTTATTAGTGAACAACACCATTTCAGTCTTTTGTGGATTGATCCCAAGACCGCATTTTCTTGTCCACGTAGTGAGTGTCCGCAGGGAGTTTTCTAACAGTTCGCTCAGAGTTGATAGGAATTTTCCTGTCGCAAGCAATACTACGTCATCCGCGTATGCAATTGCTTTGACCCCTCTGTTTTTGAACTTTAGGAGTATTTCATTGACAACAAGGACCCAGAACAAGGGGGATATGACTCCACCTTGTGGTGTGCCTCTGGACGCCACGAGTCTTAGGTCATTATCGCCTAGTGTTGCATTGATGTATCTTCCATTGAGCAGGCTCATAATCACCTTAGTGAGCGACTGATCGACGTTGGAGTTCTGCAATGCTCTTTCCACTGCTCGCGTTTCCCCATTGTTGAATGCTCCTTCAATGTCTAAAAACGCTGCAAGTGTGTATTCTTTGTCCTTGAGGGACTTTTCTAGAGTGCTGACGACGTCGTGTAGCGGAGTTTCCACTCCTTTGCCTTTAATGTAAGCGTGTTGGGCGGTGGAGATCGCGCTATAGTCGAGTCGACTGCGAATATGGATGTTCATTAGCTTTTCCAACATTTTTAGGATGAAAGATGTCAGATTTATCGGTCTGAAGTCCTTCGCATAGATGTGACTAGGTTTTCCTGCCTTGGGAATGAATACCACCTTCACTTCCCGCCAGGCTTTAGAAATGTAGCCGCACTCCAGACTTCGTGTAAAAAGTCGTTTGAGAACCGGTATGATGACGGTCTTTGTCTTCTGGAGCATAATAGGAAAAATCCCATATCTCCCAGGTGATTTGAAGGGAGATAGTGTATCAATTGCCCAGTTAAGCTTTTCTTTGGTTATTACTCCTTCTGGAACCGCTGAAACAGTTGTAGGAGTAATATCCGCCTCTAAGTTAATACATAGACTCGGGGTGCACCCTGGAAAGTGAGTCTGTAATAAGAGTTCGAGGGTTTCTGTGCAGGACTGTGTCCGGTTTCCGCAACTGTCCGTAATAAAACCTGGAACACAGGGTTGTTTGGACAGAATTTTCCTTAGCCTGGAAGATTCCGTTGTGCTCTCGATGTCACTGCAGAATGTATGCCAAGCCGTGCGTTTAGCACTTACTATGGAGCTCTTGAATTTCCTGTGACTGGCCTTGTACAGATTCCAGTCCGTTGGGGAATTGGAGGCTTTCGCTGCATTAAATAGAGCTCTAGTTTTTGTCCTAATTTTAGACAAGTCCTTTGTCCACCATGGTGGATGCTTTGTGTTTTTTATTGTCCGTAAAGGATAGGCTTTAACAGTTCAGTTCGGGGGGATATCAAAGTAATGCTTAAGCTTAGGCGAAACCTAGGGTCGCGAGTTGGAACGAAGAGATGATGATTAGAAGGCGAATTGACATCTTATGTGTTCAAGAAACAAAATGGCGAAACACTTTAAATCGGTCGCGTTTTGTTGGAGGTTAGGGCAAAAGCTTTCAAGATGTTCTACTACAGGACGGAACAGTGTAGGAACGGAATCGGTGTCATCCCTGTGGCGGGGCTACTTGGCAGTGCAGTAATCGAAGAACATCACAAAAGAAGAACTTTTCTTTGTTGGTGCAGATTTGAACTGACATGTCGGGAAGTCGAACGAGGACTATGAAGATTGCCATGGAGGACTGGGATACGGCACCAGGATCTCTCCGGGTGAAGATATCCTAAGCATGTGTAAGTCATACGGTCTTATTATTCTAAATACGATATGCGTAAAACAACGCCAGCACCTAGTCACTTACAGCAGCGGCGGAAATGAAACCCAGATTGATTACCATTTGGCAAAAGGTTTCATGAACCCTCGGGTTAAAGATTGCAAAGTTATTCTAGGAGAGGCAATCGCTCAGCAACACCGCCTCCTCCGGACAAACATTTTTATGGCTGCGGGAACGAACAGAACTAAACAAACAAAAGTGTCTGCGAGAATCAAATGATACAATGTGGACAAAAAGAAAGGCGGAGAGCATTTATTGCAAATATGCAAAACTACCTAAATCACATTATTAACGAAGTTGAGGATGCAGAGCACACAAGATATGCTGAATTCCCCAACACGATCTTGCTTGGATAGAGCCAAATCACTGATAGGGGCTTCAAAAGGACACTATCAACACGGCAAAGAAACACAGTGGTGGACGGATGAACCTTAAGCAGTGATAAGTGACAACAAATCGGTATTAAAAGCTTGTTCAAAGTAAAAAATAATTATTCGGCATTAACGGCCCATATAGGGCCTAAAACCTAGCTCCTCCAACCACTTTCTTGTGCGAAGTGAAATGAACCTACAATTTTACGCCGACTCCGAAATTTAAGAATCTTATAATGACAATTGATGCTCTTGGATGAAAGTCCTCATTACAACCATCATCCGACTTACCTCCTTCGATCCACCTTCAAGTTCAAACCCAATGACTGACCCCAAAAGTATTTAATGCACCTCCACTGAGTTCAAAATGCAAAATAAAACAACAAATAAAAAAATTATAAAAACTGGAACTAAAGTTTCATTTGATTAAAATAAATGACCGTTCAAATTGGTTAACACATTCTTGGTGTCAATAGCATTAGTTCACTCAGTAACAAGTGCTTTCGAAAAAGAGAGAGGGGCTGGTCAGCTTTATATCATGATACAGTGACCGTAAGTTTTTCGGACTAAAGAAAAACATATGGACTTGTTTTGCACTCATGTTGGAAATAACATCATAAATAAAAGTTAAATGATTTAAAAATATTCAACTAGATGTTGATGTCATTTTGTCGAAAGCGACAAAGACTATAATATCCGCACATGCGTGAGTAATTGCGAAAACCGGAAGAGTGCCAATCAATGCGATAATTATGCTTCAAAGTCAATTCTTTAATGGAAAACAGATTTAATTGAACTTGCCGTTCGATTTTTTTTTTATTAAGAACAATTTAAAACGCCGAATGAGAGGAAAATATACTTTATCTGTGAAATCCATAATTGCAGTCATTTAGGAGGACTCTTTTTTTTCTTTGGCTTCTTGCTTTGCCAGAGACGTAGTTACGTTTTAATGGACTTCTTTGATCGACTTACCTAGAAGAGAAAAAAAAAATAATTAGCAAGCAAGTTCGAGTGGTATATATAACTTTTATTTTATTCTTAGAAATAAATGTGTGTTTAGGTTGAGAGATGTTGTTGAAGAGTGGATAGAATTAGTCATGGGATTGCGAACGGCTTTTAAAAAAATACAAAGGCATGTTGCCAATAAAGCAAAATTTTAACAACTCTTCGACTTATACGCCGGCCTCACATGCAGTAGGTCAGGCCGCCGCTATGCGGTGTGTTTCAAAAGCTTGTTATGTATGAAATAGTTCAACAGATAACAGTTCGCGGGTAAAAGCGTTTTAAGCTTTGGACACCTCTTCGACTCACATGCAGGTGCTCAGGCCAAATTGGCCTTATTTGACCTTATTTATTATTCTCAAAGCGCAATGTATGCATTATGCCTTATTTCGTTCAGGACAGGATCTGGCCAGACTATCCAAAACCAATTAACCCCACTGATGACCACACCCAGACTCTCTACAAACCTTACCATGATTACACCACCAACCACCACGTGGAGTCGACCAACCAGCCGACATCGTCACGATGAACCTGATCGGCCCCTATAACAATTTTACATGGGCCCCTGATTGCCGCCATTGTGCGCCCAGCCGTCACCAGAAATACTACCAAACACCACCAATAAGCAGAATGGAAAAATGTGAACTAAGACACCATAACGTTTCGAGTATAGTTGAATTGTATCATGGTAAAGCCTAGCAGTGGTGGAATTATGACTCCGGTCTGTTCTACTGCCCAGGCTGCGTCAGGAATTGGTAGAGCGACTGCGGCCGAACCATCGTCTAGATCATACCGGCTGTCTGATTCGCCTCCTGGTATTAAACGTTTCATCCAGGGGGAGTGCAAATTACTGACCTTAAGCCAGATTCGCCGCAACAGATATAAGGCGACCCGGTGAAGAAGCCACGTCCCACCAAAGTTGACGTGTTACCGTCCCTATACTGACGTGCTCCCCTTCCTTCCCCAGGTCTCTACCAATCCTCTACCAGTCCTCTACCAATGTAAAATATAGAATCAAGTATCATAAGGAAAGTTAAATAAAAGGATTCATTTGTGAATCCGCTGTTGGTAATCCAACTGAAGTTTTCCGCATTTTTCATCGGAGCAACCTTGTAACGTTGCCTGGTCCTGGCAGCAACGTACGGTGAGAACCCCTAACTTCTTTGGTAGGTCGATTACCCTCGCTTCGGCTAAAAAGCCAGTCAGCTCAAACCTCTGATGCACGTATGCTTTCTTGAGGTGGATAATCGACGAGAGGGGGTTCTTCAGCTGAAAAGCTAGTCAGAACAATTGATGTATGTAGGGCTCAGTCTCTCGTCCGGAGAATGAGTCCTTTTTATTGCCAAATTACCTTACTTTTATACCCTAACTTAATTGCTAAGTAAGCTTAATATATTATTTACCTCTTTATATATATCGAACCCATAATAAAATTATTAATTTTATTGCTGCATAAGCTAGAATATGAATTGAATTGAATTGAATTTTTATTTTGCTCAAATTGTTTTATAATTTACAATATTTTTCCTGCAAAGCCTAAGTGGCTTGTCTGCGGAAGATTGAATATTTTGTTTATCTTTGAGTTCTATTTGCATGAATTCATTAATTTAGTTTACTTCATTAAATTAAAGAAAGAATATTAAAATAACAATAAAACATAGGGACGGGCTACAGTCCGCTTGGGCGAACTGTTGGATACCCTATTCTTATTCCTATCCCTCATAAGTGGGCGTGACAAAAGTCTAAGTATGGTTGAATTGTTAAGAACGCTTTACATATTTTGTTATATAACATTTAAAGGATTTTATCAAAAAAAAACGCTCCCTAGCTCAAACTTGGGTGCTTCAATAAAATTGTTTTATTTAATTGTGGGCGGATTTTGAAAATATTTACACATGAGCATAAAGGGCCCCTAGAGAGTATATATTATAAATTTCAGCTCCCTAGCTCAAACTTTGGATTTTCAAAAAAATTGTTTTATTTATTTGTGGGCGTGTCAGTGGGCGGATTTTGAAAAAATTTTATCCCGAGCTTTCTAGCTCAAAATTCGATTTTTTCCAAAATTTTTTGAGTTTGTGGGCGTGTCTGTGGGCGGATTTCAAAAAATTCGTAAACTTGATTATTTCGGGACCCTAAAGAGTATATGGTTAAAATTTCAGCTCTCTAGGTCCAGTTTAAAGGCCTAATTTTTGCCGACAGACGGACGGACGGACGGACGGACATGGCTAGATCGACATTACTATCGATGCTGATCATAAATATAGTAACTTTTAGGGGTCTACGGGCAATATTAAGGTATGTTACAAACTATGCGTCAAAATTAATATACCCCTAGAATAGGGTATAAAAAGAATAAAATATTGAAAAATTTATATAAATTGTTAAACATTGACATTAAGATACATTTTTTTGATTTTTTTCAAAAATACTGATTTAGGTAGATCCAGAAAATGTGTTGGCAATTCATTGAATGTAGCTGGCACAGTTACTGCGTAGCGTCTACGTCCATACTCGATCCAGAACATCGGGACCATATATTTGTTTTTTTGTCGACTTCTTGTGTTTACTGTTTGTTGGGTTGGTGTTTTATACGTGCTGTCATCTTTGAATGTTGAGAGTATCTCCAATTTATACAGTTGGTTGACGGAAAGATACGATTTAATGCTGCCACCTTGTTGTCGCTGCGATCTCATCATCATCTTCTGAATGCTCCTGTGCAGCATATTGAGTTTTTGGAGCTGCGGCGCATTTCCCCAATCCATAATGCCATATCTCAAATGCGACTCCACCAAGCCGAAGTAGCAGTGCCGAAGAACTTCGGGTGGGCATCTACTGCTTAGATGAAATAGAGCGTATGCGGATTGACTAAGGTTTTTCGTCAGCGCGGTTATGAGATAGCTCTATTTAAAGTTATAGTCAACCATGACTCCCAAGTATCTGTACGTTGATACGTTTTCAAGTACGGTCGAGCATTCGTCATCGTCTTGAAGTAGTACGTGGTCACGGACCTTATGCAGGCATTCCGAATTATGTATTTTGATTTCTATTTTCTGCTTGAGAATATGCGGTGCACGGATCTGCATGACTTTGGTTTTTTTGGCGTTAATGATGAGTCCATTGTCATGACACCATGACGAGACAGCATTGAATTCTTTTTGCATAATTCTTTCCGCAACTTCAAAGTGTTTATGATTAACCACAATTGCCGTATCATCTGCATAAGCATACACAGCGCTTTGTCGGAGAGCTAGTAACAAGTCGTTCATATAAATGATGAAAAGTAGAGGACCCAGCTTTGACCCTTGCGGCACGCCATTGCTTGACAACTTTTCTACGCTCACACTATTTTTGATTTTAACTCGGAATCTTCTATCTTTTAAATAACTTTTGAACCATGAAAGTAACGATCCTCTTACGCCTACTTTTTCCAGCTGATTTAAAATGTTTTCATGGCATAATGTATCGAAAGCTTTTTTAAAATCAATGAAAAGTACAATTGTATGATGTTTTTTTCTTGATTTGAGTTTATTTTATTTGAGAAGTCTCCGAGTAGTCGATTCATACTTTTATTTGGCCTAAAACCAAATTGGTTGCTTGCCAGAATATCATATTTCTCAAGGTATTGGTGTAATCTTTTGGCAACAATATCTTCTAATACCTTGTCCGTTACCGAAAGTATAGATATCGGCCGATAGTTTCCGATATCGATTTTTATTCCATGTTTATATATAGGACGGACAATTGATGCTTTAAGACCTTCAGGGACGGTTGATTGCTCAAAGCTCATATTAGCAAGTTTTGCTGCTACTGGAGCCAAAACGTTCGCATTATTTGTAAGGTCTTTCGGCCGTATGGCATCTTCACCAGCTGATTTATTTTCTTTCAGTGAGAGGATAGTCTTAAAGATTTCGTCCGTACTGACTTCACCGAAAAACATTGAACGCTGGACATTGCTTGACGAACCGGAATAGGACTTATAATTACATACATGTACTGTGTTTGTGATATCAGTAACTAATTTTTCAGCAAACTGATTGGCTAAACCATCAAAATTGTCGGTTTTAAAGTTTTTCGCTAGGACATCGTCCAAATTTACCACCTTTTTGCAAAGTATTCTGTTTACAATTTTCCAGGTTTCCCTAGGATTGTTCTTTACTTTTGAAAATTGTTCCATGAAATAACTTGATTTTGCATTGTTTATTTGTTTATTTAGATTATTTCGATACCGTTTATATTCGTTTTTGTATTCTTCGTTCCTGCGGTTGTTCTTATATCGCCGGTACAGTTGATCTTTCTCTAAACATGCATTTCGCAACTCGTTGGTAATCCAATTGTGCTCCTTTGACCTTCTTTTTCTCATTCTTGTTGTACATAGTTGAGGATTTGACAAATTGATTGAAGCGAGATTTGAAATTTTCATAGAATTCATTTACCTCAGTAAACTCATTTAAGAGTTCCCAATTGAATAGGTTGACTTTTCTTGATAGATCGTAACTGCGGATACATTCATCTTTTTGGTTTCCCTTAACTTCACTCTTTTCATTTGTAATAATAGCGCAGTATATTGCGTAATGATCCGAAAAATTGAACTCCATTACTGCTGATTTTATTTCAGTGTATTTTGTTCGAACCAGACAGTGATCTAAAGGGTTTTTGAATAGGGACGCTACAAAAGTAGAGCAACAGGGACAGCAAACGACGCCGAATTTCTTGCCGCTCTTTTGACATTTGTCTTCAGTAAGGTTTGCCATTTCATGGTGGAAAGATATACGAGCCAAAAACAAGTCCAAATTATTAAAATTTATTATTTATTATTAATTTATTGGAGACCACGAAATGGTCCAGTCGCTTGGCCGCCTCGGTCGTGCGATTTGATGCCGTTAGACTATTTCCTGTGGGGCTACGTCAAGTCTATGGCCTATGCCAACAAGCCAGCGACGATTGATGAACTTCGTACGAATATCGATCGTGAAATTGCAGCAGTATCGGCCGATTTATGCTTGAAAACCGTCGAAAATTGGGTTCAGCGTCTGGACTTCTGCAAGCATGCCCGTGGTGGCCATGCAAAAGAAATCGAGTTCTATACATAATGGCATCGAACGTACTTTCACAGGAATAAAGCATTTCATTGATATCCAAAACCGTTTTTGTTTTATTTAAAAAAAAACTTTTGTAGCGCTCTTATTGAAAAACCCTTTATAAGTGTTTCTGTATCTCTCGATGCATCAACACGCGTAGCTGACTTGATCGTGTTAACAAGTCCTCTCGATGCTATCATTGATAAGTAGTTATTTACTGTTGGGTTATACACATCCACAGTATTTATATTAATATCACCAATAATTATTAGTGCTGGTTTTTTGTTAATTTTATCTATATTTTGGCTTAATTCATTAACAAAATCGTTTGTATTACTTCTTGGCGGTCGGTATACTGCGAAAATGGTGGCATCAAATGCTCTTCTGTTGGTATTTAATGTAATACATTCGTAGGATTCGTAAATGTCAATCGTTCTTGTATCGTCGATATCATTTTTTAAATAAACCATTATACCACCTCCTCTTTTTTTATTCTGTTGAAAGGTTCAGGATGAAAACCATCAATAGTATAATACTTATTCTCCTCCTCCTTAATATTTATTTCGGACAGTACAATAACATCGATGTTATGTAAAAATTGATTAACACTTAACATAAAATTATTCCAGTTTGTCCGTAAAGAACGAATGTTTAAAAACAGAAACGATACTCCATTCAGTTTTTCTATATATTTTTCAATTTTCTCTTGGGTTTTTAAATTTTCAAAGTTTATTTGTATTATTTCATTTTCTTCTTCAGCTATATTTTCCATCATGTGTGTACGTTATTTTTTGTTCGCAAGTGTGTACATGCAGACATTAGCCGTGTTTCTTTGCACGCGGATATAGGGATAATTTGAAATTTGCATGTAAAATACAACAACAACTTATCCTATATACGCTAACTTTAGCGGGGATAGCTATCGCCGCTAAGTCCTTTAGCGGGGATAAACTGTGCTTCCAAAACCCATTTTCTTCGTTTCTGATGAATCGTTGCGATGAATTTTTCAGGAAATGTCAAAGTTTGACAACCCACCGACCACTCACACATCCCGCCGAAAATTTTATTCGTGATTTTATTATTATTATTTTTCAACCCTCATTTTAAGGGTAATTGAATTTAGCAAATCTGTGAATGTGAAATTGTTTTTCATAATTTTAGAATATGCTTGGCATCAATTTCAATTGGCGAAAGTAAATATTTTTCAATTCCAGGATTTTCAATACAAATTTCTTAACTACAACTTACAGCTGTGTCGCGGTGGATGTCATAGGTGCATGTGTGCTGCCAAGTTTTTTTTGATGAATTCTTAAGCGGCGATAGTCGTTTTCTGATGCCATCCCTATATCCGCGTGCAAAGAAACAAGGCTATTGAGATTAAGATATTTTGACTATGTCGAGAGCAGAGTCGATTTCCACTACTGCATCTCGTTCTCGTTCTTTCCCGCGAGAATTTTATTGTTTCTCATCCAAACATATTTCCAATTGACAGCTTTCGCCTTTGATTTGGTTAACCAGAGCAACTTCTTGAAATTAGCAGTTAACTGGTTGGTTATTTCTTTGTTTACATTTTTGGCAATTTCTTCAGACATGAGTGTTCCTTTTATTTTTGTTTTTTCCATTACTGCGATTTTCGTTTGTTTGCGTGTAAAGCAGACGGAGAGATTTTTAAGCTCCCGGTTTTTTTCTATCGGTGTAGGTGGAGATTTCATCAATGTCGCATTCGTTTATTTGAAGGCCAAGTGTTTCACCGATTGCATTGACGATATCAAATGCATTGTCACTTGCTTTCATCGGGATGGATTTAATCTCTATGTTGTTATCCAATTGTTTTGGTTCAAGCGAGTTGATTTTTGTTTGCAATTTATTTATGATCGAGTCTTTTAGTTCATTTTGTTTTTTGTATTCAGTGATTTCGTTTGTTAGGGTTTGTATTAGCTGTGTATTTTTAGCGAGAGCGTTGTTTAGCTCATCATATTTGGTGCTTGTAAATTCGACCGTCTTCGCGTATTCCTTCAGCATTTCTTTTATTTCTTTTATTTCCCTATGGGTTTGTAGTGAAAGATCATTCTCAGCAGATTCGATCGAATCGGGCGGATTTTTGGGAGATTCCACCGATCTGCATCGCTGCATTGGCTTGCTGGGTCTCTGCTAGTGGGGCAGGGAGCGCCTTTTCCTTTCCCCTGCATATATTGCACTCCCATGATTTTTTTGCTGCTGCGGATCATTTTCTCAATGTATTGTATGAGACGGTAGTGCATTCGTGGTGGTAACACCCCTTGCACTTCATGCAAGTAATGAATTCACCGTCTCTGGGCAATGGCTCGTGGCACCGAGAGCAATTTGCCATTGTAACAAAGGTCGTATTCTTACCAAAAAACAAATATAAAAAACAGCTTGGAAAATGTATTTAACTAACTATCGCTTTTAAAACGTTGTAAAGAATAAATATAAGTTTGATTTAAATCAAAATAATGTATTTTTAATGCAGCCTAATGTCCTTTATTTTTGATTTATTTTGGAATGCTTTTAAAAACACGTCTAATCACTTCAGAACTCACAAATTGAACCCATCATCGAAATATTTGGGATTCATTTTATTAGTAATTGCTGACTATTACCTCCATTCTAAGCCTCATGCCCGCTTCACATAACCAATACGGAATTGCTCACTCAGCACATGATGCACTATCCAGCGCTTAGTAGTATATCATGTGCGCAGTGTGCACCCGTCAGAATGGCTTGCATGAAGCTGTAACCTGAGCGATATTTTCCTCGGTCTGCTTTGCGCCGACCGTCCATAACAGATATCGGTGAGCAAGCGAGGTATTTTAAATTATTTATTTGTTCTACTCTCTGCTACCCGATATCTTACTATGGTGGGTCTGGAATTCAAGGGGAAGGCAATAGCCGCGTGCCTTTTAGGTTCAATACTCTAGCATATGAGAACTGGATAGGCAATTAGTTAAGTGGCCACTGGTGTGGTCCCTTCACAACCCTGGCCTCCGAGGAGCTTACCCCGGTGTTTTCATGGACCATGGTGTTTTCATGGAGAGCGACAACATAAGACTTGTCTTCTTGTTCGGCAAACATAGATCAGTCTTCCAAATGTAGACTTATGCTATCCTAATGGCAATGGACTTATGCCGCGTCTTTAGGGACAGTCAAGCTGCGCTTAAGGTCTTGCTCAACTCTCTGAAGGGTGAATTCAATTAGTCTTGTCTATGTTCCGGGTCATAACGGGATCACAGGAAATGAGATCTCCAATGGACTTGCTAGACAGGCCTCAGAGGAAGACTTCTCAGGACCTGAACCGAAGACTTCTCACAACCTGAACCGGCGGTTTGTTTGCCTGCGTCCTCGGTCAGGGCTTTCATTGACGGTTGGGTTTTATATGAACATTTTTTTTTTTTTTTTTTTTGTTGAAAAAAGGAAATCCAAATCCCAGAGCACTCAGACTCGTTAACGGTCCATTGTACTACCAGGCAGAAATCCTCCTTTTGGTGTAGAGGCATGTGAATGGGTGGCGTATGTTGTTGTTCCCCATGGGGATTGAACCTGCACCGCACGGGTCACAAGCCAACACACTAACCTCTGCACTGTCGCCACCCTATATGAACATACTCTCCAGACTGCAGACAGACAAAACGAATTCTTCCCGATGTCTGTAAAAAATCTGCTGCATTCTTGTTGTCTCTCAACAGAAAAGACTGCAGACAAATTACTGGCGTTCCCACGCGCCATTGCACTTTTGCCAAGCATCTTAAGGTGCTAGGCATAAGCAATACCACCAACTGCGAAGCATGTAGAGAAAGCGATGACACTGCGGAACATTTCCTTTGCGATTGTCCTGCTTTTGTTTGTTTTAGGGGCAGGTGCAAAGGCCCAATAAAGACTAGGGCATAGCCTCTGTCTGGTTTGGTCCATCAGAATAAGGAAAAGTCAAAATTACTCGCTCTGGAAAGCCATTAAAGGCTTTACAAAACCAAAAACGCAAGCGCCACCCATAAGAAAAATCAATGGAGAATGGGCGAAGAGTGACAAGGAAAAAGCTGAAATATTTGCCGAACATCTGGAAGAAACATTTAAACCACTTGATGGTCAAGCTTTGTTCGAAATTCCTGCACTAACCGTGGCACCCGACCATCATAGAATAAAAAGTGTATCGCTACCAGAACTACGCTTTGAAATAGGGAAAAGCAAAGCTCCTGGATATGACTTAATCACAGGACAGGTTCTTAAAGAGTTACCTAGGAAAGCTTTAATCAAGTGCGCCTATCTTATAAATGCATCGTTCAGGTTATTGTACGTTCCACGACAATGGAAGGTAGCTGAAGTTATAATGGTTCCAAAGCCCGGTAAACCACTAAATGACAACAAATCATATAGGCCAATATCGCTCTTACCGATAATGTCGAAGGTTTTCGAAAAACTTTTGTTAAAGCACCTACATCCGATTCGCCATTCCAATTCGGATTCAGGACTAAGCAGTCTACAATCGACCAGGTTGACAGAATAACCAATGTAATTGAAAAAGCCCTAGAGGAGAAAAAAACATGTTCTAGTGTTTTGCTCGACGCCTCTCAGGCCTTTGATAAAGTATGGCATACGGGCTTGAAACATAAGCTAAGACAAGCTTTTCCGAAACAGTTATCTGATATCCTTAGTTGTTACTTATCAGACAGACTCTTTCGTGTAAAACACGGAAATGATTACTCTGAATTCAAAGAAATCGCCGCAGAAGTTCCCAAGGAAGCGTTCTTGGACCGATTCTATTTCTAATATACACTAGTGATATTCCGCAAGAAGAAGGCACAATAGTAGCCACGTTTGCAGACTATACAGCTATATTAGCGGTCAATAATACCGTTGAATCAGCAACTAATAAACTCCAACGTGCTATTGACAAAATTTGTGATTGGACAAAGACTTTGCGTATTGTTCTCAAGAGGCCAAATTAACGCACGTTCATTTTATTTATAGAAATGTAGACAACTTATTTCTAACGGATTCCGTACGCAAACGAGGCAAAATATTTGGGAATGGCACTCAATGCGAAATTAAAATGGAAACCGCACATCAAGAAGAAACGCGAAGAGCTCGCCATTTGATGTAAACAAATGCACTGGCTGCTTGGATTTTCCAAACTCAGCATGCAGAACAAGCTGCTTTTATACAAGCAAGTACTAAAACCGGTTTGCACATAGGGTATACAACTTTGGGGTTGTACCAAATCCAGTAATATCAACATTTTACAAACTTTTCAAAACAAAGCGCTAAGAAAAATAGTAAATGCACCATGGTTTATCAGAAACACTGATATCCACAGAGACCTAAGTATGGCTACCGTCGAAGATGAAATAAAACATTTTGCCAGCAAACAACAGACACGCCTTCACGGTCATTGCAATAACACCATGCTACAAATTCGAGACGATACTAACCTAGTGCGTCGATTACAAAGGATAAAACCATTTAAATTAGCGCAATAAGATTTAACCTGTAGTGATCGCTCAGGCAGTTCACACACACACAGACAAACACATAGGTTCCGGAAGGTAATGCAGTGTTCTGCACTCTCAAAAGTGCAGTCGGGCTAACGATTCAGTAAGCTGGTGATGATAACCTGCGACCGAAGTGCGTGGCAACAAAATTATTCTTATGTAAATTTGTAGTTTGTTAGATGAATTATTATTTATTATATATTGAAATAAAGTGAAGTACCTGTGCGTCCCGCATTCTTATTGAACTTCATCAAACAGCGTGCTTATAGCGGTATTAGCAGGTGCCTCCAGTGGGAAGCTGCCTGCCAAACGCGTATTTAACAGTTTGAATAAAACTACTAGATAGGATTAACCTAGTTGTAGTATGAAGGTTTCGAAGGAAAGGTGGTTTTTGTTTTCTTATCTTAAGTGAGAAAGAGTCGCATGTACGATTTTCCACCTACCCCCATTATTCGTCCGAGCCTAGTTCTGGATCCAAGTCTCGTGCTTTTAACCAGAATAGGTAACTCTCAGGCTGCTGAGAGAAACGTTAAAATTACTATGGCTTGGGAGTAATATTAAAAACTCTATATAAAAAAAAAAGAATAAGGAACCCCTTACTTTGCTTATAAGGCGTACATCCCTGCAAAGCAAAGCACACGTATAGGTATGTTTTCAAGGACCTGATTTAAACCATAAGTACCAGAGTTATAAGCTTAGAGTACGAGTGAATTTAAAAGTCTACGAAAACATCAACATTCCATAGCTTTAAAAATGAATTTTGTTAGAGTTTTGTTGAAAAAACGCTATCCTGATGCACACCTCACATATGAAATAGTGTCCTATTGCGAAAACTCCCAGCTCTGATGGAGTAACACCTGGAAAGCTGCGAAAGGGTTTCACAATTCCGACTTATTGGCTTTTTCGAGCAGCAACTGAAAAATACAAAATGAAATGAATTTCGCCCCTAGACCGCAAAAGCTATAAGTCGACTCCAGACTGTAAACATCACTCCAAAGAATCTCAGGGTCATCAGTTTCATCTCATATATTTTAACGACGCCGGAGAAACTCATTAAACATTTCATTCGCAGAAACTTTAAAGCAAATTCGATCGATAAGGCATTTTTAATGGGAAACAATGGTATCGTTGTTAAGCCTTTCAAGGGTTCATTGAATTCTAATCTTTGACGAAACCTTTCCAAAAACAGATCACTCTTTGAAAATAAAAACCATGATATTTTCAGTTTAAAACTTTATCATCATGCCCATTACCAGTTAACCACCCGTCGACAAATAAATTGCATCGCTTCAGCCACCGATGCATTTCACGCATCACTACCGCGCTACCACTTTTCAACTTTTCAAGGCAAAATACAAAGCTCCGCAAAGAAAGGCAAACGAATAATTTAATTTTCATTTAAAATGCCGCGCATTCGGGTCTATCTGTTGGAGTACTCTCAGCAAATCTTTGTCTGATATAGAGCACTGATTATTATCTATGGAAATTATAATTAAAAGAAAAGCGGCACATGCATTCACTATACTCCAGGCTACAAGGTGTGCGCCTTGTCTTGCCCCCATTTAACAGGGGTCTCTCTATGTAATGATCAGAGCTTGTTCCGGAAATCAACTTGCATCAACCTTCAGGTGTAGTTTATGTCTCATTTTTATGTACAAAAACATAACGAATGAACAAAAGTGACGTATTAAGGAACCGGAAAACAACAGACAAAATATGAGTGATATTATGTATACGATGATTGCATAATAAGATACAGTATCTGTTGCAAATGCAGATGCAACGAAATGACTTTCACGTGGTGATAAAGGAGTACTCGGCCTTAGGCCATTCGAAAGTCGGACTATCTTAGGGAATCATAAAAGGTACCCAATTTATTCGTGAAAATCAACTCACGTAACGAATATCAATTTCTAATGTTGCGTCTCTTCCCCGCAGTCTTCGCCCAGCATTAATGCCATGTCAGGCTGTTGTCAGTGACCAGACATAAGTCAAATATGAATTAAAACGCGCTTCAGTACGTTTTAATTGTTTATATTCAAACCATACTGGCACAGCAGCGGAGGGCTTTTACGTCAGTAAGCGCAAAAATCATGTCATTAAATAGCGAAGCAAATAAGCAACAACAATTACACAAAAAGAAAGTTAAACATTTACACAACCAAAAAGTGCTGGCTGCACTTGCCGCGCTATAAGCTAAAAAAAAAACTCTAAAACTCACCCGCACCCGCATAAATTAAATGACAAAAGCTTGTGAACGCAACCAAAATATATCTGCTGTGGTATCGCACACCAAAAATAGAAATTGCAATGTGAGGGGCTTCACGCGATAGCTACATGAACAAATTTCGTAATGGAAATGTTAATTATTTTGCCGCTGGGAGGATGGTGTCATGGAACTGGAAACTGTACGAGGGATTGTCAATCATAGTGACATGAAAAGCTATGCTTTTTCAAATGTCATGTTTCAGTTGGTTGATGCAGCAGCTGGATTTATTTATGAAGAGGATTTTTTCTTATAGGGGACTTGGATGGGGTTTCTAAACGGGGATGGAAATTAGACCAGTTCCCATGTTCATGGTTGATAGATACGTTGTGTATGCTTTCGATGGAGTAATCGGATTTAGACACTAGTTATTGGGGTGCCACAAATATGCTTTCAGTTAATGGAATTTTTTTAATCGACGAATAGCCATGTCACTCCAATTGATGTTCATCGTCATGCCGCTCCCTCCAGATGTGCTGTGCAACAGGCAATGAATGCTGTTTTTTTAATAAGTTGCGCGGTAAAAGCAGTTCGATATTCTTGTGGACGCTATAGCTACCGTGCGCCTTAAATAACCCTTAAACTGTTTCCGTTCTTTGCCTTTCATACGTTAAGGAGGTGGAGCAAGATCAACTTAAGATCAACTTAATTGATTAAGACTTGTCGAGAAGCTTCAAAGAACTTTTCAATTATTATTTTTATTGATTATTAGGGGAAAGGTGGCATGAAAGAGCCAGTTTCAGGAATAAATCGCTAAAAAATAGTACCACTTACTTTGTTAAACTAAAAACTTCTTTAGGATTTAGTTCATTTATTATTTAATAAGTAAGTAAAAAAAAGGAGTTAATAACACAAGTAAAATCCAAAAATTTGCCATTTTAAAAAAAGATAAAAAGCAGCTCTTTCAAAACCATGAGGCAGTGAAAGAGCCAGCCCTCGTTATGAAAGAGCCGAGTAAAGTTTTTGGGTTAAATAGAACATTAGAAACATTTATTGCAATAATAATTTCGAATTCCCTTGGTTCCGCATGATGCATGAGCCCATCCATCACATATCTTTCATTTTTACCAATTCTGCTTGCTTTTGGTGTAGCTACCATTGCATACTACACAGTTGTTACCATTTTGTATTGGGTTATCTCTTAGTTCCGATAATAGCACTTAACTATCTGAATCTGATGAAGAGTATATTTTGTTGTTGGTTCTATCTTTTACAGGTATTTCTGTGATCACGCCCAAGACCTTTTACGACTGTTGGGCTTTGTTTTCTTTCTGGGGCCTGCCTTCGCGGAGGGCCCTCAACCAATCTATACTGGCTTCTTTGTTTACATTCCATTATTCTGGACAAACGAAATTAGCTTGTGCATATTCAAAAGCTAATTTTCGAGTCTATTGTCGTGTTAGTCCATGACACATTTCAGATGCTGTTTTTAAGTAGTCTGCCAACAGCTTTTCTTGGCATGTAGTGAAAACACGCTTATTACCTATATTGGGAGTATGAGAATGGGATTGCTCACCAGACATCTTAAATTTTTCAACTACGAGGGCGGGTCAATAAGTCTGTGACTTTTTGAATTTCTGACCTCTTTACTGAAACGGCAACACTGCTCCTGTCAACAGGCATCTGTCAGTTGACTCTTGTCAAAATTTAAACTTGCTGCGTCAGTTAGTTTGTGTTTGACAGCTATTTTTATCAGACTACTCACTACTTTGAGGAGAAAATGGAAAAAAGTGAATTTCGTGTGCTTATTAAGCATTACCGAGACCAAGGCTAAGCTTGAAAAATACTATGGGGACTCTGCACCATCGATTTCAATGGTAAAAAAGTGGTTTAGTGAATTTCGTTGTGGCCGTACAAGCACTGAAGATGCCGAACGTCCTGGACGCCCAGTTGAGGTCTCTACACCCGAAACAATCGAAAAAATTCACGATATGGTGTTGGCCGACCGAAGATTGAAAGTGCGAGAGATTGTGGAAGCCGTAGGGAT
This sequence comes from Portevinia maculata, assembly GCA_949715645.1. NCBI lineage: Eukaryota > Metazoa > Arthropoda > Insecta > Diptera > Syrphidae > Portevinia > Portevinia maculata. The sequence continues at coordinate 209,922,161 of OX454527.1, read as the reverse complement.
CTCGCATGGCTCAGTGGTTTCAGTTTTGAATGATCACTTGGGCATGAGAAAGCTTTCCGCAAGATGGGTGCCGCGTTTGCTCACAGTCGACCACAAACGCAATCGTGTAACAACTTCACAGGAAGGTTTGGCGTTGTTTAATCGCAATATGGAGGAGTTTTTGCGCCGTTTTGTAACCGTGGACGAAACATGGATCCATCACAACACACCAGAGACCAAACAACAGTCAAAACAGTGGGTTTCTAAGGGTGAATCGGCGCCAAAGAAGGCCAAGGTGGGTTTGTCAGCCAATAAAGTTATGGCGACTGTTTTTTGGGATGCACGCGGGATAATCCACATTGACTACCTTCAAAAGGGAAGAACAATCAATGGGGAATATTATGCCAACTTATTGGACCGATTCAATGACGATTTTAAAAACAACCGACCTCATTTGGCCAAGAAAAAAGTTCTTTTCCACCAAGACAATGCAAGGGTGCACACATGTGCAGTTGCCATGGCAAAAAACCATGAATTGGGCTATGAATTGCTCCCTCATCCACCCTATTCTCCAGATTTGGCTCCGAGCGACTACTTCTTGTTCCCAAACCTGAAGAAATGGCTTGGTGGAAAAAGATTTGACTCCAATGAAGAAGTCATCTCGCAAATAAAGGCCTATTTTGAGGACCTCGACAAATCATTTTTTTTGGAAGGGATAAAAAAATTGGAGAAGCGTTGGACAAAGTTTATAGAGCTCAAAGGAGACTACGTTGAAAAATAAAAAAAAAAAATTATCAAAAAATCTGTGTTTTATTCCAAAAGTCACAGAGTTATTGACCCGCCCTCGTATTTTCGCCAAATATGCTCTTGAGATATTTAAGGAAAACACTGTTTTGTTTATGATCTGTCCTTTTTCCACATCTTCTTGCACAGTTTCTTCTACAAGTTTCCTTGCCGGCCTTTCACGTCTTTTGTTATTCACATCTTTATTTGAATCCATCCTGCAAATGCAAATTAAACTATAATTCTAAAAACTAGCTAATAAGACCAAGCCCACAAAAAGACGTTTTCAAAGAGCCAGTTCAAAAAGTGATGAAAGAGCCGGTTTTTACATCACACCTCAGGCCGGCTCTTTCAAAACACGTCCTGTTTCAATAAAAACTTCAAATTATTTTATTCCACGAAATGATTTAAAGCAAATTGTTTTCGTGGACACGAGGTTAAATATATGGGAAAGCAATAGAAACTTACGACTTGCATACACAGTTTACACAGAAAAATACAAAAAAAATGTTGAGCTTCCAGAAAAAAAAAATTTCTTGCACAAAAACAATTAAAGATGCTCTGCTTCTTCGCGCATTTGACAATAACTGACAAACTTCGGTAAATGACAGCTACTAAGCGTAGCTATGAAACAAAAATTATTTTAAAAAATTGACTGCTTTGATTTAGGAAATACAAGAGATGGCTCTTTCAAAACCTGGCTCTTTCATGCCACTTCTCCCCTACATATCAACTTACACTATGTACTAGACAAAAATGATTAAATATAACTTAAAATTAACAGGATACGAAATTGATATTGTTGGTCCTTATACGAACGCTCTAAATTTAAATATATCTTATAATTATTGCCTTTCGGCCTAAAGAATATTTTACGTCTAATCTTAAATTACGCTCTAATGCCCACAACCGCCTGTAGGCGGGGTTTACCTTATGAGTCATCACACTTCGCGATAGAATTTTTTTCAAATTTTTGTTAGCCAAAATTTGCCCTATGTATTGGCATTTGTTCCACCGTTGCACTGCATTCCATTTGCAAATAAATCAACATACACATAAGTCAAAAGTTTGCAGTAATTTTAGTCGGAACTAGTAAAAAAAATATCGGTAAGTAGATAAAATTGCTGTCTATCGAATGGCGAATGAAGTTTTGCATTTTGAGCGAATTTTTTTTATCAAATATTTGAGTCCGCTTGCACCGGTCTAGAGGCGGCCAAAGGCATTTGAGCAAAAAAAAAAAAGAGACATTTAACCTGTCGTAGATGACAGATGATGAAATTGCTGATTTCATGCACTCAATTTCGATCGCGGAGGACACGGACGGACACAAAGGAATTGCAAGAAGAGGAAGGCGGACCAAACACTTCGAGCAATGGCCAATTCATGGGTGCAATAAAAGAAATCAAGAACGATGCACGTGAATTCAAAGCGATGGGGTGAAAGAGCTGCTAGATGAAGTGAAGGCACTAAAAACACCATTTGATTGCTTCCACTACTTTGTAATCGATGAATATCTGAAGTATCTGGTTCATCAAATGAATGTATACGCTCGACAACAAAACGTAGATATTCGATTTGTCACCGATGTACGAGAGGTTCGCCAGTTTATCGCAATTATGTTCATGTCCGTGTACCGCTACCCAAACGTTCGTTCTTACTGGGGAAGACATTCACTCGAAGTGATCCGAACATCAATGCCTCGCACCAGATTCGAAAAGATGAGCGAATTTTTGCATTTTAATGACAACTCCACTGCGATTCCAAATGACCAACAGGGACCCGATGAATTGCATAGAGTGCGACCACTGATAACTCATTTCAACGAACGCTTTGGGTCTGTTCCGATGCTTCATCGTCTTCGTGTAGATGAACAGTAGCTCTACGAAAATGGGTGACAACCCAACTCGTCAATACATGCCAGCCAAACCACATAAATGGGGAACCAAGCATTTGCCGCATTTGACAACGAACTTCATTTGCGATAAGCACATATAGCAAAGGTTTGTGCATCCCCCGCATGGTCAACTTGTAGAAAAGTCCCTCTAATCATACGGTGTCAAAAGCCTTCCCAAAATCAACCAGACAAGCACCCGTGCATTGGTTCTTGCATTTATTCCACTGAATGTCGGAAACTAATTTCAATGCGGCATGAATAGTGTCATGACCTGCCCTGAAACCAAAGTTGTTGTCTGGGATTATGTTATTGTTCTTGACCCACTTCAACAGGGCTCTATTGACAGCTTTTTCAAAGACTAATATTCGGAAGCAGACTAATCGACCGGAGATTGTCAGGGTTCGTCCTATTCTTATACTTTTTCGGGATTGGGTTTACCACGGCTACCTTCCAATGGGCCGGATAATGTGCATTATTCAGCGCATTGTTAAACAGCGTGGTGAAAATATCTACAGCCTCCAGAGGCAGATGTCTCAATACGACGTTTGGGACACCATCAGTCCGACACACTAACCACTGAGCCTGAATAATAAGTACAAATAAGTGAAGGAACCCAATATATCGCCTTCAGAATACCAATATGGCCGAGTTTTTCCAGCTTCCACTCGCTGATTCTACACAGTGCTTTCCAGATCTAATTAAACGTCACATCCATCATCAAGAGTACCGATTCTTTGCCCCACAGTGTTAACTTCCGTCCCATTCACATGATCAGGGATCAATGTGTGCTCACAAGTGAAAAAAAGGAAGATCGTACTCACACACCTCGCTGCAATGTTCACCGTATAAGGTCACCTCAAGGCAAACTGATTGACAACCTGTTAGCTGAAGATTTTCAACACTTCTCTTATGCCAACGCTTAAACACGCTGTTTCGTAATTACTCAACTACAACGTCCTCCGCGCACATCATCCGCGCATCGGTCCATTGCCCGCAGAGGCACTCAATTAGACCCTGTACAATCTTGCGGTAGGTGCGAGTCTATCCGCAGGAATTTCCTATTGATTACGAAAAACCAATAACCGCCTTTCAAAATATTACTTCATCTTCAATGGATCCAAGTAAGTTCCAAGCATCCAACGGATACTCAGAGTATGCCTTCCCATCTCAAATTTAGTATTGCCATGCATAATTCATACGCTCAAACCTCGCAACAACAACAAACAAAAAGAGGTATGTAAAACCTTTTCAAATCGGACAAGAACCGTAGACCGGACTGCTGCAGACCCAATAGAGGCCATTGAACGATCACGTATCTGTGTCTGTTTACTCTGCATATCTGCGATGCAAGTATGTGTTTTTGTTTTCTTAGTCAAAATGAAAAAGCCAACAAAAATAACATGGAAGAACCGGTTCCGTTTGCAAATCGTGATATACCTTCATTGAACCTAATGCGGCTCCGGCATAGGCCGCAATCGCAATGGATTCTTGTTGCTGCGGTGCTGCCGGCTTCAAGCTGCTGATAGGAATACGAGTGCAACTACTACTAGTGGTAGAAGTATAAGTACTATCGCAGAAGGCGTCATCGCTGTGGCGGTGCTGCATTTAAGCACATAACCATGTTCTGCGCGAGAGATAGGCCTACAGACCTAGAGCCCCACTAAAGTGGAATTTGTTTTCCTTTTTTGTTCATTTCGTTATTTGCGGGTATTTTACAATTCGCGCGAGATATTCTCAAGATGGTGGGGCGGCTGCGCCAAGATAAGAGTACTAAATTGAAGTTAATCTGTAGTGCAAGTCGATGGTGGGATGGGACTCCAACGGGAGATAGAATGGAAAATGAAAACGAATTGCTGACACAATTCCTGAGGCGGAATTTGTATTAGAAACGTAATTGATGTCTCCTCGAAGCGTGTTCTATTTAACATTTTATAAATTGTTTTGCGGGGAGGATAACAAGTGGAAATGGTCAAAGGGGGGTTACAAGTTTGTAATGATTGAAATGGTGCATGCAAACGATAGTTAGAGATAGATTGTTTATTGTAGCGGAATTATTATACATTCTTTCATTAAACCTATATTGCACAATTTACAGAAATTTGGTATAAAGCTACCTTACTACTGAAAAATTTATAACAATGTTTTTTAATAACACAGTCTTAGATAAATAATTTGTAGAAGGAAAAGCTACAGGAAAAACCTTCTATTAATAGATGAGATAGAGAGAAGGGAAGGGAATAACTGAAAAATACCTCAGACAAATCAATGACTTTTTACAAAATTGTTTTTGAAATAAAGGGTGATTTTTAAAGAGCTTGAGAACTTTTTTAAAAAAAAAAACGCATAAAATTTGCAAAATCTCATCGATTCTTTATTTGAAACGTTAGATTGGTCCATGACATTTACTTTTTGAAGATAATTTCATTTAAATGTTGACCGCGGCTGCGTCTTAGGTGGTCCATTCGGAAAGTCCAATTTTGGGTAACTTTTTCGAGCATTTCGGCCGGAATAGCCCGAATTTCTTCGGAAATGTTGTCTTCCAAAGCTGGAATAGTTGCTGGCTTATTTGTGTAGACTTTAGACTTGACGTAGCCCCACAAAAAATAGTCTAAAGGCGTCAAATCGCATGATCTTGGTGGCCAACTTACCGGTCCATTCCTTGAGATGAATTGTTCTCCGAAGTTTTCCCTCAAAATGGCCATAGAATCGCGAGCTGTGTGGCATGTAGCGCCATCTTGTTGAAACCACATGTCAACCAAGTTCAGTTCTTCCATTTTTGGCAACAAAAAGTTTGTTAGCATTGAACGATAGCGATCGCCATTCACCGTAACGTTGCGTCCAACAGCATCTTTGAAAAAATACGGTCCAATGATTCCACCAGCGTACAAACCACACCAAACAGTGCATTTTTTGGGATGCATGGGCAGTTCTTGAACGGCTTCTGGTTGCTCTTCACTCCAAATGCGGCAATTGTGCTTATTTACGTAGCCATTCAACCAGAAATGAGCCTCATCGCTGAACAAAATTTGTCGATAAAAAAGCGGATTTTCTGCCAACTTTTCTAGGGCCCATTCACTGAAAATTCGACGTTGTGGCAGATCGTTCGGCTTCAGTTCTTGCACGAGCTGTATTTTATACGGTTTTACACCAAGATCTTTGCGTAAAATCTTCCATGTGGTCGAATAACACAAACCCAATTGCTGCGAACGGCGACGAATCGACATTTCACGGTCTTCAGCAACACTCTCAGAAACAGACGCAATATTCTCTTCTGTACGCACTGTACGCATTCGTGTGGTTGGTTTAATGTCCAATAAAGTAAACTGAGTGCGAAACTTGGTCACAATCGCATTAATTGTTTGCTCACTTGGTCGATTATGTAGACCATAAATCGGACGTAAAGCGCGAAACACATTTCGAACCGAACACTGATTTTGGTAATAAAATTCTATGATTTGCAAGCGTTGCTCGTTAGTAAGTCTATTCATGATGAAATGTCAAAGCATACTGAGCATCTTTCTCTTTGACACCATGTCTGAAATCCCGCGTGATCTGTCAAATACTAATGTATGAAAATCCTAACCTTAAAAAAATCACCCTTTAAATATCATTTGGGTATCACACAATTTAATATTCAATACAAAATAAATAAGTTAATAAATGAATAAAGTAACAAAACATAATTAAATAAACAATAAATATTAAATAAATAAATAACAAATAAATAAATAGATAGATAAATATATAAACAAATAAATGGATGAATAAATAAATAATTAAATATAAAATAAATAAATAATTAAGTAATTTAATAAATAAATAAATATATAGATAAATACATTAAAGGATAAATAAATAAACAGTAAATAAATGAATAAATATATAAATTTCTTAATTAACAAACAATAAATTTAAATATGAATTAGTATAATCTCTCTTATTAATAAATAAATAATTATTAAATTTCTATAAGTATATTTAAGTATATTCATAAAGTCAGATTTGAGATCAGGTAGTTATCAGATGAACTACACGACATGTCGTAACTGCTGCATAGTTTTGTTATTCTAGATGGAATTCTTTCAATGTTTGTAAATCTATGTAGTTCTTCTGTCGAATAATGCCAAGGCAAATTTAGCATCATTTTCAATATTTTGTTTTGCATTCTTTGTAATTTTAAAATATGACTCTTTGCACATTTTCCCCAGGCAGGTGAACCGTACAGCATGATGCTTTGAAAAATCACTTTATATAAAATTATCTTATTTTCAACACTAAGCTTTGAATTCCTATTGATCAATGGGTAAAGAATTTTTATTGTCAAATTAACTTTATTTATTGTTTGTTGGATGTGTAATCCGAAAGTTAATGTTTTGTCAAGATGCACCCCCAAGTATTTTCCATTCGGCCTGCGACCCGTTAATTATTAACCTTCTGCTGGGCAGATGACAAGCCTTTCTTTTTCTTGTGAAAAAGACTGCTTGAGTCTTTCCAGCATTCACCTTAATCTTCCATTTATTGAAATAATTTTTGATATCGTCCAAAGCAGATTGCAAATTGGTTTCAATAACTAAACCATTAGAATCCGCTGAATAAATGCACGTGTCATCTGCGAAGATAGCGGTCTTACAGTGCCTGAGCTTCGGAAAGTCAGATGTATATATAATATATAAGAATGGACCCAAAACAGATCCTTGGGGAACACCAGCAACGACTTCCTTCGTATCCGCACATGCAGCATCAATAAACACATTAAATGTTCGTTCGGTTAAAAACGAGAAAATTATTTTATTAATGTGATGAGGAAAATTCAAAATTCTCAATTTATGAATAAGACCCTTGTGCCATACCGTGTCGAAAGCCTTCTCAACATCTAGTAAAACTAATCCTGTGCTTTGCCCAAGTGCAAAGTTACTTTTAATATCTTTAGTGATTCTATGTATCTGATGGGTTGTGCTGTGGTGGGTTCTAAATCCAAATTGTTCTACTGGCAAAATGTTAAATAAATTAAGGTGATTTTGAAGATTGTTTTTGATAACTTTTTCAAGGCATTTGCTTATTGAGCTTAGTAAGCTGATTGGCCTATAGTTGCACGGCAAAGAAGAATCCTTTCCTGGCTTCAGGATAGGAATGATTTTTGCCTGTTTCCATTTTTTAGGGAAGTACCCCAAATAAAAGCATCCATTAAATAAATTTAGAAGATATTTTATACCCTTTGTTGGTAGTCTCTTAAGATACATGTTTCGTATTCCATCGAGACCAGGTGACTTGGAATTTTTTAAGTCTGACAAAAACGATAGTTTATTTAAGTTTACGAGGATTTAGGACGCTGAACAACTTTCACGTATGGCGCTACCATTCACAAATAGTAAAGTGGTATCCGCCAACAGAAGTATTCAAGTGTACTATAGGCATAACGCACACAAAATTTATATCGCACATAGAAAATGAGGCACAGACAAAAATGGATCACTCACAATAAAAAAATGGAAAGGCAGACTTAAACCCGACAGCGCACAGTACAAATTGTGTAGAGCTTAATAAAAAATGGAGAACGCACAAGCAAAACCGATTACGCACGGTGTGCAAAAGGGAAGCCAAATGCAAGTTGGATAACACACAGTAAACAAATTGTAATTCACAGCTGGTAATACACATTAAAAAAAGAGAAACGTAACTTCAAAGTTAATACCGTACATGTTACGTTGGGTGTTTTGTTGTATGATGAAACAGAGCGACTCTGCTACTCCGCACTTAGGTCCTTGTGGACCCATTGTGATACCCTTCCGTGGGAGTGTTGACCTCGATGTTCTGGCTTTAGTCCCAAATTCTTAGTTTTCTCTTCATCTTGATGCCCTTATAAACCTTAAAACATTAGATAGTGGGACATTGTAATCTGCTTTTTGCCTGAGGCCACCCAAAAACTTCGGGCGGAGTACTACAGATTTTATTTATTTGTTTATTTCTTTCGGGAATGCTTAATAACAGTAAGATACAATTTCTTATAAACTAGTCATAAGCTTATTTTACAAATAGAACTAAAAGTGTATAATAAAGTATTAAAATAAAAGAAATCCAAGTTACAACTTCAAAAACAATCAAATAAATTTAATTTACAAATTTCCTGAATAATATTTTTTTTTATCTTTTCTTATTCGTGTTGCGTTTTGTATTTCTTTAATACAATTTTACAACCCATCTTATTGTACGGCTGCCCGGTTTGGGGACATTGTGCTATATGTCACATATGTCACAAAAGTTACAAATCGCACAGAACAAATTATTAAAAATGATGCTTAGCTTCCCATGGCATCACTCCACGCTAGATCTACATGCAAGAGCAAATGTTGAAATGATTTCCTTCACCAATCAATTAAATATTGAATACCACGTACCTCACTGATATTAACTAACGCAATATTCAACTTTTTGTTAAGTTATTTGTGGGCTAGGTATCTATTTATTTACTCAAATGTATCTCGTTTGTTGCGGGTGGCAATGGTGCAGTAGTAGTGTATTCGCTTACGGAATGGAAGGTCGTGCGTTCGAATCCCGGCCAAGTCCATTACTTTATACCGAATACATGAAATTGTTATCTCCCTAAGTAACTTAGACACCACCCGTGGAGAAAAACCCTACAACTGCACCCAAACACTTCTTTCCTATCTCTCTATTCTTTCTAATACCAAGTAGCTTACACTGTGTTCCTAGCATTATAAGGGTACTGTATCAACAGAAAAAAATCCCTTTAGCGTAAGCAAATTATAAAAAAAAAAAAAAAAAAAAAAAAAAAAAAAAAAAAAAAAGTTTATTTGTTTATTAACTTCCCAGTGGAAGTTCTTGTAATGGGGCCGATTTTGTGAATCGCGGATTTTGACATATCTTCACGTTTCAAGGTCACCAGAATCCAAATCCAACGTTTTTATAGAGATGTCTGGGTATGTGTATGTACGTATGTGCGTATGTACGTATGTGCGTTCGGAACTATCTTTCGCCACGATTATCTCGAGAACCAAAGATGATATTGACATGAGAGGGTTTATTCGAAGCGTAATTACGTAACTCAGAACTGATTAAGTTTCCAGCGAAATCGGTCCAGACGTTTTTTGTTATTAAATAAATAACTAAAATAATTTGCCTTTATTTGTACTATTTATTGTCATTTGTCATTCAGCAAATCACTATTACATTGTCTTTGTATATAGAGTTCTATAGTAGTCTCATCAACACGAATTTGAAAACGGCAAACTCGACAGAGGCGGGAGAAAAAGTGGTGGCGTTTGAAGGTTTGTGTCTTAAATTTTGCTGTCTCTCTTTATCGAATCATTCTGATATTATGTAGGTATTTATTTATCTGTGTAACAGCCGAATACTTTTGATGATTTGTATTGTTGCGTCGCTTCGGCAAATAGCATGTAGGATGAGAGGGATATGATGGAAAAATTAGAAATCTGGCTTTGTCGTCTGCGAGTAGAATGTATGATGGAAGAGGCGATTCGTTTGAAAGGAAAAATTGAATAAAAGCTAATTTCGGTATTTTCCATCAAATAAGGAATTATGAATTTATGGATTTTTAGACTTTTGCTATTTTCGCTGTATCTCGTTCAAAAATGTATCGATTTATATCATTTCTTCAGTATTTGATTCGGAAATATTCAATTTGTGTTGTATCAGCCGTTATTCGAAGAAATAGTTGTTGGATAGGTATATTTATCTATTAGGGAATTGATAACCTACATTAATATTGATGCAGGCCACCTGTCGTTTTGCATTTTTTGTAATATATTCGTGGTCAGCATCGATAGTAATGTGCATCTACTATGTCCGTCCGTCCATCCGTTTACCCGTCGGCAAAAATTAAGGCTATGATTAATGGTTTTTATGTGATACCACACAATTTTTCCTGGTTTTAATTTTTGTTTTCCGTCAATTCCTTTATTTGTTTTGAATGAATAGCCTTACATTCCTTACCACGTAAAGTGGACGGCTGGAGTTACAGCGCTGTTTCACGGTCAGCCACAACCGATCATCAGACTCCTTATGTGGTGTATATACTTACAGGAGCAAAAAGTTTGTCCAAGAAATTGCAAATAAAAACTGGATAAACTCGTGGCTTCAATGGCACAGTGCAAGAGTTCATGCCTGAGAAGACGCTGGTCTAGGTTCGAATCCCAGTGGAAGAAAATGGAATTTCGGGATAAATGAAGGAAAAAGACAGACCAAGCACCACATAAGGAGTCTGATGATCGGTTGTGGCTGACCGTGAAACAGCGCTGTAACTCCAGCCGTCCACTTTACGTGGTAAGGAATATAAGGCTATTCATTCAAAACAAATAAAGGAATTGACGGAAAACAAAAATTAAAACCAGGAAAAATTGTGTGGTATCACATAAAAACCATTAATCATAAAATTCTCGACAAAAAACAATGTCAAAAGTCTTTCACCCTCTCTATCACCCATTTCAGTCCAACTATGCTTGTCGAAATGGAATAGAATTAGAGAAAACACAGAAAGAAACAACCTGAATGAATAACATAGTATACTTACAGGAGCAAAAAGTTTGTCCAAGAAATTGCAAATAAAAACTGGATAAACTCGTGGCTTCAATGGCACAGTGCAAGAGTTCTTGCCTGAGAAGACGCTGGTCTAGGTTCGAATCCCAGTGGAAGAAAATGGAATTTCGGGATAAATGAAGGAAAAAGACAGACCAAGCACCACATAAGGAGTCTGATGATCGGTTGTGGCTGACCGTGAAACAGCGCTGTAACTCCAGCCGTCCACTTTACGTGGTAAGGAATGTAAGGCTATTCATTCAAAACAAATAAAAATTAAGGCCTTTACACCGGAGCTAGAAAGCCGAAATTTAAACCATATATACTCTCTAGGGGCCCGAAATAATAAATTTTAAGAATTTTTAAAATCCGCCCACTGACACGCCCACAATTTCAAAAGAACAAATTTGTGAGCTAGAAAGCTGAAATGTTGAATATATTGTCTTAAGGCGTCCAAAATGATGTGGGGGTTAACATCGCATCGTCGCCTCGGCAAGTAGTATGTATGATGAGGGGGATGATGGAAGGCACGAAAAGTTTTGAAATGAAAAATTTAATAAAATCTGGTTTCAGTCTTTTTCCTCAAATAAGAAATTTTGAGTTTATCGCTTTTTAGACTGTTACTATTTAGGTAATATCTTGTCGAAAAATGTTCCGATTTGTATCATTTCTTTTGCAATTGATTCAGAAATATTCAATCTAATGGATAAAGAAATGACATGTTACTTTGTGTCAGTATTGCGCCATGCTGCACCACCACTTATGGGTTAATAGGTTTCTACCTATACGATCAATATTTATTTTATTCAAATTTTATTATTTATTTATTTTCTTCTTAAGACAATTGGAGCTGGGCGAACGTCTGCCATTCCTACAGAATTTGAAGATGAAATAGCTCGAAGCCTAATAGCACGTTGAATGAAGAACAAGAAATGGGAGTTCCTTCTGACAGAATAGAAATGCCAGAAATAGGCGAGGGAGTTCATCTGCCCATGCAGGGACCAGCTTAGAACCAATTAATGCCAGCTTAATGCCAAACATGCGGCATGGGGAAATGTTACTGCAAATCCCAGGGGCAACCAGTTTCACGACTGGTGGAGCCTCAATATGATTGAGTACAACCTTGAGTTGTACGCGACGGATATCCCTTCTTTCCCAAGAAGCGGTGCTTTCCTGGGCTTGGCCTTAACGGACGCAAGACTTCAACTGACGAACATAGATCAAAACACGCGGAACTGTTTGCGTGCGTTTGAGTACGATAGTGATTACTACGGACTCGCCGCCGCAATACGGATCCCGAACGAGCAAACGCTGCTGGAGGAGTACGAAGCAGTGTGTTCATTCGATTATCGGAGGGCACAATGGTCGCGCTTCTCCAGATTTTTAAAGCGAGATATACGTTCGAGTGGGATCGACCCACCGACAAACAGGAACATGACAAATGATGACATTGATCGGCATTTATTGCAAATGAACGACGCCATCAAACGAACTATGGAACGAACTATTCCTCGAGTAGCACGTTCCGACGACGACCACACAGAAAAGTACAGAAACCCTACAATCGACGCACTATACCGACAGAAAAGTAGACTGCTCTCGAGGCTTAAACGGCTGTACAGGCAATTTACTGCTCGCAACGACCCGGAGGTAAGGATGCTGAATTCAGAGATCCGAATCCTGAAACAGCTGATAAAAGAAAATTACAAAAAATCTGTAAGTCTGTATTGGGGCAATAAAATTCGGGCTATTAAAACCTGTAGTCCGAATATGTTCCCACAGATAAATAAGTTGTTCAGGAGGAAAGATCACAATGATATTCCTTGTGTTCGAATCTCCCAGACAGCAGAGAACAGACAGACAGTACTGACTGCTGGAATAAGTCCAAAAAGTGTCGCTTCAAACGACGATTTTTTCGTGGTCGAGGACCCACAGGAGAAAGTGGATTTGCTGGGCGCTTGTTTCGAGGCCGTGTATATGGTGAACAATCCTGTTCGACGTAACCACGACATTGAGAATAGGGCTCTAGTGAGCCACTTCGATCTGCGCACCGAACTTGAGAATTGGCGATCTGAGAATAACGGATTCACCGTGTTCACTGATGAAAACCATGCTAATGCAGTTGTCGCCAATGGCCGAGATGCATCGCACTTGTTCGTGTCGAAGGATGATCTTCTGTGCATCTTCGAGTCACTAAAGAATAAAAAGTCGGCGGGGATGGATGGTGTTCCAAACGTCGTATTGAGACACCTGCCTCCTGGAGGCTGTAGATATTTTCACCACGCTGTTTAACAATGCGCTGAATAATGCACATTATCCGGCCCATTGGAAGGTAGCTGTGGTACACCCTATCCCGAAAAAAGGTAAAGATAGGACGAACCCTGCCAATATCCGGTCAATTAGCTTGCTTCCGAATATTAGCAAGGTCTTTGAAAAGGTTGTCAATAGAGCCCTGTTAAAGTGGGTCGAGGACAATAACATAATTCCGGACAACCAGTTTGGTTTCAGGGCGAGGCATGACACTATTCATGCCGCGTCGAAACTGGTTTCCGACATTCAGTGGAATAAAAGCAAGAGCCAATGCACGGGTGCTTGTCTGGTTGATTTTGAGAAGGCTTTCGACACCGTATGGTTAGAGGGACTTTTCTACAAGTTGACCAGGCGGGGGATGCACCAACCTTTGCTATATGTAATTTATAATATGCTTATGGGAAAGAAGTTCGTTGTCAAATGTGGCAACGTGACTTCGAGCAGTGTCTTTGAAATTAAAAACGGTTTACAGCAGGGAGCGGTCAATTCTCCGATCCTGTTTAACATTTACACGAGTGATCTGGTGGGTTCACTCAGCCATGCTATAGCGTATGCCGACGATTTGGTGGCATACAGATCAGGTCCTAAAATCGAGGTCATTAATATCCTTTTGCAGCGTGACTTCGATCAAATTAAGCAATATTGCGACGACTGGAAATTGAAAATCAACTTTCAGAAGACGGAAACAATCTTGTTCAGAACTCCATTGGCTGGGGCCTCTAGGGATACCAGAAAAAACTGGAAGAAATTGGCCATTATTGGACAAAATGGGCAGCCATTGGCGGTGAGAAGCGTAGTTAGATATCTGGGTATCTGGCTTGACCAGTATCTGTATTTCGATAGACATATAGTTGCTTGTCTTGCTGGGGCCAAGAAGGCTTATGCTCTGACAAGGAGACTGTTTCATAGCAGTCAACTTGACTCCAGAGTGAAGGTCATTTGCTACGTGGCCCTTATAAGGCCGATCATCGCTTATGGTTGTCCATTATGGTTTAATATAGCGCCTAGCTATATGGAAAAGATTCGGGTTTTGGAGAGACAATGTCTTAGGACCTGTCTCCGGTTGTTCCGAACGCCTGAATCCAACTATATAAAATACTATCCCAACAAGGTCCTATACGATGGGGCTCAGTTGAATAGGATTGACAATTTCCTCATTAAGGTGACTCGAAGGCACGTTGCAAGGGCGATGGCCAGCGACAATAGTCTGATCTTTGGGGCTTACTACAACGGTACGTTACTCTAGATAACATCCTCTTAGTTTGTAAGATAGACTAAGTTAGCTAGGGCGTTTCTGGGAGGGGCCGGGCTCGCCAACTTGTGGTGGTGCTTCCGGGAGGTGATTGATTCTGTAAGGCACCAGTCAGCTCACGGCGGCGCGTGTGCACGTTGACGACTGCCAGGCGCTCGGAAAGCAATTGGGATTTTGACCACTTGTTGCGTAATGCAACGATTGCTCAGAATCCAAATTATAGTTAGAATATGTTAATTAGTTTAAGTAAGTAGAGTAGGTAGTTTGTAATTTGTTTTGTTATATAAAAATATAAAATTTGATAAAGATGCCGAGTTTTCTTAAAAATTTTCTCGATGAAAACATAATATGTAAGATTAGTTCGTAAAATAGTTTTTAGGCCGAAAGGTAATAATTATAAGATAGAGTTAAGTTTAGGGCGTCCGCATAAGGATCAATAATCTAGAATAAGTATCCTGTTAATTTTAAGTTAGATTTAATAATTTTTGTCTAGTATGTAAGTTGATATAAGCTAATAATTAATAAAAATGAATTTAAAAGTAAAAAAAAAGGACCAGCTTAGAAAATCACTACAGCGCCCTCCAAACAGCATTTGTCGTAAAAGTATAGGTACTAAGGGGGAAAATCACATCTACGCAATTTAACCCTT
The DNA here is from genome assembly GCA_949715645.1 of Portevinia maculata. NCBI lineage: Eukaryota > Metazoa > Arthropoda > Insecta > Diptera > Syrphidae > Portevinia > Portevinia maculata. The sequence continues at coordinate 209,906,741 of OX454527.1, read as the reverse complement.
AAACCCTACCCATCCCTGGAGAAGCACTTTTACTACCTTAGGGTCCAGAAAACCTCAATATAGTTTTGTTATCATTTCAAAAACAGAAAGACGTTTTAATATAAATTATTTTTTATTAACATCGCACACGTAGTTAAATATTAAAAATACCTTAAAATTTAGAATCGAGGCATTCTTGGCACACAGTGCGGCTATGTTCGCCGCAAAGGGCGTTTCGGCACCTGCCGCATCTAATTTTCGTCTTCCGGTCCTTATCGCTTGGACAGATTGCACATCTTATTTTTCCATTTACAGATGGATTGGGCTCAACTATTGGCCGTTTCTTTTTTAAAATATCTCCGAGCAGAACTTGGAGATTTGCAGGTAAAGCTGGCCAAGTAAATCTTTCTTCCATTTGGGGCGTGATGAGGTCAAGTGCAAGGTTTTTGAGGAAATGACACCTTTTTTGGTGCTGATTTGATGCCATTTTCAGAAGAACATATGAGCTAACACCTACTATATTCAGTAAACCGTAAAAGACAGCCATCGACCATCGCTTGGTACCTACGTCTGGATACACTGTACCTATGACAAAGTTGGTCCATCGAATCAACACCACATTTTGCCTTATTGTAGAGTTCCACCATCTCAGGTAATTGGTTTCTTGCATCACGATCTGCTTTGGTGTGCATTGTTGATAATAAGACAATTTTTTTTGTTTGGATTTTGGTGGGCAGTGCGAGAATAAAACAAGCTCTTTAGAAAAGGCACAATTTATATTACAGTATTCCTACCCTGGGGTCTAGGCGACCCGGAAGTTGTTATAATTTAGACTGCACCTTACGCGGAATTAAAAATGACTAATGACGAGACGCCTACTGATACATTAGAGGATTAGCTTGAATAGCGCCATCGTGTGTTTTGTAGTTGACATAATTTGCAATAAATGCTTGACTTTTTTGTCCAGATTGCACCATTTGATTCTCACAAACACTTTTGTTTATTTAGTTCTGTTCGTCCCCGCCGCCATAAAAATTTCTGTCAGGAGGAGGCGGTTTTGTTGGGCTATTTCCTCTTCCTGGATCACTTTGCAATCTTTAACGCAAACGTGCTACCAAATGGCAATCATTCTGGGTTTCGTTTCTGCCACTGCTGTAAGTGACCAGGTGACGGCTTTGTTTGAGAACGATAAGACCTTATGACTTGCACATGCTTAGGCTACTCTCACCCGGAGAGTTCCTGGTGCCGTATCCCAGTCCTCCATGTCAGTCCTCATAGTCTTCGTTTGACTAACCGACATTACCATTCAAATCTCCGCCAACAAACAAAAGTCCCGCAGTAGAACATCTTGAAAGCTTTTGTCCTAACGTCCAAGAAACGTGAACGATTTCCGGTGTTGACCCGAGCATTTCTGTCCGTCACAGGATTAACATTGCATTTAATAATTACTATTTCTAGACGTCTATTTTTCATGTATGTGAAACATACCTAGCGGTACTTAAAATTGTAAACAAAAGAGGAACACGTGGAGAGCGTCACTAGTCACTGTAAGTAGATAAACTCTGATATACACCTCCTTGACAAAACCTACCCTAATTTTCCATCAAAACAAACAAATAATATACTCGTACCATCTTTTTGTGTATATAAATAAGTGAAAATGAAGACTTATTCTTAGCTTAAAGATCTTTTAATTTTCCTGAAATGGACAACTCCCTTAGGCGAACCAAATCCTGCACCATTGATGTCCGCTCAAGTAAGATTTCACTGTATATACCTACCTACGAAACTTATATTATTTCTGGGGTATGATACAAAATGTGTACTTCTTTAAAATGTGTTAATATGCCTAACCATGCGCTTGACGAAGTTCAATACTTAAAATTTTGTGCATATGGGTGCCTACCTATAAACATTCTTTATTGTACCTTCTTCAAAAGATAAATTTAAACTACCTATACATACTTAATTTCTTTGGTACTCGGTCTTCCTGAAACTAAAATTTGCATTATACCGGGCGCAAGTGGTCAGCCACCCCATTTCTAGTAATGATACTATTTTTTCTCATCGTTGAATCACTAAAAAACAACCTTACTATCAGAGTTTTAAACCCTTTTACCAGCTAAGCGATCCACCCAGGTAGGTACTATCATGGGATCAGGAGACATTTTTTTCATAGGCAATTTTGCGGGATGATATTTTCTTGGGATAGACTCACAAAAAATAAAACTCTGGACATCTCTTTGACTCACAAAAAAGGATATTCTAAAGGTGGGATATTTCAACCGTGGATATTATAAAAAAGAATATAAACTACAGTAATTATTACTACATTTTGGAGTTGAAGTGGCCAAACGCTAGTGCCGGTTCCCTACCTACTCCACACACACATCAACGCAAACAACTTAGAGCATTCTTCAATAGAATTCGCTTTAACATCTCGAAATGATTGCATATCTTCTTATGCAGTGTTTATATATTTCTCCTGCCTTTATGCATAAATCCTTATTCATAAACCAGTGTACAAAACATGTAAGTTATGCACAGTTTGTGCCGCTTAAAGTATCAAAAAGAATACATTAATCAATTACATTGAGCTTTCCAAACTGTCGAAATCAATTGTTTGTGGAAAACCAAATGAAAACATAGGGACGGGCTACAGTCCGCTTGGGCGAACTGTTGGATACCCTATTCTTATTCCTATCCCTCATAAGTGGGCGTGACAAAAGTCTAAGTAATGGTTAAATTGTTAAGAACGCTCTACATATTTTGTTATATAACATTTAAAGGATTTTATCAAAAAAAACGCTCCCTAGCTCAAACTTGGGTGTTTCAATAAAATTGTTTTATTTAATTGTGGGCGTGTCAGTAGGCGGATTTAAAAAATAATTAACACATGAGCATAAAGGGCCCCTAGAGAGTATATATTATAAATTTCAGCTCCCTAGCTCACTTTGAATTTTCAAAAAAAAAAAAAAAATAATAATTGTGGGCGTGCCAGTGGGCGGATTTTGAAAATATTTACACATGAGCATAAAGGGCCCATAGAGAGTATATATTATAAATTTCAGCTCCCTAGCTCAAACTTTGGATTTTCAAAAAAATTGTTTTATTTATTTGTGGGCGTGTCAGTGGGCGGATTTTGAAAATATTTATACATGATCTTAAAGGGCCCCTAGAGAGTATATATTAAAAATTTCAGCTCCCTAGCTCAAATTTTGGTTTTTCAATAAAATTGTTTTATTTTTTTGTGGGCGTGGCAGTGGGCGGATTTTGAAAATTTTATATCACGAGCAGTTTTAGGAGTCATAGATCATATATAAAAAATTTCAGCTTCCTAGCTCAAAATTCGATTTTTTCCAAAATTTTGTTTTTTCGAGTTTGTGGGCGTGTCTGTGGGCGGATTTCAAAAATTCGTAAACTTGATTATTTCGGGACCCTAGAGAGTATATGGTTAAAATTTCAGCTCTCTAGGTCCAGTTTAAAGGCCTAATTTTTGCCGACGGACGGACGGACGGACGGACGGACGGACGGACGGACGGACGGACGGACGGACATGGCTAGATCGACATTACTATCGATGCTGATCATAAATATAGTAACTTTTAGGGGTCTACGGGCAATATTAAGGTATGTTACAAACTATGCGTCAAAATTAATATACCCCTAGAATAGGGTATAAAAATTCAGCTTATACATAATATTCGGAAATTTATTTGTGCAACATGATGCAATCGCAATATGCAAATAATATGATTTTTGATACCGATTATGAATGAATGAATACCTACCCCTGACCTACCGCAAACTTTCATCAAAACCAACAACTAATATACCATCCATATACTGTACCCCTCTCACGTACACATCATATCACCATCATGAGAAGTAAAAAAAAAAATTGATAAATAAACGACAAACCACACACTTATGAAATACTTCCATTAAAAACAACAAATAATTTACCAACCATATCCCGCACCCCTCTCACCGACACATCATATCCCCATCATGAGAAGTAAACTAAATAAATTCGATAAATGAGGAGAATGGAAGACAACAAAAATAACTACGAATATGCATATTCAAAGGCATACTAGCATTTTGTAGAAAAGGTTCTACAATATGGTTGTATAAATGTAGCTTTTTTTAATGACTTACTTAAGTCGTAAGATGGTGTGTAAGTCGAATACTCGAAGTGAGACTACTATAAACTGTATATACAAAGGCTCCGTTATTTCGTATTCATGTAAATTTACAAGTCTCCGTGTTGATAACAATGGTTGCATGTGGAAGTTCTTGTAATGGGGCCGATTTTGTGAATCGCGGATTTTGACATATCTCCACGTTTCAAGGTCACCAGAATCCAAATTCAACGTTTTTATAGAGATGTCTGTCCGTGTGTATGTACGTCTGTGCGTATGTACGCATGTGCGTTAGGAATTTTCTTTCGCCACGATTATCTGGAGAACCAAAGATGATATTGACATGGGACCGGGTTTATTCGAAGCGTAATATATAACTCAGAACTGATTAAGTTTCCAGCGAAATCGGTCCAGTCGTTTTTAGGGTTCCGTAGCCAAATGGCAAAAAACGGAACTCTTATAGATTCGTCATGTCTGTCTGTCTGTCTGTCCGGGAATGTCACAGCCACTGTTCTCCGAAACTATAAGAGCTATACTGTTGAAACTTGCTAAGTAGATGTATTCTGTGAACCGCATTAAGATGCTTACATAAAAATAGAAAAAAAATACAATTAATTTTTTGGGGTTCCCCATACATAAATACTTAGAACTGAAACTCAAAATTTTTTTTTTCATTAAACCCATAAGTGTGGAGTATCTATGGATAGGTCTTCAAAAATGATATTGAGGTTTCTAATATTATTTTTTTTTAAACTGAATAGTTTGCGCGAGAGACACTTCCAAAGTGGTAAAATGTTGGTCCCCCCTCTAACTTCTAAAATAAGGGAATGATAAAACTAAAAAAAAAAATATATGATGTACGAGTACATTACCATGCAAACTTACACCGAAAATTGGTTTGAGCGAGATCAAGTAAGTAGTTTTTTTGTAATACGTCATAGATCGTAAACCGCAATTTACCTTTCATTCAATCAACTCAAATATAAAAAAAAAAACATTTAATTTCATAAACATAAACCTTATGCGTAAACCGTGAACCATTATTTTCTAATAATAAATCTGTAATAGGTGCCTAAGTAAATAATAATTATAATTCGCGCGGAACCCTTCATGGGCGAGTCCGACTCGCACTTGGCCGCTTTTTTTTGTTAGTAAATAAATAACTAAAATAATTTGGCTTTATTTGTACTATTTATCGTCATTTGTCATTGAGCAAATCATTATTACAATGTGCTCCGTTATTTCGTATACATGTAAATTTACAGGTCTCCTTGTAGTTTGCTGTTATTAACAACAATTAATTTCCGTGAACAATATTAAAGAACATTTTTTAATATTAAATAATTCTTAAACATATCTTATGGTTAACTACATCTCAAAATTTCCCACTAATTGCATAAATCATATTGATCCCACTGGGAAGTTAGTCGTGTGGACCTTACGGGTCGCACGCAGACCACTTTTTATTTATTATTATTATCTTTTTTTTTTTTTTTGTCTCCTTAATTTGAGGTTTTTAGTCGTTGTTTTTCCTCAAAAACAAACATTTTTCTAATTTAATCTAATATTTGTCACTTGTTAACTTTTTTCAGTAGAAAGACATAAATTTGTCATATCTCTGTATTTAAATTATGTAAATTGTGCTATAACAAATTGTAAATAATTATAATCGAAATAAAATACATATATCTTAATGCGACTAGGGTAAGGAGTTCCAGAGACGTACCAAGTTTACGAAGAATTGACGCTCAGATGTTAACCTGGAATTAATTGATGAGATCGATGTGAGGATGCAAATCTAATTTTGTCGAAACAGTATTACGGTTGGTGTGTCAACAGTATATTGGAAAACAATAACAAACTGCGAAACTTAATACAATTATCAAAAGACATATCGAGCAGCTGTGTATTAAGACCAGACAGTCTGTCAAATCTTCGTAGTCCAAAGACGTAACGCACTGCACCATTAAACGCGACATACAGCTTACGTTTGCTGACATAGTTGCAATTACAATAAATTTCTCAGCCGTAGATCAAGATTGGTATTATCAAAGCCTTCACAAGCAATAGACATGTTTTAACAGGTGTAAACGACTGATTTACCCATTATGTACGGTACGTAGTGCCCCATATACCCTGCCGACAAATTAATTTATATGGATATCCCATGTTAGGTAGCGATTGAAAGTAAATCAGAGATTTTTAGCAGTTTCCACGTACTCAATGGGAGCATTTCCCAAAACAAGCAAAGGAAAGTAATCAAGATCTAGACTTTTCCTCGATTACCAGGCACTTAGATTTTTTTGGGTTAAGAATAAGATCATTTAGCTGGGACCAGTTCACAATTTTCTCTATGTCTTTGTTAACACAAAAAGCTGCATCCTCAATCAGCCCAAGAGGGCAGCTCATGTATATTTGGACGTCATCCGCGTACATATAAATACAGCAGCTCTTAAAAATTGATGGAAGTTCATTGACGTATATCGAAAACAATAGAGGACCAAGTATTGAGCCCTGAGGAACACCAGAGACATTAGGCAGAAAATCGGATAAACAATCACCAAGACACCAAGTTGGACCGCCTGTTTTCTATTAGATGTAGAATCCACAAATAGATTTTATTTCAACTTTGGTTGTTTTAATGCTAACTTATTTTTGCAATACCTTACAATATTTTGCAATATCGATTCGGAGAACCGGGGATACGATTGGGGTTAGGAGGGAAATATGTCAGTGAGTTGGACGTCAAACGACTTTGTGAATCGGACAAAGGCCTTTTCACCGGGCCTTCCCAAATCTGTTTCGGCGGATCGGACAAAAGGTCTACGACATCTACTCCTCCTAGGGCTGAATTCCTTTAGTCCTAGGTGGCGGATCCCGGTATTTATTCTCGGCCAGTCAGTCGTGGATGGTCTTGTTTATGTGGTTGGGTGGCCTAATGATACGGGTGCTGGTGGACATTCATTAGTGGCGATCAGGTGTCCATTTTAATTTCTGCCAGAGTAGTCGATCAGCGGTTACGTATTGGCTTATACGTGACGTAGTGATGTATTATTTATGTTGTTAGGTGACCTGATGACACGGCTGCTGGTAGACGGACATTCATTGGTGGCGATCAGGGCACATTTGTACTTATTGTCAGCGAGGTTGGTCAGGGTGTAATCGGGAAATTTCGGTTGTCACGTTACAATATCAAAGACTTCTTTTCAAGTGACAGATTCGTCGGCGGTGACAGAGAAAGTGAGGTTTATCCTCATGGGTCATTCTTACATTATAAGATATAGTTTAATTTAGGGCGTCCGCAAGTCAACCATCGACCAAATGTTCACACTTCGACAGATCTTGGAAAAAAACCCAGAAATTTTAGATCGATACACACCATGTATTTATCGACTTTAAAGTCGCCTATGATATGATAGCGTATATAGGGACGAATTATACAAAGCCATGCCAAGTTTTGGCATCCCCGCCAAACTCGTCCGTTTGTGCAGGATGACGATGGAGAAATATCGCTGCTCCGTCAAAGTCGGCAAGAACACCACCGAACCATTTAATGTCGAAAAAGGTTTGAGACAAGGCGATGCGCTATCATGCACTTTCTTTAACATCGTTCTTGAAGCAATTGTACGGAACTCATAAGTCAACACCAGAGGTACAATTTTTCAAAAGTCCGTTCAACTACTTGCCTATGCTGATAATATTGGCATTATTGGGAGAACGCAACGACCTGTCCGTGGTGCATTTGCAAGCATCGAAACGGAGGCGGCGAAGATGGGTCTGGCGGTTAATGAGGACAAAACGAAGTATATGCTGTCAACGAGAAAGGACTCTCAAAATCGGCGACTCGGACAAAACGTCACGATGGCCAGATTTAACTTCAAAGTAGTTAAAGACTTTGTCTACCTAGGCTCTAATATCACTTCGCAAAATGACATCGGCGCAGAGATCAAGAGAAGAATCACTCTTGCCAATCGCTGTTTCTTCGGGCTAAGAAGATATCTAAGAAGTAAAACCCTCTCTCATAGAACCATGGAGATATTGTATAAGACCTTAATCATCCCGGTCCTGCTGTATGGTGTAGAAGCATGGACCCTGTCAAAAGCGGATGAAAACCTTCTGGGCTGCTTTAAGAGAAAGGTTCTTCGAGTGATATTGGGTTCAGTTTGTGACGATGGAGTGTGGAGAAGAATATTCAACGACGAATTATACGGGCTATACAGCAACGCTGACCTCGTCAAAAAGCTAAAAATACAACGGCTAAGATGGCTGGGACACGTGGAGCGTGGACAACAACGCAACAGCCCGACGAGTCTTCGAATCCACCCCTGAGGGTCAACGCAGCCGAGGAAGACCTTAGGTGGCGCGCACAAGTGGAGAACAACCTCAACCAACTTGGTGTGCGTAACTGGAGGCAGCTAGCGAGGGACCGAGCTGGTTGGAGGGGATAGTTGGTTGAGGCCGTGGTCCACCCCGGACTGTAAGCGCCACCAAAAGTAAGTAAGTAAGCATAAGGAACAATACTCTAGAACAAGTATCCTGTTAATTTTAATTTAAATTTAATCATTTTTGACAAGTAGATATGTAAGTTGATATTCAATAACCATTAAAAAATGAATTTAAAAGTAAAGTAAAGTGCGTCGGACTACTAATCGAAAGGTCCCCGGTTCAATTCCCGCCGGGGCCAAGTTACATCTACAGTTTTGTTTCCACTGCCTCACCTCTTGCGAACGTCTGACAAACATTCAAGAGTATCAATTGTCATGAGAAGCTTCTCAAATTGCCGTTCGGATTCGGCCTAAAATTGTAGGTCGCTTCCACACCGTATAGTGGTTGGAGAAGCTAGGTTATAAGTAGCCCCTGTATGGGCCGGTAATGCCTAATATATGATATTATTTTGGAATATAACAATGAAAGGCTATCCAAGGAGCAGCGAATAACCTATTAGCGCTCCCACAATACCTGCAGAGATGCCAAGAATTCAGACAAAGCTGGTAAAACAGTGTTAAATTTTCTCATGAATTCCCTCTAATCTAAGTTGGTCCTATTTCACGTGGTCTTTGTTCACGGCACCCCCTTCAGAAGCTGGTTGAGGCTGCTCTTGTAGTCCTCCTGGAAATATGTATCCCAGCTTAAAGGGTCCCTATAGAGTATATATTATATATTTCAGCTTCCTAGCTCAAACTTTGGATTTTCAAAAAAAGGTTTTTTTTTTTAAATTGTGGGCGTGTCAGTAGGTGGATTTTGAAAATATTTTCACATGAGCATAAAGGGCCCCTAGAGAGTATATATTATAAATTTTAGCTCCCTAGCTCAAAACTTTGGATTTTCAAAAAAAGTTTTTTTTTTAAATTGTGGGCGGATTTTATAAATATTTACACATGAGCATAAAGGGCCCATAGAAAGTATATACATATTATAAAGTTCAGCTTCCTAGCTCAAACTTTGACTTTTCAATAAAATTGTTTTATTTTATTGTGGGCGTGTCAGTGGGCGGATTTTAAAAATGTTATCTCCTGATCAGTTTTAGGAGCCATAGATCAAATATAAAAAATTTCAGCTTTCTAGCTCAAAATTCGATTTTTTCCAAAAATTTGTTTTTTTGAGTTTGTGGGCGGATTTCAAAAATTCTTAAACTTGATTATTTCGGGACCCTAAAGAGTATATGGTTAAAATTTCAGCTCTCTAGGTCCAGTTTAAAGGCCTAATTTTTGCCGACAGACGGACGGACGGACATGGCTAGATCGACACTACTATTGATGCTGATCATAAATATAGTAACTTTTAGGGGTCTACGGGCAATATTACAAACTATGCGTCAAAATTAATATACCCTTCGAATAGGGTATAAAAAGACCAAATTTTGGAGTTTGGCTTTCTTTAAATAAAGAAATTGAAATAAGGAAAATTTGGCGCTATTTCGTTTTCAACTATTCACACGAATAGCCAAAAGTCACCATTTTATATTTAATCTCTTGCATCCTCTTCAAAGGAAATGGATTATATTTTTGAATCAAACAGTGTTTGGGTGGAAAGAAATAAGGCCAGATGTAAACATGCTAAAAAAATGTCGCACCTACTGTAAATCAAACAGTGACCCCAAGCAGGGGGTACGTATTGCACTGTTTATGGGACCTACTTGTGATTTCGCAACTCATCTCATAAAGATGCCAAACTTTCACAAAGTGAAATAAAGCCAAACGTTTAAAATTTGTCTAACTTCACTTTCGCAAAGCGAAATATGGCCGAATGCACAAATTTGGCCTTATTTCGTTTGGAATTATTTCACTTCACCGTCCAAGAAGTGTCCCGAGTTTTTAACCTTTTTACCCACAAATCGACCCAACCAGGTACTGTAACCTGTTGAACTATTTCATACCTTATGAGCTTTGAAGCATATGGACTATGTCCGTTAACATTATGCCACCCCAACGTTTACTGGATCTAATTTTTATTTCAGAACTCAACATTTGTTAAAACCTGTGTTGCAAAGAAGCGCGCAACAACTTTTGGGCGGTTGTTCATTTGGGAGTTTTGGGCGATTATTGATACAGCCTTAAACTGTTCGCTGTTTCATATTTGAGAAGTTTATAAAGTAATAGTAACAAAACTCAAAGCGTTTTGACTTTTTTGGTAAAAAAGGAAAGAAATAAAGCCATGTTTGGGGTTAATTATAATTATAATTACAATTGGGGTATATATATTAATAAAACTTGGCCATATTTCATTCGGCGTGATGCGATGTCACCAAGTATAGACTGACAATAAGTCTCTTTTGCCTTTCCGTTCAATCGGACGTTGCTACTGCAAAAGCTTTTAAGCGATAAATGAAGCCAGACATGATAGTCTTGCCAGTCATACAACAGGCGTATCTTTAATTGACAAATTAAGGTTTCCTTTTTTTTCTTGAACCAATGCCAAATCACTGCCAAGAAAGAAAGCAAGATTAGGGACCTAAATGAAATGATGGAGTCGCATCTGCGTCGCTATGTCACCGAAACGTGAACTTCTCGAACGCCTGCCTCTTTGGAAGGCTATGACGATCTTCATAAGCATTTGTACTCCAGTGACCACAAAAAAGATGTAGAAATTCGTTTGCATTTAAACACATGGTGTTGAGTATGGAAAACAAACTGACCCAACATAACTATCCCCTGTAACAACGACCAGCCGACACAATAGGTCCGTTCGCGTACTTTATGTGTAGGAAAATGAAAAGTGTCAAATCTCCAAAATCGAGAGAATCCTCTCATTTCTAAGAAAAGTACGCGAACGCTTTTGTGTAAAAAGTTGAAAAAACATCTTAGTTTGGCTTGAAAAGAAGCAACAGCTGTTTTTTTTTTGCTGGCAAACTCATATAGGATTTCATCATGACAGTTTTCATTTTCTTGCCAGCTAAAATTCTGTGTGAAGAAAAATGAACGAAAGTACATTTTTCTTTCGTTCATCTTTTTACCATTTTCTCAGTACGCGAACGCGTTTGTGTAGTTTTGCACGAAAGTTTATATAAATTTACGTTTGCATATTAGTTCGCGAACGGACCTAATATTTCAAATTCACAACTCCCCTCTAGCATAATTACCATAATCCCTAGAATTCCCCACACTATAGCATTCCCCGTTCATTTATGTCTTGAACGGCCTTCAGCGTACTGCGGCTAATGACCAAACCAATATATGCGCAGTACTATTTTACCCCATTCAACACCATCACAGCCGCTGCGCGTACAACATTCACATCACGTTAATTCGCCAACATTAACCGACCCAATTGGAAAACCGAATCTCAATCTTAAAACAAACCTGATTTCGCAGCTCGTAAATGACCAGAATAACCAACCGAGTCATCTAAATAACTCCCTCTCTGCTGACATAGATAGAGAGACAGGCGTCCTATTTTTCTGGACTTATGATTCTGCATAAACGAAAAAAAAAAAATTTACAAAGTTGCATAATGGAGTGTTGCATAAATGTGTCAACTGATGGCACACATGAAGCTGACGATGATGATTTTTATTAAATTACTCAACACGGAGAGAGAAGCATCTAATTATTAAATTGAGTTTCCACTGCACTTAATTACAAAGTTACAGCATGACACAGATCGCCCATTGACAGAAAAGATTGAAAAAAAAAGTTGAAAGTCACCAATGCATCATGTTTTGTTCTGTTGGCCGGCTTAGATGGAACGTTAGCTGTGAGTGTCTTCAAGCCGACATGGATATGCAAATTAAGCGCAATAAACCGGAATTTCTTGGCGAATACAAATTAAGAAAACGGATTGTGGACACCAATATAAAAAAAAGGTCGCACTGAGTACAGTTTATACCTATGCTCGGATGCAGGTGGTACATGTATGAGATTGCATATTGGCAGGTTACATTTCGCAATTCGTTGCCAACTTTACAGCTTAGGTAGATACCTTTATCAACCTTGAACTTAGCGATTATCAGATCATCCAATAAGTTTATGACGGAACCTACTTGGATGCTGTTTTAATGTTTAATTAGGTTTTAATTAAACTGGCGCAAAGGTGGGTTAGACTTGCGCCCGGACAGGTGGAAAGGTCAGTTGTCTAATTGCTTTTAATGGACTTTTTGTGTAGCTTAATTAAGCAACAAATTGCCCAGAGATATCAGTTATGGTGATTTGTGCTGAAATTTATTTTGTAGATACAGGCAAGATGAAGGCTGACGTAAACGAAACCTTTGCAGATGTGATGGAGCTCTTAAATGTTAAATGCAGTACCGCAGTGGGCATTTTTAATTTTAATTTAATTCTTAGCCACACCAACGATAGGGCATGTCGATGATGTGTATCTTATCTGTTTAGTTGACAAAAACATAAAATAATCTCATAGGTATAAAGGTGAAAAGTACAGCCTGCCATCTCTTTTGAAAGTGCAGTTGAACCAGCAGATTTACTGCGGTACAAATGTCCTTTGGACAAATAAGGTAATGATATTCCGACCTTGAGCTTTTTTCCGGATCCTTGACAAAAAAAAATTAGTTCAGCTCGAGGTAACAAGGCATTGGAAAACTGCATTAGAAGAGACGACCACTGTCTGTACTTTTTGAGTTTCGCTTAACCATTCAATAAATTCGAAGCAGCGCGCCATAAAAGGTCCTCGTTTGATAGAGGCACTCCCACTTTCAATATTCAAGGCTTTGTTGTATAATTCTAACTGCGACAAATAACAAACAGCGGCTGATATGGATGAACACAACCAACGATACAAAATACACATGGTTGAATTTATGGTTGGAATCAGTAACTTTTATTACACTCTGCCCGAGAAGGGACTGGCTAAGAATCACTGCAGCGACCCCCAAAAAATAGCGTTTGCCGTAAAAGGCGACTAAGTGGAGAAATCACATCTAGGCACTGTCATCATCCAGATAAGCTTGGCGGCACATTTAAAATATAAAAACTGTCCGCAAGTATGTATGCAAATTCGTCCGTTGACACGACTGGGGATCTCAGGTGTCACAAAAGGTCGACCAACCAATAATGGAAGCATGCACGTGTCGAAATAGTCCGACCTAAAAACTGCTTTATCATCACAAAAATGCAACAACACCAGCACCTGTTTGCACTCAGTGATGAAGATATCCGAAACCGGGAAGCCTGCCGATGTTTATTGAGGCCGAATCGGCGAAACCCACTGGCAAATCAGTTGGAAATTCTGAGGGGGGGGGGGGGGGGGGGGGGGGGTATTATATTATCCCTTTATTCCTGATCAAGGCTTCGCCAATTGGGAGAAAGAGAAATGTATAGTGTGAGTGCTACAGAATCCTTAACTATAAGGTGTAGATACAAAAGTTGCCTCCTAGGTAGAGAAATCTCTGAGCACATAGAGGTTTTTTACAAAATAGATAAATATTAGGTATTGACGGACCAAACAGGCCTTACCTAGCTTCTCCAATCATTTACTTGTGCGAAAGGAAGGGACCTACAATTTATAGCCGGATCCGAATCGCAAATTTGAGAAGCTTCTCATGACAATTGATACTCTTGGATGTTTGTTAGACGTCGACAAGAGGTGAGGAAATGGAAAAAAATGTTTAGGTGAATAAAGCGGGATTGGAACCTGTGACTTTTGGATTAATAGTCCAATACATTCACCTCTGCGCCCAGATTTTTTGAGTGGGACAGAATATCTCAGCTGAATTCTCCGTTTTTTTCAAGAGATTTCTGAGACAACAATTTTATGGATTCATTTTACAGATTTTGTTTACATCTCATAATTAAGGAATCTCTAGTAAAATAAACGGTTGCATATTTTCGATCAACATATCATTTGGTGCCATCTGTGTTTGAATAGATACAAATTGTAGTACAAATTGTTGCATACTTCTGTGAACCAAATGTACGAGTATTTATGGCGGATAGAGGTATACAGCTAGGCTTCGCATGTAGGAAATAATGTGTTGAATTTGGAAAAGTTATTTATTTATGTACACTGGCAAAAGATTGATGCCTGACTCGGACTAAAATTTCTATATTAACAATAGGTACACAAAACATTCAGATAATACAAAATAATTTATTAAGAAGTGTTTATGTTTTTAATAATTACCAAATTTTACGGCTTTTGGTTGTTGATTCAGCACTAATAAATGACTCCTTACATCAAAAGTGTTATTAATTCCCAGAATGTGTCGAAATGGATTACAAGAGTCTTACATAAAAGCCACTATTTAAGTTTCGAGTCATACATTCACGTGTTGATTAAACAACTCAGTTAAAATGGCAACAGGGAAGTTGCTCCACAGTTGAAGATATACAGGACACGCTCGAGCCTAAAGCCTTGGAGATAAACCACGGGCTGGGCTCTCATCACGTAAGGCTGACGATCTCGTTTTTGACATTGATTTCGACTGCAATGCTTCACTTCACATATATATATGACATATATTTTCTTCTCATAACTCATGAAAGGCCAAAACACTGTCGTCGAGGCTTGTTGGCATAGACCATAGACTTGAGGTAGCCCCACAGGAAATAGTCTAACGGCGTCAAATCACACGATCGAGGCGGCCAAGCGACTGGACCATTTCGTGAGATAACACGGTTTCCAAACTTGGTTTCCAATAAATTGATTGTGGCATTCGCTGTGTGGCTTGTGGCTCCGGCCGTCCTGTTGGAACCACATGTCCTCCAAGTCCATATCATCCAATTGGGGTCAAAAATATTCGCAAAATTCGCCACAACGACGTCACAGAGATGCCCAACGCTTGAGAACGACGTGTGAGAGACACATTTGGGCTTTCTTCAACTGAAGCCTCAGCGGCAGCAATATTCTCAACACTCACTGGCACGGGAACATTTTGTACTGTGCTTGTGGATTTAAATTTTTCCACTAGACGCTCAATTGTTGATCTGCTAGGACGATTATGATGACCATAAATTGGACGTAGCGCTCTTAACGTTGAGGCCACTGACTCCGAACTTCGGTAGTAAATTTTAATAATTTCGACTCGTTGTTGGCTCGTATATCTTTCCATCATGAAATGGCAAACCTTACTGAAGAGAAATGTCAAAAGAGTGGCAAGAAATTCGCCGTCGTTTGCTGTCCCTGTCGCTCTACTTTTGTAGCGTCCCTGTTGAAAAATCCTTTATATGTATTCGCTGACGTCCTCAGCGAGTGAGCTGAGATATTAAAAAAAAGCTCAATTTACCACCCCGAAAACATTCATACTTATTCGCTTACAAGGGATAAATAGTAAAAAAAGAAATTTGATTTGGAAAGCAAAAATTATAAAAAGTGTACGGAAATAACAAAATTGAGACTTGCGCAAGTCTCAAGGTCGTCTATAATTGAGTAGGAGTATGATTCCAATTGAATTCCTACCAGATTTCTTAATTGGATTCATAAGCGATTGACGATGATAGTGTTAGAGCACTGTGAAGCAATTTTATGACAATCTCGTTAATTAAAATCGCTTGGAAGACAGTCAGGCGTCAAATTACATGATGAGAGCCTTGTGACCTCTGGACTAAAATTAATTGGCGAACAATTTATATTTCAAAAGGACAACGACGCTTACCACACTTCAAGACTATGTCAAGAGTAGTTGAAACACGGGGAATATGAAGCAATCTTACAAATCGTGATATGGCTGCCGCAATCACCAGATTGAAGCCCAATGGAACTGTTGTGGTGTTGTGGGAGGAGCTGGACAGAAGGGTTTGGGATCAATGGTCATCATCAGAATCTGCGTAGTGGAACATTAGCTACAATGCCAAAAATGTGTGGTGTGGATGATGGGAGATATGGTTACCCACAAATTTGTACTCAACATCAACTCTTTAGTGAGAGATTTTATAACCAGAAATCTTTCGGGTTGCCTTTCTCTTTGCTTTCTGGCGGCGATGAGTATGCGGATGGAGAAGGAGAAATGGATAAAATAAACAATATTCGATGACTAACGTGTGCGTGCGCAGTGTATATGCAATTGCGAATATGAAGCTCATTTTTGGTAGTGTTTCAGACGCATTTGATAGTTTGTTCGCTGTTTTGTTTTTCCTTCGAACCAGAGGGCGGCATCAAACTTTTAGCCGTCAGTGTACATCTCATAATTAAGATGGCTCTTCACAATAAATTACTGCATATTTTTCGCCAAAAAAACATTTGTCGTATAGATACAAATGGTACATCAAATTGTTGCATACTTCTGGGAAACGTGAATGGATAGGGAAATGAGGCATACAGCCAGGGTTCGCGTGTTTAAAATAAAGTGTTAAATTTGATGAAGGTATTCATCTGTGTATATACATTACGTGAAATCCTCAAATTTGTACTTCCTTTCACTCCTCACAAAAGAAAAAGAACAGGACCACTAATTTGAACTCCACATTAAAAATGTTCACCTATCTGTGCAGGGACGGGATAAAAATAGGTATCACTGCAGCGCAAATAACCGCACTTGTGGTAAAAGACGACCATGTTCCCACAGACGTGATTTATGGAAGGCGAGTGACAATGAAGGAAATATTTTTGTTGAAAACTTTTGGTTAGATATATGGATTTAAAATGTTTTTATTTTCAAATATAGTCACTTTAAGAATATTCTCGGTGGTTCGTGTATTAGAGAAAGTTCGAGAATAAGAGAAATTCCCCGTCTGGCATTTACTCAAGCCATTGTAGTTTTGAACAGCGCAAAACTGTGCGATTTCAAGCGACAGTTGTGAAAAGTATAGAGAAAATGAGGAAAAACTGAATAAGAGATTTAATTGTTAAACGAGGGAAATACTTAATAAGAGATTTGATTGTTTATAAAATGTGTTGATTTGAAAATGAAAGTAAATTACCAAAAGAATAGAGAACACAGATATTGTAGAGAACAAATAAAGTTTTAATTAAAAAGAATACATTTTGATAATTTCGAATCCTAGTCTGGACATACTTGTTACGTATGTCAAAATAAAAGGGAAAAACATTCACAGCCGATTTATAAGTTCTGTTGAACCAATATCTCAGATGTTGTTTAGGTTACCGCTTGCTTAAGTATTTAAATTGTAAAAAAAGAACGTTGCTCAAGCTGCACACGCCCAGCTTTGCCCGTCACCGAAAATTGTATTGGCCAATATGTTCGAGTTGAATACATAATTATGTATTTTCAAACTTGGAGGACCGATTTCGACCAAACTTCACAGAAACACTCTCATTCCAATACCAAAGATTGCCTGATATTAGCTCAATCGGTTTGGTAGTTAAAATGGCTGCTTCTTTTTATCTGCACAGCTAAGCCCGCTCACGCAACGTTAAGGGTGGATGCTAGTTGTCCGGTAGGCGTTTTTGTCAGCTTACTTTTTCGAATCAAACCTGGATTGGATCACTTTTCATTCAGTTCACACCAATGTATTGTTATCATCAAAATAACGACTTGTGTGAGACAAACGACTTTAAAACGTTTGTTTCGCGAAAAAAAGATGCAAACACGATGACTAATAAACAAACGAATGTCAGAGCTGTTGATAATTTTATCTCCTTTTTATCATTCCTCATACCAAATGCCTATTCAAACCACGATATCGGTTTACCCAAATTTTCCAATTTTCCGGTCAACTTTTCCAATTTTTTTCCCGTAAAAACCCTATTGTTACAAGCATTTGACAAAAATATTAGCCAAATCGGTCCAACCGTTCTCAAGAGGTGCCGTGACATAACCCCAAGCGTCATAAGCCCAAATCTCGAAATTTGGCCTTATGTCGCTTTTTGAAAGTGACATAAGGCCAAACTCCAGCATTTGGTATTATGTCACTTTCACAAAGCGTCATAAGGCCAAATCCGGAAAGTGACATAAAGCCAAATTTTCGAAACCGTACCTCGCACCTCCTCCAAATCAAACAGTGACCCCAAGCAGGGGGGCAGCATGCGCTAAAATTTGGCCTTATGTCACTTTTACAATGCCACATAAGGCCAAATTTCAAAATTTTGGCTTATGACGCTTGGGATTATGTCACGGCACCTCTCAAGAGATGGGGTTACATGCAACAATTCCACTCAAATATCAACGACGAAATCGAGCAACAAATAGAAAAGTGGAAATACAGTGCCAGCTGTCAGAATCCAACATAATTATAAACATTCTAAATATCATTCTAATTATCAATGTAAATGTGGCTTTTTAAAAATATCTCGACCCCACCGCCACTTAGCGGGTCCAAATTTTATGAGCGAATTTATTTTGTGAATTGGGCCAAATCGTACCATAAATTCGAAAAATTAAAATATCATGGCTGCAGCGACCCCTATCGGAATTAAAATTAAGAGAAACAGCAGACTAAAGTAACATATTGCCCAAGTTGGGCGTCAATCGCACGAGCAGTTTTCGAGTTCTAGGCGCTCGTACTCAGAACGAACACTTTTAAACATTAAGATCATTCAAAAGTGAAAATATTAAATTTTTGTGGCATTCTAATGTTTTCTTATTTTCCTACTTGGAAACAATTATCTCTTTTATCCCTTAAATAGTTCTTTTCAATCGTAAATATACTTAACTTTGGTAAGATCAATCCAGACACCAGCCGTGTTTCTTTGCACGCGGATATAGGGATAATTTTCAATTTGCATGTAAAATACAACAACAACTTATATTATATACGCTAACTTTAGCGGGGATAGCTATCGCCGCTAAGTCATTTAGCGGGGATAAACAGTGCTTCCAAAACCCATTTTCTTCGTTTTTGATGAATCGAAGCGATGAATTTTTCAGGAAATGTCAAAGTTTGACATCCCGCCGACCACTAACACATCCCGCCGAATATTTTGTTCAGGATTTTATTATTATTTTTTTTCAAAATTTAGTAAATCTGTGAATGCAAAACTGTTTTTTATAATTTTAGAATATGTTTGACATTAATTTCAACTGTGGGAAATTAATATTTTTGAATTTCACGATTTTCAATACAAATTTCTTAATTCAACTTACAGCTGTTTCACCAATAAACGTCATAGGTGCATGTGTGCTGCCAAGTTTTTTTTGATGAATTCTTAAGCGGCGATGGTCGTTTTCTGATGCCATCCCTATATCCGCGTGCAAAGAAACACGGCTACCATAAAGAACACACTCACAATATTTCATCAAAATCCGTCGAGCGACTTTTAAAGGGCACACGCAAATAACGAGGCTTTTTATAAATATAGATTATCTTCTGGGTGTTTATACATACTACGCGAGGTTTGTGTTTCGATAAGAAACTAAAGACTGTTGTACCAAAAGCACAAGAGTCTACTACATTTTGTTAAAGGGAAGTACAAATTGATTCCCTTTCACATATTGTTTTTGAAATAACGACCTTTTTCTCAATTGAGAGTTTTCAAATAAAAATGCACTGACGTCCGGGTACTCTCGCATTGACGTTCATGTATAACAAAGTTGGGATTCTTTTGTGAAAACGGCAAGAGAATGAGAGAAAAGTGCCATCGGCAATTTTTAAACAAGCCATTAACAACCGCTATACGCTTTCGATGGCGTTTAAGTTAACAACGTTGATTAAATGTGAAATATGATTATAAATACCGATTTTGCACTTAAGTGCTACTTAGAAGAGGTGGTTAAAGGTTAGGTTAGGTTGGAGTGGCTGTGGGCTTAAGACAAATGTTAGGTCTATTGTGATACCACACGGATCTAGGGGTTTCTTTCACTACTCGTTAAACCATTTGGAGCTTATGAAGCGCGATAGACTTCTAACGTCAGTGTTAGCCAGTCACTCAGATCATTAAGCAAGAAATCTCCCAGATGGAGCAGGACGTGGAGAAGGTGGAGAGTAGTCTGCTCCTCCTCGTAAATGCAGCTTCTGCAGAAGTCGTTTGAATAAACGCCAAGCCTCGATGCGTGCCTACCTATCAGACAGTGTCCTGTGATGGCACATATAGTGGAACTAATATGCACTCGGTTTAGTAAGATTAGACTCTTAGAGCGTCGCAGGTCCAGCTTTGGCCAGATATGCTTAGTCGCTGGACATGTATTACTAATTGTCCACCTAAGGTTTGTTCTCTCGATTGCAAATAGCTTGAATAAAAGTTTGCAAGCAGCGATTGGTATACCCAGAAACCCTTGTCAGGTAAGAAAAATAGTGTGGTTCCTGTTTTGGCGAGTTCATCTGCATTATTGTTTCCTGTAATGTCTTTATGCCCCGGCACCCAACAGAGGTGAATGTTAAACTGTTCCGCCATCTCCCTAAGAGATGAACGGCAGTCAAGGGCTGCGATGTTTAAGAAGGCGTTTAAATTATCTTTATAAATACGGCTTCAAAACTGAAAGAAAGTCAGGTTGTCCTGGAGTGACTTTCGCTTTGTTTTGTCATGCTCATGGTACTAATCTTCGTTTTTCTCTTTAATGACGAGGTGATAATCTGGACTGAAGGGATCACAACCCCTTCCAACTGTATTTCAACTGGGTCCACTTATGGGGTTCGCTGGTTTGACCTCAAAAAATGTCGGCATGCGTCCCGATTTCGAATCTCTGTCACTGAGTCCAATTAAATGCTGGTGTTGCTGCATTTGTGTGATTTAGGCCATGAAATTGCCTTTTTGACGGGCTTCGTAGAATAGGTTAGGTTAGGTAAATGGGTAGACGAGGCAGGAGAAGCCTGCACCCGTCACACTTGGATCAGTGCCATTGGGGTTTTCAACTAGCACACTAAGAAACCTATGAAAGCCTTTGGATGAACCGTCCTGAGGCATTTACAAACTTAAGTAGATCAAAAACGGTCCTGCCGTGAAGTTCTTGTAGGTCCTGAAACAGAAATTTTCCGACGAATTTATTTCTGAAGCGGCAGAGTGCACAAGAAAGTGGTTGGAGAAGCTAGGTTGTAGGCCCTATATGGGCCGTTAATGCCTAATATTTATTTTGTAGAGTGCTGGACAGTGGCAATGAAAGTGAAGAGTATCTTCCGGAACTTCCTCATCGCCACAACCTCTGCATAAGTCATCCGTGCTGAGTTTCATCCTTTTGGCATGATGACGTGACGCCCACGAGAGAGGACAAAGCTTTTTTGTCCATTTTTTAGTAAACTTTCGGTTTGACGTTTGTTGGAGAGTGGCCAGTTCTGGTTAACCTGGATATTTCGAGAATTTTAGAATACAATGCCGCACCAACACCCACGTCCATCTTTGAGCAGTCAGTGTAGATGGGTATAGTGGATCTGATGGATCGTGGTTGGTATCTGTGCCATTCTTCCCTGTTGGGGAAGTAAGTGTCAAAAGATCTTGCAAATTCATAGTGGGGACTGTGAAGTCTGTTGCGCAAACATTATTCCCTGTAAGGTCGTTAAGGATCTGTGCGTGTACTTTTAGGCTGTTTTTCCAGTGCGTCCCACTAAGCCCCAGGGCACTGTTTGCGGCAGCTTCTTTTACAAACAAATCGAGGGGTTTGAGGTTTAGTATCTTTGGCCTCCATATCGTAGGATATCTCCTTTGAACATGACAGTACCAACTGAAACGGCTCGCGCCTCCTTTTGAGATAGGTACTCACGGGATTTCTACTTCAACAGTTTAATTCACTAAACAATTTTCTTGCCACAGATCCTTGAGGGTATTCCAAAGATAAATACCCCACAGAAATGCTTATAAAAGACTAAAATTGATAGCCTGCAATAATTTTATCGACAGACAAAACATACAGGACGAAATCGGTAACATAAAAAAGTGGACCGACTTTCATTTGCGGTAGCTGGCAATTGTAGCCCGAGAAAAAGAGAAGCATTGCCTTCTTATTCAAACTTTAATTGGACGATGGATTATATCTACTCCACTCTCTTTTGATTCCCTCCCAATTAGGATGTGTCTGCCACCCTTGCATGTTCTTCTTCCGCTTCTTAATCCAAGCTCCAAAAATAATTGCCGCAAATAATAATTTCACATTTTCAAGGCCAACATTTTAAGTACAACTAGGTTCTTACTTTGTCCAAAGAACAATATCACATTTTTAAACTTTTAGGCACATACCTGCAAATAAAGAGAAACACAATGATTAATCATCTACCACCACATAAAGGCATTTTTTTTGTATTATTAAATTTTCTTTTAAAAAACTAAATAATCCGCCTTCACATTTGCTCTCCTATTAAAGAGGACACCTAAACAAGAGGCTTAAACTTGCAGCTGGTTAATGGATATGGTTGGCGCCGCTAACAGCCAACACAACATATATATATGTACATACTTGTACATACAGTTTTGCCAGGCTCTCATTATTCAAACAGAAAACCAACCCGTGTGGAAAACCGGATTACAACGGATTATCAGAATGCTCTTGTGCTTGCCTTTTGACCTAGATTCTTTGTAGTTTACTCTCAGTAGGGATAGGGATTACTTCATATGCATATGTACGTGAGGTTAAAACGACGCCTTCCAACGAGTGCGCACAGATCCGCGCTTAATTACTCTCTTATCATGTTGAATCCTATTTATCTTCCAGCTACCAGCATTAACAGAGGAAGAACAATTGATAGGGGGACTTCTCCATTTTGCCGATTCAAATTCTAGAACAACATCAGTAAACACATTGGCTGAAGGAAGAGACAAGAGAAGACAACTTAATGGCCCACATTAGGTGCTCGCGGTTCTAAGTGCATAATTTCCCTAGAGAACGGCATACGAAAAAAAAATCAAGGAAACGATGGCATGGGTATGACGGGTATGCGTCGGCATAATATGTAACTCTTCAAAACGCCAAACCGGAGCATGAGAGTGCTGGAATAGAATGCCACAAACAATGGTTAAAGCCAATGAGTATCTGTAGGAATTCTTGCGCTAGAGGAAGAGGGTACAGCGATATGGAACATGTCTGCATTGTCACTGCAAAACAATATTTAATGGCACCTTTAGTTGGTTTGGTTTTCTTTTTGGCGTCGCAATTCAGCTGCCTTGGGGGGTGCGTATGCGGAATGCAGTAGGAGTAAAGGTAGAAGAGCTTGCTGACCACATAGGTGAATTTCAGGTTTAACTAAGGTGCTTTTACAATGAGAAGCAGGAAGCAAAATACTGTTTCGAGGTAAATGACCGGGGTTCTTTGAATCCAGGACTTTTAATTACTCCTGATAGCGTTGATTAATGATTCTGTATGTGCAAGTCAGTGAAATGGCAGGTCATTAATGGAAATTTGTGCGGAGAGGCTGAGTTTTAGAGTCATTTATACACAACTTAGACGTGATGCTATTTATGTTCGGCCATCAGGAAATTTAACTTCCAAACAGGGCTCTGAAATAAGAAAGACTGGAGCGAGGTCGGAACCAAAACTGTCATCTACTCCCATCTACTTCCCTCGACATTATCAGAACGTCAGAGTTAGAGTTAGCCATTAAGATATTTTCATTTTTCATTACATTCCGCTCTTTCCCTGTGTTATCAACGAGGTCGTCCTGTCGGAGACTCCAACAATGTTGCAAATGGTCAACCTACTGTTATTTATATTATATTATATCATTACCTACTGCAGGTTATGGAACGTCAAAGTTAATACCAACAAGTCAAAGGTAACGTCCTTCCGAAATGGTTTGGGTCGATATGCAAAATATCCAATATTCCTAAAATGGCTTTAGAAAAATGAAGAGCTTGAGGTTGTGAAGGAGTATAAGTATCTTGGAGTTATTGTAACGCCAAAAGTGCATTTCAAAAAATCATCTACAGGATGTAGGGGCAAAAAAAGCAATAAATTGCCAATAGAAAAAGGGACATTTCAACAAGCGCGACTGAAAAGGTATACGAAGCGGTAGTGAGGTATATTTTGTGCTACGCGGCGGAGGTATGAGTCTTTCGTCTATACGATGAAGTTGAAAAGTTGATGAGATGTTTTGTTGGTTGTGGTTAGAAAGGCCCGCGATGAGGTACACTTAGACCAGAGAAGGTCCATTGTGATGCCATTTGGGAAGAACCATCTACTTTTCTCTCTGAAGTTGTTAATATCAGCCGTGCAGGCATTGTTGAGATCATCTAGATCCTGGAAGAAGTATTTACCTAAAGTAGCCATCCTGATGTTGGCTAGTGCGGGACACGTGCATAGGAGGTGCAGGACTGTCTCCTCCTTTTCCTCATCTCTGCAACTTCTACAAAAGTCGCTATAGGGAATCAGTCTCTGAGCATGTCTCCCCATTGCACACTGTCCGGTGATTATGTTTGTAAGGGTAAAGGTATAAGAGAGGGTTCCAATTTTATGTCTTAGAAGTCTGTTTGACCTTCTCTGGTCCACCTTTGGCCATAATTGTCTAGCGGTGCTACACTGGCTAAGTTGATTCCATCGGAGGTTTGCTTTGTCGGTGTGGATGAGGTACCCAGCAGACGACATTGGTGCATTAATGGTGTCTATAGTTATGCTATTTGTACCAGAGGAGCCTTGTCTAGCCAATTCATCAGCCTCACAGTTCCATTGGACGTCACTATGTCCTGGTACCCAGCAAAGGGTAGTGTTATACTATGTAGCTATCTCGTTAAGAGATATGCGGCAGGCCTTCAATGCCTTGGATCTTGTTGTGCTGCATGTTGATGAGATACTTTACAAAAAATCTTTAGGTTACCAGAAAATGTGCCTTACTATATGCTATACCTCGAAACAGTACTCCCGCCTTTATTCATGTACACAGCAACATTTCCAGTACATTTTAAGTCATGACTTTTCCCAGCCAACGAATTCCGCAATAACTTGCTAAGCCCCTAATCCAGCAAGTACACAACGTGCAATCTACGAGCCAAAGAAGATGTACTGCATTTTATCGGGATGTATCCATTACACAACGCGACCAAGGAAGTAATCGCGATATTAAATGGGCGAAATTAGAGGTTGTTATATAGTTGTCTTAACTATACTTCAAAACATCGACAGCAAATCATAGATGAAGCGCTTTGAAAACAGAACTTATTGAATTATTGTTTCTTAATTTTATTATTAATATTATGTCATCATAATGATATTGGAGATCGAGCTCTACGCATCTTTAGTTAGACTGTTTTCGGTATCTAACTTTCATAGTATAAAACGTTATGACTTAATAATTCATGACTATTTGGAACGACTACTTTGTATTCATGAGTTCGTGCTCGGTTATAACTTATACTCAACGATTACTTTGTATTGGTGGATTCTTGATTACTTGTAACTGCCACCAACTTTTAAACATAATGATTATTTTGTAGCCATGAATACCGGGACTCATTGACTAACGACTACTTGGAAGAACGAATTACAAAATGCCCGACATTTCTTTGTCAAAATTAAGCATAAATGTTCTAGACCATGCTAAGACTTTCGTTTATGTACCTATGCGGTTAACTTCGGGATGAACATATGTTCGCATGTCTTAATAAATAAAACTACCAGGTTTCAGTATCATTTTCCAAACGACAAACGTCGTTATGGAGGCAATACCATGACGATGCATTACCTTCCACATACATGGAGATGAAAAGGCTGCATGTTCCTGGATCTAACCCTACTTCTTCGTTGAGGTTGGTAACCAATTGCCTAGACTTTGGCGCATTCAGCTTAAACCTTCCAGCAGTTCCCTGCTAGTTCAAAGTGTGGCTCATAAAGTGGAGATGTTCTTCGCTACAGCTTCAAAGTCCGCAGCTCACAAACCAATTTTTTTTTATAATGAACTCGCACTAAAGGGATTTTTTAATACCCTTATAATGTTAAAGCTACACAGCGCGGGCTTTAAGGAAATAAGGGTTAGAAGATAGGGAGAGATACCGATGCACGTTGGTTTTGAATGTTTGTATATTACCTACAATGTGTAGGAAAAATTGAGCGGGAAAGAGCATTCCACATTCATGTAAAACGGCTAAGGAAAGATTCTTTGTATTTCACTGTACGTCCGAAAAATTGCTTGAGGATAAACTGATGTGCATTCCTGGCATGGCGGGTATTGCGGTTGAAATGTTCAAGGTCAAGCGATTTCGCATTATTTCGATCGCCAATAAGTTTTAAGTCGACTATCTCGTACAGCCCATATGTGCTCCAGACTCTTTTTCATTGCGGAAGTAATATGCCAAAGACTGTCAGCGAGCTGCGATTTATACAGCTGAGGAGCATGCTGGGCTTTGAGGGTAGGCTCCGAATAGTAGAACCTTACACAATGGAAACGGTTGCTAGTTATGGGTAACTTTTTGCGTTCTTCGTCACTGAAAATGACTCTGGTTGATGAGTAAAGTGAAGTATTTCATGGTTGGCAATATTATTAAAAAAAAAATCCCTGACTTTCCCTGACTCTCCCTGACCAAATTTTGCAAATACAGAAAACAAAAATGACGCATTTTAACACTAGTCTAAAATATTTAAAGAACAGAAAAATTGTATACCTCTAAACATTCCTTTTAAAAAATATCAATGAAACAACCAGTTGAGAACAGGACATACCTTATTTTTTTCAAAAGGGAGAGTTGATAATTTATTTTCTCTTCTTCAACCTGGGCTTGAATGCGAATTTTTCCTTTTTCCTTATGAAGTTTTTTTATTTCTTCCTC
Source organism: Portevinia maculata (assembly GCA_949715645.1). Lineage (NCBI taxonomy): Eukaryota > Metazoa > Arthropoda > Insecta > Diptera > Syrphidae > Portevinia > Portevinia maculata. The sequence goes on along the minus strand of OX454527.1, from coordinate 209,879,652 downwards.
CCTTTTTCTTATTAATTCGTTTACCCCATCTTCTGCTTTTATACCCTATTCTAAGGGTATATTAATTTTGACGCATAGTTTGTAACATACCTTAATATTGCCCGTAGACCCCTAAAAGTTACTATATTTATGATCGGCATCGATAGTAATGTCGATCTAGCCATGTCCGTCCGTCCGTCTGTCGGCAAAAAATTAGGCCTTTAAACTGGACCTAGAGAGCTGAAATTTTAACCATATACTCTCCAGGGTCCCGAAATAATCAAGTTTACGAATTTTTGAAATCCGCCCACAGACACGCCCACAAACTCAAAAAAAAACAAAATTTTGGAAAAAAAACGAATTTTGAGCTAGAAAGCTGACATTTTTTATATATGACCTATGACTCCTAAAACTGCTCGGGATAAAAAAATTGCAAAATCCGCCCACAAATAAATAAAACATTTTTTTTGAAAATCCAAAGTTTGAGATAGGGAGCTGAAATTTATAATATATACCTACTCTCTAGGGGCCCTTTATTCTAATGTGTTAATTTTTTTTAAATTCGCCTACTGACACGCCCACAATTAAATAAAACAATTTTATTGAAACACCCAAGTTTGAGCTAGCGAGCGTTTTTTTGATAAAATCCTTTAAATGTTATATAACAAAATATGTAGAGCGTTCTTAACAATTCAACCATACTTAGACTTTTGTCACGCCCACTTATGATGGATAGGAATAAGAATAGGGTATCCAACAGTTCGCCCAAGCGGACTGTAGCCCGTCCCTATGTTTAATTTAAGTTTTTCTTCTAACTGCTGTGTATAGCGGCTATGAGAGGATCGAACATTAAATATTAATTTTGAATTTATTTCCACTTTCGATACTCAGCCTCTTTCACGCCATCTAAGACTCTTCTCTGAGCGACTAGTGACTCCTCAAGGAGGTTTTCGATCAAAAGAGTCTTGAGAAGCCACTCTCAACTGAGGCGTTTCCGTGCGATAAAATGCAACACATTTTTATAACATGCCAAAGATCTTTAAAATGTTCATTTTTGCCAAAAAGCTGGAAGTACAACTCATCAACTCTACAAGTAGATTCGTTGATTATAAAGGTTTTGTACTTCTCTTTTTAGGGCTGTCTTTGCATCTGTACATGCATTTATGTACTGCAATTTTGCCCTTTTCGCGCATGTATCAAACAATCGGTTGGCATTATATAAAATTTGAAGCAAATTTTTGAATCTTTTACTGTAGAGACCGTTGTTTTGCCAAATATTTCTAGGTTTAAGACTGCCCACGTTTACAATCAGATCGTATTTTAATGGGCTTCGTTCTTCGATTTTTGTTATTATGCTTATAATAATTTTGCGGCAATCCAGTTTAAAAATATCTTTTTCTGAAATTTGTCTTTTTGTTTTATTGCATTGATGATTTTTGTTGCTTTGTTTGCTATGGACAAAAGTTGAGATCCTATGGAGCATTCGCTGATATACTTTTTTTGACGATGCGATGCAATAAGTTTTTAACCATTATGAGGAGATCTTCATAAAGGTAAAATATCAATGGTTTCTCGCCTTTAAAATTTGATAAAAATGGTTCACAATCAGATGTATGAATATTGCAGTCTACCAATTTGTCTTGGAAGTATTTTTTTACGTTTTCAATTGGCCTTGTTTTTGGTAAATCTGAGTTTGTCATAGAAAAAAAAAACGCTTCAACTCATCAAAAATGTTCAGGCATCTCTCCAAACAGATTTTGTTTTCGGTGTACGTTGGCACCGCAATATTTCAGGGGAAATCGACAACTAAATCCATTTGTCCTTTCTGAGCTATTTTGTTTAGTGCTTCGTCAAAGTATATAACACATTGGTTTACTTTATCCAAAAGATTGTTATGGAAATATGGGGAGATACCGTAGTTAATAACGTAGGAACTCTTAGATCTTCCTAACTTACCATTTTCAGCAATTTTGCTGTCAGGGAACATCAATCGAAAAAGATCACTAATTTCAACAGACGAGTTCAAGGACGCTCTGGTGGAAATAATATACAGACACCACCTTATCTCTGCGACAATGGAATCGGTCTTGTCGAAAGTAAAATATTTTATTTGTGTATTTTGAGCGTTTATATTTTCTGGTGTATTTTGAGATGTTTTTTGACTACTAGAGGCGACCAATGAATGAGACGCAGTGAAGAAAATATCAATTTTTTGTGAAGTCAAAGCTTTAGAATTTGACTTATGCGCTAGTCCATTTTGATGCGACACCAAAGCCCTTTGCTCCATGTTGCTTAACTCAAATTCTTTTTTGCATAATTTGCATCTTGCTTTGCCGTTATTGCCTTAAAATAAAAACTATTCTATACAAAATCTTCCTTAGCAAAGGCAACAAATTTCGCTAAACAAAGTCAATCGAAATAGACTATTTGGATTTTTGATGTACCTACGAGTACATATAAGTTTCCATGTCTTTTTTTCGGAAAGCATGAAGATGTGGTTTTCCATTTAAGCATTATCTCAGGCTTTTCGTAGCGCATGGATCGAAAAATAGGATTGATATGCTTTTCAATACTACTTGGCATCTCCATTAGCTGTTTAGCAATTAATACAACTGCGTGCAAACGCTATACTTTCTCGAAACCAAAATCGTCTCTATGAATCAAATTAAAAAAAAATTTCCAAGGTACATACATTATTAGATATAAATGGTGGATTAGTGAAATGGTGCGTAGGTATATCTCGAAAGATACCGAGATCTGCGAAATGTGATCCCAAAATAAGAAAAAAGGTGGATTCATGAAAAGTAATATTTTTGCTCCAGAGGCTCCAGACTTCAGAGCTCGACATAATTTTTTCTTTAATATTATAACAAAAATATACTCACAGAGGGAATTTTCCCTGACTGTTTTCGAAATTCCCTGACTTTCCCTGACATTCCCTGACCAAATGTTCGTTCCCTGACTTTCCCTGACTTTCCAGTCCAGTGGCAACCATATTTGTTTCTTCAACCTTTACGCCAAATAGAGGATTTCTGCCTGGTACAATGGACCGTTAACGAGTCTGAGTGCTCCTGGATTTGCATTGCAAAGGTGAAGTACCGGCGGATTTCAGATCGGGTACTATCGGATGTTGGAAATGCAGTGCAATGTCGATAGTCACTGCAAACATTTCACGCTACGATTGTCTTAAACGTTAGTAAATTTGAATGGAAGGGAAATCTTGGTTATGCAAAGATAGAAGGGGTGCCGTGACATAACCCCAAGCCCAAATTTTGAAATTTGGCCTTATGTCGCATTGTGAAAGTGACATAAGGCCAAATTTTAGCATTTGGTATTATGACACATTGGAAAAGCGTCATAAGGCCAATTTGGCTTTATGACACTTTCGCTTGGTGCTGTTTTCAATAATTTGCCCTCGCACCTACCCCAAATCAAACAGTGACCCCAAGCAGGGGGGTTGCAGGGGGGGGACCATGCCCCCCCACCCATATGCATTGCACTGTTTATGGGATTAGTTGCGAAATCGCAAGTAGATTGCATAAACAGTACAATGCCTATGGGGGGCATGTTTGGAGTAGGTGCGAGGTACGGTTTCGAAAATTTGGCTTTATGTCACTTTCCGGATTTGGCCTTATGACGCTTTGTGAAAGTGACATAATACCAAATGCTGGAATTTGGCCTTATGTCACTTTCAAAAAGCGACATAAGGAAAAAATTTCGAGATTTGGGCTTATGACGCTTGGGGTTATGTCACGGCACCGATAGAAGGTATAATATGTCTTAGAAAGTAAAATGGTTCGGCTAAGGGTCCAATTGTTGGCCCAACAGAAGACTTGATTATAATCTGTGGGCACGCTTGACGCAGAAACGTGGCGTCAGCCGAGATTATTGATATTCATATTGCTATTTGGTTACCAACCAACAGTGCACTCTCGGTAACTGCCAAAAAAAAGTCCTTCAGATCACTTAATTTTCTGATTATTATATTATTGAATTTGAAGGAGGCTCAAATTTGATCAATGGCTCTCAACGCTTTCAATGGCCTTCTTGACTGTGTAATAATACACTGTCCTTCGAGTAACCTACATTTCTGCAGCTCTTTGTGTTCGCATCGATTGTTGTAAATCTCAAGCCATTGGGTGAAGACCGTTTCACAATAGCAGAATTATTACAACAACATTCGTTCATTAGCCTTAATGAAATTTCAATCCATTGCACTCCCGCTCGCCGCCATCATGTCACCATCGACAAGTTCTGAAAAAATCTACACCGAATGTAAATAAACAACTCAATCAATGCAACCACCAATCCGACCCTATTCAACCGCAAATAAACCTGTCAATCTTCCATCCATAGAACGACCATCGCTCCAATTCCTTCAAAAGCTTTATGAGCCACTTCAAAACATATATCCACAGCAATCTATATACAATCTCAATTTGCACGTACTCTCTAACGAGAGTGTATCTCGGTTCGATTGTAGACCTTAAAAACTCGCAGATGGGTGATGAGGGTGACCTTCACAACGGCCACTTCGACTACACTTCTGCCTGAATTTCTTTCATCTTTGCTCTTCATCACTGGAAATCGTTATAAGATACTCAAAGGCCAAATGGCAAATAGATACACAGCCATGTACCGCCTACCTAAAGGTATTCATAACGTTTACACTGTCTCTGGTTAGGTCTGTATAGGTCTTCGTCCCCAACTCCAACTTCCCCGCAACCAATCTGGAGCGCTACGCTTTTTTTGCAATGATTTCGAATTTTATTTTTAACTCACTAAGCCCCATCCAACTAACGCCGACACCATCCCCATCATCATCATCATGAGGGGCTAATGTGTGCGATTTGTTAGTTTTGTTTGTAAATGAACATTTATCCTTCTATCGTCGTGTAGCCATCGTGCAGATACAGACAGGTTTGTAAATAAACGAGTATCTTTTCATCGTCATGTCTATATGCATTCATGCGGGGGGATCCGACTTCACGTACCAGATACAAATTGTTTATTCCAATTAGCGATTCAGTAGAGTGTAGTTACTTTTCTAATTTTATAACAAATTAATGATGAAAATGCGTGAGGTACGCGATTATTATAAAGATTTCCCTTGCAATTATTACAGCAGAAATGGCATGAAAAATGAAACGGTTTCACCTTGTGCGTCCCACGTGAGGAGCAGTTGAACAAACTCTTCAAGATTTGTATCTTTTCAATAGGACCTCAATTAACTATTCATTTATTTTTTTTTTTTTTACAAATCGCAGTCATTGGGCTGGAGGGGCATAATGTTGGTGAACACGTCTCGCAACGGAGATCAAATATATTCATGCTGACAGATTGGTGTGACTAATTGAAAAAACGTTCCAGAACGAACCGCCTACCATTGTCCGTACAACTACAAAAGATATGCAACACACAATGGCCGGTCATAATAAGAGAATCAACTTGCATCTTAACCTTAGGTGTGACCTTGCTAAAAGGTATTTGATTTGTAATCCAAACTTGGTGGAAATGATGAATTAATTGAAAGATAAACAATTTGAACAGTTCAGCGATACGATGCGATGGAATAAGATAGGCAATAATTGCCGGCCCTAGGGCAAAGTTAGTATTTTGTTTGCAGAGGTGTCTCCAAAAAAATGGTTGGTTGGTGGGTTAAGAATGATTTTTACTTAAATGTTTACCTACACGCTGAAGAGTTGTTTGCTTTTGCGAGTGATCGGAAGACGAATAAAGTAGCAAATGGGTTTGGCGGTTTGAACATAAATGAACTAAGCTGAGATGATTTTTGTAAATTCAAACGATTGGAGATTCATAAACAACCTCTCTTCTAAGCAACAAACGGGGTTATACATATCGTCGTCTTAATAAGAAAACCTCGTAACTCCATTTTTGGCAAAAATTACTTTTTAATGCTATCTTATAGAAACTCGGTAGGCACACTGTTATGGAAAACCTCGTAACTCCGACAAATTACTGAAGAGCAAACCTCGTAACTCCTGCTTATAATAATCAAAACTCGTAACTCCAATATCCAAAGGTATAAAAGTGGTATGGAAAAAGCGGGGAGTCCCCAATTATTTAAATTTCAACTGTAAGTGTGCTATTTTGATATAGTTTTTAGTTGCATTGTTATAATCCCGGTAAAGTGTGAAGGTATAAAGTGAAAACAAAAATAGTAAACATAGGGACGGGCTACAGTCCGCTTGGGCGAACTGTTGGATACCCTATTCTTATTCCTATCCCTCATAAGTAGGCGTGACAAAAGTCTAAGTATGGTTGAATTGTTAAGAACGCTCTACATATTTTGTTATATAACATTTAAAGGATTTTATCGAAAAAAACGCTCCCTAGCTCTTGGGTGATTCAATAAAATTGTTTTATTTAATTGTGGGCGTGTCAGTAGGCGGATTTAAAAAAAATTAACACATGAGAATAAAGGGCCCCTAGAGAGTATATATTATAAATTTCAGCTCCCTAGCTCAAACTTTGAATTTTCAAAAAAAAAAAAAAAAAAAAAATTGTGGGCGTGTCAGTGGGCGGATTTTAAAAATATTTACACATGAGCATAAAGGGCCCATAGAGAGTATATATTATAAATTTCAGCTCCCTAGCTCAAACTTTGGATTTTCAAAAATTAATATACCCTTAGAATAGGTTATAAAAAATTGTTTTATTTATTTGTGGGCGTGTCAGTAGGCGGATTTTGAAAATTTTTTATCCCGAGCAGGTTTAGGAGTCATAGATCATATATACAAAATTTCAGCTTTCTAGCTCAAAATTCGATTTTTTCCAAAATTTAGTTTTTTTTGAGTTTGTGGGCGTGTCTGTGGGCGGATTTCAAAAATTCGTAAACTTGATTATTTCGGGACCCTAGAGAGTATATGGTTAAAATTTCAGCTCTCTAGGTCCAGTTTAAAGGCCTAATTTTTGGCTACAGACGGACGGACGGACGGACGGACGAACGGACGGACGGACATGGCTAGATCGACATTACTATCGATGCTGATCATAAATATAGTAACTTTTAGGGGTCTACGGGCAATATTAAGGAATGTTACAAACTATGCGTCAAAATTAATATACCCTTAGAATAGGGTATAAAAATGTCTTTACCTGCATCTGCAATTTTAAACATTTTGTAAGTATCTACGAGTACCTACAAGGTGGCGCAAAAGTAATCCTCCTATCAGAAAATGCTATAAATTTTGCGATCGGCCCCTAATGTCAGTTCTGTTTTGACATTTGTGTAGTAAACACATGCGAAATACACGTTAATAAACAATGTTACGCTACACTGCTCCAGAACGCGGAATATTGGTGACTATTTATTTGAGCAATAATCGGTTGGTGACTTTGGCACAACGTGAATTTCGTCGCAGATTTCCTACCCGTCCAACGCCTACTGATGAAACACTGCGACGTTTAGCCGCTCGCCTCGAAGAGACTGGCACAACACGAGATGCTGCCAGGCGTGGCAGACCCCGGAGTAGCCGTTCTGCAGAGAATATTGCTGCTGTAGCCGAAGATGTCATGGAAGCGCCGTCGACATCGACCAGACGACGTGCCACGCAAATGGGTATAAGTCGACGGTCTTTACAGCGAATTTTGGTACAAGATTTGAAGATGTTTCCGTACAAAGTCCAGACGGTGCATCAGCTGTTAGCTGCTGACCGCCAATCGCGTCTAACATACGCTCAAGCCATCCTTAATCACCACCAAGAGGAAGATGATTTTTCATCAAAAATAATCATGAGTGATGAGGCCCATTTCCATCTTAGCGGGTACGTAAATAAGCAAAATTTACGCTTCTGGGGCACTGAAAATCCGCGTGTAACCCACGAAGAGCCATTACACCCGCTCAAAGTCACTGTATGGTGTGCTGTTTTCGCTGGAGGAGTCATCGCGGGCCAAACGGTTACTGTGAATGGTGAGCGCTACAGAGCAATGATCAACGAGTTCTTTTTGCCGCAACTTGATGAATTGGGTTTGGAAAACATGTGGTTCCAACAGGACGGTGCAACGGCACACACTGCACGTGCCACAACCGATATGCTGAAGGATGCATTTACCGGGCTCCTAATCTCCCGTTTTGGCAATTTGCACTGGCCAGCAAGATCGTCTGATTTGACCGCTCCAGACTTCTTTTTGTGGGGCTTTTTGAAGTCGCGGGTTTATGTCAACAAGCCTCAGACTCTTGCAGCTCTTAAAGACAATATCCGTCACCAATGTGAGGACCTATCGCCGGAAGTTTTGGCCAAAGTGATGGAAAATGCCATAAAAAGGGCTCAAATGACAATCAACTGTGGGGGCGCGGCGGCCATTTACATGACATCATATTCTCGACTTGATGTAAAAAAAATTAAAAGACCAAATAAAAATAATCCACAAGAAGAATCAAAGTTTTTCATTTTTTTTTAAATTACAGCCAAAAACCATCGGAAGGTTATTTTTGCGCCACCTTGTATAAGCAATGATTTATTTCACTTTTCAACAAAATGTATTTCTCCATATTTAAAAGATTGGAAGAGGATCAACCGAAAACTGATGCAAATGAAAACTGCACAAATGAGCCATCATTTCTGTAAGTTTCTTCTCATTGCACAGCATCAAATCTAAGACATTTTAGAAAATTTCATTTTCAAATAGATTTCTTAACGGCAATAATGCAACCATTCCAACTAACCAACAAATTGTAGTCAGCCCAGATATTGGAGCTGTTAAAAATGGAGAGACCTTTAACTTGGAAGAAGTAGAAGTAATATTTATGGATGTGGACCAAATTGATGCGGATAATTTTATATTTCATTCTGCTAAAGAGGTTTGTATAAATGATGAAAAAGTTACGGATGTCGAAGTAAAGCAAACGCATGAGCAGACGGGACCTGAAGTTTTGATTACCACAAGCGTTGAGAATCCTTTGGAAATGGAAAATAATAAATCATCTCCGCCTCTGGAAAATGGTGGTGGTGATCTCATGCTTATTGAGAATGATGAACAATTCATAGATTTACCATCCCCTAAAATAAGAAGATCTAAAAGGCAGCACGTCAAGGAATCTAAATGGTCTCAAAATAAACAAAAGCGTAAAAGGGAGTTGGGCTTGGAATACGATTCCAAGAAAAAGGAAGGACAAGAGTGGCTTTATACAGTTGATAAACAAAGTCGAATCATCAAGCCACGGTGCAATTGTTCAGGAAATAAGAAAGGAATTATGAAATGCTTTTTGTTCACAGAAATTGAAAGAAATAAGATTTTCAAGGGGTTTTGGTCAAGAACGTGGTCAAGAAAAAAATTGTTTGTTCAATTGCTTGTTGAAAGGAAGGCACCGTGATAGAAAACAAGAAAATGTAAGATTTAATGTAAAAATTAATAACGAGAAGCTAAGGGTGTGTAAAAAAATGTTTTTAAATACACTCTCCTTGGGCGAGTGGTCAGCTTTAAATTGGGCGAAAAAGGATACAATGGTGAATGTCGAAGTTGCAAGAGATGATGAAGAATTTGTTAGCACCAAGTCGGCATCAAGAAAAAGTCTTTACGAAGAAAGGAAAAAAAGCTTGGTGGATTTTTTCAACTCTCTTTCAAAAATGGAATCGCATTACTGTAGGTCAAGTTCATCCAAGTTGTACTTAGAGACAAACTGGCTTTCGAAAAGAGCCGTATTCGAATTTTACTCCAAAGAATGGTGCATACAACAAGACATCGCTGCTCTTTCAATTGGCGCATTTATGCATGAGTTTGAAGACCAGAATTTGAGCTTGTTTTCGCCAAAAAAAGACAGGTGCGAAACTTGTGGAGCCTTCGAATCTAAAAATATTACTGCAGAAATATATAATCTGTATAAACTTAAAGCGAATGAAGCACGAAAAGAAAAAGAAGCAGATAAAGAAAACCCCAAATTATCTGTTTTTACAATGGATCTCCAATCGGTGCTCTTGAGCCCTAAGTCTAATATTTCTACGATGTACTACAAAACAAAATTGGTTGTACACAATTTCACCCTTTACGATCTAAAATTAAAAGGATTTTGTTTCCTTTGGAATGAAACTGAAGGAAATGTAACTGCTCAAGAATTTTCCACAATCATAACCAGCTTCATTTCGACACAAGTAGAAAGTGGTGGTCCTAACCATTTTGTTTTGTACAGCGACGGGTGCACTGCCCAAAACAGAAATGCCACGCTAGCTAATGCAATGTTCCATTCTTCATTTTTACATAAAATAACAATTGAACAAACGTTTTTATGTAAGGGCCATACCCAAATGGAGGCAGACTCGATGCATTCATGTATTGAACGAATTGTAAGCAAAACGGACATTAACGTTCCGGCGGACTACAAAAAATCTCCAAGAGATCAAGAAAGGTAAACCCGTATAAGGTCAACTACTTGGATCACACTTACTTTCGTTGCTTCGATTCGGTTTCGTTTTACAAATCAATTAGACCCGGCAAAAAAAGGGAGATCCCTGTGTTACTGATATAGTAGCCCTCAAATATTTCCAAGGAGATATTTTCTATAAACTGAAATTCAGTGACACTTGGAGTATTTTACCAACGAGGCGAGAAAAAGCATCATCATTCGTTCCTATGTCTTCCTCAACTGTACCAGGAGAAAATCAAAATCACGAAAAGCAAGTACGATGATTTGCAAGACTTAAAAATGTCATTACCCAAGGATTTTCACGAGTTTTACGACAACATACCACATCAGAACTAATAAAATTCTTGTACTAATTTATTATATGTGAAAATTCATTAAATAAAGCGTTTTCTACCTACTAGCTACTAAACTACTACTAGTTTTCGATCAAATTTATTAAGAGGGTAGAAAGTATTATTTAGCAGCAAACCTCATAACTCCAAGGGTAGAATGACAAAAAACTCGTAACTCCAGTGAAATAAATAGACGTAGTCGTATTAAAAAAAAAAAAAACAGTTTTTGTCCAAAAACCTGCGATTTTTTTATTAATTTACGATATAAAATAACATCGTTAACTAAAAAGCTGGGCTTGGTAAGAAACTTTCGTTCCGCCTGTAAAATTTAAAATTTTGGAGTTACGAGCTATTCTTATTAAGCCGACGATAAACAAAACATATATATCGGAGGCCTCGCGTGGATTATAGAGCTGGGTGAGCGATTAGTGAAGGGTTTACCACGAAATCTAGAAAGCAATAATCCAGAAAACAAAAATCTCGAAATTAAAAATCTCGAAAACAAAAATCTAGAATTGAAAAAATCTCGAAAGCATAATCTCGAAATACAAAAATCTAGAAAAAAAAAGGTGTGAGCCACGCTGCAATCACGGTATAGTTGATGTGTAAACATGTAGGCACAGTTGTGCGTTAGCTACCTAATTTGTTATCTAGCTAACGCCATAACTAAGTAGCTAACGTAGTTAAATTAGCTGCGCTAAAAATGCAATCGATTTGGTGGTTAGCTACGAGTATCATCATGACAACTAATTTTTGCTATTAGCTATTAGTTGCAGGTTGTGTAACTAAGGTCGTTAGGTTGCCAAAGTTAGTTGCGGATGACAACTAAAAGTTGGTTAGTTTTTAGCTGTAGCTTTTTAGCTGCCTAGGTAATAACTAATAACTAAATAAAAATTTATTGTTTTACTATAATGGTGATAATTTATTGGGATATTGCGTTTAAAATAAAAATTGATTGAATGTCCCTTTTATTTTAAATCATGTTATTTTACAAAGAGGTCCTTGGAGCCGCAATAATTAAACCCGAAAAAGGATATTTTCCCAAAATGTCTTTAGAAACGGCACGGATATTTTACCAAAATGTTTGTTGTTCCTAGCACCCCTCATTCAAATAACATTGTTGTTGTTGCAAGGACCTCTTAGTCAAATAACATTGAACACAGATATACCGTGTGGATTCTAACGGCATTTTGGAAAAATATCCTCTCTTCGACTTTTAAGGACCTTTTTTGTTGTTGCAAGGACCTCTTAATCAAATAACATTGAACACAGATATACCGTGTGGATTCTAACGGCATTTTGGAAAAATATCCTTTCTTCGACTTTTAAGGACCTTTTTTGTTGTTGCAAGGACCTCTTGGTCAAATAACATTGAACACAGATATACCGTGTGGATTCTAACGGCATTTTGGAAAAATATCCTTTCTTCGACTTTTAAGGACCTTTTTTGTTGTTGCAAAGACCTCTTAGTCAAACAACATTGAACACAGATATACCGTGTGGATTCTAACGGCATTTTGGAAAATATCCTTTCTTCGACTTTTAAGGACCTTTTTTGTTGTTTCAAGGACCTCTTAGTCAAATAGCATTGAACACAGATATACCGTGTGGATTCTAATGACATTTTGGAAAAATATACTTTTTTTCTACTTTTAAAGACCTTTTTGTTTTCCAAGGATCTGTTAGTCAAATGACATTGAACACAATACATATACTGCGCGGTTTTTTAGGAGTTTTTGAAAAAAATGTTTTTTTTCGGGCTTAAGGACCTTATTTCGTTCTTCAAGGACCACTTGGTAAATAACCTTATTACATACAACTAAAAGTGACATCCTTAAATCGGCCATCGGTTTCCGAAGTACAAATCGATATTTTTCCTCTTACCTTCAACTGATGTACGAGTACAACAAATTTCAAGCTATACAACCTCAATATTATTCAAAACAAATCTACTTTCACACAACTTTCCGGTGTTTCGTAATTACATAATAATCTCTAAAATTGAACATAATTAAAACTGGAAAATATATAAAGAAATATGTATATAAAATAAAAAAAAGCAACGACACGCGGTTGTTCTCAAACGGTCACCCATCTACGTACTAACCGCGCCAAACGTCGTTTAATTGCGGTGATCTGTCGAGCAGCGATTAACTCACGTGGTAATGAAAATCTGACGATGACGAAATCTGACGCTAGATATTTCCAACTAGCCCCTACCGAGAGCAAAAATGTTTACACAAAAAAATCTCCAATGCAAGAATCTCGAATGAATATATTAATTTTTGATACAATGGTTACAATTCGCGCGAATTGTCGCGAATTTACTATTGGAATTTTTACAATTTTTTATAATTTTTTTTTTTTTTAGTAAAATATTGATTTGTTGTTGTTAATTTACCGAAAAAAAAAATAAATTGCTGAATAAACTAAATATGTAATGCATTTTCTTTAAGTTTAAACTCTTTAAATAGGTTAGAAAAAAATCTCGAATTAACTTTTTTTTCGAGATATCGTCTTTCGAGATTTTTGTCCATTCGAGATTTTTGTGCATTCGAGATTTTTGAATTATAGATTAAAAATTTGTTTTTTCGAGATTTTTTGCATTCGAGATTTTTGTCATTCGAGATTAAAATTTTTTTTTTTCCCATTAGTGAAATTGTAGACATTTTTTTTTAACTTGCAATTTTTAGACGCGTTACCAAAACAAGCCAGAACTTCCCATATGTTGCTTTTTTGTAGCATCAACATTAAAAGAGATACGAGAAGAACATATAATCACTTTTAATGCATGAACCTAATTCTTCGATTCCATCTTCCCACTGACTCAATTTTCTGCTTTCATAAATTGTTTTGTTTCTTCTATCAAAAAGTCAACGAAGCAAACAGTTCTTTGATCTGTAGGTGTGGATCATTTAAATTAAAGCTACCAAAACTGAAAGCGGTTCATGTATCCTAATTTTCGCCAACATAAATTATTCAGTATGCGCTTTAGGTATATTGTATACATTGTATATGTATTGGACACCTAAAGTGCACACTCAAGTTTCACACGAGTTATACAAAAATTTAATAGTTTTGTCATATGGAGTTAAACTGAGGAAGATGATGAATACTAGAATAGAACAGACAGTGCGAACATTACCAAATGAACATATTGCGTCTGTGTGTCGTACACTTTACCATGTATGCGATATTTTTGGTTGCGGATGAAAATGTGGTTTAGACGGATGCAATATATATGAAGCCGTAGTTTTTGTGTTAGGGATCAGCAACACAGAAAATGCACAGTCAAGCTGTGCACGAGTCTAGATACAGCATTTTAAAAGTTATGTCATGCGTGTGATGATGGATACCAAGAAATCCAGGGCGAATATTAGGCGCGTTTCTTTGTGAAATGTATCCACGGTTGCACAAAAGAACGACTCAACGAATTATGGCACGCGACCAAATATTTTTTTTTTGCAACACAAGTTATTTTTTTTTTGCAGCATGTGTCCAAAGCAACACTACCCTGTTTTTTTTTTTTTTTTTTTTTATACCCTATTCTAAGGGTATATTAATTTTGACGCATAGTTTGTAACATACCTTAATATTGCCCGTAGACCCCTAAAAATGACTATATATATGATCAGCATCGATAGTTATGTCGATCTAGCCATGTCCGTCCGTCCGTCCGTCCGTCCGTCTGTCGGCAAAAATTAGGCCTTTAAACTGGACCTAGAGAGCTGAAATTTTAACCATATACTCTCTAGGGTCCCGAAATAATCAAGTTTACGAATTTTTGAAATCCGCCCACAGACACGCCCACAAACTAAAAAAAAAACAAAATTTTGGAAAAAATCGAATTTTGAGCTAGAAACCTGAAATTTTTTTATATATGATCTATGACTCCTAAAACTGCTCGGGATAAAAAAATTTCAAAGTCCGCCCACTGACACGCCCACAAATAAATAAAACAATTTTTTTTGAAAATCCAAAGTTTGAGCTAGGGAGCTGAAATTTATAATATATACTCTCTATGGGCCCTTTATGCTCATGTGTAAATATTTTCAAAATCCGCCCACTGACACGCCCACAATTTTTTTTTTTTTTTTTTTTTTTTGAAAATTCAAAGTTTGAGCTAGGGAGCTGAAATTTATAATATATACTCTCTAGGGGCCCTTTATTCTCATGTGTTAATTCTTTTTAAATCCGCCTACTGACACGCCCACAATTAAATATAACAATTTTATTGAAACACCCCAGTTTGAGCTAGGGAGCGTTTTTTTTTAATAAAATCCTTTAAATGTTATATAACAAAATATGTAGAGCGTTCTTAACAAATTCAAACATACTTAGGCTTTTGTCACGCCCACTTATGAAGGATAGGAATAAGAATAGGGTATCCAAGAATACGCCCAAGCGGACTGTAGCCCGTCCCTATGTTTTTTTTATAGTTTGCTTACGCTAAAGGGATTTTTTCTGTTGTTACAGTACCCTTATAGTGCGTAACACAGCGTAAGCATTTGTGTTTAACAGCAAGCAGCACTATCGCATTTCATTGCATGCTTTTTGGGTGCTACTACTATTAGAAAGAATAGAGAGATAGGAAAGAAGTGTTTGGGTGCAGTTCTAGGGTTTTTCTCCACGGGTGGTGTCTAAGATGCTTAGGGAGATTACGATTTCATGTATTCGATATAAAGTAATGGACTTGGCCGGGATTCGAACGCACGACCTTCCATTCAGTAAGCGAATACACTACTACTGCACCTGTTGCCACCCCCACCCTGTTTGATTTGTCAATTCGAGCACTCCTGGTGGATATATTTCTGAAAATATCAACAGTACCTACTGCTGTAGTGAGAAGAGAGAATGTTGTTGCTGTTTAACTAGTAAATTCGAGGACTCCTGTAGATACATTTCTCAAAGAAACGCACCTATAATCGACGGATATCAACAGTACTGCTGTAGAGAGGATGTTGTTGTTGTATAACGGGTGAATTCGAACCCTCCTGTAGATACATTTTTCAAAGAAACGCGCCTATTGTGGATAAACTTTTTGTGGGTCGTATGAGTGTTATTGGCTTAGGAAAATTGTAATACATAGTCTGTAATGTATGAAACATTTAAATTATTTCCGTATGTATTTTAGTGTTGTTTTATAAACATAGATTGCGACGAGGGTGAGGCACACCTTGGACTCCCTGCGGAGACGCCACTGTATATGGCATCTACTTACTCATTTGTTCTGGCACACGTATTTCGGTACGAGTACGATAACTTAGGCGGCAAAAAATGATAACAAATTTTTGTAGAGGGTTAACTATAAACATTATCTACTAGACCCATAGTAGATAATGTTTATAGTTAACCCCTCCCCGATAGGGAGTAATAAGGTTTGAAAATTCCAATTTTCATCGACAAAATTGGTGGATTGACTTAATAATTGTTTTTTCTTTCAAGACTAAGAAAGTGGTCTTTTTCATTAGCGACTTGACAAATTCAAACGTTCAGTGTGAACGCACCCTTAAACCGATTACCGAACTGTCAGTGTCAAAATATTCAATAAAATCAACATTTTCATCGTCCTGAAGTACACGAAGGAACAACGTTCACAAATAATTAAAATTTACTACTGAAATTCCGAATCGGTGGTCGCAACTTTAAGAGCGTTAACGAGAATTTTAGGCCGTAATTCTCCTTCAAGTAGACAAGCAATTCACGGTCGTAAAAAAAATTGAGTCAGAATATTCGCTGGATAAATGTTGCTGTTCCAGTGAGACTACGTTTTGCCCGAAGTGTGGAGAATATTGCTGCCGTAGAGGCGTCTGTCGCAAACCAGCCAAATCAGTCAATTTTCTGGACAGGTGTGAACCCTCAGGTGCTTCATGAAACTGCACTTCATCCGCAAAGTCACTGTTTGGTGCGGCTTTCATGCCGGTGCGATACATGTTGGAACGTTATTTCTTTGAGCAATTGCATGAATTGGACATCATTGATATGTGGTTCCAACAAGACGGTGCCACCAGCCACACAGCGGGTGCAACAATCGAGTTATTGAAGTCTCAGTTCGGTGAACGTGTTATCTCGAGAAACGGATCCGTCTATTGGTCGCCGAGATCATGTTATTTAACGCCTTTAGACTTTTTTTTAATGGGGCTACATTAAATCATTGGCCTATGCCAACAAGCCGGCGACGTTAGAGGAGCTCAGAGCCAATATTGAACAAGAAATAGCGGCCGCATCGGTCGAAATGTGCGGTTGAGTCATCGAAAATTGGGTTCAACGTATCGACCGCTGCATACGTTCCCGTGGTGGACATATTGGAACGAAGTCGAATTGCATTCATAAATGTTTTAATAGTAATTGGAGCCAATACAATTTTTTAAAATATCTCAAGTAGTTTGCATTTTATTTAAAAAAGAAGTTGTCAAGTCCTTAATGAAATACCGTTTATAACCCATAAACATTTTAAGTCTAATAAACCCAATCAGTCCATTAATTTTATCTATGGAAATTGTGATTTGCAAAAAGCTTACAATTCCTAAACGTGGGGAGATAGAGCCCCATGCCCTCATAGTTAAAAATACTTGTTTCTTTTCTTATTCCTTAATAAAAATCTGATAGTAACAACTTTTTAAATAGAGGCGATGAATCAGAGAAGCATCTATGTGGAACAATTATGGGTGGCGACGGTGTAGAGGTTAGTGTGTTGGCTTGTGACCCGTGCGGTGCAGGTTCAATCCCCATGGGGAACAACAACATACGCCACCCAATCACATGCCTCTACACCAAAAAGGAGTATATCTGCCTGGAACGTTACCGAGTCTGAGTGCTCTGGGATTTGGATTTCCTTTTTTTCTAAAAAAAAAAAAAAAAAAAAAAAAAAAAAAAAAAAAAAAAAATGTGGAACAATTCCGAAGAGGATTGGCCAATGGCCTATCGCGACTTTTGCTTATTCGTTTTTCATTTATGTACATTGGGTGTAACGCGATTGCTGATGTTCCGAATTAAAAATCGGGCGTCAGATATGAACTCCACCAGCTTCATGATGTGTCGGCCGGAAAGCAGCACATTCAAATAATCGTCACGTATTAATTTGTCTCCGATAAAGTGCACTAGGATTGACGAAACGAAAATCCTTACAGATCAAGATTCGAAATTCCGTCTATAGTTTTTTTTCTTAATTTCGCATTTAGCGCGTCACCTTCTAACACTTTCCTTGCATTCTGCGTGTCATTTTTTATTTTCTTCGCTTTTATTTCTCACCTGGTGTTCGGCGCTTTTTCATTTTCTCAAAGCCAAATACATTGAAATTAAGCCATATTTCACTTTAACAATACGGCTTTATTCCGCTCGGCAGTATTTCACGACCTCCTCCCATTGAGGTATCAATAGAAAAAACAAACGACCAGAGAGTGCTGCGGGATTGTAGGTGTTCATTTGGAGAAGTTTTTGTACTACAATGAACACCTAAATACAAAGTGGCAAATGGCTATGGCGGCATTTATGTCTTTCAAGTACCTTTTCTACTCCAAATATCTTAGACCCGTGGAGAAAAAACTGTACCCAATGCACAAACCTCACTATCCTATCATTCTCCTTCTTCCTAGTTCAACCACCTAATAGTAGGCAATGAAATACGTCCACAATGACATTGCATTTGTAGGTGTTGAATTGAAAAATGCCTGCGGAATTACAGAAAAGAAACGCCTTTAGCGCACGCTAATTACAAAAAAACATAGGGACGGGCTACAGTACGCTTGGGCGAACTGTTGGATACCCTATTCTTATTCCTATCCCTCATAAGTGGGCGTGACAAAAGTCTAAGTATGGTTAAATTGTTAAGAACGCTCTACATATTTTGTTATATAACATTTAAAGGATTTTATCAAAAAAAACGCTCCCTAGCTCAAACTTGGGTGTTTCAATAAAATTGATTTATTTAATTGTGGGCGTGTCAGTAGGCGGATTTAAAAAAAAATTAACACATGAGCATAAAGGGCCCCTAGAGAGTATATATTATAAATTTCAGCTCCCTAGCTCAAACTTTGGATTTTCAAAAAAATTGTTTTATTTATTTGTGGGCGTGTCAGTGGGCGGATTTTGAAAATATTTATACATGAGCTTAAAGGGCCCCTAGAGAGTATATATTATAAATTTCAGCTATCTAGCTCAAACTTTGGATTTTCAAAAAAATTGTTTTATTTATTTGTGGGCGTGTCAGTGGGCGGATGTTGAAAATATTTATACATGAGCTTAAAGGGCCCCTAGAGAGTATATATTAAAAATTTCAGCTCCCTAGCTCAAATTTTGGTTTTTCAATAAAATTGTTTTATTTTTTTGTGGGCGTGGCAGTGGGCGGATTTTTAAAATTTTATATCCCGAGCAGTTTTAGGAGTCATAGACCATATATAAAAAATTTCAGCTTCCTAGCTCAAAATTCGATTTTTTCCAAAATTTTGTTTTTTTTTTAGTTTGTGGGCGTGTCTGTGGGCGGATTTCAAAAATTCGTAAACTTGATTATTTCGGGACCCTAGAGAGTATATGGTTAAAATTTCAGCTCTCTAGGTCCAGTTTAAAGGCCTAATTTTTGCCGACGGACGGACGGACGGACGGACATGGCTAGATCGACATTACTATCGATGCTGATCATATATATAGTCATTTTTAGGGGTCTACGGGCAATATTAAGGTATGTTACAAACTATGCGTCAAAATTAATATACCCCTAGAATAGGGTATAAAAAGACCTTATGTGAAGATAATTTTTTTAAAAAGTGTTCGCGCTTCCAATTCGGACGTATGCGAGTCCAGTATCCATCGTAAATGGACAAATAAAGAATGTTTGAGAGAAAATGACTTAAGGCTTGCATGCGAATGTACAGAAGCGAACATTCAGATTTTTTTTGTACACTATCAGTTCTGTGTCGTGGAGTCTATTCTATCTCAACCCTTCAGACAAACATTGGAAAATTGATATGTACCACATGAGGGTTTGTGTTGCTAGATTCACACGGACATCTATCAGGGCAATTGCTTGGAGTTTGGTGATGCTACCTTAAGGTACTGCGTGAGCATACCTGCAAGAGATACGAATAACGTTGAAAGACTCAATCGGGAAAAATATTGGTGGCTTGGGCTGAAGCTAGCATATAACCAGGCAGAAATATGCCCCTCCTGTGATTTTCGATACATCGACTATTTGTTTACTAAAACCTCAGATCGATGGAATAAGGATCACATGGCAGGGCCTAACCCCTTTATTTAAGTTAGATTTAGTTAGTTTCCGAAAAAACAGAATTCTTGTGCTGCCCGTTCTCTGATCCACTCCGACCTATTCAAGACATTTATATCAATGGAAGAGTGATTCCCAAGCGTTAAAAAATCAAATATCTGGGATCTAAAATCAATAGCGAAGCGAGCTGGGATGACGACATTAAGCATCGCGTAAGCGTAGGATGGATGAAGTGGCGGGAAAAATCAGCCATCTTCTGTGATCGAAAAATGCCCCTAAGCTGAAAGGAAGACTCTACACCACTGTTGTGCGCCTGTCGTTCCCATACGGTTGACAATGTTGGACGGCGTACAAAAAGTATGAGCTTCGCATGACAGCAGGAGTAAAAAAGATTGATCGAATAAGAAGTTCCAAGATCCGAGGAAGCCTTCACGTCAAAGAACCTATCTCCAAGAAAATGTAGCGCGACCGGCTCAGAACCCTGTAAAAAAGGCAATATCAATCGACGTTCCAGTACAAACGCGAAAGAGAGACAGGCCTTAAAATCCTGGATCATACAAATGTAGCAACACCAGCTTTTGATTGGCCTCAGCAACGAAGTGATTCAAAATCGGGAGGCCTGCCGTTATTTTCAGAGGTCGAACCGGCAAACCCAACAGGTTGACCAGCAGGGATGCAGTTAAGTGGGAGGGTTATGATCCCACTAATCCTGATCACAGCCTCACAAAAAGTGATGCGAGTTTGTAAGCTTTACTTATTCCCAATAGCTTTTTCGCAAGGGAATGTGCTACTGAACCTTTTTTAACTGTTTCTTGTAGTAGGGTCTAGCTTAACTTCCTGTCCATAATAAGACCCAAACATTTAAGTTGCTTCAAAAAATGTCAGGCTTATGTCTTTGATAGAAGGAGGGTCAATTTTTTATATTTTCTGGAGAAGGAGACAAGTTCAGTTTTGTGGGAATTTACACCCAGGCCACAACGATCTGCCCACCTCGTTCGCTTCTTAAGCTCGTTTTGCAGAAGTGCATTTAGTGTATTGATCGATTTGCCGAAAACTTGGAATATTGTTAACGAAGTCATTTGAAGGAAAAAGGCGTCGCTGCACAAAGCGATTAAAAGGAACTTTAAAGAAAACAACACGCCTGATACGGCTCGTGACCTTTCGAAATACTGCTCTAAAGAGCCCCGGAGAAAATACGTCAGAATACCACTTTGACGCATACAAACAGGAGATTTTCAATGTCGCTATAATGTGGGGCAGATTTTAGAGAAGTAACAAATATACAATGCAAACTAATACAATCTGAGGCAAGGCAAAGTGCTAACGATTCTTAAGACTTCTTTATTCCGGCCAATATACAACGTGGGCCATAATATGTATGACCCTATTTTCCTAGGCGCAGGAATATAAGTTCCGAACTCTTCTTTCGTTACTTATGTCCCCACCCAACGACAATGGGACACAATTCCCGAATGAAACGCGATTGAGTTCGCTTACCCAACTTCGTCGCACCCCTAAGTGAAGGAAGCTGCTAGTTGTCGGGCAGGGGCCTTTGTCAGCTTTCTTTTCCGAATCAAACAGTATTTGGGCAAAGGGATTTAACCCTTTTTTCCACATGATTTAGCCCGATGACGTAACTTTGTTGCCCCACTTACCATCAACAACAAAAAACCTCCTTTAACCTCAAACTCAGTCTCATACCTAAGCTAACATCTTCACCAATCTACTAACACTTAATGGCATGCTAATCCCGTCTAACGATGATCCAATTACTTATGCACACATCCACATCGAATTTGAGTGATGGATAAACTCAAAGCCATAACAATTCTCATCAAAATGTGACCTCATTAGATGCATAAATAAAAAGATCCATTCCTTGTCGGGTTGCCCTTTATGGGAACCATCATCCATACGAGTGCATCCAATGTGTGGGTCGCTTCTGTTTTTGATCTGTTATACGAGAACCCTTTTTATTGACTCCCGACTTACGTAATAAACAATCAGCGTTGACAGCAGCCCACTACTTTTGAAATGTTCAATTCAGTATTCGCTGGAACAGACTCAACAGACTCAACAGACTCAGAATAATAGATTCCTTCTCTGGAATTCTAAATTTACAATCGACAAACACTACGTGAAAGTAATTTTCGTTGTATGGGGTAGAAAAAGAAAAGTGCGTGCGTGAGCGTCTTTATTTATTTTTCTTCTTTTCAGTGGATCAGTAGCTTGTTAAGTGCATTCAAAGTTGAGGGAGAGATAAATTGAAAAAGTGGAAAATTGGAAAATTTTCCTCGGTATTTGTGTACATTATTTGTGGGTGCGCCAGTATGTTTTCAAAGAACCGAAATGCAATTTCATTTGGCAAAGATGATGACTGCAATATGGGTGAATACGAATGGGGATTGTTAATTTATGGATTCGAAGGAATCGCTGGATGATAATATTTTGTTGATATTATTGATGCGACATCATGTACTGTATGCTGCTAGTCCGGATTATGAGTATTACGAGGGCTTGAAAGTACTTTCCGTATTGCTCTATTGAAGATATTGTTTCGAAGTTTTTGTTTTTAAAATAGGGGGAATAATTTAGTAGCATAGAGATCCGTTCTGCTAGGCAAGATATCGTATTCAACTAAACAGTTTGTACTTCAAAGGCTAAAGAAATGGTCAAAATAGAACAACCAAGAGAAGGAAAATTGTTTAGAAAAAAGTCGCCGAACGCTGTTCCGCAAACATATGCTGAAGCTGCGTTGCAAGGACGCGAACAAACAAATAAAACATCTGATCCAGTCTCCCAAGTTTTCTCTGCAATTCTTCCCAGGCTAGAAGAACAGAGCCAAATTAATAAACAAATGTTTGAAAAACTCGACAGGGTCGAAAATCAATTTCGAATCACACGTGCAATAATATAAATATGACAGACTTAGTTAAATTAGTGACATGGAATGCGAACGGCCTTCTGCATAAGATGGACGAGCTCGAGATATTCATTCATAAATATGATATTGATATTTGTTTGATTTCGGAAACCCATCTGACGAAAGAATCCAGCACAAACATTCGAGGATACATTGCCTATCACGCATATCACCCTTCGGAAAGGGCGAGAGGCGGGGCATCCTTGTTGATCAAAAATACCATTGAACACAAAGTGCAACAATTGAGCTTGACAAACTGCAATTATGCACGGTGAGCGTAAAAATTAAACACATAAAATATGTTTTTGCAGCTATCTATTGCCCCCCACGTGCAACGATGGAAAAAAGCGATTTTATAAGTATCTTTGACTCACTTGGACGAAATTTCGTCATCGGAGGTGACGTTAACGCAAAACATACCTTCTGGGTCTCGAGATGCATTTCAGTAAAAGGTAGAGTTCTTTACGAAGCCGGTATGGAATTGGGGGTAGACGTTCATTCCTCAGGTAAACCGACGTACTGGCCCTCGGATACGGCAAAAACACCAGACCTTATCCATTTCTTCATCTCGAAAGGGTTGTCGGGAAACTCTATTATAGTTGAGGAATGCTTCGATCTTTCTTCTGATCATTCACCGGTCATTTTGACAATTAACGGCTGTCGACGAAAAAAGGAAGTCCGCCCAGACTAACTAAGATGAAAACAAACTGGGAATCCTTTAAAAAATACTGTGAAAGTAAAATCGATCTCAAAGTGTCTTTTCGAACAACCCACGAACTTGAAGACGAAGTCAGGCAATTTATTGTCATACAATGCTCAGCCTGGAAAAATACTCCCCATAAACGGAAAATAACCACAAATTGCGAAATAAAATATACCTTGGAAATCACTCAATTCTTAAAGAAGAAAAGGAGAGCGCGCACAAGATGGCAACAATCTCGCGCTCCACAGGATAAAACCACTCTTAATTACCTTTGTAGTAAACTTAAGAGAGAAATTCGAGACTTTAAAAATCGTGAAATTTCTACATATCTTGGAAGCCTAACTGCGGATAAAAGTATAAATAACTCGCTCTGGAAAGCCATGAAAGGCATTAAAAAACCAAAAACGCAAGCCACCCATCAGGAAAATCAATGGAGAATGGGCGAAGAGTGACAAGGAAAAAGCCGAAATATTTGCCGAACATCTGGAAGAAACATTTAAACCATTTGATAATCAAGCTTTGCTCGAAATTCCTGCTCTAACCGTGGCACCTGACATTCATAGAATAAAAGGTGTATCGCTACCAGAACTACGCTTTGAAATAGAGAAACTAAAATTAAGCAAAGCTCCTGGATATGACTTAATCACAGGACAGGTTCTTAAAGAGTTACCTAGGAAAGCTTTAATCAAGTTTGCCTATCTTATAAATGCATCGTTCAGGTTATTGTACGTTCCACAAAAATGGAAGGTAGCTGAAGTTATAATGGTTCCAAAGCCCGGTATAAACCACTAAATGACAAAAAATCATATAGGCCCATATCGCTCTTACCGATAATGTCGAGGGTATTCGAAAAACTTTTGTTAAAGCGCCTACATCCGATTATCGAAGAACGTCGATTAATACCTGATCATCAATTCGGATTCAGGACTAAGCATTCTACAACCGACCAGGTTTACGGAATAACCAATGTAATTGAAAAAGCCCTAGAGGAGAAAAAAATATGTTCTAGTGTTTTTCCCGACGTCTCTCAGGCGTTTGATAAAGTAAGGCATACGGGCTTGAAATATAAGCTAAGACAAGCTTTTCCGAAACAGTTATCTGATATCCTTACTTGTTACTTATCAGACAGACTCTTTCGTGTAAAACACGGAAATGATTACTCTGAATTTAAAGAAATCGCGGCAGGAGTTCCCCAAGGAAGCGTTCTTGGACCGATCCTATTTCTAATATACACTAGTGATATTCCTCAAGAAGAAGGCACAACAGTAGCCACATTTGCAGACGATACAGCTATATTAGCGGTCAGTAATACCGTTGAATCAGCAACTGATAAACTCCAACGTTCTATTGACAAAATTTGTGATTGGACAAAGACTTGGCGTATTGCTCTCAACGAGGCCAAATCAACGCACGTGAATTTAACTTATAGAAATGTAGACAACTTACCCATTTTCATTGATTCGGTACGAATTGCGTACGCAAACGAGGCAAAATATTTGGGAATGACACTCGATGCGAAATTAAAATGGAAACCGCACATCAAGAAGAAACGCGAAGAGCTCGCCATTTGATGTAAACAAATGCACTGGCTGCTTGGATTTTCCAAACTCAGCATGCAGAACAAGCTGCTTTTGTACAAGCAAGTACTAAAACCGGTTTGGACATACGGTATACAACTTTGGGGTTTTACCAAATCCAGTAATATCAACATTTTACAAACTTTTCAAAACAAAGTGCTAAGAAAAATAGTAAATGCACCATGGTTTATCAGAAACACTGATATCCACAGATACATACCGTCGAAGATGAAATAAAACATTTTGCCAGCAAACAAAAGACACGCCTTCACGGTCATTGCAATAACACCATGCTACAAATTCAAGACGATACTAACCTAGTGCGTTAATTACAAAGGATAAAACCATTTGAATTAGAATAGCAATAAGATTTAACCGCGTGCTTATAGCGGTATTAGCAGGAGCGTCCAGTGGGAAGCTGCCTGCCAAACGCGTATTTAACAGTTTGAATAAAACTACTAGATAGGATTAATCTAGTTGTAGTATGAAGGTTTCGAAGGAAAGGTGGTTTTTGTTTTCTTATCTTAAGTGAGAAAGAGTCGCATGTAAGATTTTCCACCTACCCCTATTATTCGTCCGAGCCTACTTCTGGTTCCAAGTCTCGTGCTTTTAACCAGGATAGGTAAGCTGAGAGTAACGTTAATATTACTATGGCTTTGGAGTAATATTAGAAACTCTATTAACAAAAAAAAAAAAATCTTCGCATCATTAGTTTAAAGCAAAAATCTTCTTCTTCTTCTACTTCTGAGTTTATAATTAGGCTTATAAAACTATTTCAATTCATTCCTCGGAAGGCCTCCCAGTTTCGGATAACTTCATCACTTTGGCCAACCAAATACTGGTGTTATTGCATTTGTATGATCCTGAAATTGTTAGGTCTGTTTCTATTTTTAGATTATATTAGAGTTTGACTCTAAATCTATTGATTTATTTAATCCTAATGCTAAAAAATTGCCAAGTTGGGATTTCTGCCCTTAATCGTCTTTTACAATAAGCGCTCTTTTTAGGAGCCCGCTAAAGTGATATTCTAAGCATTAGTAAAGCTCTAGTCGTTAACATATGAATTAGAACCAAGGGTCGAATTGTGTCCTCTTACACTCTATATCCAAATCTTACATGAAACATTTTATCTGACCTAGACTTTTATAAGTGCCAGAGGACTCGAGGAATAACCAAGACTCGGTTTTGAACATTGGCAGGCGTGAGGTTTCAATCTAGATTCAGTGAGAACGACAATGGTATGGTAAAGAGCTAAGATTCTAATAAATTGCAGAACAAAATTAACAAAGAATGTAGTAGAAACATAACCCAATTTAATATGCTGGGAAGTATAAATAAATACTAAACACCACTTAAATTCGATTTGTCTATAGTTTAGTTAGTTTTTTAGTTTTAAATCTGGTTTTATTCATTTCATTAGCTTAAAATACATAACATTATTTTCAATAATATAAAAATATGAATACAAATTTTTAGATGTCGCTCTTTAATTTAAGGGACAAAATCCTAAATTAGTGTTAAACGACAGATAAAGTAAATTAATAAAATATCTAAAGTTCTGATGTGGGGTGACAATCAGTAACTAAGCTATAAGCGAATAAAAATAAGATTAATTCAATTTATTTGCTAAAAACAATCAAAATTTCATGAAGAGTCATAAAGTTAAGTAAGAGAAAGAAATAAATAACGCAAAAGAGGGTTACTATGCAGCCTATTTAAGATAAGAATCTTAATAAATATTCAATGCTAGTATGATCAATAGTAAGTAACCAGTCCTTAATTTTTCGTGCAAAAACGTTATGGTTGTGAATCATTCGGATGGAAATAGCACAGGGGCTTAACTTAATGATGGGTACATTCGAATAATTTAATCGATTATAATCGATTCTTGCAATATCTCGAGATATCTCGATTCTTCATTTCAAATCATTCGAATGATCTATCGCATGCGCTCGACTCGATACTAGAGTAAAATGTCTTACATACAACTACTAAATAAAACACAGAGGACACACTTTCCTGCACGCACATACCAAGTCAGCCCATTCGTCGCAAAGCAAATGTGATAAAAACCTTGTGAGTGTGTGTTTTCATTCGAATGAAATGATGCGCGACTACCCCAAGTCCCATAACTCGAATGAAAAAAATAGTAACATTCGGGAAGTAATCAAGAACCTACTTTTGCTTTAATTTTAGAGCAAAATGTCTCATCACAACTACATACTTAAACACCGAATACACTCCCCACAATCACAAAGCTCGTGACTAATGACGGTGACTTTGTGTGAGATGAATACCTGTTTCTATATTATATAGATAATACGAGTAGCTCATATTCACATGGCTTGCTCTGCGTTTTTGATTTTGTCCATTCGAATGATAGGCAGCTGCCTTTTTCGTATTCCCCGTACTCGATCTCGAATGAAAAAATAGTAGCATTACTATTCAATTTATAATTACGAGTAGTTACTACTCTTCGAAAGAATCGACATTCGAGAACTTTTATATGAATTACTACTTCACTCACATAATGTTTGCGATAAGTGCATTAGCCGTTTGCTCAACTGATTGAATTTTCGTTGGCTTCGTGTTAGTATTAGTAATTGCTTCCTGTTGCTGTTTCCTTTTGCGAAACTAGTGTTGTTGTTTGTTTTTATATCTCGACTGATCATTCGATTATTTAGATCACTCGAGTACTAGTATCTCGATTATTGAAATCATTCGGTTATGCCCATCACTAGGCTTAACCTTCATAAAAATTAGTAAAATGAGTTGTACGTGCAATTGGTATGTTGACAAAAGCACTAATATTAATTCGTAAATTGTAAGTTTGATTACTTCTACTTGGAATATTTCCACTTTGTCTAAAAAAATTCCCTGAGTTCCTTAAAAACATACAAATATCTAATTGGTAGTATGCGAAGTTTTTTAAACAACGGCCAACTATGAGAGCGACAATTACACCTACAGATAATACGGACTATATGCTTCTGAGCAATCAAAACAGGTCTAAGAGCACTAAAATACAATCCTCCCCAACTGATAATTCCATATTGCAACTTCGACTGTACCAGACCATAAAAATATCTTAGGTAATAATACTTTATTGGAGCAATAACGTTTAATAAGATACGGCTTACGAACAACTAAATTCATATTCGATTTTATAGTTTGAATATGATCCTTCCAGTTTAAATTAGTGTTTATTAAGAATCCAAGTTATTTGAAGTTCTGAACTGACTCAATTTTAAAACAATTATCAGAGCATGAGATGGTACTGTAAAAATTAATGTTACCACAAGTATGAAGCGGTAGACTAAATTGTTAACAGTCATGCCAATGAAAAAAAAAGAATATTAGATATTTTAAAGTTTATTAATTTTGTTTTTTCGCTAATAATTAATTTATGTGGTGCAAACCACGACCTCAATTTTCCTAGGTCCCCTGCAATTCTTGCAATACATTCAAAATCGCTTTGAAATGAGTACATGAAAGTTATGTCATCAGCAAAAGCAGTTACTAAACCATAAAATTGTTGACTAAAAAGCGAGTTTACAGAACAGAACCTTGGGGGACTCCATTTTTCAAAACAGGAGGTTCACTAAAGATTCCATGGAGTTTTACTTTTTGTTGCCTACTAGTCAAATGTGTCTTAAACCAACTGTATGTAGTTTCCCTGAATCCAGCATTTTAGAGCTTATTTAGTAAGATCTGGTGATCAAACCATATCAAATGCATTAGTCATATCAATGAACAAAGCCATTGTGGATTGATTATTATTTAAAACTTCATACACATGAGTGAACACCCTGAGAATAGCGTCCTCTATTGATAACCCACGCCTAAACCCAACTGATTCATCGAAAAGAACTTATTACGTTCCAAAAAATTTAGAATTCTAACCCTTATCAATTTCTCAAAAAGCTTCGCAAACGTTGGTAAAAGAGATATAAGTCTATAGTTCGAAACGTTTCTTCTATTACATTTTTTAAAAAGAGGAATTACCTCAGCACATTGAAGATGATTGAGGAAAACATCCATTACTGATACTTATATTGAATATGAAACTCAACACATCTGCCACTTGCCAACAAATGTTTTATTAAAAAAAAAATTGTTACTCTATCGCTATTATGAGAGTTTTAATAGCTTAAAGACATATTATAGCCTTATGAAGCTCACCCGATTTAATAGTTTTAAATACAAAACTATTTACTTGCACTCTATCAACAAAAACATCTGATGACAAATTGCAGTTGCAGGAGCTATAGAGTTCAAAAGATGGCTTTAATTGTTCCGAAATTTCGGTAACATTTTTATTGAATTTATCAGCAATACTTTCGGAGTCGAATGTTTTGACCCTATCAACTTCTAGATCATATATCTCTATCCAAGACATGCACCTATAAACAAAATCCTCCTTAATGTATGCAATACTAAATAATTAAATGGATTTTTCACTTGAAATACAATATTTAGAGAGAGCTCTCGAAATTAATCATCTTCCCTTAGAAATCTATCACCAAAATCCAGCTGTACGACGCAGGAGAACGCAGCTTAACAAGACGGGATGGCCAAATTTGCAATTGCTTTGAAGGAATAATTCAGAGGGTGATCTAAATTCTCAGTGCCGTTTTTGTTGAAGGTGTGGAGTAGAAGAAACAATGAAGGGCTTAACGGGCTAAACAGCTTTACCCAAAAGGTGTAACTGTCTCGATTTAGGTGGCAGGGACACCAAAGCAACAGCCCCAAGAATTTCGAAAGCACATCAGAAAGCTAACGACCAAAAGGAAGCTCTTATTTAAGGTGGCGTGAGGTAAGTTCCAAAAGCCCGGAATCGATCAAAATATAAGTTGCCCTCACGTTTACTACTTAAACAAAAGTTCAGCCTTATTGAAAATGTTGCTGCAGGCTTATGGATTACAGTCAAGTGTACAATTACCTCTTGCGAACGTGTGACAAACATCCAAGAGTATCAATTGTCAATTGTTCGTTTGTGAAAATTTGCATTATAGGTGTGATGAGAGGAACTCCCACTGCTGTTATGGGAGTTCTGCTGTTTACCTCCATTGCAGTCCTTATATACATAGATTTTTTGATAAAAAAATAATTTTATTTTCAACGTAGTCTCCCTTGAGCTCTATACACTTTGTCCAACGTTTCTCCAATTTTTTTATACCTTACAAAAAAAATGATTTGTCGAGGTCCTCAAAATAGGCCTTTGTTTGCGAGATGACTTCATCATTGGAGTCAAATCTTTTTCCACCAAGCCATTTCTTCAGGTTTGGGAACAAGAAGTAGTCGCTCGGAGCCAAATCTGGAGAATAGGGTGGAGGAGAGAGCAATTCATAGCCCAATTCATGGATTTTTGCCATGGCAACTGCACATGTGTGCACCCTTGCATTGTCTTGGTGGAAAAGAACTTTTTTCTTGGCCAAATGAGGTCGGTTTTTTTTCCAAATCGTCATTGAATCGGTCCAATAAGTTGGCATAATATTCCCCATTGATTGTTCTTCCCTTTTGAAGGTAGTCAATGTGGATTATCCCGCGTGCATCCCAAAAAACAGTCGCCATAACTTTATTGGCTGACAAACCCACCTTGGCCTTCTTTGGCGCCGATTCACCCTTAGAAACCCACTGTTTTGACTGTTGTTTGGTCTCTGGTGTGTTGTGATGGATCCATGTTTCGTCCACGGTTACAAAACGGGGCAAAAACTCCTCCATATTGCGATTAAACAACGCCAAACCTTCCTGTGAAGTTGTTACACGATTGCGTTTGTGGTCGACTTTGAGCAAACGCGGCACCCATCTTACGGAAAGCTTTCTCATGCCCAAGTGATCATTCAAAATTGAAACCACTGAGCCATGCGAGATCCCTACGGCTTCCACAATCTCTCGCACTTTCAATCTTCGGTCGGTCAACACCATATCGTGAATTTTTTCGATTGTTTCGGGTGTAGAGACCTCAACTGGGCGTCCAGGACGTTCGGCATCTTCAGTGCTTGTACGGCTACAACGAAATTCAGTAAACCACTTTTTTACCATTGAAATCGATGGTGCAGAGTCCCCATAGTATTTTTCAAGCTTAGCCTTGGTCTCGGTAATGGTTTTTTTTCGCAAGAAATAATGCTTAATAAGCACACGAAATTCACTTTTTTCCATTTTCTCCTCAAATTAGTGAGTAGTCTGATAAAAATAGCTGTCAAACACAAACTAACTGACGCAGCAAGTTTAAATTTTGACAGGAGTCAACTGACAGATGCCTGTTGAGCAGGAGCAGTGTTGCCGTTTCAGTAAAGAGGTCAGAAATTCAAAAAGTCACGGACTTATTGACCCGCCCACGTACTACATGTATGTAGTTCTTGGGCGGCAGCTCAATTTCGCAGGTGCTAGGTGCAAGATCTGATTGAAGGCATACCCGTCCATCGGGAGGTAGCACTTGACTCTACTCTTTGGACTGTCAAACAAGACTATCTGCAAATTTGAGCGAACAAACAAATAATAATAAAATAAAAATAAAAGGAGCTGCTTTATACGTCGTAAGCCGCTTTCAAAGCCTGTTCGGTTGCTTTGATCATCTCTAAAACTGTTGAGGAGGCCATCGCTTAGCAACATGTGAAATCCCAGCAGAATATTGACCAATCGCAATACAACCATATCTATCTAAAGTTCTAGAAAAAAATGTGTTCACTATCGACTGTCGATTTATCTTCGACGAAACAATCTACTCTACTATTATCAGTCGGGCTTTCGGCCACATCACAGTTACACTTCAGCACTGTTATATGTAACACATGGTATACGGGTAGTCCTAAGCAAGCAGTTTTTATCAATGATGTCCTATCCTATGAGTTTTTAGCAACTTCAACTGGTGTCCCGCAAGGATCCATATTGGGTCCACTACTCTTCACAATTGTATGTTCTGGTTATCCTTACTTGGCCCACATTTATCCATATGCTCGCCTGTCCATAAACGTGATACGACTGATGCTCCTGATTTAATATAATACCGAATAGTGGCCTCATGCAGATATTCGAAGAAGCTGATCGATGCTAGTAAAAACCAGAGCAGAGCAAAGTATCTGCTCGGATTGAATAGAAAAAAACTGTAAATCCTTGGTCGGCCTCGTCAGTCGTTTCGGTCACCTCAACGAGCATCTAATTTTTTTTAGAGTAATAAGCTCAAGCATATCTGCCTGCTGCTTGGAGGGAAGTATCGACTTCGTGTTTAGCACTCAAATTTTAGCAGCTCTATTTTAAAATTTTTTTTTTTTATAAAAAAGGAAATCCAAATCCCAGAGCACTCAGACTCGGTAACGGTCCATTGTACTACCAGGCAGAAATCCTCCTTTTGGTGTAGAGGCATGTGATTGGGTGGCGTATGTTGTTGTTCCCCATGGGGATTGAACCTGCACCGCACGGGTCACAAGCCAACACACTAACCTCTACACCGTCGCCACCCGAAATCGCGGTTAGTTACGTTCAATTTTGTCAATGTGGTAATATTTCAGCTCTTTAAATTCCGGCCGACTGCCCAAATCAATGACGATATTGCGGGTGATATAGCTTTTTCTTTAGCGAGTATCATCCACAGGGCTGTCCTTGAATTGTGTCGTCTTCAATTGACGGGCTGTCATATTTCAATAGGCAATTCTCTTAAGCTCATTTTGTTGCGTGTTGCGTTCACTCAATGCGAGGAGCTATTTTGTATCTTTTTAATGTTCGCCTCTTCTCAGAAAAACTGTCAGTGCAAGTAAGTACCATTTCTTTTAAACGCTGAGATGCCAAGGAAAATCTGGTACTGTGTGGATTCCTTGAGCATTTTCTGGGGTCACCCACATGGTTTTCCCCCATTAATAGCTATTCAGAAACACCCTCTGTAGTCCCGTTTGCACATGTAGCGTAATGACGCTGTTCCCGAATTTAATTAAATAAAGTCGCCTTAATATCTATTTGAATTCTTCTACGCGTTTTCTGAATTGAAAATCTCGTCTACTCTATTCAATCCCCTTTGTGGCGTCATTTTAATAAGTACTCCCCCTGATGAAGTCATCCTTAGGGGCATTTGCTCCCCCAAAAAATAAATAAATAAAAACAACTTTGTCTGTTCATCATGCCAACTTGTTGTATATCCGTCACAGAGTGAGCTTTCAGTCATCCTTGCTGGCTTTTAGGACAAACATTATTAAACCCTATGTGGGAAGAATAAAACGTTCATGTCAGATGTTCATTATCATCATCATCCTTGCGTGGCGAGCAATGACGAAGCCATTACCAAGTGGCGAGACACTCTTTTGATGTTTTAATTCCACAAGCTTATATTATATGACTCATCATCTTCATGTCATCATCAGCAATGACAGTTGCGAGAGTGTGATGCAAACCAGACAATGTGTTGAACTCTAACCTCTGTGCAGAGGTCACTTTAAAACGTAGTTTAAACAATTCCCTCCACTTTACTAGACAGTCCATGAGCGCTGGTATTTCGAGAAAATTAAATTAAATTTAAGGAATCTTTGGATTGAAATAAATTGCCTTTGTGCCGCGCCGCAACGTCAGTCGGTCTAAGTTCCGTTTCGACATACAAAGCACACATATACCCTTGAAATTGTGCATTATTTTCGTCGATATACCCACATATGCATCAATGAAGCAAGTCAGCAGATACAAAAAAAAAAGAAACAAGTATGTATCTAAAAACGACCATCTGGGGTGAAGGTTAGACTTTTATAGTTGCCTTCACATTGGGGTTGGGTGGGTTGTAAGAGCAGTTTTTATTGCCTTTTCTGTGCAGCAGGTCCTCACTCTCTAGTGCGGTTGCATTGACGTCATTTCATTACATTTGGTTGTACGGCTCTGCCCGCTCCACCTAAATGGCAAAAGGAAATCACATGATGGCTCGTTGAGTTATTGCTGCAGGCAACCAATCGAGTGTTCATAAAATATATACACACGTACAATGCAGCACATTCGCACCCCCAAGGGTCTTGTAATGCTTTTCAAAAATGTGTTTTGGGGTGGACATTTATTTCTTTGCTTAAAGACATTTTCTGTCGTGACTTAAACTTAAAGAATCTCAGATACGGAGGGGTGATTCAAGTACTAAGAACAAGATGGTAGCGGAAGCGCCGGAACAGTTTGTCTTTGGTCATACATACATATATGCTTTTCAAGTATGAAATAAAATTCCCATTTAAACATGTTTAGGAAGCTTCTGTATGAAATAGGGCTCTTAAATTTTAATCAAAAAGCGATACAGAGATACTTTTATCATTTCTGACGTCGACTTCATATTAATTCTAACCACGCATATACAAACTTTTAAGAAGATGTATCTGTCTATGTCCTCCTACTGGGTTACTTAAAAATCGCTGTCTGGGTAGACACGTCTAGGCCATAAAACTATCATGAATGAAATGGGCTTCTGTCAAGGAATACCAGCGGGTGGATGTCTTATTTCGTTTTAATGAACCTAAACCAAGCGTCTGCTCCAAAAATAGTACTTTTCTTAGGCCTTATATTGAATTTATGCAAAGTAGTTGGGAGTTTTTGCGATAAAAAAAGTTTTGATTTTCTATGGAACAGACTGTCGGGAGATAATTTATTTTGTTGAAGCAAAATAAAAAGGATACATAGTTGCTCTCTTTCAAAGATGGGCTTGTGTCTTGGTTCATAGAATGTGGTACAAAAAAGTTGTCGAAACTGTCCTACTTTCCGAAAAAATGGTCGATCAGGAAATAGATGGGGATGGATGACGCGTGTTTTGTGATTTTAGTTAGACCTCCATCCAATTCCTTTCTAAGTTGGGGCAATAATGATTTAGAGAGGGTCGAACCCAAACTAAAGCAAACTACGTCAGCCAAACTTGGCATAGCAGGAGAGGGTTAATCAATGGCCTAATAAACATTGATGCTGATCCACCAGATATGTAAAATAGCAGTGTCCTTAGTTATGTAAGCTGCAATAAAATAAAAGTGGATTAGTGACTCCGCTACATGATTTATTTTCAACTCATTATTGGGTTTGTTTTTTTGTATGTTCCACTCGTACTCGGGTCTACTCGTACACGAGTCCATTCGTACCCGAATCTGGTAGCCTAACTGATTTTAAAGAAGTACATCTACAAAATAACATCCCCATTGGAATTCAGAAGAGGGTGCAAAATTTATTGAAGCCAACAATTTGTCACGCCACAAACATCGGTGAAAAAGAGTTTTCGTTTTTATCGAGTGAGAGCCGATTCAACGTTAAACAAACATAAAGTAAACGATCTTTCATTAAGGACTTGACGTTTTCGTTTATAAATAAAATGCAAACTACTTGAGATATCTCAAATAAAAATTGAATGGCTTGAATTACTATCAAATTATTTATGAACGGGAATGTGCAGCGTACGATACGTTGAACGCAATTTTCGATGACTCTGCCACACATTCTTTCCGGTATGGCCGCTATTTCTCGTTCAATATGGGCTCTGAGCTCCTCTAACGTCGCCGGCTTGTTGACATAGATCAATGATTTAATGTAGCCCCATACAAAAACAAGTCTAGAGGCGTTAGATCACACGATGTCGGCGACCAATAGACGGGTCCGTTTCTCGAGATAATACGTTCACCGAACTGAGACTTCAATAACTCGATTGTTGCACCCGCTGTGTGGCTTGTGGCACCGTTTTGTTGGAAACACATATCTGTGTGATGTCCATTTCATGCAATTCCTCAAAGAAATTCCAACATGTCTGTGTAGCGAATACCATTTACTATAACGTGACGGTAATTTTCATCGACGAAAAAAAACGTCCCAATGACGCCACCGGTATGAAAACCGCACCAAACAGTGACTCTTTGCGGATGAAAAGCTGTTTCATGAAGCACGTGAGGGTTCTCACATGGCCAGTTACGCCATTCCATCATTTCCAGAGCCCAATTCCAGAACGTACGTCCCTTCATATGATCATGTGGCTTTAGTTCTTGAGTCAGCTTGATCTTGTGAGGCTTTTGGCCAAGATCGTTACGCGAAATTCGCCATAATGTGGTCTGGGAGAGGCCCAATACTTGAGAACGCCGTGAATTTGAATGAATTGGCTGGTTTGCGACGGACGCCTCTACGGCAGCAATAATCTCCACACATTGGGCAAAACGTAGTCTCACTGGCACGGCAACATCAAGCAGCGAATATTCTGACTCAAATTTTTCCACTAGACTATGAATTGCTTGTCTACTGGGACGAGAACTACGGAAGAAAATTGACGTTAACGCTCTTCAAGTTGCGACCACCGACTAGGAATTTCGGTAGTAAATTTTAATTATTTGTAAACGTTGTTCCTTCGTGTATTTCACTTGATGAAAATGTTGGTTTTATTGAATATTTTGACATTGACAGTTCGGTAATCGGTTTAAGGGTGCGATTACACTGAAAGTTTGAAGTTGTCAAGTCACTAATGAAAGATCCTTTAGTTGCAGATTTCCAGCTCAAATCAAAAACAAACCAACACCACTAACAGACGGACATGGAAGGATTGGTAAAACTTTAGATATTGATCACAAAAAGCCACACACATTTTCGGGGTTCACCACCAATTATTTTCAAACTTTGTATCAAAATTAATATACCAGTAGGATGGGATATAAACATAAAGTGCACGACTAAATCGTACGAAAACTTTCTCGCTTTTGTACGAATTGGCCGCTAATCACATTTTCTATAATTGTTAAACCAGGAAAAAAGAATCGTTCATACACATGGATTATAATATAATAATATTGTACAGATATCTTTATATGATTTGTCTTAATTGCATTAAAAAATGAATTTTGAATAAAAAAAGTATTTTTATACACACTGGTATCTGCGTTGTTTTTTGGTAAAAACTGAGTATAAATCCTTACCTTCACTCCAAGTACTTAAAACACCAAGACAGATCAAAATCGTTAAAGCCGTTTTTGAGACAAGTGAAGTTTTTGAAGTTTAAAAAAGTACTTTAAAAAAAACTTAAAAAAAATCTATTTTGATGCAAATTTGTTCAAAATAGTACTATTAGTGTTATTGTGAAATTTCTTTACCGGTTTTTAAGATATAGCCGTTTTTCGAGTCTTTTGCGAAAATACACTGCCCATTACAGTCTTTATACCTGTTGGAAAACTACTCTCCTGGCCTTGCTCGACTTCTCTAAAGCTTTTGATTGTGTAAATCCGTCAATTCTGTCTAACAAACTCTCCACAATATTTAATTTTTCTGTTCCCTCTAACAAGTTTATATATACTCATATCTCA
This sequence comes from Portevinia maculata, assembly GCA_949715645.1. Classification (NCBI taxonomy): domain Eukaryota; kingdom Metazoa; phylum Arthropoda; class Insecta; order Diptera; family Syrphidae; genus Portevinia; species Portevinia maculata. The sequence continues at coordinate 209,842,262 of OX454527.1, read as the reverse complement.
CTAACCGTGTCCAAGCTGTATCTAACAATTCCAAAATGTCAACCCTCCGTGCTGTTAGTAGTGGTGTCCCGTAAGGGTCTATACTGGGCCCTTTACTTTTTACCATATTTATTAATGACCTCCCTACTGTATTGTCCCATTGTAAATTCCATGTCTACGCAGACGACGCACGTCCAGCTTTACCTAAGCTTTCCCATTGGTATTGTGGAAGATTCTGTTGTAAAAATTAACGAGGATCTACGCTCTATTACAAATTGGTCCACCCAAAATGCTCTCAAGCTTAATCCTGAAAAAACCAAAATCATCCCCATCTCTAAGCATCCACGTTGTCTTTCTATCTTTCATCCTATAGAACTATACTCCACTCATGTAGAATATGTCATCCATGTACGAAATCTCGGAATTATTTTTAACAGTGAGCTTACATGGAGCAACCAAATTTGTTCCATGGTATCCAAAATATATGCATCGCTCAGAGGTTTATCTGTCAGCAAAGCAATACTTCCAGTTGAAGTTAAATTAAAACTTGTAAAAGCACTTATTGTGCCTATTTTCTCATACGGTTGTGAAATCTTTGCTGACTCAGACTACATTTCTCTTCTTAAGCTAACAAAGGCACTTAATTCGACTCCTCGGTATGTCTTCAATCTACGGAGATATGACCACATTTCAACAGAACGTCGCAAACTTCTTGGGTGCGACCTTGATGCCTTTTTAAAATATCGGTCTTGTATCTTGCTCTTCAAGATTATTCACAGACAACAACCTGAGTATTTGTTCAACAAACTTTCCTTCTCCCGGTCTAACCGCTGTTTAACTATAAAACCATCTACTCATACCTGCTTGACATCTCGCAGACAGTTTTTTGTTCATGCTGTTCTGCTTTGGAACCAGCTGCCTCACCAGGTGAGGAATAAAATCGAATATAGACAATTTTCATTGGCGTGTTATTCTCACTTTGTACTAAACTGAAATCCCTCACATTTATTTTCGTTATCTTAGTTCTTGGTGTATCTCTTCTGTATCTTTCTCCTGTATCTTCATCTTTCTTTTCTTTATCAAATCTCTTTCTTTCTTCTAAATACATTTAACAAATTGTTTTTTAATATATTTAATACTTGTACCTGTACTATTTATAAGTGCTTTGCTCTTTATGTACAGCGATTCTTATTATAACTAATAAATAAATAAATAAAAAAATAAATAATTAAATAAATAAATAAATAAATATACCCTGAAATGTTTACTACCTGGGAACAGGTACATATCTTCCCAACAGTAAGTCATAAAATTAAAGGGTAAATAAGAAACGGTGGAATTTCCCAAGATCAAACAATGAACTACTTGAAAAGCGTATAAAAAGATGCGCCACTAGGATGAGGCCATTGCGAATATTTCGTTGCAGGAGTTCACATCAGCGATTTTTTTTTAAGTTTTGTTAAGATTATTTAAAAAAGCGTTGAAAAGAACTGTTTTTATTTAGTTAAATAAAAAATGGGTTCAGGAAAGACTTCGACAGCGACAGAAAGAGGAAAAATAGATGCTTTCAAGGAGTTAGGACTCTCAGGCCGAGAAATTTGAAGGAGGCTATATAGAAGTAAGACTGTTGTTAACAGTTATCTTGTGGATCCACAACACTATGGGAAAAATCTACGGCTTGTCTCAAATCCTACTCTACCAGTAACTAAAATAAGGGCCAACAGCGGAGTATCAGCCAGGATAGCAATGGTTCGAAGGATAATACGAAAAAGTGGTACCTACTATGCAGAGAAAAAAAAAACTTAAAAAGAAACCTGTTTTGAGGCAAGTACACAAGGAGCATCGAATGAATTTTGCAAGAGAACATGTCGCTTGGAGCAGTGAATGGAAACGCGTTGTCTTTTCGGATGATAAAAAGTTAAACCTTGACGGCCCCGATGGTTACAACTTTTATTTCCAAAATCTAAGAAAGGAGGAGCTTATTTTGGCATCACAGACTTACACCAGGTGTAATAGTGTGGGGAACTATTACCCACTATGGCACAATCGAGTTGAAGTTTTTGTCCACAACAATGATCGGAAACAACTTCAAATGTTTGCTGGAACGGTCATTTCCAAAATTCAAAAACATTTTCGGACCCCAGTCATGGATATTCCAACAAGACAATGCTCCTATCCACATTTCCAGGGTTGTTAGAAGTTGTATTCAATCAGAAGACGTGGAACTTTTGCCATGGGCGCCCTATTCACCGGACTTAAACATAAACGAAAATGTTTGGGCATGGTTAACTTAGACAATTTGAGGACAAGGACACTTTAATCGAAGCTATTCGTGATGAATGGGCCCAAATTTCTCTTAATTATTTAAAAAAAACTGTATGATTCTATTCTAAACCGTCTTATAGAGGACATATCGAAAAATGGCGGTCATATGTATATAAATGTTATAAAACCATAAAATGTAAACATTTTATTAATTTTTTCCTTTCTTTCGAAGATTTTGCATGTGGCCTCATCCTAGTGCGCATCTTTTTATACGCTTTTCAAGTAATTCATTGTTTAAACTTGGGAAATTCCAGCCATTGTGGTCGCCAGTGTACACTCTTGAGAGGCCCGAAATAATATTAAGAATTTTTAGAATCCGCCTACTGACGTTTTTTTAAAGCATTATCATCTCACGATAGCGAACACCATTCACAGTAACTGCCTGACCGGCCTCATTTTGGAAAAAAATACGGCCCGATGATGCCGCCAGCCCATAAACCGCACCAAACAGTCACTCTTTGTGGGTGCATTGGTTTTTCCACAATCACTCTTGGATTATCATTCGCCCAAATGCGGCAATTCTGCTTATTGACAAATCCACTGAGGTGAAAATGTGCCTCATCACATCACAGAAGATGATTTTCTTCGAAAATTGATGATCCACAGTTGCCATGTCTTGCCACCATTCTGACCATTGACGACGCTTGAAATGGTCAAGAGGCTTTAGTTCTTGAGCCAATTGCACCTTGTAAGCGCGTAAATGTAAGTCTTTATGCATAATGTTCATCAACGACGAGCGTGAGAGGTGCAATTGTTGGGCACGACGACGAGTTGAGGTGGACGGCTCTTCAGCCACACTATCGCGAACAGCAGCAATAATTTCTGCAGTACGAGCTGTACGAGCATGCACTGGTGTTTTCATATTTCCTACAGAGATTTTTGAACGATTTTTCCGATTGTACGCACATTTGGACGATTAAATTGACCGAAAAAATCACGAAGTGCACGATATGCATTTTGATTTGAACGCCCATTTTCATAATAAGCCTGAATAACTTTATCGCGTTGCTCGATTGTGTATCTTGGTTCATGGTTCAAATTGAGTTAGTCTGAAATTGAGAAATGTCAAATAAAATGCAGAAAAAAACTTGACGTTTAGGCGTGGTTCACATTCAACATCGGCCCTTACAATTTAACCACCTATATACAAGGTAGCGCAAAGGTTGTCAGCCGATGTTTGGCTGTAATTTTGTTTATGAATGAAAAACTTAGCTTCTGCTTTTGGATTATGTTTTTGATGTCTTAAATTTTTTCCATTAAGTCGAGAAAACGATATCGGCTACTAGGCCGTCACCGCCAGAATTGGTGACGTTTCGGGGGCACGATCTATAGCATTTTTCATCACTCTTGCCAGGATTTGCCGAGCCTATTGTTATGGGTATCACAAACAAGGAAATGGTAACCCATAACAAACGTCCAGAGGTAATTTTGGGAACAAGTGAGCAAAACTGTGATCTGCATGTTGTTCGTAAACTGAAGTGGTTTCACATTTCGAGCTTCCACCCCGACACCACCACTGATGCAATAATCACGTATATCTCATCGAAACTGCATGTTGCGTCTCAATGCATTACGTGTTTTAAATTAACTAAAGTGAATGACAGCCAGCTTTCACTTAAGTTTGTTAATTTTAAAATTGGGATACCAACTCATTATGCTAGTACTGTCTACGATGGAAACTTTTGGCCGAACGGTGTTAAAATCCGTTCTTTTACTCTGGCAAAAAACTAGGCCATGTTAATGTTAATTGTGGTGATATTCACCAACAACCCTTAAAGGTTTATTACCACAATGCGAGCGGATGCAGAACGAAGACCTCAGATTTATTTATTGCGTCTAGTCATAAAGATTATGATGTAATTACAATCACGGAAACTTGGCTTTACAACGATATCTGGTCAACTGAAATTTTTGCTGAGTCAATTTATAATGTTTTTCGACATGATCGCTGTAAAACATCTGATGAGCGTGGTGGAGGAGTTCTTGCTGCTGTTTTGTTGACTCTTGCTGGCAAACAGATTCCATTGCCGAATTTATATGCTGATCAGGTCTGCTTTTCTACGAATACCGCGAGTACAAGACTTATTTTTATTGTGACCTATATACGAGTACCATCTGGTAGTAAACTTGATGCTTACGAAAATTGTATTGAAAATTTTGAATTTATTAGTCGCTATTGTTCTGAATCAGATATCTTGTGTACGAGTATACTTGGTGATTTTAATATTGGAGATGTAAATTGGTCTTGGTCTGATGAAGACAAAATGCTTATCCCACTTAATGTTATAAAATATTACGAAATTGCTCTTATTGATTGTATGTTCTCTTTAAATCTATGTCAAATTAGTGCAATTGTCAATTCACAAAACCGGTTATTAGATCTTGTTTTTATAAATGTTAATGATGTTAGAACAGAAGTTTCCGAAGTCTCATTTCCTCTTTTGACTGATTCGATTTATGATAAGCAAATCCTAATTGAAATTAATTTATACTCTTACACAAAATAAAGAAACAAACTCTTTTAATTCCTTAAATTTTGTTAAATGTAATTTTGCGGGTTTAAATGAGTATCTTAACGCTTACAATTGGGATAGTGAATTTGAAAATCTATGTCTACGTGATATGTATAACCATTTTGTCTCAATAATTAATGTCGGTTTCTCTTTGTTTGTTCCGTGCTCCACAAGGAAATATAATACCAAGCCCCCATGGTATAATAAGCGACTTTTGCACCTGAAAAACTTAAAAAACAAAGCTTATAAAAGAGTAAAAAAATCTGGAAACTATAGTGATAGAGTTATCTTCATTAAGTTGCGTAGAGAATTTACGGTCTTAAGTACCATTTTATATAACATTTTCATAAATAACATTGAAATCAAACTTAAACATGACTCCAAATCATTTTGGTCTTTCATTAACCAAAAAAGGTGTTCCAATGGATTGCCTAAGGAAATGTTCTATAAGAATTGTGCGTCTAGTGACATTAAAAACTCCGTCGAATTATTTGCTCAGTTTTTTGAATCCGTCTTTTCTCACCCAGTGATTTCTACTTTGCCTGAACTATGCGCAATGCCCAAAATTGATTTTGGGGAGTTACTTCTGAATGTTTATGATATCGAGACTGCTATCTGTGGCCTTAAGCCGAATCCTAAACCTGGGGCTGATGGAATTCCTGCAATAATTTAAAAAAAAAACTGTTCCAACGCCATATGCAAACCTCTGTTAAGGATTTTTAATCAATCGTTGAGTTCTGGTTTGTTCCTTGATGAGTGGAAGATCTCATTTTTGGTGCCTATCTTTAAATCTGGTTCCAAGAATGATATCGAAAACTATAGAGGTATATGCAAACTTTCCGCTATACCAAAGCTTTTTGAATGTATTGTAAAAAATAAGCTTGAATTCCACACAAAAGAGCATATATCTGAGTTTCAGCATAGTTTTGTTTCTGGCCGTTCGACAACATCTAATCTGGTCCACTTTACATCTTTTGTAATTAATGCTGTTGAAAGTGGATGCCAGGTCGACGCCGTATACACTGACTTCAGCAAAGCTTTTGATTCTGTGAACCATGTGTTGCTGTTAAAAAAGCTAGAAAATTTTGGATTTCATTAAGCAATGTTGAACTGGATTTCTTCATTTTTAATCGGAAGGTTTCAAAAAGTATGCCTTGGCAATAACTATTCTAGATTAATTTCTTGCACTTCTGGAGTTCCTCAAGGAAGTCATTTAGGTCCCCTCCTATTTATTATTTTTATTGATGACGTTTTTTTGTCAATTCGAATTTTGTATTTATCTACTGTATGCGGATGATCTTAAATTATTCCTCAAAATAAAAAGTTTCGATGATTGTGCAAAAATCCAAATTGACCTTAACAATTTGTCAACTTGGTGTGTTAGCAATTGTTTAAAGTTAAATGTTCGTAAATGCTCAACTATATCTTTTAATAGATCTCAAATACAAAAATGTTTTAATTACTGTATTGAATCCATACCCTTAACAAGGGTCGACAAAAATAAGGATCTCGGCGTACTTCTTGATACTAAATTAACATTTGTATCCCATGTCGAGTATATAGTTTCTAAAGCTAATTCCCTAGTTGGTTTCATTAAAAGGAACTCAAGAAATTTCTCTGATCCTTATACATTTCTGTCCCTTTTCATTGCCCTTGTCAGGTCAATTCTTGAATACGCCGATGTAGTTTCGAATCCTAACTATCTATACTTTTCTAATCGCATTGAAAGAGTACAGAGGCGTTTTACAAAATACATTTTCTTTAAAATGCGTTGGCCCTTTGAGCCTTCTTATAAGGCTAGATGTCAATTATTAAGTATAATGACACTTAGCGCAAGAAGGTATGTACATGACACTATGTTTGTTAGAGATATTCTATCTTCTCGTATAAAGAGTCCTGCACTTTTATCAATGCTACCTATTTATGCTCCTGAGAGGGTTTTAAGGGATCGTCACTTCTTTTACTGTGTGAGGCATCGAACAAATTACGGGCAGAATGAGCCAATTACTAGATCTCTGAAATCATTTAATGAAATCAGTAGACATGTAGATTTTCATATTTCAAGGGAGCGTTTTAAGTCAATTTTATTTACATTGCTTGCTTAATTTCCTATTATTATTTATTATTTATTATTTCTTATTACGTTATTTTATTATTGTTTTTTGTACTTAAAAAATACATTCGTAATCTTAAGCTAAGCTTGTTGATGAAAATTTAAAAATAAATAAATAAATAAAAAAAATAAATAAAAAAATAAATTTCTGGCGATAGGTCCTCGCATTCTTGACGGATATTTTCTTTGAGGGCTTCAAGAGTCTGAGGTTTTCCAAACTCGTGACTTCAAAAAAAAAGCCCACAAAAAGAAGCCTGCAACGATGCAAGGCGATCTTGCTGGCCAGTGCAAATCGCCTAACGGAGAGATTAGGCGACCCAGATATATATTCGCGAGAGGTGGGGGCAGTGTAAAAAACTTCATAAGCTGTTAGTTGGCGCCTGCGGGATTTGAACCTGAGACCTTTAAATCGTACACACTAACCTCTGTGACAATAACTCAAACATCACGAATTAGATTAGATTAGCAGAACCTTAATAAAAATGAGAAGGAATAATACAATCAATGAAATTCACAACTCCTCCAAAGATTCCCAACATTCTCATCACGTCAGTTAAGTAAAACATTTTATTCAAAATGCCGACTCAGATATTTAATCAAAGGACACTCTCTCTCCATCAGGCTTCATCAACGTCCCAAAAATCAACTTCTTTCGTAACTTGTAAAACATTTTCCTTTCGGCAAAACTATAATCAGCCCAAACTTCCACCAACATTCTGCCTCACTCATTCCACGAAAAAGAACAAATATAAATTGATAAGGACTTCCTTGAAAGGGACTTCATTTTCCCTTGTAAAAACAGCTGAACAATCCATCATTCTCCCCCAGCCCCACTTGCTATTACAAAAGCTACTTATCATTCTACCTCCAAGGGACAATAATCAAAAAAAAATTAACAATTCAAGGGACACTCCTCGCACAGAAGGACGCTCTCAGAAAAAAATCAAACAATAAATCCGAGAAAGGACACAAAAATCACGTATTGCACTCCAAGTGCAAATAAAATTTCGATCCATAACAAGATATCGATTTGATATCGAATCTTCATCGTCTCCGCTGTGATTAACAAGGATCGTGTTGCAAAAAAAAACGGACGAAATTAACAAAAAGGGAAACTTCTCAAAAAGGATATCGATTTTAACTTCTGGTGTCTCTTTGCGTGTGTATGGAGTAAAAACGTTTCATCGTATGATTTAGCTTAGCCAGACAAAGTGTCGTCTGTGTTTTAATATTTTTGTTGTTGTTTTTGTTCCCCAATTCTGGGAGCGGGGGGCTCTGCGCCGTTGAGACGACCCACCTTCAGCTGTGTATATCATTCGAAATGGAATTTCAAAAAAGGAAGAAACGAAATAACCTTAGATACTCGAACTCACCAATAAACATCATTTGAAGTCAACATGTTTGTTGCGGAGTGAACAAAAAGCACAACAACAACACACGCTTTGAAGCACAGCAGAGGGTTGATGACTTTTCCTCGGTGGTGGTGGTTGTAGGTGGTTTTTCACTTTCGCCGCTAACGTAATCCAACAGTTAAAAGATGCGTTTGGAGGGTGGAAATGGTCTTCTACTATACGGCAAGGGTGGTTGTTATATCAAAACACATAGAAGCACGCACAAATAAGACAAATACAAATACAACTTAACGAAGCACACACAGCAGTAGGGCGGATCGGAAATAAAATGGACGGTGGTTTTGGATATTTTTATTTTCTTTCCTTAATAGCTATATCCTTTTAATTCTTCTTTTAATTCTTCTTCAGCGAAAAGAAAATTGTTTGCAAAAATCACTTCAAAAAACTTTCACTTTCACGCAACACAAAATGGCTACCGCGACGAAGACGACGACAACGAAGATACATCTATCTCTTTACGGATATGCGAGAAAAAGCCAGAGCCACCCAGACAGAGGCTTACATAAACACCGGGTGGGAAAATTACAATTTTTTTTTTTAGGCAGGACAACTAAATATGTAATCACAACTTGTGGTGCAAAAGCATTTTCCAAAAAAAGGAACACTGTTTGATTTTGAAAAATAAAACAAAAATAAATAAATATCTATATATTTCTATTTATTTAATGTTAGTTCCGAATTGTTAGGAGGAAATCAAGAACTGTCTCTTCCGTCATTTTCACGAGAAAATCGTTTGAGAACTAAAGTTTCTCGCAACAGCCGCTGCACGAAGGGTAAGTTTTTTCCAAACCAAACAGCAGTTTCACCACAGTAGCATAGCATAGAGCTCACAAAGGGAGCTCTGTATTTGTCGAATTTCATCCCCTAAATATGAGAATTTTATTCTCTCTCCGTTAGTGTATACAAAACACAAACATTGTTAGTGGTTGAGTAGAGGCAACAACGGTATAGCGATGTACGTTAAAAAACAAAAAAAAAAAAAACGCAGATGTAGTGTAAAGAGAGGGTGTCAAATACGTACGCACATCACACACATACATAGCCATAGCCGCTGCTCAGATGGCCGGTGGGTGGCAATAAGGAACATCTATTTTTCTACTCTTCTTATCGTTGTTTTTTTTTTTGTGTTGGCAGGATATGTGTAATGTCTAAAAGGCATGGGGTGGATTTTGGGAAAATAAAAAACACTTTGCGGCGCAAACAGGGAGGCCGATTGTGCTACCGACGGACACCCTCAAATTCCCTGTCTGATGGTTTATGATCGTGATACACGGAATGTGCGGACGAAGGTGTTGCCAAGTGAGAGGGATTTTCTGTTTTAGAGTGCTATTTCTTTAACTAGGTGTGTACACTGTATATTAATATACACTCCGCTCCATTTGATTACGGGCAGGTACTTTCTTTTTGTTGAAAATGTAAGGATGTTTTAAAAACCAGTGTCTAATTATCCTTTATACAAAGGATAAGGCGATACGCGAGACTGTGATAATTACCGTTGAATCTAGCTGATGTCAGGCACCATGAAGATCGTTAAGCGGATTTTAGATAGTAGACTGCGGGAAATAATACGGCTGTCTGAGGACCAGTGCGGGTTGCTCAACCACAGATGCAATTCGAAGTATAAGTATCACAATGGAAAAACATCGCGATTCCTTGAAGAATTTGCATATGAATTCCAATGCATGATAGACAACCAAGAGATCTGTTATGGGTGACGCTAAGAAAACGAGGAGTTCCAAAAAAACTACGTACAAAAGATCACTGACATGTATGAGGGAGTAAATACAAGACTAAGATGGCCAGCTGGAGTCACCGAGGAGCTCGTACGTCTTAAGTCCCTTGATATTTATCACAGTTGGAGGGGAACGGGTATCGTATTAGTAAGGAAAAAAACAGGATACTGGTGCTGCCCGTTCTCTGATCCACTCTGACCTATTCCAGACATTTATACGAATGGATTCCCAAGTGCGAAAAGTTCAAAAATATCTGGGATCTAAGATCAATATTGAAGCAAGCTGTGATAACGACATTAAGTATCTCGTAAGCGTAGCTCGGAGGGTGGATGAAATTGCGGGAAAACTCAGTCATTTTCTGTGATTGAAAAATGTCCGCTAAAGCTGGGCGCATTAGCGCAGAGATTATAGCGTTGGACGACAGATAAATAAGTTGTTCAGGAGGAAGGAGCACAATGATATTCCTCGTGTTCGAATCTCCAGACAGCAGAGAACAGACAGACAGTACTGACTGCTGGAATAAGTCGAGAAAGTGTCGCTTCAAACGACGATTTGTTCGTGGTCGAGGACCCACAGGAGAAAGTATATTTGCTGGGCTCTTGTTACGAGGGCCTGTATACGTTGAACAATCCTGTTCGCCATAACCACGACATTGAGAATAGGGCTCTAGCAGTGGCGACCCCTCATATTGCAATTTTTCATACTGCAACTCGTGCATTTCCTATTTGAACATTTCCACACAGAAGTGAACAACCTGCGAACCAACCGTAGCTTTTTTCCAACTCGTTCAAACGATTCGGCAACAAATTGATACCATGGAAAGTATAGGCACAAAGAAAAAAAGAATTTCATGTGTTGTATGGACGATTTCGTTGAAGCCGCTTATGAACGAGTCGAGCTTGGTATGATGTGTTAAACGAATACAGAAACAAGACAAAACATAGATCGAGCGCTGTAACAACCATTTTGTTCAAACCACCTGATCTTGTGTATGCATCAATCTATCCAACTCGTGCAAACGATTCTGCAACGAAATGATACAATTGAAAGTCAGGAACGCACAAGCAAAAAAAAATGCTGTTTTGTACCCACCATTTCGTTCAAATCCCTTTTGAACGAGAAGGGTTTTTTTTGCGCTGGAAGTTTGTCGCGTGCAGAGTATATCCATATAATGAGTAGGAACACTCTCGACGTTTTCTTTATCAGTTCTTATCAGCAAGTACGTCTGTGTGGATATATTAAGTACTGTGTATGATAGAGATAAAAGAGGAAGACTGTTTTTTTCGCAAAAGGGTACGGAGTGCTCCGTTAAATAAAGACAAACATTAATTTGTCATACATTTTTATTAAAAATAAAATAAGAACTACATGTGTGTTACGCTAAGATATTTTTGCTTGTTGTTCGCGTAAAACCGCGAAGGTATTTACCACACAATCTTGATTGAGGTTTCTTGTCTTAACTTTTCCTTTGACAACTTCATCCGCTGAAAGATCATTTTCCACCCTTGAAAAAATCAAAACTTATCTCAGGACTACAATGGGGCAAAACAGGTTGACAAATCTTTCTTTTAATTTATATATTTTTAATTATGTATACAGTACAAACTCGATTTACGCAACTAATAGAAATTAAGGTAGTTGCAATAACCGAGGTTGTTGCACTTACCGGGTTACATTTTTTAAAGGAAAAATGATGACATAACCATTTTATTGTGTTTCTGCGGAGATAATTGACATGAATGTACTAGGTGGGGGAAAAGTCATCACCCTATCTAAAATTTAAGACATCAGTAAACATAATCCAATAGCAGAACCATCGTCTTTCATTCATAAACAATTAAAATAGGTCCAAACAAAACTACATAGCTGTGAAAAAACGGCATAAATAATGAACCGAAAGGAGAACATGCAAATAAAAAAGATGATTAAACGCAACAAGTTGCACTAAACGAGGTTACTGTTATGAAAAGTGGCTCTTATAGAGTCAAAAAGTGTGACGACTTTAGTGTTGCGGAAATCGAGGAGTTGCACGAATCGAGAGCGGCGTTAACCGAGTTCGTACTGTATATTATAACATAATAAAATAAACAATATTTTTTTCTTTTTGTTTAAGTGTTTTTTGTTGAATAAGACACATTTATTTATGAAAATGTAAGAAGAATATTTTTAAAAAAAGTCGAGAAAAATTAGTCTTGAATTTAAGTAAAATAATGAAGGTACTTATCAATTGCTTGTTTATTAAAAAGTAATTTTTATTTTTTTTAAGTGATGAAGAATTGATTTTGTTTTATAAATCAAATCTAAATGTAAAAAACATTTTGTTGTTTTAGCCTGAAAAATTCGTATTGTTAAATAAACTAACTTAAAACGATATGATATAAACGTTATTTTTTTATTTAATTTCAAAATTTCTTTTTAATGGTAAAAATGATATTAACAAGCAATTAAATCTTCACTGCACGACTACACATTTTTGGCACGCGTCGCTACTGGGCTCTAGTGAGCCACTTCTATCTGCGCACCGAACTTTAGAATTGGCAAGCTGAGTATAACGGATTCACCATATTCAATGATGAAAACCATGCTAATGCAGTTGTCGTCAATGGCCGAGATGCATCGCACTTGCATCTTCTCTGCATCTTCGAGTCTCTAAAGAATAAAAAGTCGGCGGGGGTGGATGGTGCCCCAAACGTCGTATTGAGACATCTGCCTCTGGAGGCTTTAGATATTTTTACCACGCTGTTTAACAATGCGCTGAATAATGCACATTATCCGTCGCATTGGAAGGTAGCTGTGGTACACCCTATCCCGAAAAAGGGTAAAGATAGGACGAACCCTGCCAATCTCCGGTCGATTAGTCTGCTTCCGAATATTAGCAAGGTCTTTGAAAAGGTTGTCAATAGAGCCCTATTGAAGATCATCAAGGACAAAAACATAACTCCGGAAAACATGTTTGGTTTCAGGGCGGGGCATGCCACTATTCATGCCGCGTCGAAATTAGTTTCCGACGTTCAGTGGAATAAATGCAAGAACCAATGCACGGGTGCTTGTCTGGTTGATTTTGAAAAGGCTTTCCGACACCGTATTTTTAGAGGGACTTTTCTACAAGTTAACCACAAACCTTTGCTGTATGTAATTTATTATACGCTTATGGGAAAGAAGTTCGTTGTCAAATGTGGCAACGTTTCATAGCAGTCAACTTGACTCCAGACTGAAGGTCATTTGCTACGTGGCCCTTATAAGGCCGATCATTGCTTATGGTTGTCCATTGTGGTTTAATATAGCGCCAAGTTATATGGAAAAGATTCGGGTTTTGGATAGACAATGTCTTAGCGCCTGTCTCCAGTTGTTCTGAACGCCTGAATCCAACTATATAAAATACTATCCCAACAAGGTCCTATATGCTCAGTCCTATGGGCTCAGTTGAAAAGGATTGACAATTTCCTTATTAAGGTGACCCTAAGGCACGTTGCAAGGGCGATGGCTATCGACAATAGCCTGATCTTTGTGGTTTACTACCCCAATGAAATGTACATACAGACAACGCTCCGGCCTGGCTTTATCCCCCGGAGGCATTTGTCCATATTGATGCTAAAGGGCTGGTCCAGACGAGGGATGGTATCCCGGTGTTTTACCACCGCTACCACAGCGCGTGAGTTAAGCGGCTCATCCGCGGCGGGGACGTCACCAATGCTCATAAGATCCTCCATTTTAGTATCGCAATAGCGGAGAGGGATAAATTCGATACGGAAAAGCAACTCCTGAATTTTGGTGGCGTGTTGAGAAGGGAGGGGTCATAGTTTATAAGTTAGACTAAGTTAGCTATGGCGTTTCTGGGTGAGGCCGGGCTCGTCAACTTGTGGTGGTGCTTCCGGCAGGTGGTTGATGCTGTAAGGCTTCAGTCAGCTCACGGCGGCGCGTGTGCACGTTGACGACAGCCAGGCGCTCGGAAAGCAATTGGGATTTTGACTTGTTGCACAAGGCCTTATAATAAGGACATGTTTACAGTCACACAGTGTGGGCATTAAGGAAATGGGGATAAGAATGTCAGAGGAGAAATTGATGAAAGGTGATTTTAAATGTTTGTAGATCATAATAATATGTAGGTAAAACAACGGGGAAGAGTTGAACGGCTAACGAAATATTTTATGTATTTCACTGTACGTCCTAAAAAAAGGTTTAGGGTGAAATGATGTGCATTCATGGCATGGCGGATATTACGGTTGAAATGTACTAAAGGTGGAATGCAGCTGGCTATTTCGTTTGAGCACTTGTGGTGGAAATATCGATAAAACAGCGATAGGCAGGAGACATTGCGGCGATGACTAAGGGAGCGAGTTTGCGATATCCCGATTGCCTAGAAGATTTATCGCGCGTTCTTATATTCTGTACCCGAACATCCTGGAAAACATGTGTTGTTGGCTTTCAGGGAAAGTCAACTGTGAAAGTCTAGGAGATAATAAAGCCAAAAACGAGTCAACATTTTCCTCATTTATTATTTAGAGACACTTTATGAATTTCTACATCACAAGTCCCTTGATATGATTCAACAATGCGGGGGCAGTGCCTAATGCTTATAACTGTAAAAGTTTAGAAATAAAACTTAAAACTTTTATTTTAAAACAAATCTTAAGGGTTTTACAGTAGACTCTCGTGAGCGTGAACAGATTTTTTTTTAAATGCCTAAAACATGAACAAATCATGAACACTCTAAAACGTGACAAGAATTTTCACTCGAAGTTCACAATAAAATTGGAGAAAAGCTGCATTTTAGCTTGAAATTTGCATTTCTTGATAAAACAGTCTTGGACAGTTTTCAGTTTGTTGCATGTCAGTTCTTATCGTCTTAGTATGTTCCTAGTTGTTCTTTGCATTAATCAGGAGTTTAATATTCACGTTTATTGCATCATAGGTATCAAATCTTCCTTTGTATACCCTAACTTAATATTTATGTACCATGCCATACTTTCTTGTTAAAAACTAAAAAAAAAAATAATAAAAAGGACAGCTATCTAATAGTACAAACTTACTATTTTTAATGTAAACAGATACTTTACTTAATAGGCTCCTGACCCGTGAAGATTCTCTGACTGATACTCTGCGACGCCGGGCACGCTGCTTCCAGTTCTTCAGACCAAGCGCTCTGGCATACGCGATGACTTGGGCTTTAAAACGGAGGTTCGGTCTTCCTTGCCTTTTCGAACCTGGAGGATGAGAATCTAAGATCTTCTTGGCTGAAGCAGTATTGTCCATTCGCTCAATGTGGCCGAGCCAATGAAGTTCACGTGATTTAGCTTTTTGGACTTCATATCTTGGTACAGCTCATAGAGTCCGCCGTTGTGCATTCGCCTCCATTCGCCTTCCTCGCACACAGGACCAAATATCCGACGGAGTATTTTTCTTTCAAAAGAACCCAATATTAGATCCCCTCTCCTATTTGTCGTCCAGCACTCGGCACCATAAAGCAGGACTGGCATGATTAAGATTCGACGGAGCATGCCTTGTCCTTTGTCCTTAGACTGAGGAGTTTTGAACCCATTTGTTTCGCTTAACCAAAGTAGCAGCGGTTTCGTAAGGTAATTGTCCGTCGCATCTATACTAAGGTGTCATTCGAGGAGTTGATGTTTACTCTTAGATAGATGAACTCCTTAATTACCTCGAAGTTATTGCTATCAACAGTGACGTTTTGTCCTAGGCGGTGGACAGATGTTTGTTTGTTTGTTGATAGATGTATTTGGATTTGTCCTCATTTACTTCAAGACCAACCAATTAAGACTGTTCTTCAATCGCCGTAAAAGCCTCTAACACGACACGCTGGGAACGGCCAATGGTGTCGATATACCCCAGTAGCTGGACGGATCTATTGAAGATAGGGCCTTCCGTGTTGACAACTGCCCTACGCACTATTTTTTCCAGAAGAAGAGTAAAGAAGTCACATGATAGGCATCTCTTTGCCGAAATCCGGTACAAATGTGGAATAATTCGGAAGAGCTGCTTCCAAACTGCCCATTACAGCGGGCGTTTTCAAGTGTCACGCGACATAACTGGATCAGTTTTGCGCGATTCCGAATTCGGCCATCGGCAAGTAGATCTCCGGACGCTGAATGCTATCGTATACCACTTTAAACTCGATGAAAAGGTGGTAGGTCTCGATTTGAAATTCATTGGACTTTTCCCGAAATTGCCTAAGTGTGAAGATTTGGTCCATTGTCGATCTGCCGGGCCAGAAGTCACACTGGTACGAGCCGATTAGTCAGAACGGCTTGAGACGCGTTCACACAGTACGTTGGGTAGGATCTTATTCGACATTTAGCATCGCTTTCCTTGTAGATGCGGCATATAGAGTTGGTAGTCCACTCATCGGGCATGCTCTCTTCCACCAATACTTGTTTGATGTTTTGGTGCATGCGCCCTATCAAAACATCACCTCCGTATTTGAATAGCTCCGCTGGTAAACCATGAAAGCCGGCGTCCTTATTTTTCTTTTTGTCTTATAGCTTGTGACGCACACCTCAAACACAAAAACAGATTTTAATTTCGTTAGGTTTTGAATTTAACTGCTGCTCCCCAAGTCATGAACTCTAACCGGACGTTCACTGTAACATACCCCAACAATTTCCACCAATCAGCTGAAAGGTACACTGAACTGTTGCACTTCCCCCGCGGAAAGCATCCATTTTAACCACCCAAGCTACACGTTTGCTCAACTCATTTTATTTCAATCCAGTCAGTGCGTGCGACAAGTTCTTTTAAGCTTTTATTCGATCCATCATACAGTGGAAAAATAGTATAAAGTTCTTATACAAATAGGACATAAGTAAATCCACCGGTAAGATTGGAATCTAGTTTTCTTTTCAATTTATTTTGTTAAAAAAAAAACAGAAAATTGCGGATGCGCATCAATAGAGTTCGGGAGTGCCGCGTTACCCACGCTATGGACACTGGCTGATTGGAACAAAAGGCTGGACAAAATTCAAAAAGACGATTCATTCGTCAACTTCTCGAACTTATCCGTTGATGAAGCTGCCACCCGTTTTTATGACGAAATCTTTAAATGCATTTCCTTATTCGTTCCTTATTCGCGCCATAAAATCTCACCATCTTCCCCTCCGTGGTATAATAGGAAACTGCGTTCACTTCGTAATAAACGTTACAAACTATGGGCGATCTATCTTCTAACCAGAACTACTACAGATTATTCGAATTATCTCGGTTCGTACTTACAGTTCTCTAACCTTTTTCACTGTCTCTATCAACGCTATCTTTCTGATGCTCAAGCTAACCTCATCAAGGACCCACGGTCATTTTTTCATTTTGTTAATTATAAAAGGAAATCTGATGGATATCCCTCCTCACTCTTGTTTGAAGGCGAGTCCTTAACGGACCCATTTGTAATCGCAAACTCTTTTGCCACCGTGTTCAAGCAGTCCTTCACTGACGACTACCCTGAACCGGATCACTCCTACTTCAGTTATCTGAAAAACTATACCGTTGGCCCATTCATTTTACCCACCTTTGACCATTCCACGGTGTGCGACAGACTTCTTCATCTCAATGATGAATTTGTACCCGGCCCAGACGGCCTTCCAGCCATTCTTCTCAAAAAGTGTTCTGCGATTCTTTCACCTTTTATTGCCAATCTCTTTAAACATTCCTTATCTCTTGGGAAATTTCCTAAAATCTGGAAAACGTCCTTCATTTCACCTGTTCACAAAAAAGGGCCAAAGAATGACGTATCTAACTATCGACCTATTGCCAAGCTGTCGCATTTACCCAAGGTTTTCGAAAGTATGATGTACGATTCATTATCCTTTCAGTGCAAGTCTCTTATCTCCCCCCTTCAGCACGGTTTCCTTAAAGGTAGATCCACAACCACCAACCTTATTGACTTTGTCTCCGTTACACTTTCTGCTTTAGAAAGTGGCAATGAAGTGGATTTAATCGCTACTGACTTCAGTAAGGCGTTTGACAAAATATCTCATCGTTTGATTCTTTTCAAACTCTCCTTCCTTGGCTTCGATCCCCCACTATTGAATTGGTTTTCTTCTTACCTTGAGAACCGATGTTATAATGTTCGTTTTCGTTCTGTTCTCTCTTTGCCTTTTAAAGCCACCTCTGGTGTTCCACAAGGTAGCCACCTTGGACCTTTGATTTTTATTCTGGCTATAAATGATATTGACAACGTCATCAACTTCTCCATCTCCCTCTATGCCGATGACGCTAAATTCTTCAAAATCATTTCTTCTCCACACGACTCTGATCTTCTTCAACAAGACCTCAATAGTTTTTCGGTCTGGTGTCAAAAAAACTTTATGGAGCTGAATATTGCTAAATGTGAATTTCTTACTTTTTCACGTAAACGGATTCAGTCTCCCCCCAGATGTTACTATTTGAACAACCAACCCATTGTTACCGTTCTAACCATTCGCGACCTAGGCGTTTTGTGTGACAGAGAGCTTAACTTTCGGTCACATATTGACGAGATAATCAATAAAGCTAACTCAGCCCTTGGTTTCGCCAAACGGTGGTCTAAAGAATTTACCAATCCCTACGTGACAAAATCCCTTTACATTACCTACGTCCGCCCACTCCTAGAGTACGCTAGCCAAGTGTGGGCACCATACTACCAGGTCCACATTACAAGAATCGAAAGCATTCAACGTCGATTTCTCCGTTTTGCTCTTCGTGGGCTCCCGTGGAATAATCACCTTATCCTTCCACCATATCACGAACGCCTTAATTTAATAAACCTTCAGACCCTTGAAAAAAGAAGAGATGTGGCTGACATTCTGTTTATACATCGTCTTCTCACTGGCTCCGTTGATTGTTCCTATCTTTTGAACTACATTGCCTTTAACACTAACCCTCGGAATTTAAGATCCCCTCCTCTTTTCTATCTTCCCACCCGTCGCACGTTGTACGGCTTGAACGAGCCGATATCCCGTATGTTGCAGAAGGTCAATTCTAACCACCTCCTCTTTGATTTTAATCACTGCACTTCCTCCCTCAAATCTACCCTCTTCCATCCCTCACCATCCACCTAATTTAGTTTTAAGTAGTTTTTAAGCCCTAGCTGTAAGTCTTAGTGTAATTAGTTTTTTAAGACCTAAATAGCTTGTATTAAGCTGAATAAATGGGGGTGTATGCCCCCACCAAAATTACCCACATTCGTACTAAGGTATATAAATAGAAAGACCGAACTGAAGCGTCCGCAATTGTTTTTTTTTATCATCGATCTTGTGCTACGCGATCCAAAAGATCATCAAAACTTCTGGATGAGACCGCCTCAGCGCATCGTGCTTGGCTTAGTTCTAACAACGCAAGGAACATCTGCGCGTGGTGTAGCAGTCATCAAAGTCTCACCAATCTCCACCAGCAGACACGTGATTTCAATCACATTCCAACAACCGCATAATTTAAAAGGAATGAAAAGAAAAGTGTCATAAATTAATCATCTTAATTAGTGCTTGTCATGAAATACATGTGCATGCACAAAAGTTTGTATGAAGTGTCGAATCAACTCTCCTTTCTTTTGTAACCAGAATTAAAACAAAATTTGCCCTAACGTAAAATAAAAGTTATTAAAACCAAGTCAGTATTACCAAATTTGTTAAAGTGAGCTAGGTATTTGCCTAAGAAGTGTTGGGTAATTAATTTACCATATATATAGCACAACTAGTAAAACATCAAAACCATCTTATACCAACGACAGAAACATGTGGCCACATCCTTCTCATCGTCTGGACAACCGTGAGTACTTAATTTCTAACTATATGATCATAGATTTCTGAGGCAAAATCCTAGAACTTTTTTTTATCCTTTTTCAATTTTTAAACACATAATATTTGTTCTTAAATAAGTAAATTACCTAAAATACACACATACATACCACTACATACTTAAAATATCTGCTTACATTAAATTAAATACCTACCCTAAAAAAAAAACCTTAGACTAATTACTATATCCAGTGCATTATTGCTATATCAAAATATCAATTTAAGTATGCATAACACTCGTAAACATGTTTCTTGTTGATAAGACAATTTTTTTTCTTCATGAATAAACCTACATACTTACATGCATTTGTGTAAAATATTAAAATGATCCCGGTTCGTGTTTAAATTATCCGCTATTAGGGTTGTGATTGTGTAGATACGTGTGTGGGTATCTAATGGGACTATCCTAAAGAGATATGGACACAGGATAGTCATGGTGCATCTCGTCTCTCACCAGATGCATAGGGGCAGGGCAAGTCCAGCATATTCCTCAACACCAGGAACATCGTCAGCTATGTACTTTCGATTTTTATCGCTCATTTTATTTCACTTGTTTTACTTTGATTCTTTCTTAAATCACTTTCTTCTCTCTTCTACTATCTGTAAACCTTTATTAACTCTATCAGGCACGAACATTTATGTATGTATAGGAAGGCAGCAAGTTCCCACCCCACCGTCGAGCTAACGCCGCACATCCGCAAGCGTGCCTATTGCTGCCATGGGACCTAGGTCAACCACCACCTCCCTTCCATCAACCTACCTGTACATCACAAGCTATGCCAACATCTTCTATGTATACTATGTGGTGAAATCTGCTCCTCATCGACAGGACTTGGGGTTTTTCCTTGCTTTATCACTATCTCTATATCTTCTATTCCCTGCGCTTCGGTAATTAGGTTTCTGTTTCGAAGGGCCTGCGTTCCGGTCTTAAAGCCAGCAGCCAGCAGCCAGTTGTTTTGCTTTCTCTTAAAATCTCCGGATGTTGTCTCGATCGCGAGACTTTTCGATTTCGTTGAGCTGGGAGACTGCGTACGCGCTCGTCTTTCTAAGCAGGATCTTCTTCTCCTCCCTTCTTTTGGCACTTTAATGTAAATACTCGTATATATCGAAAAATCAATGGCCGTGCGTGTCTCGCAAAAACTGGAGAACGGGTCTACCGATTCGTCTGATTCCCTTGTTTGTTTTGTTTGTCTCAATACTAGGGTAGTTAAGAAAAAAAGAAAATTCGGAAAGCCCCAAAGGAAAAGCCCGTAAATCAAAATTCTTTACAAACCAATTAATGTTTGTGTGTTCGTCTTTTATTCGTTCGCACATCGTTCATCCAGTTGAGCTGAAACTTTGTACACTTGTTGTTGGCATTTGAGCGAATGTTTCTGGCATAGTACAATAGGTGGCGCGCTTATGTTTGAGTGTTCGTCTTCTACGCACTGACGCATCGTCAATCCGATTGTTGTTTTCTAACAAAAGGAACCGAAAGGAGCTGCGCACGCGCACTGGGAGTAAGGGTTGAAATTAATGAAAGTGCATTTGGGCTAGTCGCTGGAATGTAGAACAATCTCTGAAAATGCACAATCCACAAAAATCATGACGAGAAAAGAAAGAGAGAGAGTGTGTTTCTTTGAAGTTTGGTCAAAATTAGGTTAGCTGTTTGGCTTGCAGTTTTGTTTGTTCCTATAACAACAATTTTTTATTTCGTAAGTAGCAGCAACGCACGGGCCAAGGACCCATTAGTAATAATATAAAGAAAAAACTTTTTTAAATGAATATCTACTGCGAGATAGTCCTATCTTTCATTAAAATTCAACCTTCGCAAACGTGAACTATATACCCTTGTTACCTTCCGCAAAAGGGTTTCCTCAGATTAATGAATGCTTTTAAAAATATCGTAACATTGTCAAAAAAAATTACTTTACCCTTGACTTCATTTTGAAAATATTCGCTTAACATTTTTTGAACAAAATACATTTCTTTTTTATTTACTATCAAAAGAGGTGCTTTTTGAACTCAAGTCTGAATTCAAAGAACACTGAAGCTTCACTATTCAACCTGAATCTTTAACCCTAAATTTTTCAATATTCATTGATATCAAATAATATCAATTTGTGACAATTTTAGATTCGCTCATAACGAAATGGTAACATTCCTCATAAAAGTCAAATAATGTTCGAAAGAACAAAAGCAAATCCTTCTCGCAGGAAAATGCCCTTCCCATCGCGACACTAATACACAAGAACTTACCAAGAGAACAAGAGAGCACTAACCAAAATATAACAAAATCAGACACAGAAGGATCTCGTAATAATGCAAACATCTATACCAAGGGTTGATGATTGATGCTATATTTTCATCTTATTCAGAAGCAGATGATAGTATGCACGACGTGTCTATATTTCAAATATATTTCATGCGTGTATCGCCCACATCCACCAGCACAATGAAAGGAATTCACGACCCCACGAAAATGAAGACTGCATTTGCTCAAGAGTGGGTATTATCCCAAACAGTCAACCGAGCAAGGAATGAAAATGTCATGGCGTTTTCCAACGAAGGAAACAGTTGATGGTACATGTTTCGGAAGGCACACGGAATTCCGTTTTATGTCATTTTCGTAACAGTCGGAAATAGAATGACTGCGCATCGAAGAATGCAACAAAAAAAAAAAAAAACTCAAGTTGCCAGATGTGTGTGTGTGTGCCCTTAAATCATCCCCTAACCGAGTGCAATTGTTGCCAGCAGCAGCAGTGCCATCACCATCGTCCTTTGGGGGTTTTTGCGGGAACGAGAACAAACAATTGTTTGTGTCTGGCTGATGTTGCCACACATCCATTGTGACCTTCAATTTAAAAGGCTCGTAAATGGATAGATGGAATTGCGTGTCATTAACAAATACTTGTATAATATCCCTATCCCTTTATGGGGGACGTGATGAATGCTTAAACGGAATTTTCGAATTTTGTGTTATTCATCATTGGCGCCGGAGGAAGGAGTCAAGTGAACCTTTGATGACATTTTAACTTGGTTTATGGCCATGGCAATGGCGGTGGATGTCAGGGAATGTCAAAGCGATGAACACCATATAGCCGGCCGCAAATTACAATTTGGTTGGCATTTTTCATCCCCCACAAAAGAGAAATTAATTTTTTAAGAGATTTCAGATAAAAGTGCGCAGTTGCTCTCTTTAAGATAAAAACAATAAAAATTAAATGCGGTACAAGCCGGTAAATGTTTGAAGAGTTGTAAAACAAATGTACCTTTTATGGGATACATAATTTTTCAATCATCATTGAAGATGTCTTCCGGATAGGGTGTGTTCACAGACATACTGTATGTTGGATAGAGCCATCCAGGTTGGTGAACAAAAAGCATTGAAAGACGATGTGACAGATTTCACCCCGAGCACTATGGGCAGTGTCAATTTGTTTGTACCAAAGTGGATTGTCATACAAGGACAAAAGGTTCGCCCTAACTAATGGTCAAGTGGACGTTTTTACATTGTTTTTGCTCCAACAGAAAAAAACCCTTTTTCCGACTGAAAACGAACGGCATGAATTCTGTTATTGCAATTCCTATGCAAATGAGGGTGTGTCACTGGGGTAATGATGGAATTTTTTTCATTAAAGTTTTACTGCTTGGCTATTAAAATGCTCATCGAGGTGTGGAATTCGGTTTTTGAATTCTGCTGCACTTTATTTGTGAGAATTTAGTAAAAGTATGTGGACAAAATTGGGGTGGCTTTTAATGTGCTTGGAAAAATGGGTGAAGAAGGTTTGCGAAAATCTCTTCGATCTGCGGTGTGCGTAGGGCATTTTGCGTTTTACAGTGTGTGCAACGGGAAGAACTGACGACAGTATTTAGATGCTTTTATCGAAATGGACACTCTAGTTCGTCAGGAAAAACAGAGTGGGCCGCGTATTCCATAGCACGGATATGAAGTGCGACTAATAAAAGCATTTCAACACTTAAAAGTACGACAAACTGATGAGGAGGTAAGAGTTTTGCCACAAAAAAGTCGAAGAGGCGTAAAGTAACTGGCTTTTTTGTTTGAGCTTTGTTAATGGAAGAAACCGAAAAACAGGGAAAGGCATTTCGTAAATATAGTAGAGGAGCCATCTTATTTCTGTCACTCATCAGTTTTGTCGCGCGGTTCTGTATTCTATTTAGCAACTCAAAAGTAACTTTGAGTGCACCTGATGAGATACACTGGTGATCACAAGGATGAGGCCATAGTTTTTGCAATCGATTTTCAGTCTTTATACCTGTTGGAAATATTATACGTGGAAACTTTTAACACCTGTGAACAGGTACATGTTTTCCCAACAGTAAGTCATAGAATTAAAGGGTAAATGAGAAACGACCGCTGGAATTTCCTAAGATCAATCAATGAACTACATACCTCAAAAGCGTATAAAAAGATGCGCCAGTAGGATGAGGCCATTGCGAATATTTCGTTGCAGAAGTTCACATCAGCGATTTTTTTCAAAGTTTTGTTAAGAATATTTAAAAAAGCGTTAAAAAGAACTGTTTTTATTTAGTTAAAAAAATGGGTTCCAGAGAGACTTTAACAGCGACAGAAAGATGGCAGATAGATGCTTTCAAGGATTTAGGACTCTCAGGCCGAAAAATTGCAAGGAGGCTAAATAGCAGTAAGACTGTTGTAAATAATTATCTTGCGGATCCACAACACTATGGGAAAAATCAACAAGGACGCACGGCAGAAGCAACAACATTGCGAGAAAAGCGGGTTAACCTACGGCTTGCTTCAAATTCTACTCTGCTAGTGACTAAAATAAGGGCCAACAGCGGAGTATCAGCCAGCATAGCAACGGTCCGAAGGATAATACGAAAAAGTGGTTCTATACAGAGAAGAAAACTTAAAAAGACATCTGTTTGAGGCAAGTACACAAGGAGCATCGAATGAAATTTGCAAGAGAACATGTCGCTTGGAGCAGTGAATGGAAACGCGTTGTCTTTTCGGATGAAGGAAAGTTTAACCTTGACGGCCCCGATGTACCAACTTTTATTTCCATGATCTAAGAAAGGAGGAGCTTATTTTGGCAAGACATCACAGACTTACACCAGGTGTAATGGTGTGGGGAACTATTACCCACTATGGCACAATGGAGTTGGAGGTTTTGTCCACAACAATGAACGGAAACAACTGCAAATGTTTGCTGGAAAAATCATTTTCGGCCCCTTTTTGGATATTCCAACAAGACAATCCACCCTTCCAGGGTTGTCAGAAGTTGGATTCAATCAGAAGACGTGGAACTTTTGCCATGGCCGGACTTAAATAGAATCGAAAATGTTTGGGCATGGTTATCTCGGGAAGTGTATGAAGGCGGCAGACAATTTGAAGACAAGGACACTTTAATCGAAGCTATTCGTGATGCCTGGGCCCATATTTATCTTAATTATATATTATATTATAATATATACTCATTATTAATGTAGAAAACATAATAAATAAATGTTTTAAAACCATACATTTTTTTTTTCCTTTCTTTCGAAAATTTTGCATGTGGCCTCATCATTTCCAAAAGTGAAAAACATTTTCGGACCCCTTAACCTAGTGTCGCATGTTTTTATACGCGTTTCAAGTTGTTCATTGTTTGATCTTGGGAAATTCCAAGGGTCGTTTCTTATTTACCCTTTAATTTAATGACTTACTGTAGGGAAAATCTGTTCCTGTTCACAGGTAGTAAAAGTTTCCGGGTATAATATTTCCAACAGGTACAAAGACTGAAAATCGATTGCAAAATGTATGGTATCATCCTTGTGATCGCCAGTGTGTGTCTGTTGTATTCAAGTTTAGGGTTACTAATTCCGTGTAAATTGTTTTCAGGTCAGACGGAAGGAAGTATTTCTGGCACCGGAAATGGCAACGTTAACATTTCGCGCATTAACTAAGAATGGAACGATTTTTCGTTTGCGATGCAAGCACCATTCATGGATAATGGAAACTTTACTTAACAACCTTCCGACTCGGTTTGCACTTGAGACACTTCATGGATAATGGCCGGTGTTTAAGGTTTTGCTTTTACATTGGAAGAGAGCACTGCGTTTGTGAAGCATTACGTTTCATTCGGTTTACTGAACCTCGCTTTATTTTGGTCGACATACAAAAGTACATAACATACCGTGCCATTCCAGTTCCACAGCCGAGGGGCACTGAGTAAGGACGTAAATTCTGGAATAAATTAGTAGACACTGAGAGTGCGATCCATTCGTTGGGCGCTTATTTACGCATCAAGTTTAGGATTGCTAAGTAAAGCTATGTAATCCTGTGGGATTCCTTCTGAAAAATCTCAAATAGATAAAAACGAGGGTGCTTTACGATTGCTGTGTTCGCATGTCACCAGCCGCATAACACTTTACCCACAGTGTTGCTCTGTATCTTCTTATTGTTTTAGTTTATAAACCCGCTAAAATTTTTAAGCAAATACACTTAGGTTCGCAAATGAACCGAACTTTTCCCTCTTGATTGTCCTCTTCAGGTCGTCATTGAGACGGTTGCTGTCAAGGCAGTAAAAACCAAACAACATCGAATTCAGAATCTTCACAACTAATGCCCTTTCAGCGGTTAAATCACTCCTCCAAATGGACCGCGTGCTTGGGTTTGATAACCAGCTCTGGTCATATTGAGAGCGGTCCCGGTGAAGTCCGTTACGGCCCTGACGTCACTCAGTTCGGTACTGGTGATGTTGTTATTGCGATGGCGTTCGTCAGTACGTCCGATATGGTCGTGAAGTTCCCCAGTACGGCCCTGGTGAAGTTCGGCATGGGTCTTGCGATTCTCAGTCCAACCCTGGTCTGCTTTATTATGGCAATAATGTTCTGGTGAAGTGCGGTATGTTCCTGACGTTCTTTACTCTGGCCCCGCCCCGTTCAATGTGCGCCTGATTTTCTCTTCGGGCTACTTCTCACCTCGATCCGCCTCTGTACCTCTGTATTGATTGTTGAATGTTTGAATGGTGGTACTTGCCACGATGGTCCAGCTGCCTTTGGCGTGGGTATAATTGTTGCTCTGTGCCCTCAAATTAGGCGCCTATGCAATTAATACATTGGGCGCTAATTTAATCCACACATTTAGGATTGGCAAGTCAAGTTATGTAATCCTTGTTTTAGGGATGTAAAAGTGTGGAATTGCTGCCTCAAAAATATTAAAACTATTTACATTCATAAAAATTAAATAAATAATAAATGACTTATAGATAATTAACGGAATACATTTGTTTACACAATAATAATAAAAGTAAATAACAAATATGTATATATAAAATAAAAAAAATATTTAAGTAACTATAAAATTGAAAGATACAAAGTTTGTAAAGATAATAGAGGATTTTGAAGTTGCCGCAATTATAAACATACAAAACAACAAAGGGCCAAAAATGGAACCTTGAGGAACACCGCATGCAAGTCTATTGATTTGGAACTAATATCACCAACTTTGACTCTTTGACTAAGGTTTTCCAAGTAATGTTGAACTAGTCGCACAATTATTTTCCTAAAACCAAAATACAAATTCAGATTTATACATAAAATTGTCGTGGTTTCTTCTGTTACCAAAGGGATTTTTGTAGTATCCTTATATTGAAATAGCTACACAGCTCGGGCGTTGAAGTTAGGATTAGAAGATATGGAGAGACGCCGATTTAGGTATGTTTGTTTTGAATGTTTGTAGATTATAATGTGAAGGAAAAATTGTGCGAAGAAGAGCATTACCCATTCGCATTCCTTGCAGAGCGGGTATTGCCGTTGAAATGTTCTAACGGTGGAACGCAACTGGTTATTCCGTTTGAGTATTTATGGTGAAAATAACGATACAATAGCGAGAGACCGGAAACATTGTGACGACGACAGTCAAGTAGCTCCAAATAAGTTATTGGTGCACCAGACTAGATATGAGCATTGTACTCAAGTTTCGGGCGGATAAACGTCTTTAAAATTGTAGCCAGATCAGAGAGGGTGAAATATTGCTTCCGTCGCTTAAAGCCTAGGCTTTTTGCAGCGTTCTTCGTGACATCGAATATGCGGTTGTTCCAACGAAAGTTGTCATTAACACACATACTGAGAATGAAAAGCCGTTCGGTTCCAACGATGCGATTGCCATTTATGGACAATGGCATGGTGTTAGGATTTTGCATTAATGACAGAAGACACAGCATTGCGTGCTGGAAGCATTAAATTCCACTATACTGGTTGAACCCCACTGAGTTATGCTGTTAAGATCCGAATTTAATGAGCTTAACATACGTTGCCGTTCCAGTTCCACACCCGAAGATGAGGGGCGTGAACCAAGAAACGAATATGAGAAGCTGAGTGTACTGTCATCGGCGAAGGAGGGGATTGGATTAGATGTAACAGACAGGAGACCATTTTTAAAAATGAGAAATAGAGTCGGAGACAAAACAGAACCTTGGAGAACACCAGCATTTATTTGGTGAGTTGCAGCCTTGACACCGTCCAAAGCAACTTGAATTGAACGGTACGAAAGGGTAGTTTGTAATCCATTGAAGAAAGGTATCATCGATTCCAAATGCACGCATTTTAACAAGAGAGCTTGATGCAAAACTCTGTCAAATGCCTTTGAAATATCAACCATCTTACTTTAACTCCTTGGTGAAGAGATTGGTTCGACTTTTCGGTTATATAACGCATCAAATCGCCAGTGGACTGTTGCTGCGAAAACATTAAGTAGTTTTCGGGATTCAAGACATTTCATGAGCTGACGGCCTTTTTTAGGGACAGGCTGGACAAATGCGGTTTTCCATCTTCTCGGAAAGAGACCTGAAGAAAAGGTTTTTTGACAGCGAGAAATAACACCTCTTCCGAACGATAGGGGAAATAACATCTGGACTTTCGGATTTGTGAACGTCGCGATCTTTGAAGTACTCTAGCCGCTGTACGAGTGCGGAAATGTATTGGTCTCTCGAGTATTCTCCGCGCTCGAGTACAGGGGTATATAAAAATCAATATGGGAGTGTTGAGCTAGCTGCAAAGGGAGCAGCAAGCAGATTGGCTTTATCTATAATGCTGACAGCTAGAACGCCATTGAAAATAAGTGTCGGAATAGATGACGAGCCCGAATTCTCGATGTTTTTAAGAAACTTTCAAAAGTCTTTGAAAGAACTGAAACCACAATCGAAGTATAGTTCCATTACCTTGATCGTACTGAATTCTAATATTGTCGAGGACTTTAACCATTGCTGTTATGAAGTTATGTTCAGCCGGCAAACCCGACTGCACAGATGAGAATAAATTATGGTAGTCAAAGTTGTCAGAGATATGTTTTGCACGAACCTTTTCGAAGATTTTTGAAAGATAAGGCAAATCAGCACAAGATGAAGGATCAGAAGGACAGCAATCTGCAAATGTTGGGGAAGTTATAAAAAATTTAATTATGTGCCTGGAAACGGATAAGATGTGAAGTAGTATCATTTTACTACAACACAACGGATAGGAGAATGTACATTGGTAAAACATACTCAGAAACCACTTCAAAATCAACTTTCATTGAAGTTTGATACAGCGTGGTGTTGTTTTTTTACAAAGTTACATGTTTGTAAATGATAAGAGGTAAAAGTCTTGTTCAAATCATTTGCATCGGGAAAATTCTCAAGTACTTCATTTTTTCCAATACCAAATGGACGACCACTACTCCAAGACTGACGTGAAGATTCGTTAATACAAAATTTTGACTTCCCGCCAAAGTTTTTGTATATTGTTATTGTTTTTATTATTAATTCGTTTCATTTATGTAAGTTTCCAATTAAATTAGATGTAGTCTGTCCTCACCTATTTATAATGTTAAATTTGCTTTTAAACTTACAAATTTTGTCAAGCCCTCACAAACAATAAGATTCAATCTTACTGTGAACCTATTCTCTTGAAATAAATATGAAATATGAAAGGCATTTTTACCATTGATGGGAGCCTAATCAGTAATGGGAGCATGGACGTGTCGAATTCTTAAAAAAGAGACAGGCGTAAGAACTCCTGGATCACATAAATGCAACAACACCAGCATTCGAATGGCCTCGGTAGAAGTATTCCGAGCTCGAAAAGGTCTGCCTATGAGGACAAACAAGCGAACCAGTAAAGTGAGGGGGTTTTGCTCCTGTAATCCTGATCATAACTTCGCTGTTCAGGAAGAAGAACCTAATTCCGTTCCCTCTGATTTCCCATTAAACCAGGCCATAAATAAATTTAGCAACAGCAACCTTCCCTTATAATTTCTTCAACCGAACAGATTGCTGTCTTTTTTTCTTCTCCTAGTTTATCCTTTAATCTGTTTTACTGGGGTTTCTACTGCTGCCGTCAATCTACGAGTGAATGCAACAATGGAAAACCGAAACTAATTACACGGCTTGGGTGCACTTCAACATTGCACCACCATACAACCGCCCTATCACGGTGTCTATCCGGTCTCTATTCGACCCTTATTTTACATCCTGCCTGGACTGATTTGTTGTTTATGCACAAGGAGCACGAAAAGCATACTCTTGGCCCTGTTTTTTGTTTTTATTTTTCCTCCATGTTTTCGGGCTATAATTTGCCACGAATTTTATCCGGTCCAATTAGTAAAAAGCCCTTGGATTTGTTTGTGCTTTCCTAAAGAGAAGTCATGTCCCAAAATAAGTCGAAAATCCAATTGAAATTTATAATATACTCCTCAATGTTAGGCATATGGAAATTTTTACGCATATCGAGGATATGGCATCTTATATAATTTATTCCTATGAAAGGGTTCTGACATTTTTAGGGCAAATTTTCTTTTTAGTCAGTCAAGTGAATTGGAGTGTAATATCATCCAAAAATACCATCGCTTCCCTGTGTACATATGAGCTAGCTTCTGTTCAGTTAATTACGAAGGAAATTAGTTTAAATATTTATGAAGACTTTAAGAGTTTTTACAGAATTTACAAACAAGGTAAAGTTGAAAACCTATCAAAGTGCTTATGTAATTTGTATCTACACATATTTTCATCGACATGAAGTGCCAATTTGCCTGCTCATGTCCAACGAAGATGTCAACAAAGAGTTTACACATGTCCAGAAGGATTTTTAAGTGGATTCCGTCTGCAAAGTTGTGTCCAGTCTGTGGATTTACACGAGAGTACCTACAATTCAATTTAATGTTTTCGTGTTTCTTGTTTTGTAGTTTGAAGAACTTTAGTTTTGATAAATCCCCATTTGCCTTTAAATCACTATTTCATTTCGGTGCCAAGTTGGAGTCCCTCAATGGTAAAATCACACGAGTCAACCTTTCATAAATGGATAAATAACTTATGCCAAGTAATGAGTAACAAGTGCAGGGCTTATAAGCTTATTACAGTGGCCGTAGTAACACTAATGCAATTGCACGGCATGCTGGTTTGATGCTGCTCTGGTGTTGTTTGGGGGAAATGTTGATTAACTTGATATCCGTTGAACTGGAGAGGAGTGACCAAATCACCAGTTCCATGACGCAAATAAAATGATTTCATCAATTAATTAAATTGCATTTTATCTGACAGCGTACAGACACAATAAAATGGTTTGCGGCAGTCTGCGATCGGAGTGGGTGGCCATTGTTCAAGTCATCCTTAATCCAGTTGGGGATTGTGGATTGTGCCAGACCACTTACGCCAAATGAATTATGTTAATTGTGAAGATTTTTGCTTTTTTAAATTAATGAGTGCCAGCAGCAGGGGCATCCCTTATTTAAGTGTCATAAACTGTTCAAAGTTAATGAACAAAGTATCAGCACTTTCCGGAAGGTGGCTGTGCGTGTAATTGGCTAATTATTGCCATACGTACGAGATGCTTGTATGCAATGCCACTTAAGCACTATAGCATCTAAAAATCCAATCATGAATATTTCACTTTGATGTTGCTGTAGATACACGAGTTGGATCTGCTGCAACTTTTGTTTTTTTGTTTACTCACATCAAAGTGTATATAGTCTGGCTTTTGGTTCTTGAAGGCAAAAGTGAGGAAACATAAAATTGAAACAGTCTAGAGAGTGCAAACATCTTTAAATATTTTATGTTTGTTGTTTAGCACTTGAGTTATACATGGCAGCAGGATGAAAGGGTGTAGAAACGGAAACCCCAGAGGTTGCCTTTGGGGAGTTATTTAAATTTAATTGTATATGAAAGCTTAAACTGATTCAGGCAATTAATTTCAAGCAACGGACCATAGCAAAAGTGATATCAAATTGTTTGAAAACGATGACTTTTCAAAAGGATGTAATTTTACTGTGTATTTAGGTATTCCAAAAATTAGGTAAACACCTCCGATTTGTTGGTATCGCTCCTCCAGGACATATCAGTCAGAACGGATGCAGCGTGGATAGCTAAACTCGACATCAAGTTTGTGGAATAAGATTGGCATGTGGGGTAGGATGTTTCATTTTCCAAAGTTTTTATTTTCATATGACTTTGCTACGCCCCAAGTCTAAGTGGAATAAAAGCTATTTATGCCTTATTTCAAGAAGATCGCTTGATATTAAGGAGTTACACAATTTGGTTTCTTTTTTCTTAACTTAATAAAATTTCGCATAGTGACGTCCTTTTGTAATACTACGCTTCTCATGTATTTTTTCATCTTTTGTAATTGAATCTAAAAATGGGAACAAGCAGAGTAATTTGGTTGATAAAAAAAGTGCCTTTCAGTGAGTTTTTAGAAGCTCGGCTACCTTTAAAGGAATAAGTTCTTGTAGTTTTTATATACCATCATAAGGAAATTGAGGAAACACTTCCGAATGCTGCAAATTCCTCTAGTTCTAAACTGCAAGAACTGTAGAAGAAAGCAAATATCACTGTTATGACGGAAGAGAATATACGTGCTAATATACAGAAGGTATACAAAGAATACCAAAATTTGGGTAAACAAAAATCAAGAAATAGAGATAAAGCAGATGCAAATTTGGAAAAGCAATTTTTTCGAACTTTTTAACATTTCCCGGCAAAATGTAATGGAAATGGCAAGTGTTTCGCAGGAAGATAAAGACTTTCCGAAGTCGCAAAGAGAAGATCGTATGAGTTCTTCAATGAGTGGACTTGACAAAGCTTATGCATCGAAAACAAAAAGTAAATGCGTAAAAGAAGATAAACGTAAGTCATATAAGAATAAATCTATCGAAGAAATCAAAAAAAAAGGTGTGAGCCACGCTGCACTCACGGTATAGTTGATGTGTAAACAGGTGCCGTGACATAACCCCAAGCGTCATAAGCCCAAATCTCGAAATTTGGCCTTATGTCGCTTTTTGAAAGTGACATAAGGCCAAATTCCAGCATTGGGTATTATGTCACTTTCACAAAGCGTCATAAGGCCAAATCCGGAAAGTGACATAAAGCCAAATTTTCGAAACCGTACCTCGCACCTACTCCAAATCAAACAGTGACCCCAAGCAGGGGGGTTGCAGGGGGGCAGCATGCCCCCCCCCCCCCCCATAGGCATTGTACTGTTTATGCAATCTACTTGCGATTTCGCAACTAATCCCATAAACAGTGCAATGCATATGGGGGGGGGGGGCATGCTGCCCCTCTGCAACCCCCCTGCTTGGGATCACTGTTTGATTTGGGGTAGGTGCGAGGGCAAATTGTTGAAAACAGCACCAAGCGAAAGTGTCATAAAGCCAAATTGGCCTTATGCCGCTTTTCCAATGTGTCATAATACCAAATGCTAAAATTTGGCCTTATGTCACTTTCACAATGCGACATAAGGCCAAATTTCAAAATTTGGGCTTATGACGCTTGGGGTTATGTCACGGCACCGTGTAAACATGTAGGCTCGTCAGTGTTGCATGTGGAAATACATAGAGGTTGTGGTTTTGATAAACAAGAGATTTGGGTATTGTATTGAAATAAAACCATGATATATATTTATTGTCAACGACAAAATTTAATTAATGTTTGACCGAACAAATAATTGTTTTGTGAAAGCTGAAGTAGGAGACGTACACCGTCGACTCAAGTGTGTCGATGTACCGGGAAAATATAGCATCGATTGTCGTTTATGTGACATTCTTAAATCGGCCATCGGTAACCGAAGTACAAATCGATATTTTTCCTCTTACCTTCAACTGATGTACAACAAACTACAAGCTATACAACCTCAATTATTCAAAACAAATCTACTTCCACACAACTTTCCGGTGTTTCGTAAGGACATAATAATCTCTAAAATTGAACATACATAATTAATAAAAAAAAAAACAACGACACGCGGTTGTTCTCAAACGGTCACCCATCTACGTACTAACCGCGCCAAACGTCGTTTAATTGCGGTGATCTGTCGAGCAGCGAATAACTCACGTGGTAATGAAAATCTAACGATGACGAAATCTGACGAAATCTGACGATGATGGTGACGCTAGATATTTCCAACTAGCCCCTACCGAGAAAAAATTAAAAAAAATATATTTACACATCAACGAGAGCAAAAATGTTTACACATTAACAAGACTGTTGCCCTGAAAGGCACTGGTGAGCAGATGGCTGAAGTAGTTATTCAATAAGTTGACCGATTTGGGCTACGTGACAAAATAATTGGTATATCTTTTGATACTACAGCATCGAATACAGGGCTGATCCAAGGGCATGCAAACGAATTGAAAGTGAATTCGGACGAACTTTGCTGTGGTTGGCTTGCCGTCATCACGCCCATGAACTTATTTTTAAAGTAGTGTTTCTTAAATAAAAATATTTTTTTTAATAGTTCCCAATATGGATTTCGTGCTGGTAGGTCAACCGCAGATGCGTTGCTGAAATTTTGTAGTGAGTTGTATGAAAACATAAACAATAACTTGCATACGGCTGGGCTTTTCATTGACTTAACCAAAGCTTTCGACTTAGTTGATCACAAAATTCTTTTGTCAAAATTATACAATACTGGTTTTTTATAACTGCTTTGGTTAGCTTCTTACTTAAAAGATAGGTGTCAGACAATTAAAATAAAGGGCTGCCTTGCTACATTATGAAACATAATTTTTGGTTTTCCGCAAGGTTCGGTACTTGGTCCATTGCTTTTCTTGATTTTCATCAATTCTTTATTTATACAGAATTTTAAGGGCGTAATAACAGCCTATGCTGATGACATAGCCTTCTTTCGGACATCAACACAGACTTAGATCTTCTAAGACGCTGGTTTGCTGTTTATAAAATGGTGTTGAGCAATAAAACCAAACTAATGTACTTTAGTCTCTCAGGGTCGCCTACCGTTGATTGTGATTTTTTTTTTATCATTCTCCTGACTGTCAAAAATTCATTTTCAATTTAAGTGAGAATACTTTATTCCTTTCCAATGAACCCTGCTCGGTTCACTGTTTTAAGGTGAATTTTGTCCAGTCCTTCAAATACCTTGGAGTTATTCTTGACAGTAAATTGAACTGGTCCGATCACACCTACTCGCTTAAAAAGTACCTTTTGTGTTGCACTAGGCAAATTTATAATCTTAACTTGTACTGCTCACAAAAATTAGTAACTATGATCTATTACGGTATTGTTCACTCAAAGCTTCAGTACGGGATAACTTGTTGGGGTGGGACTTATTTGAACAAGATCAATCCACTTCTTGTTCTGCAAAAACATATTGTGCGTATTATTTGTAAAAAAAAATCGCTATCACAAAAGTTTCATTTTGTTTCAGGAACTAAAAGTTCTTCCACTAAGGCATCTGTACTACTTTAAAGTTCTTAAACTATTTTTTATTAGGAGTGGATATCTTTCAGTAAGAAGAAATTCGCTGCATAATTATTTACGTGTAACTCCGTCAATTTGGTCAATATCCCAGCGTATAATAAAATCCACTTCAAAAGATTCTTCACAGTAGTTGCTCCATCAATTTTTAATAAATTACCTTTCTCTATCAGAAGTCTAAGGAATTTGTCACCTTTCCTATACAAAATAAAATCTTGGCTTTTTAATCATGATCACACTCAAATCGAACACATAATTTATTCAATTAGTTAACCCTATAATTTAAATCAATAAAAAACATTTTTTTTCCTTTATTTTTCTTGTTCATCCTGCACACACTTAGTCATACGATTGAATTCTTATATTTTGGAAGGAACACTCGCCACTAGCTCTTGCTTAAGCATAGCTAAAGAGTGTCTTCAACCTAATTTTGTTGGGTCTTACAATATGTTTTTATATTTTTTTTTTTTTTTTGAAGAACGCTTTAAAAAATTATTAATTGTTCTGCATAATGTTAATTATTATACTATCGTCTACTTATTAATAATTTCTCTGAATTGTTCTTATCACATTTTATATATTGTACCTAGCAAGATGAATTAATAAACACAATTCAATACAATATAATACAATGTTTGAGGAGTGTTGTAGCATACCATCAAGTGGCCTTGACATCCAGATTTTCCGAAAGTTTCAGTCTCTGGGCTTCACTTGATAAAAAATCATATTATACCACAATGATAGATGAAGAGAACTCACTTCAAGACTTTCAAAAAGAACAACGGGTGAAAATGGTGAACTACTCGTACATTCAGATTGTTTTGAAAGACCGAAGCCATCCAAGAGAAGACTACAAGGAGTTATTGCAACTTATACTCTTGTACCTGGGAGGTTGGCCTCAAAATGACTTTAGTTTCAGAGCACCAGGGGCGCTGCATCAAGCACGGTGGATAGCAAAAACAATATATGTACTTAAAATTGTCCTCTTTAGTAAACAGTTAAATGTTTCTCAACGAGATTTAAAAGGAATGAAACAGGTTGCACATTTTGTCTGCCTTATTTATCTTCGCTTTTGGCACGCGGCAATTGTAAGCCGATGGGCTCCAAAGAACAATTTGGATATGCTGCATCTTCTGACCATTTACCCAGCTAAAAATGTCAAAAAAGTGCTCTCACAGGTGCCAAGAGATATCTTTGGTATCTAACGGAAGCAAACGTTGGATTGGCTTTTTTGGACGAACGTGTTACCCAGGCTGAAAGAGAAAATATGATGCAAAATTTAGAAACAAAACCTGCTAAAAAACATAGGAACGGGCTACAGTCCGCTTTGGCGAACTGTTGGAGACCCTATTCCTATTTCTATCAGACACCTAGAGAGTCTATATAATCAATTTCAGCTCCCTAGCTAAAACTTTGGTTTTTCAAAAAAAAATATCAAATTATGGGCGTGTCAGTGGGCGGATTTTGAAAATATTTA
This sequence comes from Portevinia maculata, assembly GCA_949715645.1. NCBI lineage: Eukaryota > Metazoa > Arthropoda > Insecta > Diptera > Syrphidae > Portevinia > Portevinia maculata. Next base: position 209,805,245 of record OX454527.1, on the reverse strand, counting down.
CACATGAGCATAAAGGGTGCCTAGAGAAGATATACGAGGGCGGGTCAATAAGTCCGTGACTTTTGGAATAAAACACAGATTTTTTGATAAAAAAAAAAATTTATTTTTAACGTAGTCTCCCTTGAGCTCTATAAACTTTGTCCAACGCTTCTCCAATTTTTTTATCCCTTCCAAAAAAAAATGATTTGTCGAGGTCCTCAAAATAGGCCTTTGTTTGCGAGATGACTTCATCATTGAAGTCAAATCTTTTTCTACCAAGCCATTTCTTCAGGTTTGGGAACAAGAAGTATTCGCTCGGAGCCAAATCTGGAGAATAGGGTGGACGAGGGAGCAATTCATAGCCCAATTCATGGTTTTTTGCCATGGCAACTGCACATGTGTGCACCCTTGCATTGTCTTGGTGGAAAAGAACTTTTTTTTTGGCCAAATGAGGTCGGTTTTTTTCAAATCGTCATTGAATCGGTTCAATAAGTTGGCATAATATTCCCCATTGATTGTTCTTCCCTTTTGAAGGTAGTCAATGTGGATTATCCCGCGTGCATCCCAAAAAACAGTCGCCATAACTTTATTGGCTGACAAACCCATCTTGGCCTTCTTTGGCGTCGATTCACCCGATTTTCAAGCTTAGCCTTGGTCTCGGTAATGGTTTTTTTTCGCAAGAAATAATGCTTAATAAGCACACGAAATTCACTTTTTTCCATTTTCTCCTCAAATTAGTGAGTAGTCTGATAAAAATAGCTGTCAAACACAAACTAACTGACGCAGCAAGTTTAAATTTTGACAGGAGTCAACTGACAGATGCCTGTTGACAGGAGCAGTGTTGCCGTTTCAGTAAAGAGGTCAGAAATTCAAAAAGTCACGGACTTATTGACCCGCCCTCGTATTATAAATTTCAGTTTCCTAACTCAAACTTTTACTTTTAAATAGAAATGTTTTATTTAATTGTGGGCGTGTCAGTGGGCGGATTTTATAAATTTTATCTCCCGAGCAGTTTTAAGAGTCAAAGATCATATATATAAAAAAATGTCAGCTTTCTAGCTCAAAATTCGACTTTTTCGAAAAAAATGTTTTTTTTGATTTGTGGGCGGATTTCAAAAATTCTTAAACTTGATTACTTCGGGACCCTAGAAAGTATATGGTTAAAATTTCAGCCCTCTAGGTCCAGTTTAAAGGCCTACGGACGGACGGACATGGCTACATCGACTTCACTATCGATGCTGATCATAAATATAGTAACTTTTAGGGTTCTACGGGCAATATTAAGGTATGTTACAAACTACAAGTCAAAATTAATATATAATATAGATTAGAGGGAAAGAACTTAGTTTTTGAAGGAAAATATCCATTTTGTAACGAACAAAACAAAGATGTTCTTCGAATTATTTGGGATCCACGACGTATCATAATACTCTAGTAATTATCTAAGAAACCAAGTTAACGGTCTTAAGGAATTCAACGATACAGCAGAAAGAGGAATAGCCCTTATAAAAAAGTTCAACGATTCGGTCAAGGACGAACAACAAAAACAATTCTTGTTGAGGGTAGTCGAGCATCACAGAAAAGTCGTTCACAAGCGAACAAAAGAAGGGATTGCATAGTTTAAAATGCATTAATTTATAAAAAAAATATTGCTATCCATAGTTCTTAATTAGATATTATATTGTTTTGTAATAATTTAATTTATATTTTGTTATTTTCGCAATAAAAGTTCTTAACATAAAAAATCTTATTTTTTCAGTTCAGTAATTGGTTTAAGGGTGCGTTCACACTTGAAAGTTTAAAGTTGTCAAGACGCTAATGAAAGAGCCTTCTTTTAAAAAAAAAAGTGACCAAAGTGTGCAACCTCTAAATATTTTCCGATCTTCTTGAAATTTCGAATATATATCTTTTACATGACTTAGACTCGGGGCGGAAGCAAAGTCTGCAAAAATATCACATTATTCATATATATTCATTATTATTTTTTGTCTTATAAAATGAAACCCCCTAATGTGGAGGCCTTCATAAATTTCCATACAATCTAAATGTAACTCATATCCTTAAGAGGGGGAGGAAAGGGATTTTTTGTTCGTTTACACATGTCACTGCAGTAGTATTGGGCTTCTTTTTAGGGTTCCGTAGCCAAATGGCGAAAAACGCAACCCTTATAGATTCGTCATGTCTGTCTGTCTGTCTGTCCGGGAATGTCACAGCCACTTTTCTCCTTAGAACTGAAACTCAAAAAAAAAAATTTCATCAAACCCATAAGTGTGGGGTATCTATGGATAGGTCTTCAAAAATGATATCAAGGTTTCTAATATCATTTTTTTCTAAACTGAATGGTATACGCGAGAGACACTTCCAAAGTGGTAAAATGTTGGTCCCCCCCCCCCCCCCTCTAACTTCTAAAATAAGGTTATGATAAATCTAAAAAAAATATATGATGTACATTACCATGCAAACTTCCAACGAAAATTGGTTTGAACGAGATCCAGCAAGTAGTTTTTTTTTAATACGTCATAAATCGTAAACCGCAATTTACCTTTCATTAAATCAACTCAAATATAAAAAAAAAACATTTAATTTCATAAACATAAACCTTATGCGTAAACCGTGAACCATTATTTTCTAATAATAAATCTGTAATAGGTGCCTAAGTAAATAATAATTATAATTCGCGCGGAACCCTTCATGAGCGAGTCCGACTCGCACTTGCCCGCTTTTTTATATTTATTGAAGTATCTACACGATTCTAAATATGTGCAAATACGTTTACATGCAAATAGTTTTCCGCTCAATTAAAATACGCACATCATCAACTGTCAGATTCGTATACGAATTGGAAGTACCTAACAAAAAAAAAGTCCTTCCTGATTCCCCTCCATTTCATTTACTGACCGTCATATCGCTTTTGTTCACTAAACATCCTTGACAGAACTCGGACACTTGAAGATAATTCTCATGAAAATTCCAACCGAACTCAAAGTTTTTTTTCATTCGAAACGAGGATGCAAGCAGGAGTTTCTTCAGGCCATTCGTAGAACATTGATTTGGACGAGATCCAGAAAAAAAAACTTAGAAAGAAAAATATCGTGTACTCGTACAATGAACTGCAGAGAAGACAGCAAACAATCCTGAATCTCTCCTTCTCTTATCTAGTCCAGCATCATCATCAACTTGGACTGTTGTGTTTTGTTTATTCAAGTAAGTCAAGTAAGGACATTCATCCGGTGACCCATTTTTGGGTTGTTGTTTTTTTTTGCATCCAGTTTGCATTTAAAAAGAAAATCGAATAATTCCACAAAAGTTTTTGTCACTGTCATTAACGCCCTTTTCTTCTGTCATTTTCTAAAAATCCGAAAGAGGCCAAATCACTATATCTTAGGTTTATTGTAGCTTCTTCTTTACCCAACCATCGTCATTAATGAATTAAGCACCTCGAGTGGGCTGAGATAAAACTCGATTATCAATGTACGTTGAGAGTGGGTTGACCACGTTCCACGAAGAGAACGTTGATGTTTCTGTGCCTCCATTTTTGGGGGGAAAATGTATGTATGAATGAATTAATTTCCCCGGTGTTACGTTGATTAGATTTCCGAGTGCGTGTTTATGCTAATAGTTTTCGCTGGCGGCGCTGTGCAAATTGGAAGGGAATTGGTGGAGGTTTTGGTTACAATTAGAAAACATAAAACACATGCCGCCAAAAATGCGTGGTTTTGTTGTGAAAAATTGTATGAATAAATCAATTTTTGGATTTGTATTTGTTTTTGAATTTGGATTTGGATTTAGATATCTCTTGATCCATGGTCTCTTGACAATCGCCCCGGATATGTATGTAGTATGTGACATCATATTTGGCTTTGGAAAGATGCCATTGCTAATTAAACTTTATGTTCAAATTTGCATAATAGGTTATGCGATAGAGAGACAATTACTTAATATAGCTATCCCCAGCGGGGGGGAAATATTTGTATCTTTTGGTTGATATTTTCGTGGTAATTTGGTAATTTTTACGGAAATGGGCATGGAACCTATATTTTTTCGGAATTTGTATTGGATTTTGAGCTGCAGGTGCAGAGAAATAAGGAAGAATCGACTTTCTCTTAAGTTTATTGGAAAAACAGTCAATCGTCGGCGCTATTTCTATTTGACTTTATTAAAAGTTTATGGGAGAATGAGTGCATAACAACTTTGGCCAAGATAGAATAAAAAAAATGTAGGCAGTTCCTCGACTCACGACCTTAAATATACAAGGTAACGGTGCAATAGAGCCATAAGCTTCTGTCAGATACAGCCTGATTCTGCTGCTAAAGTGTAACCAATTTTATCCTATTCAATTGAATTTAAAGATCTTCTTATTCTGCGATAAAATAAGTTTTCAAATGTACTGTAAGGTGAAATAGAGGAGTTCCATAAGGTTCACAAAATAATCCACGTTTGTAGTTACCGGTCCCGACCTGTGATATCTTTGAATGAGACACAGCAGCCTTCAATCTCTGCGAACCCAGGCAATTCCAGATATTCTAAGCAAGCTCTCTAACATTTTCGAAGACTTTGTCCTTGCAGTTGAGGTTCGGTTTTCCTTGCCTACTCTCACCTGGCAGGTGGGAGTCGGAGATGATCATGGCTCGTGCTTAAGCTTTTTGGACTACGTCCGTATCTGTACAAGTCATAGACTTCGCAGTTGTATCCTCTTTCCGAATTTGCTCCTTTCCCACACAGGACCAATTATTCTTTGAAAGGAACGCAGTATCAACCTTCCTTTGTTGCTTAAAATCCCGCACTCGACGTCATAAACCTGAACAAATTAAAGTTCGGTAGAGCATGCATTTTATCCTTCAAGTCAGAATCGTTGAACCCATTTCTTGCGCCAAACCAAGGTAGCAGCTGTAATTATGTTTACTCCGTGGATGATGAACTCCTTCACTCCTTCGAAGTAAGAGAATATACTATAAGACCTATCATAAGGAGGTTTCGCACAATCGCTCCAATTTTTGTTAACCCTGTCAAATATTTGGGGCTGAATGTCGGTGATAGGTTGACACGTGTTGCCCTACAAAAGCTTCAAAGTTTGCGGATTGTCGGCATATACTTGTGCTTTGACTTAGCTGCAAAAAAATAATCTTGGGGTGTCCGATGGTGCAGTGAAATAACGCCGACTTAAAATTTTGGCCTTATTTCACTTACGAAAGTGAAATAACGCCGTTGCTTTTTCGATCGGCCTTATTATGCTTGGAAAAACTGAAATAACGCCGAACGTCATTTCAGAAATAATGCCCATGTCCGCAACTGAAATAATATCCATCGATACGCTTCAAAGCTCATAAGGTATGAACTAGTTCAATAGACAACAGTACCTGTTAAAGGGTTTAGAACTCTGGGCACCTATTCGACTCACAAAAATTAAAACTCTGGACGCCACTTCGACTTACAAAACACAAATATTCTAATAATTGAACACAACCCCTTCGGAGCATACTGAGCATTCAATTATTAGTTATTTGTGAGCCGAAGATGTGTCCAGAGTAATAAAACCTTTTACTCGGGAAGCTGGCCACCCAGGTTCTGTTATCTGTTGAACTATTTCATACCATACGAGCTTTGAAGCACGTCACGTAGCGGCTCCATGAGCACCTGCATGTGAGTCGGAGGTATGAGTCGGAGGGGTGTCCAGAGTTTAAAACCCATTTACCCGCGAAGCTTCACATGAACAAGTAAATATAATGTAGTTCTGCTATATTCGGTCTTATTTCACTTTGCCAAAGCGAAGCCGAACGAAAAAACATCGGCGTTATTTCGCTTTCGTAAGTGAAATAAGACCGAAATTTGAAAGACTGCGTTATTTCACTGCACCGTGTGAAGTCGCATGACCACGACGGCCAAATCACAAATCCTCGTCGTAAGACAATCCTATCGAAAAAAGTATCCTTCAGGCAATCGAGCGTAGCGTGGTAGACGAACTTTGCGTACCCACAACTAAGCTCAAGCTTTGGCAGTATTTTGTAATACTTTTTTTTAACTGTCAGGTAAGTCACCGTAGCGCAGGGCATAGAAGATATATTAAAGCAGCATTTCAAACAGCTGCTAAATAGGCATCATGTAGAGGAAGTGCCTGGACAAGACAAGAACCCACATCCTGTTAATGAAGAACAAATGCACCACTCAGTATAGAAGATGTTGGCGTAGATATAAAAAATTCGCCGGCTCTGATGGCTTACCAGCGGACCTCTTCAAATACGATTGTGATATTTTTTTAGGACACATGCACCAAATCAACAACATAGTATGGGTAGAAGAAAACATATGCCCCAACTACGAGACAGCAATTTTGTTCTCACGAAGTTTTAAAACTTTGGTCGATTACGACGAACTAAACTTTCCCACTAGTAGGAACTATCGTTGGAAAAGGCAACTTTCCAACGATAGTTCCTACTAGTTCCGCAATTTTATTGCGGTTGAAGGTTATCGGAAAGTGGGAAAGTTTAGTTCGTCGTGATAGCCGCAATAAATTTGTTTCGTCTAGAATTTCAATGACCGAGTTATTGACGTGTCCTATTAATCGATTTCTATGCTTTAGAGCGCAATTTCTAGTTTCTTCCTTAACCGTGATTCCGAGATCGCTATGGAGATCTTCGTTTCTAATGTACCACGGTGCATTGACGAATGATCTTATTACTTTATTTTGAAAAGTTTGTAAAGTGTTTATATTTGATTCAGTGGTACAACCACTTAGTTGAATACCATACGTCCACACGAGCTTTAGCACTTCCTTATATAAAAAAATCTTTTCTCGAGGTTAAGCTTAGAATATTTTCCGAGTAACCAATAAAGTTCTCTATATTTGTTCTGAGTTCTTTGCATTTTTTTTTTACATGCGACTTTTTCAACTTTGCGTCGAGAGTTATTCCGAGATATTTGGCCTCATTTGCAAAAGGAACTTGGACCGAATTTATAAAAACAGGCAAGTTATTTGATTGTTTATTTGTAAAATCCACGTGGACCGATTTCGTTTCGTGAAGAGCGATCCTCCATGATTTTGTCCATTCATTGACCCGGTTAAGCGCCCCTTGTAGTATTTTTGTTTGTTTCTTTGGTCGTTTCACCAACTGCTAGTATAGCAGTGCCGTTGGCGAACGTGACTACCGTAATACCTTCGGTTTGCGGTTTATCACGCGTAAATAACAGATACAAAAGTGGCCCAAGAACGCTTCCTTGCGGCACACCTGCCCTTATTTCTTTAAATTCTGAGTATTCGTCTCCGTGTTTGACACGAAAGAGTATATTCTGTAAATAAGATTCTATTGTTTTATATAACTGTTCGGGGAGAACTTGTCTTAATTTGAGCTTGAGGCCTTCATGCCACACCTTATCAAGTGCTTGCGAAACATCCAAGAATACGGCAGAGCAGATTTTATTTTCTTCGAGAGCTTTCTCAATTACGTCAGTTATCCGATGCACTTGATCAATCGTTGAATGTTTGCTTCTGAACCCGAACTGGTGGTCAGATATAAGATGGTTTTCTTCTATAATCAAGTTCAAGTTAACTTTATTGAGACATATAAATGAATACATTGAAAACACTCTTAAATTGATTTAATTTACTTTATATTTATTTAAAGTACAAAAATGGCTACCTTTTGTAGGTTTTGTCAAAAAGCAAATTCTTCTTCAATTAAAAAGCCGGAAATTACATATTATATCCAAAAAAGAATGGGAGGGAGGGTTTTACATAAAGTGAAGTTAGTTGGAGTTGAGAATAATCCGCAATGACTTAAGGCGGATGCACAAAAATTTAAACGTTACAGCTCGGCCAGTCTGAAATCCCGATCGACCCGATCGGAATGAAAGAGACCAATATTATTAACCTAATGGATCAGTGTCACTTTCCGGAGCAGCAGGGCAGACATCTGGTACACTTAACGGAGAAAACCACCTTCGAAGTTTTCTTGACTCCACCACCCCATCATATGGTATCTGAGTTAGTTGGCACCCTTCTATATCTTTCAAAACATACCGGTCGTTTTGCAATACCTTATGTATTACGTAAGGGCCCTTATATTTAGCAATGAATTTCTTATTAACCCCTGCAGTTGTATCTACGTTTTTCATGACCACATATTCTCCTACCTCATAGGTTTTCGGTGGCGTACTGTGCTTAAGGAAATACCTTAAATTACTCTCCTGCGACTTCTCTATATTTTTAAGGGCTTCAGAGCGAACCTTCCCTAGATCGCCAACCTCCGCTTGCATTTTGTTTTCTAAGTATTCGGTCAATTCATCTATGATTCTACCTCGTTGTTCGACACCAAATAACAATTCACACGGAGATTTTTTCGTTGAAGAATGAATAGTATTGTTTATTGCAAACTCAACTGTAACCGAACTTGGCAGCACTAATACCGATGGGCAGGGCGGCACAATGACAGCATCGTCGTAGATGGGTAGGGAGGTTGACTTCTTGCTTTTGACGTTTTGTTTGATGGCACGCTGGAGACCAAGAAACACATGGAGTACGTTTCATCAGATATATTCAGGTTATTAGATTATCGAAATTGTGAAAAGTATTAAAACCAAACAAATGTAAGATTAACTTTATTAAAATGTAAATTGAATTTATTATTATAACGAAAATAAACTTTGCAGGAAAATTTAGAAACTGCTTTGAAAGTATTCTGAAATTTTTAATTGGTTTTTGAAGTTTGTTGACTGACTCAACATCAACATTTACTAACCGGTTTGCCCAATCAGAATGAGTTATAGGATCAGTAATTTTTGCTAACATAGCCTTTAACACCCGATTCACCCTTTCCACCTGTCCGTTCGCTTGAGGAGAAGCGACTGCAACCTTAACATGTTCAATGTTATTTTCCTCTACGAAGCTACCAAATTCATTCGAGGTAAAGCAAGTTCCTCTATCACTCACAATTCGTCTAGGTCTACTGAAATTGTCAAAATACTTTTGCAAAGATGCACGGACCTCATTTGTGCTGGTAGTCCTAACTGCGTATAGCTTAACGTGTTTAGTAAAATTATCTACAACCACTAACACATGTTTCCTGACTGAACGTATCGAGGGCAGCGGACCAAAGTGGTCAATATGAATTGTGTCAAAAGGTACCGGTTTTCTGGGAATATTATACAAATTATGTTCGTTAGAGCGAGCCGCGGGAGAATAAATAATGCACTTCACACAATTTCTAATTTCCCGAAGCACTTTCTTCCTTAACTTTGGGAACCAGTAGTTTTTTCTTATCTGATTCACAGTTTTATCAACACCGAAATGACCGATCTTCTCATGTGCAATTCTAATAATGTTTCCTTCCATTTCAGCAGGTACATAAAGCTGAAGCCGGTATATCATTCCGAAACACTAAGCCATCTTTTAATTCAAAGTGCTGTACATTCTCATTTTCCAATTTACTCCTAAGAAGTCTAATGGCTACATCCCTGTTTTGAGTGAGTTGCACATTTATATCGATATCATGAACATCGTCAGCGCTCAAGAAGTGACATCTACTCAGTGCATCAACATGTCCCATAAAGGTTCCACTGCGGTGCTTTACCTTGTAGTTATAATTTTCAAAGCTAAAGACCCACCTAGCAATCCGCTGGTTCACGTGCTTCTTTCCCAAGGCTTGAGCTAAAGCGTTACAGTCGGTAATTATTGTAAATTGAATTCCCTTTAATTCAGTTCTAGATCGCTCAAGAGCATAAACTATTGCCAATGTTTCCAACTCAAAGCTGTGTAAACCTGATTCGCTTTCAGATGCGGTCTTAGAAAAATATGCAACTGGATGCAATTGTCCGTCATCTTGCCTCTGCATTAGGGCAGCACCAAAACCCAGCTTACTTGCATCAGTATGAAGTTCAGTCTCCCTTCTCGGACTGTATATAGCTAATATAGGAGCTGAAATCAGTTTGGTCTTAAGGGTAGTGAATGCCTCAATACAATCTGCATCGAAATTGAACAAAGTCTCCTTTTTTAATAGCCGGGTTAAAGGTTTCGCAATTGAGGAAAAAGACGGAACAAATCTTCGGAAATAAGAGAATAAGCCCAGACATTGTTGCAGCTGCTTATAATTTTTTGGCGAGGGAAAACTTCTGATCGCATCAATATGAATTTTATCGGTCGTAACCCCCTTGAATTTACTACACACCCCAGAAAGTTTATTTCGGAGTAACCAAATTTGCATTTACTCATTTTTAGTTCCAAACCCTTTTTATTTAATCGCCTAAGAACTTCAGTCACTATTTCAACATGGGAATTAAAATCTGTTGTGGCAATGGTAATATCATCCATAAAACGACTATCTTGCCGGAATTTATTAAATCCTTCAAAACTGTGCAAATAAAACGTTGGAAAAATGCCGGAGCATTCTTCAATCCGAATGGCAATCTTCTATATTCATACTGTCCTCCAGGAACTACAAAGGAAGTGTATTTAATGGAATCTTCATCCATTTCCACCTGATGAAAGCCATTTCTTAAATCTAATGCAGTAAAATATTTCTTCCCTTCAAGGTGTTCCAAGCACTCTTCAATTAAAGGCATAGGGAAATTATCCCGAATAGTTTTCTTATTCAAGAATCTATAGTCAATGCAAAGCCTAGCTTCGCCGCCCTTTTTCCTAACTAAAACCGTTGCAGATGCATATGGTGAATAACTATGCCTAATTGTACCCATTGCTAGCAATTCCTCAATTATTGATTGCACTTCAGCTCGCTCAGCCCACGAAAGTCTACGAGGCGCACTGTGAAATGGTGTATCATCAGTCAAATTAATCTTCATTTTTGAATCATAAGGCTCAACTTTAATATTCAACGCTGGTCTACAATATTCATTTATCACTACCGACTTCAATATTTCCCTATATTCTTTGCTTAATTGTGAACCTATGTCTATGTTATGTACTTCATTAGTTGACGAAATTAAAGAAATTCGTTCATCTACGTCGTTTTCCTCAATACGAAGATTACACCAATCACTATCCGAATGGTTTACAAGCTCTACCGCATAAACTTGCAATGTATATTCGTCAAACGCCGGCTCTGGCGGACCAGCAGGGGCATAAGACATGGCTTCTTCAGTTTCTTTTCCTAAATCTGATTCACTACTCGGTAGCTCAAGACACCGACAACAATTCTCAGAAATCCTCACCAAATTAGACAAATCAACCGCACTATTTCCTAAAAGTTCCAAACGAAAACACTTGCCAGAGTTTCTTATTTCGAAAAGTTCTTTAATTGAATACTTTTTTAACCGCTTGAGTTCACATAAGAATATATTAAATTTTTTTAAAAGATCTCTTCCAATCAACATAGACAACGACAGATCTGTATCTGGCAAAACTAAAAATGGGTGTGTTACAACTTGGTTTCTTATCTTAACTTCACATAAAACCTTTCCATAAATCCTTAATTGAGTATTACCCACTCCACGGTATCTGGTTGACTTAAGTATCTTGCTGATTTCGAAGGGGACCAACAATCGACTAATAAAACTCATCGGGCTACCGGAGTCAAGAAGAGACAAGGTACCGTAAGATTTAGTGCGTCTGCTCTGCTTATCAACAAAAGTAACACTTACCATCTGCATGGCATTAACAGCCCTGACAAGTTTAGCCTCGTCCGCCGGCATCTGCGTATCATCCTCTGAGGAATCGTTTAGTGGTTTTCCAACAGCAGCAACAACATTTCTTCTCTGGGGACACGTCTGATGATAGTGGCCCATCTCGCCACACTTGAAGCATGATCCCGGTGCCTGTTTGGGCTTGGGACACTCCGACTGGTAATGTCCGAATATAGAGCAGTTGTAGCATCTGGGAACGTCTGCTTGGACAGAAGTTTTTACGACACCTGGAGTTGTCCGAGACACAGCAGTTGCACCCCTAAGTCTTGCAGGAACACCAGCTGAAGTACGGTCAGAATAAGCAGCTTGGACTTTCGATTGTGCAGCGGTGGTCTTCAATCGTAATTTCTCATATCGTTTTAGCAGCATTTTCAATTCCTTGAATGTTGACGCTTGGTATAGCATCGTTTTTTTTTTTACTTTTAAATTCATTTTTATTAATTATTAGCTTATATCAACTTATATACTAGGCAAAAATGAGTAAATCTAACTTAAAATTAACAGGATACTTATTCTAGATTATTGATCCTTATGCGGACGCCCTAAACTTAACTCTATCTTATAATTATTGCCTTTCGGCCTAAAAACTATTTTACGAACTAATCTTACATATTATGTTTTCATCGAGAAAATTTTTAAGAAAACTCGGCATCTTTATCAAATTTTATATTTTTATATAAAAAAACAAATTACAAACTACCTACTCTACTTACTTAAACTACTTAACATATTCTAACTATAATTAGGATTCTGAGCACTCGTTGCATTACGAAACAAGTGGTCAAATTCCCAATTGCTTTCCGAGCGCCTGGCAGTCGTCAACGTGCACACGCGCCGTCGTGAGCTGACTGATGCCTTACAGAATCAATCACCTCCCGGAAGCACCACCACAAGTTGGCGAGCCCGGCCCCTCCCAGAAACGCCCTAGCTAACTTAATCTATCTTACAAACTAAGAGGATGTTACCTAGAGTAACGCACCGTCTTGGGAGGGCATGTTGAACCCTCCACCCTCAAAAAGCCACCAAAATTCGGCAAATTGCTTTTCTGTATCGAAAGGTATAGCATCGTCACAAGGGAGGAATTATCATTCAGTCCTCCTATGATGACATCGACCAGATCACGTTCCGGAATATCGATTTTTTCAGCAATCGTCTTCATAACTACAACGTAGTGCTGAATAGTTTCCTCCGGCCTAAGTTTCCGTCCCTTCAGCTGCTCGTAGATTTCCAAAAAGCTTTGCTGATGTCCAAATTCATCCATAAGCGCCCGCTTTAGCGTCGCATAGCTAAGTGTGCTAACGGTACGGGCAAAAAGCTTGGTTGTCCCCTCCAGCGAACGGCGAGCACAAATCAGCATTGTTCGTTCATTACAGTTGAACAATTCAAACACACTTTCGAGGTCCGAGAACCATTTCACGACATCACATGAGTCGTCACCGGAAAACTTACTCACCATGGAGTCAATTGCTGGTATGTCAGCCGTCGAATTATGTGTTTGTTGCATTTCCTTCTGCAAAGACTCCACTTCTCGCTTAAGGAGTAATAGCTCCTTTTGTTTCATGAGTCGAGCCAACTCTTCTTCAATAGCATCAGTGGGGATGGGGACATCAACAGCAGTATGAACAACGTCCGTAGCGGCGGGGACAACAGTGATGACAGCAGTAACATCAGAAAGGATGGCAGCAGTAGCAGCAGAAATATCGGAAGAAACATCAGTATGGACAGCAGTAATGGCAGCAGGCACCTCAGGAGGGACATCAGTAGCAGCAGTGTGGCTGGAAACGACCGAGGCAACTTCACAACCCGCAGCAGAGTCATCGACCTTATGCTCCCTTAGTTCCTGGAGTTCCTCGTATAATGGGCGCAGACACGAGATATTTGCAGTGTCGGGGATGACTATGCCGGCCTCTGTTAACGCATTTACCATTTCCAGGCGTGTTATGGAGCGTAATGTCATTTTTTATTTTCACTTTTATTGTTTTTAGTTAACTATCCCACTTCTGAAGATGAAAACACTCTTAAATTGATTTAATTTACTTTATATTTTTTTAAAGTACAAAAATGGCTACCTTTTGTAGGTTTTGTCAAAAAGCAAATTCTTCTTCAATTAAAAAGCCGGAAATTACATATTATATCCAAAAAAGAATGGGAGGGAGGGTTTTACATAAAGTGAAGTTAGTTGGAGTTGAGAATAATCCGCAATGACTTAAGGCGGAGGCACAAAAATTTAAACGTTACAACATCAATATTCATACATGATCAATTCTAATTTTGGCCGACTTAAGGATATGTCAGACTTAAAGAAAAGTTATAAAATAAGTAAGAAACTATTAATTAAAATTCAATTTGGTATAAGCTGAACGCAACTTCATTTTTGTATGCTTGCTCCCGGCATACATTCACTACTTCGCTCTTTTTTGGCAAGCTTAACTTAATGACTAGAAATTTAAAATTAAGACCAAAACTGTAAATAGGACTTAAGCTAAAAAAGTTCCACCTTTAATAAGGAGATATCAATCACTTAAAGTATGGGTAGGCGTGTTTATACGAACTAATGGTTAACCTATATACGTAAATTATATAAACATAATGAAATCTAAAGCATTCTGCGATAAAACAAAAGGTTATGCTAGTACAGTACTACCTCGGTAATGTGAACTAATTAAAACATGGGCAGTTCACATTTTCGAGGGTTCACATTTCTGGATACTAAAAAATTTGTTATATTTCATGCTTCTTGAAATGACCTGTAACTTGATTATTGAAAAGTAAAAGAAAGAAAACAAAGTCATAGTTATTAAACGATGTTAATATTATTTAAATAATAATTTAATAGCCTAAAAGCGTAAAAACAAAATAAATAAATACTTCACAGCAAGCAAAATAAAGAAAACAAAACAGGAACAACATAGACGAATACTTTTGTGCGTAGATTTATCAATTGCAACTGTTTTGATATTCGCAATTGATGTTACTATATCTGCACCCAATCCATTTTCTTGGATATTTTCGCCAAAAGGTTTGGAAAATTGTAACAGCGTTTCTCAAGCTTATTTTTTTAGAACTGCACTAAATTGTTGCAACAATAAAACCAAATAGGGGGTGGTTTTTTTTGTGAAAAAGGAAAGTTCACATTATCGAGTATCAAGAATTGGTTTTGAGTTCACATTTTAGAGTATGTAATATAAACCTTTTCTGGTTAACATTTTTGGATAATTCACATTTTCGAGGTAGTAATGTATTTCTTTTTCTTCAAATTTATATTTTAACAACATCATCCCCTATAATTAATAGGAGATGCTTTTTCATAGAACGCGGATAGCAGGCATTAATTTTCATCTGGTCTTAATAGAGTGAGGGACCCCTCATTTAGTAAACTAAATGGAGACAAATATGTAGTATGTTTCAGCCAGACTCTCATCGATATTGGAGTCCATCAAGGATCTCACTAGTGGGTTTGGGTGGGAGCTTATTCGTTCCATCTTTTTTAAAAGAAGATCTATTTGGTATTTCATAAGAGGTTTGATTTGGGTTGCGTCGTATGCAGTTTTGTTAGAAAACCATTTTTTCCGGCTTTCTAAAAACTACGGACCAAAATCTTAGAATTTTTCTTTCGAAAATCTCCATTTCCTTTGCTACAATAGGTGAAATGGTAAACCATGTTCAGAATCCATATGTCAGGATGGGTCTTATGAGAGTCTTGTACATAAGGATCTTAGTTTTTTCTAACATGTATTAAGAATTAAATAAAGGCTTTAGTGTAGCGGTAACCATGTTTGCCCTATTAAGCACAGCACTACCATGTTTGTTAAAGAGAAATCGGTTCTGAAAGTTGATTCCGAGGTACTTTGTTTCGGAGCGCAAGGGAGTTGGAAGGTTATATATTTTTAAGCACAAAGATTTGCTTTCCTTAACTGCAAGGTAGTGTCCCTTTCCACTTGCATTTCTAAAACATATTGTTAATCTACATTTTCCGGAATTAATTTTTAGTTTCCATTTCTTAAAATAATTTTCCACGTGTGGGAGTCTTGCTTTAATGTTGTTAAGAGCTAGAATTGGTCTTAAGTCGCTTGCTAATATAATGGTATGATCTGCGTAGTGGAGTGATCCAGGTTCTTCCGTTATAGGGTCTGAAAGGGAGTAGTTTTGAAGGTAGAGACTAAACAAAAATGGCCCCAGTATCGATCACTGTGGAACACCGGAATTCACAGGGGAAAAATCAGTGTGTTCGGATCTAATGAATATTGAGGTGGTTCTGTTTGACAAGAAACTGTAGATCATTTTAATGAGCCAATTCGGAAAGCTTAGTCTGATGAGCTTAAATAGTAGGCCATGATGCCAAAGCGAATCGAAAGCCTTTTCGAGATCAATAGCCAGGCTCCCTTTTCTTCTAGATTTGGTGGTAAGACTCTGAGTAATATCCTCTCAAAAACTCATTAGGTGGTTTTTCTGGTTTTGAAACCATAATGACTTTCGCGACTTTCCATTGGCTCGGAATGTGTTTCAGTCTAATCGCTGCGTTTATAATATAAAGAAGCTTCGTTAATTCTTTCCGAGGTAGCTTTTTTCGACTTGAGTTCCCTTATTTCTTGCAGGACATTTTATAGCTTCTGCTCTCACACCTTTCCCGCAAAAAAATAATTTTTATTTGGTACTTAGAAGGGCCTGTTAACACATCACTCTAAAATTTCCAAACCATTTTAACAGGCAATTCATCCTCATTATCAGTCACATCTCGTCCCGCTCGACAACTCAATTGCAATCCAAAGGATGTCAATCAGAGACACTCCTGCCTGGCAGAACGATTTCCCAATTTATTCATTCATTTCGAATATTTCCCTTCAATTACCATAAAACAAAAGCCTGCCCACGACGTTATATCTTATCACGATTTCTAAAAACAAATTATATGCAGAAAAAAACATCATTCCATCTTTTGTACTTAGCACGAGCGTTCGAGTGTTAAAGTGCCGCCACCGTCGTTCGTCGTATCCAATAAGTCAAGTGGAGTTTTATGCGCGTGCGCACATTCCATATAACTGTCACTTACCAAACGCGATACGAAGAGAAGACACACACACACAAAACAAAAGGGAACAGGGAATCAGCTTAGAGTGTTATATTGCACTAATTGCCTTTTTCATTGAAGATACACGAAAATATCAAGTACCTCAGGTGCTGTACCGGAAAACTCATGGCTTGTGCCGCATTCCTTTCATTGTTCCCCGGATCCGCAGCATTTGATATAATAAATTCATTTGACACAAACAAAAGCTAGACACACAGCAAAGGCAAAGGCAAAGGGAATGCTAGTAGGGTGCCTTGCCTACTACTGCAAAACCTATGAATAGAAAATCCAATACTAAAATAGATTTCAGAGAAGTTGTGAATAAAATTCAAAAGATATACAACTTGACATCAATATGCAGCGATGCATTGTAGTGGAACATAGACAGAGACCATGAGTGGTTGTTAGCACGCATAAACAACAAGAAAATCGCAGTGTTTAAGTGCATTTTAACAAGTAAATGCATTTTCTTTTAGATGAGGTTCAACAAGGTTGTGGTTAAGTTAACACCGTGGAGGAAATGTAACGCATTTGATTATAATGAGAAGAAGATTTGAATGACGTCACTTATCGAACAAGGTTGCGAAGATTTCGATTTCAAATGGATTGCTTTTCGAGTTCGCATCGATCTGTCGAAGTGATAAGACGTGTCTATAACAGTGCGATTACTTGTTTTACTTATTTACCAATTCCGCGTGGCTTTGCCCGCAAGTACATAATTTCCCCCCAGAGACAGAGACTCTTAAAAGTGGATATCAGTGAAAAGTTTGATTTAGATATTCCAGCTCACACGCTGGAGCTGGAAAATGAAAAACAAAAAGCTATGCTACGTCCTTTTACAAGAAAAAACCCCACAAGCAATTTGCAAACAAATGTGCTAAAAAACCAAAACACTCAAAGTGTAATAGAAACATAGGGGCGGGCTACAGTCCGCTTGGGCGAACTGTTGGATACCCTATTCTTATTCCTATATCTCATAAGTGGGCGTGGCAAAAATTTAAAGGATTTTATCGAAAAAACTAAGCTTTTGTAAATAAAAACGCTCCCTAGCTCAAACTTTGGTTTTTCAATAAAATTGTTTTATTTAATTGTGGGCGTGTCAGTAGGCGGATTTAAAAAAAATTTAAGTATGAGCATAAAGGGCACCTAGAGAGTATATACTATAAATTTCAGCTCCCTAGCTCAAACTTTGGACTTTCAAAAATAAAAATAAAATAATTGTGGGCGTGTCAGTAGGCGGATTTTGAAAATATTTACACATGAGCATAAAGGGCCCCTAGAGAGTATATATTAAAAATTTCAGCTCCCTAGCTCAAACTTTGGTTTTTCAAAAAAAATATTTTATTTAATTGTGGGCGTGTCACTGGGCGGATTTTGAAAATTTTATGTCCCAAGCAGTTTTATGGGCCAAAGATCATATATAAAAAATTTCAGCTTTCTAGCTCAAAATTCAATTTTTCCCAAAATTTGTTTTATTTAATTGTGGGCGTGTCAGTGGGCGGATTTTGAAAATTTTATGTCCCAATCAGTTTTATGGGCCATAGATCATATATAAAAAATTTCAGCTCTCTAGCTCAAAATTTTGTTTTTTTGAGTTTGTGGGCGTGTCTGTGGGCGGATTTCAAAAATTCTTAAACTTGATTATTTCGGGACCCTAGAGAGTATATGGTTAAAATTTCAGCTCTCTAGGTCCAGTTTAAAGGCCTAATTTTTGCCGACGGACGGACGGACGGACGGACGGACGGACGGACGGACGGACGGACATGGCTAGATCGACATTACTATCGATGCTGATCATAAATATAGTAACTTTTAGGGGTCTACGGGCAATATTAAGGTATGTTACAAACTATGCGTCAAAATTAATATACCCCTAGAATAGGGTATAAACACGACCGATAACTCATCTCTTAGTTCATCTGATTATGGCAAACTATCCAACAACACATTTGCTCCTTTATTAGGACTTGGATCATCATCGCTTCCAGAAGTTTCAATATCTATGAATAAGTCCACTAATATGCTTACTAAAACACCCACAACTAATGTTCCTACTAACACACTATTAAATGAAAATAACCAATTTACTTTAAAAAATGTATCGTTTTGCCCACCAATATTTATTTTTGGGGCTAACTGTAAGCTCTTAAGTCAAGTGGTCGAACTCGCTGCTACTGAATGCAAAATTACAGATCTTAAGCATAAATTTATTAACATAGGTTATAGAAAAACAAAAGTATATGTTAACAACTTAGATGCTCATAAAATTATTATTGAAAGATTACGTGATACTGGCATCGGCGCTTACTCATTTTCTCCTAAAGAAAGCAAACGCATTTCTATTTTGTTGAAGGGTCTCGATGGGGACACGCCTATAGAGAAGATTAAACAAGCCTTATTGAATGCTGCTCCGAATGTAAAAATTTCAAAAATTACTCCTTTTTTCGCGGCTAGAACTAAGGAACAGAATGTTAAACTGAATATGTTTACAGTACAATTAGAACCTGGTGAATCCGTCAAAGATCTAACGTGTATCAGATACTTACTTTTTCAACGCATTTATTGGGAAAAAAAAACACGGCACGTCAGTGATAAGATGCTTTCGTTGTCAAAGATTCGGGCATTCTGGGGAGTGTTGTGCGTATATTAGTAGGTGCGTACTGTGTGGAGAATCACATGATTCAGAAGCCTGTATCACAACTTTCAAAAGCCTTAAAGAATTTAATAAAGAGGTTCCAATACCTATGTGTGTGAACTGTGACGAACCAGGTCACGCAGCAAGTTTCATAGGTTGTCCTGTATATTTAAAATATAAAAATAAAAAAGAAGCTATGGCAGATAGAAACAAAAGATCTGCGCAGGAAAATAGAATAGTAGTACTCAGTAATATAAACAATTTTACAAACCCGAATGTCTCTTTTGCCGATACGGCAAAAGCATCTGCTAAGCCTTCTCAACCCCGAGAAAATGTGCAAGTTGATTCCAATCCCATAAACTCTCCAAGCGGTGAACTTAATAAATTCTTAAATGAAGCAAAAAATCTATTTAACATTTCGTTTCAACAACTTTTAGTAAAAATACGCCAATTTTGGCCTCAATACCAACAACTTCAAACTAAAGAAGAGAAAATGTTCGCATATTTCGACTTTGTTGCCTCTATAGTAATATGATGGATACAACCAACATAAAAATAAAATCAACAAATTGTAATTCAATTATCTCTCACGACAGAAGACTAGCACTTGAAAACTTGCTTAAGATAAAAAAAGAACAAATATGTTTCCTTTCGGAAACGAGATTAAATCGTAGACATGAACTCTTATTTAATGGGTATAATATAATACGGAATGATTCTGGGAGAGGGACTGCACTCATCTTAGAACAAAATTATAAGTATAGTCTAGTACATTTTCAAAGTGAATTAGTATCTGTAGCCCTAGCCACCTTAAGCTCTGACAATATTTCTGGTCTATCACGTAAGATCCTTATTGGGAGTATTTACATTCCTTCTCAAGCTAGTGAGCCATTACATAGAGAACTACAAAGACTTTATACTTTTATCGAGACTTTCGACGCAGCTATAATTGGCGGCGATTTGAACGCGCGACACCCAATATGGGGCGATTCTAAGAGCAATAGAAATGGAATCGTACTTCACGATTGGTTCTTTGACGGTCCATTCCTAAATATAGATTTAGTTTCCCCGTTTAGCCCTACTTTTCCAAGATTTTCCTCAATTTTAGAATATTTCTTGATCTCTACATCCGTGGCACATGCCCACCCTCCAGTTTGTTCAACTTTTCCCACAATAGCTGACCATTTTGGAATTTCACTTGAATTCAAGTTTACAGACTTCACACCACTCTTGCAGCCTCCAGAAACATATATTAGTTTTAAAAATACGAATTGGGAACATTTCAGATTTGAACTGCATAATACGAGGGCGGGTCAATAAGTCCGTGACTTTTTGAATTTCTGACCTCTTTACTGAAACGGCAACACTGCTCCTGTCAACAGGCATCTGTCAATTGACTCCTGTCAAAATTTAAACTTGCTGCGTCAGTTAGTTTGTGTTTGACAGCTATTTTTATCAGACTACTCACTAATTTGAGGAGAAAATGGAAAAAAGTGAATTTCGTGTGCTTATTAAGCATTATTTCTTGCGAAAAAAAAACCATTACCGAGACCAAGGCTAAGCTTGAAAAATACTATGGGGACTCTGCACCATCGATTTCAATGGTAAAAAAGTGGTTTACTGAAGTTCGTTGTGGCCGTACAAGCACTGAAGATGCCGAACGTCCTGGACGCCCAGTTGAGGTCTCTACACCCGAAACAATCGACAAAATTCACGATATGGTGTTGGCCGACCGAAGATTGAAAGTGCGAGAGATTGTGGAAGCCGTAGGGATCTCGCATGGCTCAGTGGTTTCAATTTTGAATGATCACTTGGGCATGAGAAAGCTTTCCGCAAGATGGGTGCCGCGTTTGCTCACAGTCGACCACAAACGCAATCGTGTAACAACTTCACAGGAAGGTTTGGCGTTGTTTAATCGCAATATGGAGGAGTTTTTGCGCCGTTTTGTAACCGTGGACGAAACATGGATCCATCACAACACACCAGAGACCAAACAACAGTCAAAACAGTGGGTTTCTAAGGGTGAATCGGCGCCAAAGAAGGCCAAGGTGGGTTTGTTAGCCAATAAAGTTATGGCGACTGTTTTTTGGGATGCACGCGGGATAATCCACATTGACTACCTTCAAAAGGGAAGAACAATCAATGGGGAATATTATGCCAACTTATTGGACCGATTCAATGACGATTTAAAATAAAAAAACAACCTCATTTGGCCAAGAAAAAAGTTCTTTTCCACCAAGACAATGCAAGGGTGCACACATGTGCAGTTGCCATGGCAAAAAACCATGAATTGGGCTATGAATTGCTCCCTCATCCACCCTATTCTCCAGATTTGGCTCCGAGCGACTACTTCTTGTTCCCAAACCTGAAGAAATGGCTTGGTGGAAAAAGATTTGACTCCAATGATGAAGTCATCTCGCAAATAAAGGCCTATTTTGAGGACCTCGACAAATCATTTTTTTGGAAGGGATAAAAAAATTGGAGAAGCGTTGGACAAAGTTTATAGAGCTCAAGGGAGACTACGTTGAAAAATAAATTTTTTTTTTTATCAAAAAATCTGCGTTTTATTCCAAAAGTCACGGACTTATTGACCCGCCCTCGTAATATCGCTAACATTGATACTGTCAATGATAGAAACGTTTCTAACTCTGAAATAGATTCACTCATTCATCAGATTACCGAAAAAATCTCCGTAAGTATTGAAAGAAACTCTGAAGTATGTGAAACAAAGAATTTGCGATATCATAACATATCTGACGTTACTAAACAACTACTTAAATTAAGAAACACATGGTTGCGACAGTTAGAGAGACTTTTTCATCGACATCTCAATAGAATTAATTTCGAATACCAGCAACTGTATTCTGGAATTCAGTGTTTGAATAAAATAATTAAATACAAAGTCAGATTAGAACACAACGAGACGTTTAAAGAAAAATTAGAAAATATTAAACCATCCCCTCAAGCATTTAGACAAATCGATAAAATCACCGGAAGAAGATTTTTTAGGACCGATATTCGAAAAGATGTTCTCAACAATGACGGCATCTCTTTAGATAATATAGACCAAACATTAGAAGCATTTAAAAACTTTTATTCAGAATTATATGCCGAGAACACACCAACTTTCGATTTGAGTCTAACACATGAAGTCGTAGTTAAAGTTGAGGAATTTTGCCAAACACAAACAACACAACCCTTAAAAACATTTTCTTTAATAAACAATACAATAAATTTGAGCGAGTCACCATTTACGTCTCCAAATAATATTAACAACTTAAGACTTAATCTTAACAACAAAAAATCGGCTGGAGTGGATGAAATATCTAATTTTGTTTTAAGAAAATGTCCTTATTCCTTATTTTGAAATTTGGCCTTATGTCGCATTGTGAAAGTGGCATAGGCCAAATTTTAGCATTTGGTATTATGACACATTGGAAAAGCGTCATAAGGCCAATTTGGCTTTATGACACTTTCGCTTGGTGCTGTTTTCAACAATTTACCCTCGCACCTACCCCAAATCAAACAGTGACCCCAAGCAGGGGGGTTGCAGGGGGGCAGCATGCCCCCCATATGCGTTGCCCTGTTTATGGGATTAGTTGCGAAATCGCAAGTACAAGGTGGCGCAAAAGTCATCTTCCTATCGGAAGAATTTTTGCAAATGGCGGCAAATGTAAATTCTACTTTGATATTTGTGAAGTTAACTGATACAGAAAAAACTTAAGACACCTATTAACATAATCCAAAAGCAGAACCAAAGTTTTTCATTCATAAAAAAAATTACAGCGAAAGAACATCGGGTGACAACTTTTGCGCCACCTGACAACTTTTGCGCCACCTTGTAGATTCCATAAACAGTACAATGCCTATGGGGGGCCATGCTGCCCCCTGCAACCCCCTGCTTGGGGTCACTGTTTGATTTGGAGTAGGTGCGAGGTACGGTTTCGAAAATTTGGCTTTATGTCACTTTCCGGATTTGGCCTTATGACGCTTTGTGAAAGTGACATAATACCAAATGCTGGAATTTGGCCTTATGTCACTTTCAAAAAGCGACATAAGGCCAAATTTCGAGATTTGGGCTTATGACGCTTGGGGTTATGTCATGGCACCGCTCAAGGGTCTATAATGGGTCCATTATTATTTAATATCTTTCTGCACGATTTCCCTTTTGCAAAATTTATAAGCCAAGAACCATGTGGTTTGCTGTATGCCGATAATACCACCATCTTAGCAGGTGACAAGAAACCAAGCACTGCCCTCTCTATGTTAAAAGAGAATATCCCTACCTTAGAAAAATATTTTAAAAAATGGGGCTTACAAATAAATACAGATAAGTGTAGTCTCACTTGTTTTAGAAACTCAAGTGGAAGGGGTCACTACCTAGCTGCAAAAGAAAGCAAAGATTTATGTTTACAAATGAATGGACATAACATACCTTTAAAAACTTAGCCTAAAATACTGGGTATAAACATTCACAATAGATTTATTTTTAATAAACATGCCAGAAAAGCCCTTGTGAAAGCAAAAATGGTAACATCGAGATTAAAACCTTTGTTAAGCTCTAAACATATGCCAGGAAACACTAAGGTTCTAATATACAAAACACTTATACGACCAATATTAACTTATGGCTTTGGAATCTGGTCTTCAATTTCTCCAACTGTTGCTAATAAACTGGAGAACTTCGAAAGAAAAATGTTAAGGTACTGTAACGGAAAGTTTCGAAAGCGTAATAAAAAATGGTTCCCAAACAAAAGTTTATATGAATTCACCAAACTTTCGCCTCTAATGATTTACCAGGTTGAATTGTTATTAAAAAGATTGCAAAAGCGTTCTTCACATTCTAACCCTTTAGTTAAAACTGTTACTATTAATTTGAGTATCAACGATATTTATTACATCTCTCCGTTCAATCTTCTACATAGTGCATCAGTCCCTTATTTATGACCAGTAACAGATAGAAATCTCACCGTACCTTTCTACGATAAGACATTGCCTGGCAATCTAAGAGGATAAATTAGTTTGTGACTCAAAGTGTACATCCCGACGTTAAATTTTTTTTGTCTGTTTTTGCTCATATAGCAATATACAATTCAATAAAAAGAAAATGCAAACGTTTATATGTACTTATGTTTAATGTTTAATGGGTGTTAGTCGAGAAATTGTTTCTTCACTGCACCCAAATTTTTGCATTCTTGTATACTTGATTTTATGAATTTGTTTTTTTTTTTTTTTTTTTTTTTTGTTAGTTAGTTACATAGTTACATTAATACATAATGTATTTTGTGTCCTTTTTCAGGATAAGTTTTAGTTTTAGTCATAGTCATAGTCATAGTCATATTTATAAAAATTAGTTATAAGTGCTCCAGAAGCTCAGTTGAGTTGTTGAGTATGCCGGTAGCAAGCGTACTCCAAACAATTAAGAATTTTTGGTTATACATACTAACCTACAATATATATAAATCACGTTAAAATGTATGAATAAATTTAAATTAGAAATAATTAGAGTTCGGCCAGACATACCTTTAAAAGTCGGCCACAGTAATTAGACGTAAGGTAAAAGAAATTTACTGATTATTAAATGTCTTAATAATAAAGTTGAATTGAATTGAATGGATTGCTTTTCGTTTTTAGGGCACTGCCAGATTTTAATTTTAATTAAATCGTGACACACTTTATTACAAATGCAAATTACGAAAAAAATGGAATTTGACACAGAAAAGCGTTTGCGAATTCTTCAAAAAAAAATCTGCATAAAATATGCGTTTTTCTTTTAGAAAATACCACAAAAAAAAACTTCCTCTTTACGTTTCAAATATTTATTGTTTGCTATATTCAACAAAGTGTTGGATGCTCGAGAGGAACGATGGCTCGTATGGAGTGCTGGAGGAGGTTGGAAATAAAAGCAATGTTTGTCTGTCTCTAGAAACAGCTGTCGCATTTAACGTGATCCAGATCCACGAGTTGTGACAAAACAACTTGAACAAGACCATAACCATTTTCAAAATAGCCGCGCATAGAAGGAGGCTAGGGATCTCAGAGAAGTTGTATATTGTCGCGAACAAAGAGAGAGAGAGACCATATGAGTGATAAACGCATAAACAAAAAGAAAAACGGAGTGTCTAAGTGCATTTCAACAAGTTAATGTCTTTTCCTTTAGATGAGGGTCAACAAGGTTGTGGTAATGATGTTAACACAGCGGAGGAAATGGAATGAATTTTGTTTTAAAAAAAAATTAAGAGTTCATCGAAAAATGTGATTTTGATTTTAAATAAATTGCTTTTCGTTTTTTAGGGCGCTGCCAGAGTAAAAGTGTGCTAAATAATGAAGGAATCTTAGAGTTCAAAATGTATTCCTAATTAAATCATGACACAGTTTATTTCAAATGCAAATTAACATGCAAAAAAAAACAGGGATTCGACACAGAAACGCGTGCTCGAATTCAAAAAAAAAAAATCTACATAAAATTCACGTTTTTCTTTTGGCATAGAAAAAACTGCTGCTGACTAACAAGCATCCACAAGTCTCAATTGTGATGAGAGACTTCTTAAATTTGTCGGTCGGAGTCGACTTGAAATTGTAGGTTAGGTTAGGTTAT
The DNA here is from genome assembly GCA_949715645.1 of Portevinia maculata. Lineage (NCBI taxonomy): Eukaryota > Metazoa > Arthropoda > Insecta > Diptera > Syrphidae > Portevinia > Portevinia maculata. The sequence goes on along the minus strand of OX454527.1, from coordinate 209,779,337 downwards.
CGTGGCTGTCAGAATAAGGCCAACACACTTAGACCAATGTTAGGTCCATTGTGAACCAACGACCATACCACGTCGAGTGAATCGGTCTCGTCAGATCACCGTAATTAAACGACGTTGGGCGCGGTTAGTACGTAGATGGGGGACCGTTTAAAAACAACCGCTTGTCGTTGGCCAGTCCCATCTACAGAGTTAAGGTAGAAAATACATACGTGGTATCACAATGGACCTAAATTGGTCTAAGTGTGTTGGCTTCTACCGACAGCCTCATAAACCTAGGTCCATTGTGATACCACACGGATCTAGGGGTTTCTTTCACTACTTGTCAAACCATTTGGAGCTTCTTATGAAGCGCGATAGACTTCTAACGTCAGCGTTAGCCAAGTCATTTAGATCATTAAGCAAGAAATCTCCCAGATGGAGAGAAAATTGTAGGTTCCTTCCAATTCTTACTAGGAAATAGTTGGATAAGCTACGTTGAAGGACCTGCAAATATAGTTTTGAATAAAACAAACTGGTATACTGTATGTCCGCAAGCAGTCGAAATATAACAATGCATATTATCCGTTGCTTTGGAAGACGGCCGTGGTACACCCTATCCCGAAAAGGGATAAAGATAGGACAAACCCTGCTAATCTCCGATCAATGAGTTTAATTTCGAATCTTAGTAAGGTTTTCGAGAAAGTCGTCAATAGGGTAGTCTGTTGAAGTAGGTAGACGATAATAACTTGATTCCGAAAAAACAGTTTGGCTTCACGGCGGGGCTTGACACTATTCATGCCACGTCTAAATAGGTATCCGACATATAGTGGAACAAATGCAAGAACATGTACGTTTTCATGCCTGGTTGACTTTGAGAAGGCCTTCGACACCGTATGGTTGGAGGGACTTTTCTACAAGCTGACGAGGCTCGGTATGCACAAACCGCTGCTATATGTTACAAATTACATCCTTATGGGAAAGAAGTCCGTTTTCAAAAGCCGCAACGTGACATCTAGCAGAGTCATCGACATCAAAAATGGTTTACAAAAGGATGCGGTTAATTCTCCGATCATGTTTAGCATCTACAAGTGATCTGGTAAGTTCACACACACATGCTTTAGCGTATGGCGACGATTAAGTGTCGAACAGATCAGGTCCTAAAATCGGAGCCATCAACATACTTTTGCAGCGTGACTGCGATCAAATTACAGGATATTGCGATGAATGAAAGCTGAAGATCAACTTTCAGAAGTTGGAAACAATTCTATGCAGAACTACATTGTCTGTTGCCTCTAGGGATACCAGGAAAAAACAGGAAAAATCTGGAAATAATTCGACAAAATGGACAGCCGATGGCGGGGAGAACTGTAGTCAGATAACTAGGTATTCGGCTCGAAAAGTATCTGTACTTTTATAAACATATAGAATATAGATGCTTGTCTTGCTGGGGCCAAGGAGGATTTTGCTCTGAGTGTGGAGACTGTTTCATATCAGTGTGAAGGTCTATCAGAGTGAATTTTAATTTAATTTAATTTTGGTGGGGGCATACACCCCCATTTATTCAGCTTAATACAAGCTATTTAGGTCTTAAAAAACTAATTACACTAAGACTTACAGCTAGGGCTTAAAAACTACTTAAAACTAAATTAGGTGGATGGTGAGGGATGGAAGAGGGTAGATTTGAGGGAGGAAGTGCAGTGATTAAAATCAAAGAGGAGGTGGTTAGAATTGACCTTCTGCAACATACGGGATATCGGCTCGTTCAAGCCGTACAACGTGCGACGGGTGGGAAGATAGAAAAGAGGAGGGGATCTTAAATTCCGAGGGTTAGTGTTAAAGGCAATGTAGTTCAAAAGATAGGAACAATCAACGGAGCCAGTGAGAAGACGATGTATAAACAGAATGTCAGCCACATCTCTTCTTTTTTCAAGGGTCTGAAGGTTTATTAAATTAAGGCGTTCGTGATATGGTGGAAGGATAAGGTGATTATTCCACGGGAGCCCACGAAGAGCAACACGGAGAAATCGACGTTGAATGCTTTCGATTCTTGTAATGTGGACCTGGTAGTATGGTGCCCACACTTGGCTAGCGTACTCTAGGAATGGGCGGACGTAGGTAATGTAAAGGGATTTTGTCACGTAGGGATTGGTAAATTCTTTAGACCACCGTTTGACGAAACCAAGGGCTGAGTTAGCTTTATTGATTATCTCGTCAATATGTGACCGAAAGTTAAGCTCTCTGTCACACAAAACGCCTAGGTCGCGAATGGTTAGAACGGTAACAATGGGTTGGTTGTTCAAATAGTAACATCTGGGGGGAGACTGAATCCGTTTACGTGAAAAAGTAAGAGATTCACATTTAGCAATATTCAGCTCCATAAAGTTTTTTTGACACCAGACCGAAAAACTATTGAAGTCTTGTCGAAGAAGATCAGAGTCGTGTGGAGAAGAAATGATTTTGAAGAATTTAGCGTCATCGGCATAGAGGGAGATGGAGGAGAAGTTGATGACGTTGTCAATATCATTTATAGCCAGAATAAAAATCAAAGGTCCAAGGTGGCTACCTTGTGGAACACCAGAGGTGGCTTTAAAAGGCAAAGAGAGAACAGAACGAAAACGAACATTATAAGATCGGTTCTCAAGGTAAGAAGAAAACCAATTCATTAGTGGGGGATCGAAGCCAAGGAAGGAGAGTTTGAAAAGAATCAAACGATGAGATATTTTGTCAAACGCCTTACTGAAGTCAGTAGCGATTAAATCCACTTCATTGCCACTTTCTAAAGCAGAAAGTGTAACGGAGACAAAGTCAACAAGGTTTGTGGTTGTGGATCTACCTTTAAGGAAACCGTGCTGAAGGGGGGAGATAAGAGACTTGCACTGACAGGATAATGAATCGTACATCATACTTTCGAAAACCTTGGGTAAATGCGACAGCTTGGCAATAGGTCGATAGTTAGATACGTCATTCTTTGGCCCTTTTTTGTGAACAGGTGAAATGAAGGACGTTTTCCAGATTTTAGGAAATTTCCCAAGAGATAAGGAATGTTTAAAGAGATTAGCAATAAAAGGTGAAAGAATCGCAGAACACTTTTTGAGAAGAATGGCTGGAAGGCCGTCTGGGCCGGGTACAAATTCATCATTGAGATGAAGAAGTCTGTCGCACACCGTGGAATGGTCAAAGGTGGGTAAAATGAATGGGCCAATGGTATAGTTTTTCAGATAACTGAAGTAGGAGTGATCCGGTTCAGGGCAGTCGTCAGTGAAGGACTGCTTGAACACGGTGGCAAAAGAGTTTGCGATTACAAATGGGTCCGTTAAGGACTCGCCTTCAAACAAGAGTGAGGAGGGATATCCATCAGATTTCCTTTTATAATTAACAAAATGAAAAAATGACCGTGGGTCCTTGATGAGGTTAGCTTGAGCATCAGAAAGATAGCGTTGATAGAGACAGTGAAAAAGGTTAGAGAACTGTAAGTACGAACCGAGATAATTCGAATAATCTGTAGTAGTTCTGGTTAGAAGATAGATCGCCCATAGTTTGTTACGTTTATTACGAAGTGAACGCAGTTTCCTATTATACCACGGAGGGGAAGATGGTGAGATTTTATGGCGCGAATAAGGAACGAATAAGGAAATGCATTTAAAGATTTCGTCATAAAAACGGGTGGCAGCTTCATCAACGGATAAGTTCGAGAAGTTGAGTTCGATTCTGCTCAGAAAGTTATTGATCTTTCGGAAGTTAGCTTTGTGGAAGTCGTAGGAGTACAGGTTAGTTGGAGGCAGGGATTGGGAAGAGGGGTGATAAAAGAAAGAAAGGAGCAGAGGAGGGTGGTATGGTCATATGCATCGTCATATGCATCGTCGGGTGTTTGATAGACAGTGTATTCGGACTTGTCTTGGGTTGTTTCGAATTCCTGAGTACATAAAATATTAAGCCAACAAGATCCTATATGATGGGGCGCAATTTAAGAATTTAACGTAATTTCCTTAGTAAGGTGACTCGAATGCACGTTCCAAGGGCGATGGCTAGCATCAATAGCCTGATCTTTGGGGCTTATTACCCCAATGAAATGTACCTGGAGAGTACCTTGCAGTCTGCTGCCCACATAACATCCATACAGGAGCCATGGGTGTGGAAAAATCGCATCTGTGGCCTTGGAGGTGTCCGTGGCACTACGATACTCTGTGACGAGCGGTCCGAGAGACCAAGGGCTTGTCTTGCTGCGTCGAACCTTCTCTCAGCGACTAAGCTTGGACAATTTTGTGGCCAAGATTTGGTTGCTGCAGCCATTAGCTACGAAACGAATGGAAATTGGAAGACCTTCGTCGTGGCGTCAGCTTATCTCCCCTATGATTCGGTAGTGCCTCCACCACCGAGGGCAATTGCTGAACTCATTGACTATTGCGACACCAGGAAGATAGGCCTAGTTATATGCTGTGATGCCAATGCTCAAAACATTGTTTGGGGCAGCAGCAAATGCAACATTCGAGGAAACCATCTCCTGGATTTCATTCTATCATCTGATCTTACTATCAACAATGTTGGCTCGCAACCAACTTTTGTGACGTCAAGAAGACAGGAGGTGATCGACCTGACTTTATCAAATAGATACTTTAAGGCGATTACCAACTGGAGGGTCTCTTCGGAGGCATCCCTCTCAGATCAGATATATCGAATTCCAAATCGAATGCGAAGCCATAACTTTGCAGGAGAGGAGGAATCCAAGAAAAACCAACTGGATACGCTTCAGGGAGAAAATGGGAAAAACTCTCAAAACTCCAACCAAACTCAGGACGAGACAAAAGGTAGAGGATGCTGTTCAAAACCTGAATAGTCCCATTACTAGCTGTTTCGAACTGACGTGCCCAGTAAGTAAACAACCTGGCAGAACGCCGGTTCCCTGGTGGAGCTCGGAAATGCAAAGAATCTGAAGGGAAGCTAGAAAGCTTCTAAATAGGTCACTCAAGACTGATTTAGAGACAGACTGGAATCTCTACCGACCGAAGCAGAAGGAATATAAGAGGCTAATTCGGGTATCGAAAAGTGCTTCTTATAAGAATTTCTGCGAAAAGATTGCAACGCTGGGTGAAACTAGTAGGTTGGTTAAAGTTCTGAAAAAGGGCAAACCAGCCAAACTGGACTCACTTAGAAAACTTGATGGCACTTCACTGAGACGAAAGCGGAAACTCTCAGTTATCTGCTGGAGTCTCACTTTCCGGGTAACCAGATTACAATTGGCTCACAACCAGCCCCGATTACCGAGACTATGAGTGAGCCAAGACAAACAACTCGGCGTAGCTGGTATATTGCGAAGGCCGTGGTGACGGACGAGGCCATTAAATACGCATTTGCGTCTTTTGACGGCTTCAAGTCGCCTGGTACGGACGGAATATACCCAGCCATGCTGCAACAATGTACAAACCAGCTGCTACCGACTATGAAGAAAATCTTCACCGCTGTCCTAGCACTGGCAAACATTCCAACACCCTGGCGAACAGTTAGAGTGGCATTTATACCAAAAATTGGCAGAAGTGACTACTCGCTCGCCAAGAGCTTCAGACCAATCAGTCTGACTTCCTTCTTGCTGAAAAGCTTGGAAAGGCTGGTCGAGCTTCACGTGCGCAAAACTGCTTTGCGATTGCACCCACTATCTCAGATGCAACATGCCTATCAACACGGAAAATCCTGCGAGACTGCGCTCCAAAATCTAGTTGGTAGAATTGAGGGCGCGCTTGACAGAAAAGAATATGCGATGGGAATTTTCATCGATATTGAGGGTGCTTTTGACAATGCGACTTTTGATAGCATGTGCAGCTCCGCCAGACTACACGGAGTAGACGAACCATTGGTGTTGTGGATTAAAGCAATGCTAATGAATAGAATGTTGATTGCGGATGCGGATTGTGGCCGCTATGTTATGGCGGGGGTAAACGGAGGCTGCCCGCAAGGCGGCGTCCTGTCTCCACTGCTGTGGTGTATGCTGGTCGACTCTCTGTTGAACGCACTCAACAGTTCTAATGTATACGCTCAGGCGTACGCGGATGATGTTGCCGTGCTTTCTGTTGGATCATGCCTAGCGACTGTATGCGCCAAGGCGCAGGCGGCCCTTGACATGATCGACGAATGGTGCACTAGGAATGGGCTCTCGGTCAATCCTCTTAAAACTGAGGTTGTTTTCTTTACGAGAAGGAGGAAGCTGGTCGGGTTGACTCAGCCAGTGCTAAAAGGCGTCACAATCCAACTCTCCAATGAAGCAAAGTATCTGGGAGTCATCCTGGATACCAAACTTCTTTGGTCCAAACATGTTGAGCTGAAGACTGCCAAGGCGCTGTCTGTTTTCTGGCAGTGCAAAGGCATTTTCGGCAAGACACGGGGCTTATCACCGAAAAGAGTCCTATGGATTTATACGGTTATGATAAGACCATTTATAGCATACGCATCGGTTGTTTGGTGGAATAAGCTTTCACGTAAATACATTACTGCTGCTTTTGCCAAACTCCAAAGGCAGGTGTGTCTCGGCTGCACGGGGGCCTTCCCCAGCACGCCTGGCTGCGGCCTAGATGCACTATTGAACCTTCCGCCCCTTGATTTTTACATCATGGGCTGTACAATCAAGGCTATCTCATGTCTAAGAAGAGGTGGCTTTTGGTATAACTCGCACTGGAGTTTTGATGAACTTGCGCAACGGTTGTCCTTCGACTCCTGTCTTATGGATATGCCGTCTGATACGATGACACCGGAACTTCGGCTAAAGCGCAACTACGAGGTCGACTTTCCTCGCGTCCAGGACTGGCTCTGGCCGGACTCTGAACCTGGAAGGGAATGCAGTCGAATCTTCACGGATAGCTCCAAAACCGATCAAGGATCTGGTGCTGGTGTCTTCGTGGAGAGCGATAACGTTAGACTTTTCTTTCCGTTAGGCAAATATGCGTCAGTCTTCCAAATAGAGACTTATGCTATCCTAATGGCCATGGACTATGTTACGAGGAACAGGTGGAGGGGGCGAAGTATCTGCGTCTGTAGCGACAGTCAGGCTGCGCTTAAGGCCTTACTCAAACCCTTAACTACCTCCAAAATAGTACGTGAATGCAAGATATCTCTGAATTCGGTCGGAAGGCTGAATTCACTTAAACTTGTCTGGGTCCCGGGTCATAATGGGATCACAGGAAATGAGATCTCCGATGAACTTGCTAGACAAGGCTCAGAGGAGGACTTTTCAGAACCTGAACCAGCGACCTGTCTGCCTGCGTCCTCCGTCAGGGCTTCCATTGACGGTTGGGTTTCCTATGAACAAAATCGCAGTTGGCATGACTCTCCAGGGTGCAGACAGACTAAGCAAATGCTCCCCGACGTCTGGGGGAAATCCGCGGCATTCTTGTTGTCTCTCAACAGAAAAGACTGCAGACAGACTACTGGCGTTCTTACGGGACACTATACGCTTTTGCCAAACACCTTAAGGTGCTAGGCCTAAGCGACACCACCAACTGCGAAGCCTGTGGAGAAAGCGACGGAACATTTCTTCTGTGATTGTCCTGCTTTTGCTCGTATCAGGTGGCAGGTATTTGGTGCGGATATGGTGAGTGCTGTAAACCTAAGCTCCATATCATTGAAGCGCCTTCTCGTTTTTCTTAGAAAAAAGAGTAAATCCCCACAGTAAAATGTGGTGTGTCTGCCTGGTAGTACAATGGACCAGTATTGAGTCTGAGTGCTCCAGTGCAGAAAGTCTCACACACTCCGACAAAAAAAAAAAAAAGAAAAAAAAGCCTGTTTTATCCTGCCGGAAGCATTTATCCATATTGATGCAAAAGGGCTGGTACAGTATTCCGGTATTGTACCACCGCCACTGCAGCGCAAGAGATAAATGGCTGAGCCTCCTGAAGCGGACCAGTAAGGATACTGTTAAGTGGGAGGGTTATGATTACTTTTGTCCAGATCAAAACCTCGTCGTTAAAGAAAAGAAGACAAAATTGGTTGTCGGTAAGTGGATATGAAAAATCTTTAGCCTTGATGATTTCAGGCTCCAAGAGAAAACATGTTCCCAATTTCAGTCTGGAGCGAAGGTATATTTTTGACCCGATGGCAAAAGCCGATTGAAAAGTTCCTCATGACAGCTTATACTATTTGATGTTTGTCAGACCGCCGCAAAAGGTGCGGCAGTGGAAATAATGTAAGGTGTTCCTGGATGGAAGCCAGACCTCGAACCATTAGCAAAAAGGTCCAGCGCACTAACCACGGAGCTTAATTCATAACAACACAACTTTCGAGGCTGATCACATATGTGTGTACCAATTCTAAGGCATGTAACAAACTATGAGTCATAATTGATAAACCCGCAAATTTCGAGCGCAGCTTAAATTTCAGGTTCAATTCTAAGACGGTTTTTTTAAAACAAAAAAAAACCAATACATCTTTTGCTTGGTTTATTAGAAGTTTTTGATCTGTTTAAGTTAAGTTAAGCTAAGCTTTATAAAACTTGCAAAATTGGTCTAAATTATACGTTAAATATACGACAGTTGCATAAAGACTTACGTTTGAAAGAACATACATATTAAGATGAAGCGTACGTACCTGAAAAAAAAGAAAACAATTTTAATTAAAGTTTATTTTTATAAAAAAGATCAATTCAATTCGCATGGAATGACTACTCAAGGCTTGTGAAAACAATATGACAAAAAATGTTTAATTCGCATTATCTTTCTCTGGTTAGATAAGTGGTTAAGGAGCTTTAATGCTGCTTACTAATATTATTCAAAATTAAAACAATACGTAGCGATAGTAAGAACATGCCTAGTAAACCTACAAAATTAAATTTATGACAAATGTAAAATATTAAAATATAGATAATAAAATCCCTTCGCCAAAGTTCATCAACAATGCTCAAAGGATGCTTCTTGTGGATGACGAAAAAATCCCACACAGGTGGCAACATTATTGTGAAGGAATTCTTAACGAACTATTTCCTCGGATATAATTTCCAAGAGCCGTTACTAACAATGAAGAAGCCGGCATTACTGTCGAAGAAGTATGGAAGGTGGTCAGACTCCATAAAATGAAAAGCGGGGAGATATCCTCGGAGTTGTGAAAAAAGATGGGACCCATGGATCGGGTTTATATGGCTTATGACTATCATCTCCAAACTGAGAGAGAGGTAGGGCAGTGCAAAAATTTGCTGCGAACGTCTGACAAACATCCAAGAATATCCGTTGTCATGAGAAATTTCTCAAGTTTGTTGTTCGGATTCGGTTCTATCGAGCTAATTGCAAAGTTTGTTGTCCTGGAAGTTAACAAGTACAAATCCAGGTATGTACGAGTACTTCCTTTCAACAAACATCTGTGCACCGACAAGGACAAAACGCCATTGTTGGTAGCTGCAACTTCGAGGTAAACAGGGAGTTCACCTGTTTCGGAATAAACACCAACTCTACGAATGACACTTTAGTGGAGATCCGTCAAAAGGTACCCTAGGAACCGCGAGCGAATGGACAAAAATAATCAAGCGAAAAGGATCTCTGAATCCCAGCTCATAGACGACAAGGAAGACCGAACCCCCATTTTAAGGCCCAAGCAGTTGCGGATGTCAGAGCGTTTGGCTGGACAACTGGAAGCAGCGTGCCCAGGATCTCATAGGATGGAGGGCTGCAATGTCTCAGGCAGAGACTCGCCACGGGTCGGAAAGTCTGCTGATACCTTTGAAGGCCAAGCCGGCAAAACCCACATGGGTACTAGGAGGGATGGATGCAGTGAAGTGGGAGGGTAGTGACCCCTCTTGAGGCGATAAATATTAATCCTAATAAAAATTACACATGAGCATCAAGAGCCCCTGGAGAATCTATATTATAAATTTCAGCTCCCTTTTGCCGTCCGACCTGAAAATCTGACGATGACGGTGACGCTCGTTATTTCCAACTAGCCCCTACCGAGAGCAAAGTTCATTACACATCAAAATATCTGGTGAAGCGAGTATGGCTATGAGAATAATTATCACTTCTTGTTTGTGCATGCTTAGTGATATTGTCGAGTTCAAAGAAAATATAAGAAAATATGAGGCTAGGTAGGTAGGTAGGTAAATGGATGCCCTTGTGACTGGTGTCACGGCTCACTTAGACCATCAGTTTGGGTCCATTGTACCCATTGTTGGTATTTTACAAAATTTTGAGAACCTGCAAAGAAAGAAAAAGTATGCCGCTAATACACAGCTCACAGATCCGCTGTATTAGAACCACCCGGATCTATATGTAAATCTCATGAGTTTCCTCAGCTCAATATTAGTCAGATCCTCCAGCTCCTCAAAGAAGTAGCTGCCAAGAATTTTGAATCTGTTGGTTCTAAGGGCAGGGCATTCACATAGTAGGTGACGAATAGATTCTTTTTTTTCTTCGACGTCTCTACAGCTCCTGCAGTAATCGTTGTGCATTATGCTTAGCCGCACAGCGTGTAGGCCCACTGCGCAGTGTCCTGTGAGGACCCCCGTCAGTGTGCGTATGTTTCTGCGGTTCAGCCCGATCATGACCTTAGATTTCCTTTCGTTTACCGTTGGCCAAAGTTCTCTCGAGTGTCTGCATGTTTCGAGGCTGGTCCAACGTAGGTTTGTTCTACTCACGGATTCAACATCAATTTTCCGTGTCAGTGCACCGAGCGGAGTTTGTATGGATTTCAGAGCCAGAGATGCATCCATCTCCGATCCGCATCTTGCCAGGTTGTCTGCTTCTTTATTGTCCGAGATGTCCTTCTGCCCTGGTACCCAGCATAGGGTCACTCAATTGGCCATTGATATCTTGTCTAGGTGTTTTTTACACCGTAACACCGCCCTTGATTTGACAACTACTGACTACATAGCCATTAGGGCCGCTTGGATGACAGAGTATATAGTGATCTGCTTGTCGGCCACTTTGCGCCTCTTCACCTCCTCGGCAGCCTGAGTTATTGCAGCTGTCTCTCTGAAAGACGCTGCATTCATCGCTGATTCTGCAGGACACGCCCAGGCCCAGAGTCTCACAGAACCTGTAGCCGTATCCATTTTGGATCCGTCGGTATAGATAGCTTTTTCGCCTTCTTCTGTGACTGTTTTGTTGATCCATTCGCTTCTTTCTGGGATTCTGGTAGCGAATATCCTTTTGAAGGCGAAGGTGTGTGGTAGACAGTCAACGGCTGTTGTTTCTTTCGAAGCACTCCATCGTGCCTCGACGGATGCGTGTCCGTAGGACCTGAAATACCACAGTCCCGACTCTCTGAGTCTAACGGCCGTTTTAACCGCTATGCAACTGCTGTATATGTCCAGGGGTGTGAGGTTGAGTATTACCTCCGTGGCTGCAGTGGGTGCGGTTCTTAGTGACCCTGTTATCCCAATGCAAGCCGCCCTTTGAATTTTGGTAAGGCTTGAGAGATGGCATTTCTTCTCGGTAGCCTTCCACCATACAGCTGCGCCATATGTTAAAATGGGTCTTACCGCCGCTGTGTACAGCCAGTGTACCACATGTGGTCTGAATCCCCATGTATTGCCGAGTGTCATTCTGCAGGCATATAGTGCCACGTATGCCTTCTTCACCCGATCTTCTATGTTTTCCTTCCAGTTGAGTTTGGAATCTAGTATAACAGCCAAGTACCTTGCTGTCTTGGATACTTGCAGGTCCACTCCATTCATGCTTGGTAGCTTAAAGGCTGGCATTGCCCTTTCAATTTTGAAGAGCAGGATTTCTGTCTTGGATGGGTTTACTCCGGGTCCTATTTCCGCAACCCATTTGCTGACAAGTAGGGGAGTGCGTAGATGAGTCGCTCACTTAGGACTGGGATGAATTTGCCTGGGACCAGGATTGCTACACCATCCGCGTAGGCGCTCACGATGAAGCCTTCCCGGCCCATATATCTTTATTAGTTCGTCCATAACTTGGATCCGTATGAGCGCAGAGAGGACACCTCCTTGTGGTGTACCTCTGCTCACTTTCCGTTCTATACACATGTCTCCTAGGTAGGACTTAATCCGTCGCGTACCTAGCATAAGTCGAATCCAGTCACATAGACTGTTATTGAATATGAGGCTAAATAATGAACTCTCGCAACTACTCAAGGTCCCACTATTACAAGATAGCTCCCAGATGACGTCGTAAAAATACTGTACGTCGTTAACTCACCAAATAGAAACGCATAACCCCGCTTACACTTATCCGAAACCTCCTTAGACCAAAATTGTATTCATTTTAACTAAAGTAACACTGACCATGGCATACCAAAACCTGTCAACTAACCGATAGCAGCATTTTAAAATCCGCTTCATTATTTATTTCTTTTGCGAAAACTAAAGACATCCGAAAAAGCAACGATTACCTATTTTGGACTGGTAGAGCTGAAGCAATAGCAAACGCGAACATAATTATCAAACACAATAACCACAATAAGGCGCCTCTGCTAAGGTTTGAATCTAATAACATCATTCCCCATTAGATCATATCAAGCAAAACGCCTGCCCACGCGACTCGCATAAAATAAGAGGAGATTAATTGGCATAAAAGGGGCAGGCCGCCAGAATACCGGCTATACCATATCGTCACTAGTCCGGCCTTCATCAACCGCCCCCCACCCCCGTCCCTCTCAGAACAGAGTGAGGATAATTTTAAATTTGACTCAAAAAGGCTACAAGTTTCATTCCGCGTCATCCTACAATTCCCTTGAGCTCCCCCCGCAACGTGGCGTCGTTAGGGCGAGAAGCTTCGCTGCTGCCAGTGTGTATAGAGGAACGTGTCTTATGGCGCCAATGTCGTTTGTTTAGCGTACACATTTTCTATGGAAATGTTGGACAATCTAAATGGAATTAATCAGAGCGGTGATAGGATTTGTTTTTTATTTTCCTTCTCGTGCTATTCTTTTCTGTTTGAAAGGCAATTGAAATGCGACTTATGTCGGACAAGTAGAGACGCCGCGCCGCGACGATTGGATTCAATTGTTCAGTGCTTGCCCATCTCTATTGACTACTAATCGATAAGACCTATAAGAGTCGCCCACTGACGTTTATGAGACAGAAACTAGCATTCAAGTTTCCGCATTGGCATGCGGTCGGTGAATGTACATTTATTGCAACTTGCAGGATCTGAAACATCGCTTAGAGAAGTCGTTGACAGCGACGACATCGGAGACACCGATCGTCGACCGCCTTCGACATTTGATCGGAGCGTATTTCTATCTACAAGACCACATTTTACCAGTACGTCTACGAGTATCTATTATATGTATTTCATGGTTAAGAACGTACATGGTACATGTTTCTTTTGATTGCATAACAGTTAAGTTGTTTTGGTTTCGATTTTGGTTTTGCAAGGTGCACATACGGGGAAAACAATTGAAACCAGTTTGAGTTGGCGACTGTCGAATGGGAAAAATTGAAAAGTGAATTTGGTTTGGTAATTCAGTCCACATACGAGAATTTGCAATTAAAAAAGCGGGGGTTGCTTTGCGGTGTTGTTGCTTGTGGGAGAAGGAGAGATACATTGTGTTGCAATAAATTATTTCTGGTAGCTTAAAAAAATTGCTGGTTAGTGTGTATGGGAGTCGGAAATGAATATTTGCGGAAGACTAGCTCTATAGACAAATATGTCAAAAGCAAATGCAAAGTTCAACTTCAATTTAAACTGACTGCACAGCATCAACATCTTCCATTCGTAAATTGCAAAAATACAGCACCAACTTTTTTGCCAAAAAACACATGCAGACGAGTCAAACAAAATATAGAAATTGTAAGCGCACAAGAGTGTGCGGAACCAAAACTTATCAAAAATATTTATACGTAGGTTTTGTAAGGAATTAAGAATAACAGAATAAAAAGCAGTCTCTTATTGATATGCAGGGAGTCATAAAATGCAAACGCACATAAGTGTGCCGAATCAAAACCAGTCGCATTTCTTTACCATTCGGTTTTGTAAAATGCCTTCGAATAAAAGTAAAATATAAAAAGCAGACTAGTGCACAAGCGCACATACGAGAGTAGTCCTAAAAGTGCCGCACCTGACGTATAGATTGCGGTTGTTTGAAGATAATGACTATGGTAGGAAATACCAACATTATTAAGCTTAAATTTGATGTTTAATAAGGATACAGTGTTAAATTTTTTGTTTCACAGGCATCAATAGTGCAGGCTCTCAGTGAATATGTTTACATTGACAAAATGGGTCATCGTTGATACTTTCATTTGAAAGTTATCAATCCAACCAATATTAAAGCGGAGTTAGAGTCTATTATGGGGGAGTCTGCTTCTTTGTTTACAACAGAATCATAAACGAGGCCGTTTGAGCTGCCAAGACGAAAACTTCGAAGACCAAACGAGGCAATTGTATTGTATTAGATGACCGTCGACTGAAAGTGCGCGAGCTAGCAGGTATAGTAAACATTTTGAAAAGTGCTGTACAATGTACATCACAAGTTGACTGTAAATTTGGACATGAGAAAGCTGTGCGTAATATGGGTGCCGCGATTTTTCACAATTAAACAAAAACAGTGCCGGCGGCAGTGAGGATTTTTCAATCGAGTGTTTGGTGAAGTTTCACAGCAAAAAAAGCCGAGTTTTTGCTTTGATTCATAACCATGAATGAAACATGAGTCAAAACAGTGGACTGAAATAGGAGAATTGGCTCCAAAATAAGCGAAGGCAGTCCCATCTGCAGGCAAGGTCTTGAGATCAGTTTCGGATGCGCGTGGGATAATATTCATTGATTATTTTACTTACTTACTTACTTAGGTGGCGCTACAGTCCGGGGTACTTCTGGGTCCTCATTTAACCTATACAGGAACAGTGAGATAAGTCGCAGAGGACAGTTAAAATACAAAGATGTTAACATATTGATAGCAGCTCAGACACTATTGAATGAATAAACGCACACCAAAAGCAGTATCTTCTACGCGTATAAATATGTGCATTTTGGTCTTCCTGCTTTTGCCGAGAGCGAAATTGCATGCAGTATGTAGAACATTTTTTTTCCTGGGTTTATGTATGATCTTAGGTCTCATTTGCATCAACGGAGTGTGGTGCAGAATCCAACAAAACGCAGTTAGGAAAGGTTTACAATAAAATTCTACCAACGATCCAGTCGTGAGAATCTTCAATCCAACCCAATTGAGCAATACAGAATTGGCATTCAGTTCACAAATTGACAACTAGATCCCAGTATAATAATCATTTCATTCAGACCTAAACGCGCACTTTCATCCGAAGTACAGGGGACCTACAGTTTTACGCCGAATCCAAACGGCAAATTTGAAAAGCTTTCTCATGACAATTTGATGCTCTTGGATGTTCGTCAGACGTTCGCAAGATAACCTCTCCCAACTTTATTCCTCTTCCTCTTCTTCCTCTTTAACGACGAGGTTATGATCTGGACAAAAGAACCATAACTTCACTGCAACCCTACTGGTCCACCTGTGGAGTTCGTCGGTCTCCTGAGTTTGTTAACAATACAATTAGAACAGCAAACTAAGAACTTTGCAGTGATCATAGGTTGACAAAGGATGGTATTTGAGACCCTTTAGTCTGCCCACAATTAGAATATCACTTATGTGCAGTTTCAACTCTTTGTAATAAAAGAAATTGAAACGCACACCTGTGTGCCCAATATAATAACTGGATTCGCTGTTGTCTTACACATTTATACGGCAACATCGGAAGGAATAAGGATAAGTCCACAAAACGCACATTCTTGCAAAAATACAATCGCATATACGATGGTTTTTGATAGCGCACATTTGTGTGCGTTTGCATTCTCCTTCTTATATTTGTCTTTCTTTTAAAGCACGATGCTTCGGCCAGCCTTTCTAAATCCAATGAAATCTTTACGAATACGTTCAAGATGGTGTTTTTGTCAAATAATTCTTTTTCAAAAATCCAAGTCAAACACGCAGTCTATGCCCACTCAAGCAAAAACACTTCTACCCAATTGCGTTGCAACACCGAAGTATCTGGATATTTCCAAGCAAAATCCATTGTTGTGAAGGGCCGTCGAATCAAAGACTTTCTCGTCTGACTTATGTGTGTATCTTTCCCAACTACCCTGACTTTTATTTTCAAGTTGTTGGATTCGCTGCTTTTTGTAGCATTTTTCTTTCATTAAATCAAAAATGGTTGCAACTTCCTTGACCCAATTTTCGTATGTAGTTACCGTTTGCTTGAAATTCAACACATAAATATTCGCTCAAACAGTTATCTCTCTTCTCCATATTCAACAGCAAAGTATTAAGGGACTCTCCCTGTTATCCTTGCTCCATTTTTTCCTTTGGTATATTATTCTCCATCAACTTCTGAAAAGCTCACCTAGTTTTGAAATGCTTTTCTGCGACTATCATTGTCATCGTTGTGTGCTATTCATTGCATCTAGTTTCCGTCAGTCGTCTCATTCTCGTTCTTTGTTCTAACTATCGTTATGTGTAGTGAACTGAATTGAATTGTAGGTAACGAAAACGATAAACCAAGTTAGATACAAATGCGATTGAGTATTTGTACAACTTAATAAGGGGTACGATACAGCACCAGGATTATCGGGCAAAAGTTCAAGAGGTCTGACGTGAATGCAGTAGCAAATCCGATTCAAGTAGTTGTGTCTATCTGAGAGGTTTTTTCTTTCCTGCCATGAAATATACATACAGTCAACTCCGCTCGAATTAACTACGCTTTACTGAAAAAATCGGTTAACTGAAACACAAAATTTATCACGAAGCATATTTTCTACAATTTTCATATAAATAACTGCGCTTAACTGAAACCCGCTTAACTGCGAAAACTAGTTAGCTGAAAACAGTATTTTTACAAAAATTATTAGTTTATACTTAAACAGCCCGCGTAACTAAAATAAAATAACAGACAGCGTCCACCGCTTTATTTCACGATGTATTTGTTTGGTTTTGTTGGTGAGATTTCCTCAATAAATTATTTAACTTAGATAGATAGCGGTGAATGGTATTACTCGGACATCTAGGTTGGTTAATTGAATTATTTGTTAGCTGTACTTCGGAACTCCGGTTACGTGAACATTTATTTCAGCTATCCCGAACTCCGCATGAGTGAAAATATAGCTTAAGTAAAAAATTAACTGTGGCAAATTGCCGTTTTAATTAAGCGGAGTCGACTGTATTTGTTAACCGCACCCAAATCGCGGACGCGATGAAAACAGCAATTTTCTCAGGGACATGACCCATTTTAGAACCGGGTATCTACAACCCTTTCATGCCCTACGATATGTCTATCTGTCTGGGTGCACATCTATTCGCTTCGTTCTTCAAATGTAATTTATTCTATCGGCATGCAATTTGGCTTGGAATAATGAAATTTCAATTAGCCACAACCCGACGAGGACATGACACCGATGATGTCAATTTCGCTCTGGGAAAAGAGGCCAAACCTGGTAGCAGGTGATACACTGGTTGTTCCTTTTTTCTTTTGGATATGCATGTGCGGTACGTCGATTAGCGGCAGCGCTTTGCTAAATAATGGGGCAAGGTGCAGCAGCGCCAAGTAAATTTATAACCCGGCATACACATGGATCTGAATTATAACTCATCACCTTTAGGTCGTGTCTACTTGTTGATGTGCATACCGATACCGGTGCTAGGTGTACTCGTATATCGTTGGCCCGTGCTCGGATGGTTAGTGATGGCGAAAAATTAATTTAAAATTTCATTTCGAAGGCAAAATATGTTGCAATTTATATACATAGAGATACCGATGGTAGTGGTGGGGTATTTTGAACATGGTTATGAAAGTCAAGGTAAAATGTAACTTTAGGCAAGCAGGTGGAAAATGAATATGTACCAGCGACAAAGTGGTTTTCCGAACGAAATTTTTCAATCTCTGAGAAGGTTTCTGTGTTTTTATTAACCAAAAACGCTATCAGGGTTGTTGCTGCTTGTACTACGTTACTTCTTGGGTAAATTAAAATTAGAATTGTTTTCTTTGGTTAAAATGTGAATTATGTGACGAGAAGTATCTCATTTATAATTTAGTATACCTATGGCTACACATAGAAAAGAATTGAAAAAAAAAATGAAATAAATAATGGAGAAATTGTGCAGGTTTAGGTATGGAATGGATCCGGCGTGTTCTGAAAGCTTACCAATGCATATTTAACGACTGCGACTACTCGAGTCGGGAAATCGTATTTCATATGATAGGTACACACAAAATCAAGTGGGTGCGCAGATATAGAACTTGAGGATTGACTGTCACTTATTTTTGGGCGAATGCTTCCATATAGAGGGTATGATTAAATTCGTGTGGGCACCGTATTCCCCTGTTCTTCCTTAATGCCGAAATTATCAGGATTTAATGGATAATAAGCCTCCCGCTTTACTACATTCCTAATAAATGGTCCGCCAGTGGGGTTTGCCGGTTTGAACTCAATGAATATCGGTATGCCTCCCGGTTTCGGATCACTTCATACCTGAGGCAAATCAAATGCTGCTGGTCGTGTTACATTTGTGTGATCCATACGTTTTTTTATCATTGTTTATGACACATGCCATTATTGACTATTGTCTGATCTTCCTTCTTCGACACCGGTGATCTTCAGTCGTGTCAACCCACGGATTTGCATGGACATGCGGGACAGTTTCAAGATGGTAAATGGTTCGCTAGTGTCACATAAATGCGAATGGTAAAATTGCCTAGAAGTGATTTCTCCCATAAGTCGAGCTTAACGACAAGCGTAGACCGTCCCTGCACGCACAAGGTGGTGGCAAAGTTGTCACCCGATGTTCTTTGGCTGTAATTTTTTTTATGAATGAAAAGCTTTGATTCAGCTTTTGGATTATGTTTATTGATGTCTTAAATGTTTGTTCATTAAGTCGAGAAAATGATATCGGCTAAGAAGCCGCCGCCAGAATTGATAACCATTCGGGCCCGATTTGTGGCATTTTCCATCACTCTTGCCAGAACTTCCGGATATAGGTTCTCGCATTTTTGACGGATATACTCTTTGAGGTTGACATAGGCTCGTGACTTCAAAAAAAAACCCACGATCTTGCCGGCCAGCGCTAATCGCCCAAAACGAGAGATTAGGCGACCCGAAAAAGGAAAAGGTGCTTCAATGAATTAAATGAACATCTCCAAGGGATATCGGGCTGGTCGTTTGAGAACAGCTTGGCACTTGGCACTCAATCTAAACAAATGTAAATGTTTAGTTATTTAAAAAAAAAAAATTAGAGCTGCCTACTTCCCATCCATCAAGTTAAACCACTCATCAATAGAATTTGTTGAAACATCAAAAAACCTAGGCGTTGTATTCAATAGAACACTCACATGGAATAACCATATAAATGCTATAGTGGGTAGGGTATACGGCTTTGTTCGAACTCTTTGGTCTGCTTAAAAGTTCACACCACTGAGGACAAGGTTAGTGCTAGCTAAAGCTCTGGTTATTCCTGTGCTTATTCGAGGATGTGAAATATACTGCAATTGCGACTTTACGAGTAAAAAGAAGCTTCAAGTAGCAACAGCACTATCCGAAATGTCTACAGCCTTAGAAGATCTGACGACATCTCAGATCTGGCAAAACACTTGCTGGATATGTCTTTTCAGAACTACATCAAGTTTCGTACTCTTGTTTTTCTTTTAAGCACTATATAAACAAAACAACCGGTATGTCTCTATAATAATATTCAGTTTTAGGCATCCAAAAGATCTGCTTGCTTAATGTATCTGCAATTTTCTTGCCTAACATCTGCCAGGCAATTTTTTGTTACAGCTATTCGCCTTTGGAACTGACTTCGGCGTTATCTGAGAAAGCTGGATGGCGCACGTCGATTTAAGTGGAGTTACAGCTTTTCTTTTCGCATCAAGGCAACTAGACTTTTTTATAACAAGAACTTAACTCAAGCAATGATTCCCTTAAATTATAAAATTTTAAACATACAGAAATTATGTAAATATTAATAATATAAACATCTGCATTTTAAATTAATCAGTTGATTTGTGTCACTCCATCAAATTTGCAGTCTTATCTTAATCTTAATTTGTCAAACTTATTTAAATAATACTAATTGTATACCTCTCACAGAATTAAAAGTGTATTCTTACTGTGTTGAAGTACATAATAAAATAATTGAATTAAAATTGAAATTGAAACGTTAAAAACCTACACAAATAAGGAAGAATACACTGGCGATCACAAGGATGAGGCCATACATTTTGTAATCGATTTTCAGTCTTTATACCTGTTGGAAATTGTATACCCGGAAACTTTAACTACCTGTGAACAGGTACATATTTTCCAAATAGTAAGTCATAAAATTAAAGGGTAAATAAGAAACGACCGCTG
This sequence comes from Portevinia maculata, assembly GCA_949715645.1. NCBI lineage: Eukaryota > Metazoa > Arthropoda > Insecta > Diptera > Syrphidae > Portevinia > Portevinia maculata. The sequence continues at coordinate 209,759,073 of OX454527.1, read as the reverse complement.
GAATTTCCCAAGATCAAACAATGAACTACTTGAAAAGCGTATAAAAAGATGTGACAATGGGATGTTAAGAATATTTAAAAAAGGGTTGAAAAGAACTGTTTTTATTTAGTCAAAAAAAAAATGGGTTCCAAAAAGACTTTGACAGCGACAGAAAGAGGAAAAATAGATGCTTTCAAGGAGTTAGGACTCTAAGGCCGAGCAAGGAGGCTAAATAGAAGTCAGACTATTGTAAACAGTTATCTTGCGGATCCACAACACTTTGGGAAAAATCAAAAAGGTAGCACGGCAGAAGCAACAACATTGCAACAACATTACAGAGAAGACAACTTAAAAAGAAACTTGTTTGAGGCAAGAATAGGTACAAGGAGCATCGAATGAACTTTGCAAGAGAACATGTTGCTTGGAGCAGTGAATGGAAACGCGTTGTCTTTTCGGATGAAAAAAAAGTTTAACCTTGACGGTCCCGATGGTTACAGCTTTTATTTCCATAATCTAAGAAAGGAGGAACTAATTTTGGCAAGACATCAAAGCCGTACATCAGGTGTAATGGTGTGGGGAGCTATTACCCACTATGGCACAATCAAGTTAGAGTTTTTGTCCACAACAATGAACGGAAACAAATACAAATGTTTGCTGGAACGGTCATTTCCAAAAGTGAATAACGTTTTCGGACCCCTGTCTTGGATACTCCAACAAGACAATGCTCTTATCCACACTTCCAGCGTTGTTAGAAGTTGGATTCAATCAGGAGACGTGGAACTTTTGCCATGGCCGCCCTATTCACCGGACTTAAACATAATCGAAAATGTTTGGGCATGGTTATCTCGGAAGTGTATGAAGGCGGCAGACAATTTGAAGACAAGACAGGAAGACACTTTAATCGAAGCTATTCGTGATTCCTGGACCCAAATTTCTCTTAATTATTGAAAAAAAAACTGTATGATTCTATTCCAAACCGTCTTATAGAGGTCATATAGAAAAATGGCGGGCATACTCATCATTAATGTAGAAAAACATAATAAATAAATGTTTTAGAACCATAAATTAATTTTTTTTCCATTCTTTCGAAGATTTTGCTTGTGGCCTCATCCTAGTGCGCATCTTTTTATAAGCTTTTCAAGTTGTTCATTGATTGATTTTTGGAAATTCCAGCGGTCGTTTCTTATTTACCCTTTAGTTTTATGATTTACTCTTGAGAAAAAATATGTACCTGTTAAAAGGTAGTAACAATTCTGGTTATAAAATGTCCAACAGGTCAAAAAGACTGAAAATCGATTGCTAAATACAAGGTGGCGCAAAAGTAATCCTCCTATCAGAAAATGCTATAAATTTTGCGATTGGGCCCCTAATGTCAGTTCTGTTTTGACATTTGTGTAGTAAACACATGCGAAATACACGTTAATAAACAATGTTACGCTACACTGCTCCAGAACGCGGAATATTGGTGACTATTTATTTTACTTTTTTTTTTTAAATTACAGCCAAAAAACATCGGAAGGTTATTTTTGCGCCACCTTGTATATGGCCCCATCCTTGTGATCGCCAGTGTATTTTTAACAAAAAACTATTCCTTGAAACCGGATAACGAAGTTTAACTGAACCTTTAAGTATAAATACAGTACGATAGAGATAGATAGATAGATAGATTCTTTATTTTTTCATCATAAAGTTTACAAATTGGTATACTTAAGAATAAGGACATGGCAATACTGCCGTCTGCCTGAATACAGTACGAACTCGGTTAACAGAACCCTCCTTTGATTTTCGCAACACTTACGCAACACGCCCTTCTTGACTCTACAAGTGCAACTTTTCAAAACAGTTACCTCGATAAATGCAACTTCCTGCATTGTTTATCGGTTGTTTAATTGCATGTTTTCCTTTTGGTTCGTTATTTATGCCATTATTTCACAGTTATGTGGTTTTGTTTTGACCTGGACCAATTTCATTGTAAATACAAGAGTAGCACAAAAGCTTTCATCCGGCTGTACATTTTTTATGAATGAACTTTGGTTCTTCTTTTGGATTATGCTAATTATTGATGTCTTTAATGTTAGATAGGGTGATGACTTTTGCGCCACCTAGTGGATTCACGTCATTATCCCTACCGAAACATAGTAAAATGGCTGTCATCATTTGTTATTTAAAAAAATGTAATAAGGTAAGTGCAACAACCTCGGTTATTACAACTGCCTTAAATTCTATTAGTTGTGTTAATCGAGTTTGTACTGTATATACACTCCACCTGTTTACGAGCAGGTTCTTGATTTAATTTTAAGAAATTATTTAAATCCTTCGATAATATGGCAAAAACCAAATGCAATATGAAAGAAGGCTATATTATGTATATAAATTGGGATTAGGGAGATAAATTCAATTTTCATGATGCTTTTTTTAGCCCTTTTTTCGTGCCACCTGTTTACGAATAATAACTAAATTTCCCTGATAGATGCTTAAAAAGTTATAAAACAACACAATTTTGTTTCGAATAAATGATTTCGGTTTTATAAAGATTATAACAATAGTTTTAAATAATGTGAACTACCTCCCGATCGCTGTATCGCAGGAAAGTTTGTCCGTCAGTGTTAAAAAACCCAGTAGGCTGTCCCTCTACTATCAAAATGTAAGGGGACTCCGCACAAAAACCGCAGAAGTATATTTAAACTCCCAAGCCCTCTCTCATGATATCTACTCCTTGACGGAAACATGGCTTAATGCCGGAATCTTAGACACGGAACTCTTCAATCATGACTTCTCCGTATTCAGAAACGATCGTCATCAAAATGACCTGAAAGCGCTTGGAGGAGGTGTCCTGATTGCTGTTCGTTCCTACCTTGAGTCACGAAAGATTGACTTTCCATTTCCACTAACCGTCGAAATTATCTGTGTAAAAATTACACTTAAGAACAAACATTTATATGTTGTTAATGCGTACATTCCATCGTATCGTCTGTGTTCCTTGTATTCGAAACTTTCTATGGCACTAGACCATATTTTTGACATATCTTGTTGTGACAGCACTGTCTTACTTATAGGCGACTTCAATCTGCCACATATTGGATGGGTACCTTGTACCTTCTGAGGATGATTCTCATCTCATCCCATCCTTTGACTCTGCCCAACAAGAGCTCGCTTTACTGGACAACATCTTGTCTTTTGACTTACAGCAAACTAGCTGTATAAAAAATTTCAAAAATCGAACTCTCGATCTTGTTTTTTCTTCTGACTCTGTTAGTACTGTGGTTCTGGAATCCCACTTCAGTATAACTAACATAGATAATAATCATCCACCATTGGATGTATTTATTGAATTAGGCGCACATTTGTACGAAAATAGTAATTCGTATGATCGTTCGCAATCTTTTGACTTTCGGAAAGAAAATGTTCAAAGGCTTTCTGATGAAATTTCCAGCTTTAATTTTAAACTTACTGCGTTTTCTAATATTGAAGATGCAGTAGTTTCCTTTTATTCTTTGATGGATAACTGCATGAAAAAAGTGATTCCTGTGAAATCCTCTAGGAATCTGAAAACGTCCCATCCTTGGTACACTAAAGAGCTCAAATCAATACGAAACAGACGTAATAGGGCTTGGAAGAACTATTTAAAAAGTCTCCGCCATTCAGATCTTGAGCTCTATCTTACACTATTCAACGAATTCAAATCTTTATCCTGCAACTTATATATTGACTATATAAGTAAAATGGAATGCTCTCTAAAATTGGACCCCAAACTTTTTTGGGGATTTGTTAGTTCTAAGAAAAAAACCGATGGTTATCCATCGAAACTTACTTACAATAGCTCTGCAACTGCTGATTCGCTAGATGCAAGCAATATGTTTGCAAATCATTTCAGTAAGTCATTTAGGGAGACCCCTCTTCACATTGATGATCAATATTTTAGTTATCTAACTAGCTGTTCCCAAATAAGTTTTAGTAGTATCTCATTCGATTTGGAAACAATTTTAAGTATTCATCAGGTCCTGATGGCATTGCACCGATCGTTCCTAAAAAATCTAGTCATGCAATTGCTCCATATCTTAAATATCTGTTTGAATTGTCCATTAGTACTGGTAAATTCCCTTATGTATGGAAAAGTGATTTTATCACACCTGTATTTAAAAAAGGCGAACATGGTGATATCACTAATTATAGGCCTATTTCAAAGCTTTCGTGTATCCCTAAGCTTTTTGAACAAATTGTTTGCGAAAAGTTAATATTTCTTTGTCGCAATTTAAATTGTAATGAACAGCATGGATTTGTAAGAAACAGATCCACTGTCACTAATCTGTTAAGTTTCTTGCATGATTGTTCTAATGCCTTAGAGAATAAGGACGAAATGGATTGCATATACACTGACTTCTCTAAAGCTTTCGACCAGCTGTCCCACGAAATAATCGAGTTTAAGCTCAGGGCTTTTGGTTTCCCACGTAGTTTCATAAAATGGGTTAATGCATACCTTAGATCAAGGGTTTATCAAGTCAAATTTAGAGGATCGCTATCCGTATCTTTTACAGCTGAGTCTGGAGTTCCCCAAGGTAGTCACCTCGGACCAATTCTATTTATACTAGCCATTAATGATGTTAAAGCATGTATAAATCACAGTAATATCCTGATCTACGCTGATGATATGAAAATATATAAATCTGTCACTAATCAGCAAGACAGAATTTTTCTTTAATCTGACATTAATAGCTTCGCCAATTGGTGTGATAAAAACGGTTTATCCCTGAACCCTACTAAATGTCAACATATGACATTCTCTAGAAAGAATATACCTTCCACCTTTCAATATTCTTTGTCTCAACATATTCTTTGTAATGTTGATAATTTTAAGGATCTTGGGGTTTATTTCGATCCCAAACTGGTTTTTGCCAAGCATATCAATTTTATTGTTAATAAATCTAATTCTATGCTGGGCTTCGTAAAAAGGTGGGCGAAAGAATTTAATGACCCATACGTTACTATGTCATTGTACAATTGTTTCGTCCGTCCGATTCTAGAGTATGCTTCACAAGTTTGGACGCCGTTCTACAACATTCATTCAAATCGAATAGAGGCCATTCAACGTAAATTTATTCGATTTGCACTTAGAGGACTTCCATGGGATGATCCTTTTAACCTTCCTCCTTACAGTCAGCGTATTAAGCTTCTTCAAATGTTACCCCTTTCTCGACGAAGGCTTAATAGCGATATCATTTTTTTACAGCAGCTTATATCCGGTCAAATAGATGCACCTGACTTGCTGTCGTCTATTGGCTTTAATTTTCGTGGTGGTGCCCATAATTTGCGCAGTGCTGAATTATTGTTTAGCCCCCATCATAGAACGAATTATGGGAAGCATGAGCCTATTAGTCGCATCTATAATCTAAATGATCATGTGATTGACTTGCATGTTAGTAAAATTAAGCTAAAAAATATTTTGCGTAATAATGCTTTAATGTCTTAAATTGTTTGCATTATTTTGTGTCTGTGTTAGTATTTTGTAGGTACATAATTATTGTAGTTTTAATTTGTTTTGTCCTTACTAACACCTGCACTAAATAATGAGCCTGTGAGAGCACTTTTTGTGCCGGCAATTTCTGCTCGTGATAGTTGCTTGCTTTAAGCACTCCACAACACAGAGCTGATAGTGTATTTAAAAAAAAAATCACGTTAAGAAGCCTACTATGAAGAGGTTTATAGAGTTCTTCCAAGTAATTTATGAAATTTCGGACCAGGCTTGTTTTATGGCTTCAATTATGTTTTCGGGGTTGGAGTATTGCTTTCCTCCTTCGTGGACCTTTTTTGAAAGCCATCCCCACACGTTTTCCATGATATTCAGGTCCGGTAAATATGGCGACCATGCTAGTAGGCCTACATTTTGACTCTGAATCACAGTTTTTGTTATTCTTGCGGTATGCTTCGGTGCATTGTCCTGTTGGAAAATCCATCGTTGTCCACCAAACAATTCGGACATATGAGGGAAAGCTCTTCCAGTATAGATTTGAAGGTGGTAGCAGTCATTCTTGAGCTTTGAAAATCAAGGTTTGTAGTTCCGTAAAAGCTTACTGCTCCCCATACCTTTACTCCACATCCCTTGCTGTGTATTCTAAACAGGGTTATTTCATCCTTCCTCAAATCACGGAAATAATACTTATATTCAAATCCAGCAGGTCCATCCAAATTGAACTTTTTTTGTTCTGAAAAGATAACGGTATGCTACTCTCGACTCCACCTGATGTGACTTATTGCAAAATCAAGTCGCTGAATTTTGCGTGCTGCGTTCAATGGTGGTTTCTTTTCATTTTATTGTGTCTAATATGGTTGGACTGCTGTATCACGCAATAAACCGTTGATCTACTAGCTCAAACTCCAGTTTCTGCCTTCATTTTACTTAGGGAAAGTCTTGAATTTCAAGCAGCTCTCACAGTATCGCCCGTCGATCCTGTCTTATTGTTGCTCCTTTCCGATTTTTTTCATAGTTCTCAAGGTCCTGTAGAGAGCTGTGAACAACAGTTGGTCCTCTTCCAATCTTACCCTCTATAAAACTGATAGATTTGCCTTCCTCCTTGGAAAATCGAATTCGGCTTATTTCCTCCTTGGTTAATGAATTTCTTTTACCCATGGTGGTTGCTTCTATGAAATTATGTTTACTCATCGCACAAAAGACATACTTAATGAGCCTGTGGCGCACTTTATGTGCCGGCAAATTTCTACTCGTGATAGCTGCTTACTCTAAGCCCTCCACGACACAGGTCTGATAGTGACATTAAAAAAAGAACTCCCTCTTCGTTAGATTAATTGAAAAGTAAAACAGATTGACTATTATTTTTAAAACCAAAAAAAAGCTGATAATGATTAAATTTACGATTTTTACGAGGGCAACTTTGTTTACTAATTAAGCGTTTTACCGCTCAAATTAGCATTATTAACTACCGTGTCGTTTTTTCACCCCATTTTTGTTTTACTTACATTCCAGACCGAGACCTTCAATACACAATGCTCGAATTCAAAGAATATGATGCGTCCCCTTTTCTGGAGTACGCAACCACATCTATGGGAAGATTCTCATGCAAGAAAGACAAACACAAAACTGCAATGCTCCATCAATTCAATCGAGAAATAGTGGGTGAACCCTCTCCACGAGAGATTAGTCCCATTTCAAAGTCATATAATTTGTTTTTTATTCCCTTCTTTGGTATTTTTTTTTTGTCTGCTTAAGCGTGCGTGTCATTTGGATAATGTAACACATGAGTGTTTCACAATCGTGTTCGTTTCGCTGCCCTGATAATCTTAAAGTCGAAGAAAGCTCATTCCTGGAACTCTTAAATCCTTGATGGAGTTGAGCACCAATGCGCACAAACTCTATTCGGGTGGCCGTCTACGGACCGATTGTGAGGAGTAGAGGTGTGAAGATTCTTTACGAATGTTACTAAAATAAGCCGTTAAATTGCGAAACCTTAAAAAGTACCCAACTTCAGGCGGATGAGGTTCAAATTACTCTGACGCAGAAGAAAGGGTTTTAGTTTGTTTTTATTATCCAGTTTTATTTGTTCAGACGTGTGTACGAGTGATACGGCTTAAACGTTGGGATTTAACTGTTTATTTCTTTTTTTTTAACTTAATTTAATGACAGAGGTTATAGAGAATTAATTTAAAAGGTCCTACATGAGTCTACAAATCATGTTAACCGCTTGAAAATTCGTAACTACAAAGCATAATTATGAATTATACGAATACAAGTGTTTTGATTTATGGTGCGCGAATTCGTTTCTTAATAAAAAGAGCTTTTTATAACTCACGGTTGGAGAGGGGAAGAGTTATGATTATGTCAACATTGCTTATTCTGTGGCGTTTTTAGAGTCCCTTTGGCGGTTTTTATTTGATTTTGAATTGCTAATTGGATGGGTTCCTAGAATGTGGTGTCAATATATCTCATGGTCTTTATGTGGGGGCTATTTTCTGGTCAAAATGGTTGATGGAGGATTTTTGCAATAAAGTCGTTTCGTACAAAAAAAAACATTAAAAACATTAAAACAGCAAAGTTCTAATATGTATTTAGATTTTATTGATTTTTTATTTATTTTATTTTATTTATTTAGTGATTTGCCTATACACAGTAAGATACAATATCTTATAAACTAGTGAAAGGCATACAATAGTTGAAGCAAGTAAAAAAAGCTACATAAGTTACAAAACGAAAAATTCACGTTGATGAGAATAAAAAAAAAAAGCGGCGGCCAAGTGCGAGTCGGACTCGCCCATGAAGGGTTCCGCGCGAAACATATTGGAATGTGAGGATAGGAAAATAAGCCAGATCTAGGGGCTTTCGCGAAATCACGATGCACTTAGTTTTATTTCGATGTAATATCGATTAGTCCATTTCGTTGAAACCAGTGCACTATATCGGCAAGATCATTATTAATCGACTGTGCGGCGTGCTCTATTAAACCCAGAGGACAGCTAAATACGAGTTGAGTATCATCAGCATACAAATAAATTGAGCTGTTTTTTGATGACATTGGGAAGATCGTTGACATATAGCGAGAAAAACAAAGGCCATAGTATGAATCCCTGAGGGACGCCACTTATGATAGGCAGCGGGTTTTATATATTAAGATATAAGGCCTTAAGGGCCCGTACAGGGCCTAGAACCTAGTTTCTCCAACCACTTTCATGCGAAGTGGAGGGGACCTTCAGTTTTACGCCGAATCCGAACGGCAAATTTGAGCATGACAATTTGATACTCTTGGCTGTTTGTCAGACGTTCGCAAGAGATGCCAACAACACGCGGTCCCCCATCTAAGTACTAACCACGCCCTACGTCGTTTATTTTCGGTGATCGAACGAGAACCGATTGATTCGACTTGGCAAGGTCGTTGGCAAGGGGTTTGAAAGGGATTAATTACTTCTACAGCTTGAAATCTATGAGTTAATTATGACGATACTAACTGTATAGCACAAGGCTCGAAGTTATACAAGGTGGCGCAAAAGTCATCTTCCTATCGGAAGAAGCATAATTTTTGCAAATGGCGGCAAATGTAAATTCTACTTTGATATTTGTGAAGTTAACTGATATAGAAAAAACTTAAGACACCAATTAACATAATCCAAAGGCAGAACCAAAGTTTTTCATTCATAAAAAAAATTACAGCGAAAGAACATCGGGTGACAACTTTTGCGCCACCTGACAACTTTTGCGCCACCTTGTATATATTAGACAACTTGCGGCACAAAAATAAGTGGTCAACCAAATCAAACGCCTGTGAAAAATCAAGAAGGACTAAGAAGGACACTTTTTCTTCGTCCATAGCTTGCCGAATATCTTCAGAGACACCTATAACAGCAGTGGTACAACTGTGTTTTTTGTCGGAAACCAGATTGCTTAGATAATAATAGGTCAAACATGGAGAGATGACGGCTAATTTGCTTTTGGAGGATCCTTTTAAAGACTTTTGAGAAAAAAGGGAGTATTGAAATCGGCCTGAGCTGATTTCCTTTGCCTAGGAAAGATCCCTATAGTCACCACAGTTTTAAAGATATGGGTAATAAAAGGTAGTAAAATGGGTAATGCGATTTTAAGAAAAGAAGGATGAATGTCATCAAGTCCAACAGCATTCGATTTGATAGATACACCCATGTTCTGCATTTCGATCGAAATCGAATTCAATTCACTTTTCAATTTCACTCGGAATGAAATTTGGTGTTATGCATTTCGATCGTTTTAGATTTTTTCGGATTCACTTTCGAATTGTCAAAGACCTAAACAAACACAATGTTTGCTTTTAAGTCAACATGGATGCAATAGTTTTAGCAATTTTCAATAAAAAAATGCTGGATTTGCATTTAAACCATTCGTAATAACTCCCTACAGATTTGCTCCAATTCACAATATTCATTTCGATCGAAATGCAGAACACACAATTTCACTTTCACCTTGCAAATCCACAAAAAGTGGAATGCAGAACATGGGCCATAGAATGCTTTCCACAAACATCAGTGCTGTTGAAACCTGTGAAGCAGAAACTAGGGCAACAAGCATAGGAAGATGGGTTGCCCCTTTGTTGAAATGAAACAATTTGACGATTTCTGCGACGAAATAAATTTTGAGGAGTTCATTAGGATCAGGAGCATCAAAGTTATTGTTTTTGGATATACCAATGACAATATTGCGCAGATTACTATACAAGAGCTTACTTCCTAATGAGGCGTTTAGTTTACTTGAATAAAAGTTAGATTTTGCTGCTCGTATTGCAGTAACAACTTCATTGCGAAGTACACAGTAGACTTTTCGATACCCTACCAAAAGGAAACGTTTCCAACGAGTGTAAGCAAAGTAGGGAATTCCAAGGAACCTTACGAGGCAACACGATTTAAGGCGTACCGATTGTATAGGGTTTTAATATTACTATTTAAAAACTCAACTTGTTCGTTAGGAGAAGGAAAATAGTAGATTGAATTCCAATTGATACCTCTGGTATGTTCCTCTAGCAGCGCATTGTCAATATTCTTAAAATCTCTATATTCCATAGTTGTAACACTCAAAGTTTCAAAGCCAAAGGCAAGATATATTAAATTATGCCTAGAGAAAGCAGGTGCCGCGAGCTGATCAAAAAAAATGATTTTGTTTCTATTACTGACTAAGACTAAATCCAGCAGCGTAGATGACTCATCAGAGAAGTGAGTAGGAGTTGTAGTATTGGCTGAGACTAAATTAAGAGAAGACATCTCATCCGTAAAATGGCAGTCGGACGGATATTGCTGTTGAAATCTCCACATAAAACAACATTAGAACACGTAATAGAGACTTCTTTCAAGGTCGTAATGAATTGTGAAACGTCAACATTTCTATTAGGCCGATAAGCAGCACCAATCAAGAGTTTTGATTCCTCATTGATAAGTTCAACAAACACATGCTCAATCTAACAACCATCAGAGGAAATGCTGCGAAGTCTGCATTTGATATTGTCCCTGATGTAGATTGCAACGCCACCACCCGAACGACCAGTACGATCAGAACGAAAAACCCTATAACCACCTAGACGACACATTTCATCACTAAACGAAACCCAAAGCCAGGTTTCGGACATACAAACTACATCAACCGCTGATTGCTCAAACAGATAGCGGAACCGATCGATTTTTGGTAGAAAACTCTGAGCATTAATATGGCAAATGTGGAGACCAATGTTATGGATTCTAAAAACTTTTAACATTATATTAATGTGAAGAATACCGAATAAGAATAACACAACTTTACTTTTACAATTAAAACAAGAAAGAAGAAGAAGATTCTGTTTTCTTAGCTGTTTTTGAAACAATTTTTTTTCTACCTACCGAAATCTTATAAAATTTCGTTCTATAACTGAAATTCATGATCTCAATGTATTTACAAATTCGTTGGTTCTATGTCCAAATACATCAATAATAATTTGTGTTTAATAAACACTCTCAGATTTAGGTGATAAAGCAATCTCTACTACTTAATCTATTCAATAGCCATGTTTCTTTAAAAACAGTGGCGGTGGACAACAGAAATTGTCCATGGTTCACATCTGAGGTCATAATGACATAACCGTTCGTAAAAAACTGTATTTGAAGTGGAAGCTAAGTTCGACAGATCTGAATTGGGAAACTTTCTGCAAGCACGTAATCTCGCAACTTCCATTACGAGATCACCCACGAAAAGATTATCTAAGCTGGGAGTAGACCAAAACGTAAAAAATCTTGGAGCAACTTAAGCTCAGTTCGTGGTCGTAAAAAAGATGTTGTTGACGTTATACCTGATCTTGTGTCTTAATAATGTATTTTCATTTAATTCAACAAATAATATTCCCTCTCTACCATACCGTTAACATTCTTTTGAACCACTTACAGTTTTTAAATTCGAAGTTGTCTCAGAAGCTGATGTTGTCAGTAACATTCGGTCTCTCGAGTCAGATGCCGTTGGTGAAGATGGAATTCCTATACGATTTGTAAAAATGGTTTTAACCCACATTATTAGTGCAATTACGCACGTAATTAATTTTTGCAAAACGAGTTCGTCTTTCCCGTCTAGTTGGAAGCTTGCTCAAATATTCCTGTTGCGAAAAAACCCCAACCTTCTTTGGCCGCAGACTTTCGTCCCATAAGTATTTTGCCCTGGCTATCAAAAGTTTTGGAAAAAATTCTCGCAAAGCAGGTTTCGAGTCCCCTTGATCAACATAATCTTCTTGCTTCGGTCCAGTCTGGTTTTCGAGCCAACCACAGTCGTTCTACGGGTATGGTTAAAATCCTTGATGACATAAGGATCAACTGTGACTTCATTACAGTACTCTGGCTCCTTGACTTTTTCAAAGCTTTTGATACAGTCAATCACTAAATTCTTATGGAGAAACTACGAAGGTTTTACGGTTTCAGTGAAAGTTCGGTGAGTGTCATCAGTTATCACTTGAGTAATCGCTGTCAAAGGGTTGTGGTTGGTGATAGATGGTCTCATGTGAGGGACATACTTGCAGGGTTACCACAGGGTTCAATATTGGGTCCTATTTTGTTTGGCATGTTTATAAATGACCTTCCCAAAGTTTGTTCAAATGCTAGCCTTCAGCGGATGATGCGCTAATATACTTATTTGGACCTACAGGTCTAGTAGAGGATCTGGTTTGCAAGCTGAACGATGATCTATCCGCAATTAATCAATGGTCGCTTCGCAATTGCCTTACCATCAACCCAGCAAAATCCCAGCTCCTTCATTGATTCAATGCACAAAATTCGTTTATCAATGTATATAGTTCCTTGATTCAATGAATAAAATGCGTTAACTTATTCACAAAGTTCGTTATAAATTAATCTACAAACACAATACATTTTTTAATGAAAAATATACATTAATGAATTAAATTTGTTGAATCAACGAACAAAATTAATGAACAGCTTCATTGATTGATGAACGATCATTCATTATATAAACGAACTAGTTTGTATTTGTATTTGTATTTTATTATCATCATAGCTTGATTTCTACGGATGAATTTTAATAAAAAGTTCATTAATGAACTGAAAATGAACTTTTCATGTTTATGTCTACGTTTTTCGTTCAGTGGATTTGCGACATATTTAACGAAAAGGTATAGACTGTGAAAAACGTAAACGCACACTTATGTGCGGTATAAGATTTATAGATGTAAGCGTGTGCGCAACCAATCAAATTTTATTTTAGTTCAGTAGCTTATTTCAATTAACGCGGGGTTCCATGATACACTGCAATTAAACCATCTTGCGGGCGGCAACGGTGCAGTAGTAGTCTATTCGGTTACTGATTGAAAGGTCGTGCGTTCAAATCCCGGCCAAGTTCATTACTTTTCGTCGAATACACAAACTAGATCTCCCTAAGCAATTTAGACAGCACTCGTGGATAAAAGACTTACAACTGCACCCAAACACTTCTTTTCTATTTTTTTTTTATATATATACACTATCAGCTTAAAGCAAGCAATTATCACGAGCAGAAATTGCCTCTCACAGGCTCATCATTTAGTGCAGGTGTTAGTAAGGACAAAACAATTAAAAATACAATAACTATGTACCTATAAAATACTAACACAGACACAAAATAATGCAAATAATTTAAGACATTAAAGCATTATTACGCAAAATATTTTTTAGCTTAATTTCACTAACATGCAAGTCAATCACATGATCATTTAGATTATAGATTCTACTCATGCGACTAATAAGCTCATGCCTCCCATAATTCGTTCTATGATGGGGGCTAAACAATAATTCAACACTGCGTAAATTATGGGCACCACCACGAAAATTAAAGCCAATAGACGACAGCAAGTCAGGTGCATCTATTTGACCGGATATAAGCTGCTGTAAAAAAATGATATCACTATTAAGCCTTAAATCTATCTCTCTACTCTTTCGAATAATAAGTAGCACCGAAAAGCATGCAATGAAATACGATAATGTCAGGTGCTGCTTGCTGTTAAAACAAAAAAAAAATGCTTGCATTGTGTACTTAGCACTATAAGAATAGGTACTGTTACATTACAGAAAAACCCCTTTAGCGTAAGCAAATTCAAAATAAAAAAAAATCTTAAACTTAAAGAAACTTCTTAGATATGTAGTTCAGTAATAAAAACTGCAGTTGAAGAAAATTGAGTCATTTCTGCTTTGAACATGCGCAGTTCAGATAAGGGTTGATTTTCTGTTGCCCGCATTACACCACCTCAGTGCAATACAGCCAAATCGAGCATCGTTACGTTGCAGCTTGTTTCTTTGTTGAGAGCTTGGTTAACCGACTTACTGTTTAAAAAGGAGTTCTAACAGGTGAACTAAATAAAATAGGTAGTTCGCAACACAATCGCAATTATTTTTGATAATTTAGTTCAGTAGTTCTATACAATTACATCGAACATCGTACGGTTATTTCTGCGAAGCGATAGTTCGCAACGCAATCTCAGTTATTTTTGATCATTTAGTTTAGTAGTTCAATTACAATTACATCGAACATCGTACGGTTATTTCTGCGAAGCGATGGTATGCAAGAGTACAAATATTGTATGGTATTGTTTTGTAGCGGTTGGGCAGCTCCGGTGCCATGAAGGTGATTTCTTTCTGATTGATTTGAATTATTTTAGTATTTCATTCATCAATGCATGCATTTTGATATGGTGAAAACTATAGGTCAATCGGCGACCAACACACCAGTCCCAATTTTCTAAGCCGTAAACTATATTGAACTAAATGAACTACAAAAACAAACCTATTCAGTATTTGAACTGAGCTTAAATGCACAAGTTGAAACACTCATTAATGGTTTTAGTAAAATTTGCGAGCATTGTTTCTTAAGTAACACCGTCCTATTTTTCAAAAATGAATATTATGTATTCTATATATAAAACTTAGAACGCTTTAACCCACAATAATGTGCATTATCAACCTATAGCTTTAAAAAGTGTTACGTACCTTTGTAATTATTCTATGTGCATGTCCACATTTGCATTTGGTCAACTCTTGGACTTTATATTTGGCTTCCGCTTTGGCGGTTGAAACCCGACGGGCTAAGTAACATCTAAAGTATTTTTCACTGGTCGGATTCGGCTCAAAATTTTAGGTCCCTCCCACCTCGTATAAGCAAATGGTTACAGGAGCTAGGTTTTATGCCAGTATGCGCCGTTAATGTCTAACATTTACTGAAATTATTTAGTAATATAACTTAAGTGCATGCGATAAAAACCAAAGTCAAAGCCAAGGTAAAAAAAACATAGTTTTGACGCACATATTTAGCGTGCGATAATATAATTTAGCCACACGAGCATATGAAAGTTATCAGAATTTATTTCTGTTCTTCATCAAAAAAAATAGAAAAAATAGAGATGTAAAGAAACAATTTTAACGCACACTTGAGTGGGTTTGTGTCCTGAAACCGCTGGATAATTTGGAATGGAGCTCACGCAAAACAATATGCTAATTTGCTTTTCCTTTTTTTTATTTGGCGTAAGTAAATATAGGTAAAGGGAAATTTTGTATGCTTGAAAGAATCTTTGACAATTGCCTACATACACCAATGTATTGCGAGGCAAGATTGCGGATGCCAACATAAATGTCCCTTTAATCTGGTAATTCTGCTCAAATTTAGAAGAAAGGAGTGGCTTTTCGTTATCATTTTAGGTGTCGTTACCTACTTACATTAGAATTATGGCTATAGGAGTGGCTCGAAATTAGATATGCTAATACCTGATAGGCAGGTACAATCAGCTTTCAACAAAGCTAAGAACTTCATTGCTGGTGACACAATTCAATTTGCTAATAGAACAATATTGAACAACACAAACGGTTGTGCCATTTTCCGTGGTTTGCGGCACACAATCGACACTAAAAGATGAAATACCCCCATAGCTTTTGATATTAACCAAATTCGGGTGCTCGTATACTAGAAGTATTTTTTCAACTGACGAAGAGGGATATAGGGACGAAGAGGGATGTAGGGAAGAAAAGGGATGTAGGGACGAAGAGGGATGTAGGGACGAAGAAGAAATAGAATCTGTTGAAACATCTCGTATGTCTTCTCGTTATCATGCATAGTTTTTTGATAGCTTGGGTTACCTTTATCAGATCTTAGACCATTCATTAACAGATCCGCGTGGTTTCATAAGTCGCCTTCCCGACCATATACCTACTCACTACAATGGTCCTTTTCTGGCTTCTGTGTGAAAATTCCACACCATGCAAGCAGCACCAGGGTTTTTTACTGGAACAGATGAAAATCACGAGCCCGCTCGACCACGAGAAGATTGTGCGTAAGAAATTAAAACTAAATATGTACAATTTTGAAAGATAGTTTAAAATATAAGAAGTTTCAAGATCAGAGGAAGCCTTCACGTCTTCAAAGGAAACATCCTAAGAACCCCGTCGAAAAGGCAAAATCAATCGACGTTCCTATACAATCGCAGGCCAAAAAAAATCCTGGTTCACACAAATGCATTTGATTGGCCTCAGTGACGTAGTGATTCGAATATTCGATTCTTTTTGAGGTCAAAGCGGCAAACCCCACAGGCGGAGCAGGGATGCAGTGAAGTGGGAGGTTTATGATCCTTTTAGTGAAGATCATAACCTCGTCGGTAAAGATGACGAAGAAGAAAGAAGAAAAAATATTTACTACAGATTGCAGATTGCAATAAATTGCTCTTTTGGTTGAAGTGAGGACAGGCATATTTAAAAAAAAAAAAAAACATACACCTAGACATTTTAGATCCTAGGCAGCAGAATATACAAAGAAACGCTTGACAGATCTGGATAATGTCAATCCTTACAGAGAGCAAAATTAATCGAAACATTTGATTTAAGCGATTCAAAACTACGAGCTAGTTTTGTGTCAAGAAATCATGTTGGTTTGCATAATTTTTGTTAGCGCACACAAGTGTGCGTTTGCAAAGTTTGTGTGCGTAAGAACTTTTTCCGATAGGCTTTATTGGAAAACATAAAAAGATGCATATAGACCAAGCTGTCAGAAAATGGGTTTACTCGAGATGCACATATTTAACTTAATGGTACAAAAAAGTAAGCAAGCATCTAGATTGAATCTGCAAACATTAAACAAGCTTGTGAAAAAGTCAAAAACCAAGGGAAAAGACATACCGGAAGATCAAGCCAGGAAGGGGCTACAATGAGTTTATGGCAAGTGAATTAACTGGTTGGCGGCCGGATCCAAGCAATGGTATTCTTTGGCAGCCAGAATGTGGCTCTTATAATGTAGCTAGATAAAATGACTGCATTCTTTTCTGCTCCCTGGCGAGGCACCCACAATTATGACTTTTTTTTTTTTTTTTTTTTTTTTTTTTGTCGGGATGTGTGAAACTTTCTGCACTGGAGCACTCAGACTCAATACTGGTCCATTGTACTGCCAGGCAGACACACCACATTTTACTGTGGGAATTTACTCGTTTTTCTAAGAAAAACGAGAAGGCGCTTCAATGATAAGGAGCTTAGGTTTACAGCACTCACCATATCCGCACCAAATACCTGCCACCTGATACGAGCAAAAGCAGGACAATCACAGAGGAAATGTTCCGCAGTGTCGTCGCTTTCTCCACAGGCTTCGCAGTTGGTGGTGTCGCTTAGGCCTAGCACCTTAAGGTGCTTGGCAAAAACGTAGTGTCCCGTAATAACGCCAGTAGTCTGTCTGCAGTCTTTTCTGTTGAGAGACAACAAGAATGCCGCGGATTTCCCACAGACGTCGGGGAGCATTTGCTTAGTCTGTCTGCACCCTGGAGAGTCATGCCAACGGCGATTGTGTTCATAGGAAACCCAACCGTCAATGGAAGCCCTGACCGAGGACGCAGGCAGACAGATCGCTGGTTCAGGTCCTGAGAGGTCCCCCTCTGAGCCTTGTCTAGCAAGTTCATCGGAGATCTCATTTCCCGTGATCCCGTTATGACCCGGGACCCAGACAAGTTTAAGTGAATTCAGCCTTCCGACCGAATTCAGAGATATCTTGCATTCACGTACTATTTTGGAGGTAGTTAAGGGTTTGAGTAGGGCCTTAAGCGCAGCCTGACTGTCGCTACAGACGCAGATACTTCGCCCCCTCCACCTGTTCCTCGTAACATAGTCCATGGCCATTAGGATAGCATAAGTCTCTGTTTGGAAGACTGACGCGTATTTGCCTAACGGAAAGAAAAGTCTAACGTTATCGCTCTCCACGAAGACACCAGCACCAGATCCTTGATCGGTTTTGGAGCCATCCGTAAAGATTCGACTGCATTCCCTTCCAGGTTCAGAATCCGGCCAGAGCCAGTCCTGGACGCGAGGAAAGTCGACCTCGTATTTACGCTTTAGCCGAAGTTCCGGTGTCATCGCATCAGACGGCATATCCATAAGACAGGAGTCGAAGGACAACCGTTGCGCAAGTTCATCAAAACTCCAGTGCGAGTTATACCAAAAGCCACCTCTTGTAAGACGCGAGATAGCCTTGATTGTACATCCCATGATGTAAACATCAAGGGGCGGAAGGTTCAGTAGTGCATCTAGGCCGGAGCCAGGCGTGCTGGGGAAGGCCCCCGTGCAGCCGAGACATACCTGCCTTTGGAGTTTGGCAAAAGCAGCAGTGACGTATTTACGTGAAAGCTTATTCCACCAAACAACCGATGCGTATGCTATAAATGGTCTTATCATAGCCGTATAAATCCATAGGACTCTTTTCGGTGATAAGCCCCATGTCTTGCCGAAAATGCCTTTGCACTGCCAGAAAATAGACAGCGCCTTGGCAGTCTTCAGCTCAACATGTTTGGACCAAAGAAGTTTGCTATCCAGGATGACTCCCAAATACTTTGCTTCATTGGAGAGTTGGATTGTGACGCCTTTTAGCACTGGCTGAGTCAACCCGACCAGCTTCCTCCTTCTCGTGAAGAGAACAACCTCAGTTTTAAGAGGATTGACCGAGAGCCCATTCCTAGTGCACCATTCGTCGATCACGTCACAATTATGACTTGATTTCGATTATGATAACCCAACTATTTGTAAGGAAAAATGTAAGTAAAGCTCAAATCCAGCCAGTGGAGTTGAGGACATCAAAAAAAGATTGGCCTATTGCGCGAGAGAAGAGTAGAGTTTCGAGAGCAGTATCTGATTGAGTTAGTTTGAGTCCGGAATGTGATTCAAATTCTTTATAAGATCGTATACCAATTATTGATGATAGTTTCATTTAGTTCAACTTTGTTTTTATAAAAAAAAAATGTTAAATGTATTTTTATGAAACAATATTATCCGTTTGGTGATCGCATTTGGGTCAAAAACCAGTGAAAATCCTTAAAACAAACTCACCGCGTCATTTCAGGCCACGCACCCTATATCAATCAACGTCATAAGGCCCTCTAAGCTTATTCGAGCTGCATAAAACTACGAATATTTAAAACTGATTAAAGTCATTAATTCCAAGCAACAACCACATTTTGTATCTCTCAAAACTCTATAATCGATTCGATAAGCATGTCCACTTCAAAACAAAACTACAAATCCAATCATCAAACCGATCGCGTATAATATCGCCTTAAGGGCAAGTTCAAAGAAAGTAAATTTAAAGTGATATTACCAAAACCACTATACACACAGCGAAAGTCAACACTTAAATAAGCTATGTCTGATCTAGATAACAAGCATTTTTTTTTCCGTCCATTTGCTTTCATTGATTTTTCCTGTTGACTTTAAGATAAGTTGAAACCCATTTATTAGGTTGATTGAAGATATTCAATATCTCAGTGATGACTAACCGCCAACCGAACCAAAATCAACCCCTCTATCACCGAATGCAATAATAATATGAAGTTTTTTTATATCTGTACTTTTTTTTGTACTTCAAAAAGGAAAAATATGTATCTAGACGTGCTGAACACAATGGAAATATACTCTTTACAGCGAGAAAAGGAATTTTATGCGTTCGTTGCACCTCGAATCTGGCAATACAAAAACAACAACTACAATGAGAAAACAGAGAACTGCATCAGCAGCAGCAACGCAATAGCCAAGTCAATTTCATTTGTCTGTATCTTCAAGAGGTGCACTATTGAAATTTGCCCTGTCACTAAGAGCAACACAACGCCACAATGTCAGTATCCCAGCGTATCCAGCGGATACTTTGTGAGTATAAGTAATAACAAATTTATTTACTGGAGTACGAAGTACTTTTGTGCTTTTCAGTTGTTATTTTTCTGTTATCCGTTGTGTTGGAGGATTTTCCCTTTATTGTAACTTTCGTTTTTGTTTTTTTGTTTTAATTGGCAAACGAGTTCTAGTTTATAGGGATGTTAAGGAACTGTGTCGGCGGATGTTATTAAAGGAAGTGAAATTTCTAGAATGGACGAGGAAGTTTGTTATGATTGAAATTAGATGGTTAATTTCAATAAAAGCTGTGGGAAAGAACTGTTGCGCCAAGTTGAAGGCAACGGATAGGTGTGGAGTCATTGACCAATGTTAGCTAGGGCAGATGTGATGTATACCATCAGAAGGACTGCCTGCATTTATTACAATGGAGATTTTTGTATCATTTAAAGTGCAAGACAAAATTAATGCTTGTATGAAATGGTGCTAACTTTTTATTGTATATTCATCTGGATCTGACTTTTTGTAACAAGAAACGCCAATACTCATAATTACAAAGTTAAAAGTATTTAGAAACAAGCAGAATCTATGGATCGTTTAAATAGCTTAGTTGGCGCCCAACGTAAGGTCACACAAATGAATGGGCAGAAGAACTGACAGGAAGAAGCTATGTATGTACATATAGCACCGAAGGAAGCTAGAAGCACTGTCGGAAAAGAAGAGGCATTAACAAAATCAGTTAGATACAGCAGGCAACAAACAAGGGATGAGACGAAAATTCAGAGTTTCAGCGGAGCTGTTATTAACCAGAAGCAACATTAAAGAAGTATGCGAATTATGGAGAAAGGGGTATAGGGTGAAATTCCGTGTTAAAGTCTCGAATGAACTGTCCTGTCTTGCGATTGACTTACAATCGCTTAGAGAACATTACAACTTCGGACAAACACCTTAAAATCGGGTCGACTATGAATCTTCTCTTTCTCAATGACGAAGGAAATGATCTGGAATAAATGGATCATAGCCCTTCCACTCCGCCTCATCCGTACTGGGCCCCGTTTGACCTCAAGAAATCACTGAGGCCAATTGAATGCTAGTGTACCTGCATTTGTGTGATCCAGGAGTTTTTAGGTATGCCTCCCTTTCGCGATTGTATGCGAACGCTGATTGCTATTACCTTTGCGATAGGGTTCGTAGCATCTCTCCATTGAACATTATAGTACCAACTGAGCCGGTCGTGCTATATTTACTTCGAGATAGGTTCTTTGACGTGAATCAGAATAGGATTTTAATTCTTTCTGAGATGATGTGTGTAATGGGTTGCTGTTAGTTATGAGCCGTACCGACTTCAAAAAATAAACATGACTTACAATGGTGTTCGCAAGTTAAGGTACGTAGAAGAATAACATTTGTTACCGACATATTGTCAACTAGATTTAATTGGCCGTGATATTTTCATCTCAGAAAGTCGAATATCGGCACGAAACAGCCTTATAGTTTAGCGTCAATAAAGAAATGTACGATTGTGCGCAAAAATAATCACCTTGGAGATAGTTTTCCTGCAGGACTAGTGTTGAAATTGTTAATACAGCTACGTAGGTATATAAATTGCTGTCCTTTTAGTTTGCGCACAAAAGTGTGCGTTTGCAAAATAAGTGTGCGTATGTATTTATGTTCACCAGATTGTTGTTTAGACTTCAAATGCGACTGAATAAAATTATCACAACCTTCTGAAGAGACGTTTAGACGTAACGAAATTACATCCAGGCCATCGTACATTATATGTAGTTATGCAAATCTATCTCGTTCAAAATGTTGGCTGGTATGTAATACCATTGATACAGGATACATTTAGTATTTTGCCGATGAAAGCCTATAATCGAAAGGAATTCGCTGTCAGAAAATTTAACTCACACACTTTGCCCCCAACCCCCCCACCCTATCTTCCCACCCCGTTAAAATAAATACAACAAGAAATTCCACTTGATTCGGTCTCTAAACCCTTCAGGAGTTCGTAGCTCTATCCGATTGAAAAAAGCTTTTATAGAAACTCATTGAACGCAACAACGCCATCGCGGGTGTTATCGATTCACGTAACAGCTCCGAAACACGTTCTGCTACGTTCCACATAAACAAACAACCGTCGCTCCCTCGATAACAATGAAACACACTTCCAACTGCCGATTCTACATTCATCAGAATGAGGTGAAAACATAAAACACCGAATCTCCATACCCATAGTATGTATATGTAGATATGTATGGCCTATATATCAGTGCAACACTATTGTATGACACCTTCATCAGCACCAGGTATACCGCCCCGCCACCAACCCAAACAGAGATCCAAAACTATGAAAAGGCAACCAGCCGAACCCCACGGTAAAAAAAAACTGCTAAACGCCAGAATGTATCTGTGTGAAGTTAAATGCGCGATGCATTTTTATCTTCTCGTCGAGTGCGGTGAGGAGTTACAATTTTCCATGTTTTAGTGACTTGTATTCTGGAATAGTCAACGACCGGCAAACAGACAGATCACATAGGAGAATAACAAAAAAAAAACAGAAACTCCTACAGAATGACAGACAATCTGGAAATTATTTCATTTGCTCTCCAACGGCAGAGAATAAGAACTACGACACCACGATGAAGCCAACCGAAAACCAGACACACACAGATACACACTTTGGCTATAGTGCCAGCGCCCAGGGAACCGACGACGACAACGTAGTGTTGTGATGTGTGCCCGGTTTTTATGGCCTGTACTGGGATGATGATGACGATTTTGTAGTTTGTTCACCATGGGGGGGTTCAATGACATTTCGTCGAGCGCAGAAATATCCACACATAGCTGAAGCGGCAGAGATGTCATTTTTACTGCTGGAACTCGGGAGTCTATCTCCAAGTTTGTCCAACACTCAAGACAAAGTTTTCACAACAAGGAAATTGGCATAGAATGGATGTCTATCTGGTTATCTATCTAATTCTGATGTATGTACGATTTCAACAGGGATATGGAGATGTAACAGGGAATCAGGAAAAATAGATACAGATCTTTATCGCACGCTGCCGTTCGTTGTAATGAGGATGATGATGATGATGAAAGACGTGCTGCTGTGCGCGAGCTTAGTGCACATCAATGATCACACAAGTAGGCCTTGTTCATAATTTCATGATAGTTTTACACGCTGTCGCAAAAAAAAACGAATAAGGATGGTTGTCTTCCGGTCTGGAGGAAATGAGAAACGTACTTAGTCGGTGCCAATAGCGATATGCGAACAGAAAGACAAAGTTACTTTATTCTGACAGCTTTGCGTCAAGTGTTGGTTGGGATGGATGCATTTAGTAAGGGGATGCGGAAAATGTTTAAAGTTGTTAGAACTTTTGAAAGTGAGATGGCTTTTTGAGAGAAGTGTGTTTGAAGCAGATAGTTAGCGCTACATACAAAAAAAAAATGTATGTAAGTACTTAAACTAGAAAGGAGACGTCATTTGATTATTATTTGCCAAGCAAAGCGAAAGCGCACAGTTATGCGCACAAGCAAAACTAGTCAAAGCTTAACTTCGAGTTTTATTTTTAAACAGAAATGTCCTGGGGAGAAGGCCGCAGTGAAGCCGAGACTTTGCGAAAGCAGCAGTATCTAACGTTTTGTAATGAAAATTTAATAAACCATACAACCTACGCAAATGCTAGTAATGGTATTAACATAGTCGCGTAAACCCATAGGACTTTTTTCGGTGATAAGCCCTCATATCTTGCCAAAAACAACGCCAGAAAACCCAAAGCGCTTTGACAGTCTTCAACTCAACATGCTTGGACCAAAGAAATTTGCTATCCAGGATGAGTCCCAAATATTTTGTCTCATTAGAGAGTTGAATTGTGAAGCTTTTAAGCATTGGTTGTGTCAAGCCGATCCGCTTCCTCCTTCTGGTAAAGGGAACATCTTTAGTTTAGAGAGGATTGACCCATTCGACTCCTAGTGCACCGTTCGTCGATGCTTTGGAGCAAAGCATGATCCAACAGAATGTACGGCAACATCATCCGCCTACGCCTGAGCGTAGAAGTTAGAACTTTTGGGAGTGTTCAATATAGAGTCGAATAGCATGCACCATAGCAGTGCTAATGTTCTAAAGCATTGCTTAAATCCACAACCCCAATGACTCGTCTACGCCGTGTTGTTTGGAAGAGCTGCACTTGCTGTCAAAAGTTGCATTGTCAAAAGCACCCTTACTATCGATAAAATACCCACCGCGTATTCTTTCTGGTCAAGAACGCACTCAATTCTAACAACTATGTATACTCTATCCAACAAAAATTGCTATTACAAGCCTTATGCCTGTAGATACTCTCACGACACTCAAACGCAAGAATTGCCACTGAAATAAAAACCAAAACCCTGTCATACCAAGGAATTGTTGTTGTAATTTTCCTAAAATTCGCATACAACCCACCACAACCAGTCTCCCACACAGCCGAATGGGAATGAGCATGATCGTCTTGTGTTCGCTTGCTGCTGCTATTATCATCCACCAAAATAAGCAGTGTGTATGACTGAAGCACATCAGAAGAGTATTACCATCTCTACAATGAAGCATATCATTAAGGGTTTTTCTATGAATTTTGTCAAAGAACTTTCGGTTTTGGTGCTTTTGAGAACAAATTATGACGTGAGGTGTTGCCATTCGGGTTTAATTTGATTGTATTTGTATTGTACAGCTGCACAAGTGCAGTTTTTTTTATCATCTGTTTAGATACCTATATGACATTGCGTAGTGGTTATATAATTTTGTATTCTTATTGCCTGATTGTGTCTACCTTTCACAATATATATATAGCGGAAAGGTCCTGGAAATGTTTTTAGAAAATCTTGCTGATTGAGTTTATGTCGCAAACAGTTTAAATAAAAAAAAAAACATAAATGCATACATACTTTTATCTCATACCTGTTTGTATGATGTCTTTGTTATTCCGATGAATGACACCTGTTTTGCCAATGAATACGGGAATTCCCAAAAGGAAAATCTCAAGTTAGGTAGGGATGCAATCATATAATGGGTTGCTTAAAATCGTTAAACGTTACAAGGCCAAGTATGAAACATACGTCGTGGATGAAATGGCTCAAAATGCGGGACATAAAGTTCTTCACTTGCCGCCTTATCACTGTGACCTTAATCCAATAGAATTGGTTTGGCTGAAATAAGAGACTTACTAACGACAGCACTTACAAGGGTTGACAAGGAAAAATGGCATCGATGTGTCCAACACGTTGAACAGGTTGTTGGGCCAAATATGTGGGAAATGGACGTTTTTGCCGAGGAAGCAGTTGAAAGGTTAATAATAGACCTAAATAACGAGAGCAGTAGCAGTAATTACTCATCGAATTAGTTGAGTAGTGATATTAGAAATTAGTATTTTATGTTTTACAATATTTATAATGAATAAATTGGATTACAGTGATATATTTTTCGTTATGATTTTTTTTTGTGTTATCAAAATTTATATATTTGGTTGGTCTACTGGAGATACCCTTAAAAAAAGTGCCTATTATTATCTTACCAGAAAAGGAAAAAGATAAACGGAATTTATTTCGTTCCGCAATATTTTTATTTTAAATTGGAAGATGGCAACCCTAATAGAATTGCTCTCTGAGTTATGACGAATTATCATACACACTACGGCAAACCTGTGAGAGCTTAAAAAAGGGACCGTAAGTCATTGCAACCAGACTGAGAGACAAACATCCTATCTTCCCTGTACTGACAATTTTTGTTGGATTGAGTATAGATTTCGGACCGCAGTCTCGCAAAATTATCCGCGTTGATTAGGCAGAGGAGACTGAGATTTATTTTTAGTTTACTCTCAAATCTACGAAATAGGTCTACTGACAAGCGCACACTTAAAATGGCGGGTATTTGTAAAGCCTTTTGTGCCTTACGAAGATATCTCCTACAACTGTCATGACTTTTTGGGAAGCAAGGATCTAAAAGTTGTTAAATTTCGATATGATTGTGCGAGTAAATGGTATGTCGCGTCATACGTGCATATTAAAGAATCCTTTGCGCATATTTTCCCTCTTTTTGATATTTGCTTTCTTATAAACTCAAACTGCAATTGTGCTAACGAAGAAGATGTAACATTACTTGTCGAAAATCTTTTCATGCGAGCAAATATTTGTTTAATCTCCAAAACCCAGCCGTCATGCAGACAAACTCATTCAAACGCAAATCCTTACTATATCCATTCTTTCAGACTGCTACTTTTGTAATATTAAGGACCACCTCGTATGCTCAAACCAACAATCCTTTTCTATGAGAGTTACTGCATAGTAGTTATGGTATACTTCTGCCTCGTCTTCTATTCAATTTATATCTTGACGAAGCAACAAACCATAGATGGAGTGCGGCAATTAAAATGTTAGATGCATTCAATTGCAAACACAGAGCGACACCGTTTGAATGTGAAACTCTCGTATTCGCTCCAAACAAGATATTCCATTCCCTTCTGCGTGCAGAGTAAACGCGTCTGAGTATATATTAATTTTAGTCGAATATCTCCCTCCCCCAATTTTTTTTGGAGGCGACTTCGTAAAAAGATGCAATGACACGAATTTTAATTGCTTATATTGTTTGGCGTCACATGAGATATCGTTAGGCAGAGCGTTGAATACGAAATTTTTGAACATATAAATGAAAAAATGTTGAATGAAATTCATTGCGATAATTATTGTTAGTTTTTTTTGGTCCGGGAAGCAAGAGTTCAATTTTAAATTCTTCAATCGGGAGAACTTTAATTGGGCTCTATAGCAGATGTATTGGGTGAACGCTAATTGAAGCGTTTCATAGATGGAGATATCAATAAAAAAAAAATATTTCAATACTTCTATTCTGGAAGGGTTATGGCAGTTGTTTGGCTCTCAGTTTATGGGCTCTGAGACTGAATTTAATGTCAATAGTTAGAGTCTTCTTTTAGACACGGTTTGCCTATTCATGTGGCCGGCAGTGTTACAATCAATCGGACAACATTTTCGACATAAGTCTTCACGCCAACTAAGGCTCAAATAAAATGCGGATCCTTGCTACATTTCAAGGCAACAAGTTCTAAGATGCGCTGATCTACCTACTCGTTTTTGCTCCAAACAATTTCTTAGTTGATTGACGTTTGAGCCAGCTCTTGTCAAAACTCGTGTTGTTTTTAAATACAGAAAAGTGGGTACGTGGGCAAAGTGACTCATTGGTTAGTTTGTTGTACTACTGAACGAGGGCTTCGTGGTTTGATCACCTAACATTTTTCCACTGCCGCACCTCTTGCGAAAGTTGGACAAACACGCAAAAGTGTCAACTATTATGGGAAGCTTCTCAAAATTCGCCGTTCGGATGCGGCGTAAACTTCTTACTCCCATTCATTCGTGACAAAAATATAGCTCTGCATACTTGAAGAAGCTCGGTTTCAAGCCCTATATTTTTTTTTTATGTTGTTTTAAATGAATAACTACCTTACATTCGTTACCACGTGAAGTGGAAGGCTGGAGTTACAGCGCTGTTTCACGGTTAGCCACAACCGATCATCAGACTCCTTATGTGGTGCTGGTCTGAATTTTTCCTTCATTTTATCCCGAATATGGCACAGTGCATGAGTGCTTGCCTGAGAAAACGCTGGTCTGGGTTCGAATCCCAGTGGAAGAAACGGATTTTCGGACTTAACGAATGAAAGGGCCTGAAGCGAACACTGTAAAACGGTTTTCCAGCTATTATTCTATCCATTTTAGCAAAATGGGTTCAAAGCCAAGGGCAGACAATTTGAAAACTATTAATTTATGGGAAGTCTTGTCAAAAGTCTTACTGAAATCTGTGGTAACAACATCGACTTCTTTACCTCTTCCTATGGCTGAGAGTGTAGAGGATATGAATTCGACAAGATTAGTGGTCGTTGATCTACCTTTTCAAAAGCCGTGCTGGTTAGGGGAAATAGAAGACTTGCACTGAAAGCTTAAGGCTTCATACAAAATACTTTCAAAAAGTTTGGCTATACTCGTATGTGAAAGTTTGACTATGGGGCGGTAGTTTGTCATCTCGCTCTTTAATCCTTTTTGTGTATTGGTGTTATGTAGAAGGATTTCCAAATCTGAGGAAATTCTTCTTGAGAAAGCGATAGCCGAAAGAGATATGAGAGGGGGAGGGAAAGATTTACGGAACACTTTTTTAAGAAATATGGCTGTGCCGGGTGAGTATTTACCATTAAGTTTTAGCAACTTTTTTTCTATTACTGTATGATCAAAACCTTGATATATAGAAGGACCAATGGAGAAGTTTTGAAGATATTCAAAGTAGGTGGGATCCGGTACGAAGGAGTTGTCGGCGAAAGGCTGCTTAAAGAAAGAAGCAAAAAAGTTGGCAATGGTAAGCGGATCGGTAGATGCTATATTTTCTTATCATAATCTCGACGACTTTAGCAAATGGATAGTTGGGTGCAATTGCGAATCGATAGGTCCAAGCCGCATTGTACAGGGTGCTGTGATTCTTCACTTGCTGTCGGAATAATCTTTCTTCAAAATTTATTCTTGAAAGATTCTTCAACTGGTGCATCCTCCAAGAATATGCTATAAGCTACTTTGTTTGATTTGCACAGAGCAATAAATGGTTCATAGCACTCAGCCACCATGGATTGGTTTGGTTTCGTCTGCATTATCCCTACGGCTTTTGCATAAAAGGAAAAATAAGTACCAGAGAACTGGAAGAATATACAGCCTGGTATAGTAAGGGCACAAAATGTTAATGGCACTCCCAGAAAAATTAATAAAATCGCCGAAGTAATTATTATAAATTGCAAATTAATCTCTCGTAGGCAGGAGCAATAAAAGAACTTCTTAGCAAAGGACATAATATAGTCTCGAACAAGTTCCTGGCATTTTAACTCATCATCATTGCGGTAATTTCGTATAACTATAAAAGGTTACATTACAATTATTATTAACTGTTTAATTTAAGTTGTTTACAACGGCAAAAATCACTTTGCGGCCTTTTTAAATTTGTCAGTTACAAAGATCCCAAAGGAATTTTATGGCAAAAAGTTGAACGCATGATTCAAATCGTTATTGCCTTATTGCTTGTGATGCTTTCTAATTCTTTCACCTGCAGTTTCAGCACATTTCATGATGCAATTAAACCATTTTCCTTTTAACAAACCTTTAAAACATAAAAAAAAAACATTAAAACCTCAAATAAGAAACACAACGAATAAGCCTTCGGAATGAGGTCCTATATTATTTCAAATTAACTTTACAAGCGTCCATTATATCCAATAAAATTCCCAAGTGTGCCATCCAAACACGAGTAGGAAATATTTTAACAACATTTTTATGATCAATTTCTTCTTCTAACACAGACTGAGAAATTAACACAAGAATTAAGGTTCGACATCAATATAAAGATGTCAACAGATTTTCGTTCTAGATTTAATAACAACATGCAAGAGAGATAATAAAAACTGTGTCGTGGATTTGGGGGATGTGTTTGAGATTGAAGTGAAAGTGTCTTGGGTGACTATACCCGTATTTACATTGCTTTACTTTGAAAAGCACTCTCAGACCAGGTGGACAATTAAAACACAGGACGGTAATAAAAGTGTTTTGGGAATATGTATTGTATATCAATTTGTTTTCCATATGTACATAAATTTCATAGTTTTTTTTATAGCATGATTCTACAGTCGAACTCGCTTATAACGACGCTGAAGGGACCAAGCAAATGCGGTTGTTATAACCGGCGGTCGTTATATCCCACATCCCCCCAAAAGTATGTTTTAAAAAAAATTCAAAACTTTTCAAAGCAAAATTAAATAATTCATTTGATTTTTTAATTACGGAGTACATATTACATATGAATATACTCGCATACAAGTTTATTTAAAAAAATTATTTTATTTTTTCAAATTTTATGAAATAAATCATTAATTTTTGTTTTGCTTTTGTGCAAACACTTCAAATAAGTAGACTTAAAAGCTGACTCTAAGACAGAAAGGCTATTCAAAACATTCTCACTAAACTTATTAAAACATACAAAAGTCCGAAACAATTCAACAGATTTGACTGCTTCCAAGGCTGTAGGAGGAGTAAAGTTTTCTTCGGGCTCACCACCATCTTCTTCTGCGTCATTTTCTTCTTCTTGTTGGTTTAAATTTACATCCTGTACAATGTCGTCGTCAGTTTCAATCGCGGAAGTTAGAACATTTTCGTCAATATTCACGTATTGCTACCATTCTGGAGCTGGTAATACTCCATTTACGATTGTGTCCTCAAGTTCCATTAAAGGAATGTCATCCTCATTAGTGAATCTTTCATCTTCAATGTCCGCAATCGAAGGTGCTAAGGTGGCGACGGTGTAGAGGTTAGTGTGTTGGCTTGTTACCCGTGCGGTGCAGGTTCAATCCCCATGGGGAACAACAACATACGCCACCCATTCACATGCCTCTACACCAAAAGGAGGAATTCTGCCTGGTAGTACAATGGACCGTTACCGAGTCTGAGTGCTCTAGGATTTGGAATTCCTTTTTAAATTAAAAAAAAAAAAAAAAAAAAAACAAAATCGAAGGTGCTGATGAAAAACCATCGTGCTTAAAACAGCTTGAGATGGTCTTCTCCGTGACTTCCGTCCAAGACTTAGATATCATGAGCGCTACATCCAGTATAGATGGATTGAAGGTAACAGACGATTTAATCATTTTTAAAACCAATGATTTCCGGAAGTGCACTTTCAAATTCTTGATAATCCCTTGATCCAAAGGTTGCAAGAGGGATGTTATGTTTGCAGGTAGGAAAATCAATTTAATTGAGCTCAGATTCTGAACATCTGGGTGGCTGGCTAGGACAGTTGTCTACAGTCAAAATAATTTTTTTTTCTCGCTTTAGCTCCCCAATGGAATTTGTGTAGGTAGGCAGTGAATATTTCCGATGTCATCCATGCCGTTTTGTTGGCTTCATAAAAGGAAGGACTTAGCATTTTTGAAACACCGGGGAGATTTCGATTTTCCGATCACCAAAAGCTTTCTTTTTATGGAACCCGTCATGTTACAAGTAACCAAAATTGTTACTCTTTCTTTGGGGAATTTCCGCCTGTGCAACGTTCGTCTCTAAAACGGAAGGACTTATCCGGAGCAAGCTTATAAAAAAGTGCAGTTTCATCGGCGTTAAAGATGTCTTCATTTGAATAACCCTGTCTCAGATTTGGCCAAACCTTCTTAATCCATTCGTCGCATAGCGCCGGCCGTGTCAACCTTTCCTGCTTCGCCTGAAACTTTCCCAAAAACAATATTGTGTCGTTGCCTAAAACGTCTTATCCAGGCCTCAGAGCATCTGTAGTCCTTTTTTCCGAACATTTCTGCACAACTTTCAGCTTGAGCAATAAGAATTGGTCCATTTATCGGGATGTTCTGTGCTCTTTTAATCTTAAACCATTTCAGTAACGCCTCATTGATTTCAGGGTTGGTTGACTGTCGATTTTTTTATATTTTTCATGCAGCATTCTCCAAAATTCTTCTCTGTTTTTTCTCGATTTTTCCAAATTGTGGACACTGTTGAATCTTAAACGCCAAACTCCTGCGCTACTACACTGTTTTTTTCACCTGACTTCAAACGGAAAATAATTGCTGCCTTTCCCTCTATAGAAAAGTTCTTACGTTTTCCAGAACTCATGGCTACATAAGGAAATAAAATAAACAAATATTCAACTGCAATCAGTATTTTAAACACAAACCATTTTCCAATAATATTCAAAGACCATTAAAATTAGCGTACATATTTCCGACGGCACATCCAATAAACTGGGAAAAAGTATTCACCAGATACAGATACACACACAATGCATGAAGTGAAGAACCGTCTCGTCGGCGATGCAGCAAGCAGCCGAGGTTCCGTTAGAAATACAGAGGATAAAGTCACAAGAATGAACACGTGCACATGAATGGCAAAAGCGAGGCAAATTTTTGCAATTTTTTATCGTAAGCGACGAAGGTAGTTGCTTTTTCTTCGAAATTTGGTCGTTATATCCGGAGCGTCGTTATGTACGACGTCGTTATATCCGACGGAAGAATGGACTGAAATATAAAGAAACCAAACAAATGGAAGGAAAACGTTTGCTATAACCGACTGATCGTTATAAGCGAGGGCGTTATAAGCGATTTCGACTGTAGTTGGTAACCAACATTTTCCACTTGAAATATTTTAAAACCGATAGCAGCTCTAAAACGTTACTTTATTTGTCGTAAATATTCCTAAATTGGCCCACAGATACAGAGACGAGAACTTAAGTGGTATACAAATGAGAATACTGCCAACTCTGTTAAAAATTATTAGATACATTTGCAAATTATATCAACAACCATTTCGAAGCGAAACCTATTTAACACAGTATCTACGAACCTCCCTAATCCCTAAACTTAACCCTTAACCACCAAAGAAGAAAAGAAAAACATAAACCCGTATAGAAGCCATTAGACTTGATGTCGTCTTTTTATTTGATGCTGAATAATCCATATCGTCGCACATTCCCTGCTCTCATATCTCATGGGCTTACGTAAACACTTTTCTACTAAGTTTGCCATTCTATATCTATAGCAAATCTAACCTTCACTCAACTCCTCGGTTTTGCTTTCCCCGGGATATGGTGGTACTGGAAAATCAAGTTCTTTTCCTTACCTCGGGAGGCAACACTTCCCTGCATTTTTTTTTTGTTCCTTTTGCGTGATATAAAGTACTTTTTGCTCCGTATCCTTCTTATCCATACCCTACACTTGACGATAGGCAGGTCACGCAAGTTTTACTTATGCTCAAAACTTCTTCACTCGTCTCCTTGACACACCTTCCTAGTACTACATTTTGAGGGTTTTTTTTCTGCGATCTTTTTGTTCGCAAACTGGATGACACGTCTTGTTATGCATCACCGCATTTGCAAACACTTTTGGGGAAGCAACAAAAAACGAGTATGAGCAATCGAAAGCGACGAACCAAATCGGGAACGGGTTCCAAACAGATTCGCAAATGAAAAAAAAATTATATATATATATGTATATTATTTTAAAGGGAATACAGTGCTAGTTTCTAGATTGCAAATTAAAAATGCAAATATCGTTTAAAGGAAAACGAAGAAGAAGACCTAGCAACTGTGAAGTCATCAGAGTGAATTTCCTTCCTTCCTGTTGTTGATACATGTAACCAGGTTTAGGCATAGCCTGTTCTACTGGATTGAATTCAGATGGCAATGATGGTTAAGCAGTGTGCACTTCCCTTTCGTAATTATACAATTAAATAATGTCTTTAAAGCAGAGTCCCGTCCCGAGATTGCATTAAGGCCTCATTCGTGTGCGTATTGCCTCTGGGAAAACGTTCATTTTTGTGAAAATTGATTTCATTTATAGTTAAAGTGATGAAGGGCCCTATTTTTGTTGATGATGATTTACTTTGGATTTTTGAGCTTGAAGCTATTTTTGAGGTTTTTTTTCGAAATACGTACTCAAAATATTTCTTCGATTTATGGACCTTATGGCCGGTGACATGGAATGTGAAGTGAATTTGTGATTTGGATGCTGGCGCCCTTAAATGCTACTGAATGGCGTATGAGTTGAATACACTTTAGGGAGGCCAAAGATACTTAATGGAGATTTTTGAAGTCAAATATTTGTGTGGGAAACAATATTCTCGGAATGGGGAATGCTATGGTAGAATCAACAAATTATTGGGGATTTCCGTGAAATTAGGAAAAATGTTACATAAAATATGAATTGTGTGCAAAGTGATGTAAGAGCGGGGGGTGTGCGCTGGTGCAAGTGTTATGTATGAGTTAATCTAAACTATAAGTTTTTGGGCGTCAAGCCAATGTAGGCGACGTGTTTTAGCTTTCCAGACTACATTCACATCTTGGTTCAGCTCGTAAAGTTCGCGATTGTAACTTCTCGTCCATTCGCCCTCCTCGCACACAAGACCAAATATTCGACGGAGTATTTTTCTCTAAAAAAAAACCAATATTAGCCCTCCTTTTCTGCTTATCGTATAGCATTCGGCGCCATTAAACAGAACTGACAGTATCAGTGTTTTGTAGATCTTACACTTGGTTTCTGGGTGTGAAGTTTTGAACTAATTTTTTTTTTGCCAACCGAAGTGGCAACGGTTTTTTATGGTAGTTCTTCTTTGATCTTAACAAAGGTGTAATTCGGGGAGTTGAAGTTTTCTCCTAGGTAGGTGAACTCCTTTACTTCCCCACAGTGACGTGTTGTCCTAGGCGGTGGACAGATGTTGTTTGTTTATTGAAAGCAAGTACATACATTCTTCGTTTTGTCCTCGTTGACTTGGCCTTAAACCAATTTTATCTGTTCTTCAATCGCCATGAAAGCCTCTAACACGGAATGCTAGGATCGGCCGATAATGTCGATATCGTCCGCGTATCAAAGAAGCTGGACGCATCTGTTGCATATAGTGCCTTCCGAATGGACACCTGCCCTGCGCACTATCTGCTCCAGAACAAGATTGAAGAAGTCATATGACAGCGCATCTCCTTGCTGGATTCCGGTACAAGTTTGGACTAGTTCGGAAGAACTGTTGCCATACAGCACATTGCCATGTGTGTTTTGCAGCTTCACGGGACACAACTGGATCAGTTTTGCCGAGATCCCGAATTCGGCCATCGCCAAATAGAGTTCATGGCGATGAATGCTCCCATATGCGGCTTTAAAGTCGCTGAAAAGATGGTCGATCTCGGCTTGAAATTCATTGGTCTTTTCCAGTATTTGCCTTAGTTTTAAGATTTGGTCTGTTGTCGATCTGCCGGGCCGGAAGCCACACTGGTATGTGCCGATTAGTGTGTCGCAGAACGGCTTCAGATCATCACACAGTACGTTGGAAAGGATCTTATATGCGACATTTAGGAGAGATATACCTCGACAGTTCTCGCAAGATATAGGATCACATTTCTTGTAGATGGGGCATTTGGAGCTGATTAGCATTAAATGCCTGGTCTAATGTCGACATTTTAAGCAGGGGGGTGTGTCCCGCAGATAATTTAGAAACTGGTACGCCCTTTTACCAGCAAAAAAATCAGCTTTAGTCTAGAATATTCAACGGAACTATTCCCAAAGGGATTTGTCACGGGTCACGCAACTAATCCAACAATCGTTACCTTCAAAACAAAACGAAAAGTTTGCTATAGTGTCAAATCATTTTATGGCAAATGAGGCGACCATGCATGTTTTGACAAACGTCGAGCTGAGGTGAGTGGAGGGGTTTGTTGGCGGAGGGCGTGCGCCTTTAAAAGTAAAGTAAGTCGAGTAAGGAAACACTAACGAAAAATTATAGTGGCGATCCATATTATAGTTTGGTTACGACATGAGCTGAAGCAAACGAATAACATCACCTAATAAATAACAGAGGTCTAAAGTGCCTACCCTGAGGGACACCCGAACTGATAATCACCCAAATTACGAGTGGGGTCAATCAATCAACTAAAACAGATCGACTCTTGTCGTTGATTGAGCCGTAGCGGTTTTGCGTCGTTTTAGTGTCTGTATTTACGGGAGCGAAAAGCCTCGAGTGCCGTTTTATTTATATTTCACATACGTTCCACGGAAAAAAACCGACACAAAACCACTACCACACAAATAACGAAAAGAGTCGATCGACTAAAACGCCACTCGTAGTAATGGTGAATAAAAGGATTAGACAGGATAAGCACTTAAATCCTTTATATCGCAACGAGTTCCGACGAGCTAGGTGAAATAGATTGTGGGTTGAGGCCTGGGTCTACCTTGGATTGTGGGCGCCATCAAAAGTAAAGTAAATCGAGTTGGGAAACACCAAATAGACATCAAAATGTATAGTCATGTTCGAAGTTCTAGCGCGGTTTCGATATGAGCTTAAAATACGACTAACATCACAAAAGTAAAAAACTGAGGTTACATATGACCCTGAGCGACACATGAACTGATAACAAAAGCATTGGACACGTTTAAACAGCTAAAATGGTATTTATCGCCACGAAGACAGAAAAAACATTAAGACACCTTAAGGGTGGGTTTTAGGCCAAAAAGCTTAGGTCGGGTAGGTGATCATCTAATAGTTGGGGATCAGTGTATCAATTATATTCCGGTTGGGGATCAGTGTATCAATTATATTCCGGTTTAATAAAAAGTTGGCGTTGGGTTTTAACCCCTCCGAATCTTCATTAGCTGCAGCTAAAATACAAGTTCAAATCAGATCTTATAGGTCACCTAAAAACAATCGATATTATTTGTTCTATCCCGGGAACTATAATAAGGGAGCTCTGTTTTAGAACATTATTTAAGGTACAAATATTTAACCATGCAATATAAGCTAATGGAGTTATGTAACTGAACCATGAAGTGTGGTCGATGACCCAAATCTCTGTACCAATGGAAATGTGTTCCTCTGAGTTCCAGGCTAAGGTCCAAGCCATTGAAATCTGCATTAAAAAGCGATATCACGCTTGTCGTGTAGCTCTGTGCACTCCCATGACAGTCTTGTGCTGGTTATATGTATATGCTTTACAATCCCTGGCCAGACATAAAAAGGTGTAAGTTGTATGGATTTCTGCCAAACAAGTAATGGCAGGCAACGAATATCTTAGGACCAATAGCTTCTTGCTGAATCAATGGGCTGCGGCTCTAAGGCTAATCCATCATCAATGCCTCCGATGAAGCTGTCAGCACATCAAAAGTAGCCTCACAGGCAGAAACCCGAAACGAAGAAAACAGAAATTCAGTGTGAATATCACATTTGGCGTATTTAGCACCGCAAACTATGCAAGGAGGCCCTTATCGCTAAAAGCTGACCGGAGTCCACTACAAGCCACGGAAGGCCGATATTTGCAATGTTGCAATGTGCGAAAAAATTTCAGTGCGTATTGTTTTTAAATCTTCCAAATTAATTGGCTTCGTGAAGGAAACTTAGGCCAACTATCTCTTCAGTAGATCAAGCGAAAGCGATAACCAGTGAGCCTAAATTTAGATGGATATATAGAGGCATATTCAAAAATTAATAGTGGATTAACAGATAAATAGATCTCATGCCATTTCTGCAGATACGCGGAATGTATTATTTATTTTATTTATTAATTTATTTATTCATCTACCAGGTAGAAAACCTTAACAGATTTCGCATGCAAACAGGAAAGGTAAATACATTAAATAAAAAATTACAAAAACATAATAATAACATAAATTAATAAACTAAAAAATTGACATTAAT
Source organism: Portevinia maculata (assembly GCA_949715645.1). Taxonomy (NCBI): domain Eukaryota; kingdom Metazoa; phylum Arthropoda; class Insecta; order Diptera; family Syrphidae; genus Portevinia; species Portevinia maculata. Next base: position 209,721,771 of record OX454527.1, on the reverse strand, counting down.
TAAGAAAGTTTGAAGTTAGAGCAGTAAGAGAGTTGCATTTAAATAAATCCCGATTTGAGGTTAAATCCAGGTTATTACCGACCGAATTAAACAAATAGATGCATCGAGTTATCGGTTCTGACAAACCATAGTTTGTTCTATATGCCGGAGGTAAAAACAAATGTCTGTCCCTTAGTACTCTGCTTGGTGCATGGAATGATAGACTAAAAAGAAGTTCACTACAATTAATTCTGTTAGAGATAATATCTTTCAGGAACACCAAAGACTGCATCGTTCTCCTAACTACGAGAGCCTAACAATAAGCAGCGACTTTTATAAGATGGAAGCTCAAAGTCCCTATTAAATCTCTTCAGAGCAAGGCGAGTGAACCGTTTTTGGACCCGTTCTATTCGAGAAGAGTGGACATGATAAAAAGAAGACCAAATTACACAGCAGTACTCAATCTGGATGTTATTGAAGAGCAGTAAAGAGTTTTTAGTACGAATGTATCACGAAAGTCTTCACAATTTCTTCTAATGAAAGCCAGAAGGGAAAAAGATTTAGAGACAATGTAGTCGATCTACAAATTGAAGGATAACTTACTATCGGAAATAACACCAAGATCCTTAACTTCAGATACTCTACTAAAAGTAACACTTCCAGCTTCGTATGAGTGAAGCAGAACGAGAAATCGTGGAAACTTTACATTTAGGCAAACTAAGCTCCAAATCGTTTTCGGAACACCATACCATTGTAAAAATAGGTGCATCTCAAGCTGGAATGTTAAACAATCCGAGAAGTTTTAGACTTTACAAAACATTTTGAAATTATCTACAAATAACAAACATTCTCACCCTGTGAAAAGCTGAGGAATTTCATTTACAGAGAGTACAAATAGCAACGGCCCTAAATGGCTTCCTTGTGGGGCACCAGAAGTTGCGGTTAAAACGTTCGAGAAAAAACTATCAACTTTGACGATACATTTCCTATTGAAAAGATAAGAATAAAGCCACTTCAAGATGTTAGAATGAAACCCAAGCTTGGCTAACTTTCCTATCAATAGTGAGTGATTGATTCTGTCGAAGGCTTTAACGAAATCGGTATACAACACATCAACCTGAACACCGCCTTCGATCGAATTAAGAGAGAATTTAGAAAATAGGGCTAAGTTTGTCGAGGTAGAGCGACCGAAAACAAAACCATGTTGCATAGGAGATAAATGTTTGTTTAACGATTTTTTCGAAGAACTTAGGGATAACTGAAAGCTTGCTTATAGGCCTATAGTTTTCAACTAAATGTTTTTGCCCGCTCTTATGAATAGGCGATATATCTTCCAATCGTCCGGAAAGTCACTGGTAGAAAGTGAAAGATTGAAAATAAATTTTAACGGAATACAGGAATAGTGAAGACGAACAGTTCTTCAAGAGAACGGGATGAAGCAACTCGGTAGCAGCACCTGTGTTAGTATCAATACTATTAAGGGCAAGAAGAAGATCGTCATCAGAGAGCTCCAAGTTGCCAACCTCAGCGATGGTACGAATATGGCTAAGACAAAAATTCACTGCATTATTAGTGAGTATAAAATTAGAAGCGAAAAATTGTGCAAAAAGTTCGCTCGTAGATTTGTATCCGTTCGATACCACGCCCTGAAAAATCATTTCTTTTGGGAAACCAGACGATTTTCTTTTCGAATTATAATGGAATTAAAAAACACTTACTTTCCGCTCTGAATCGAGATTCGATAGATGAAATATAGCTTCGATAAAAAAATCTATTCAAAAACCCGAATCCCTTTCTTAGGCGAAGGAATTGTCCCTATCAGCCGAAGAGCCAGATCTTTTCATCTTCTTAAAAAAATTAGTTTTTGAATTCTTTAAATCGCTAAGTCGAGCATTAAACCATGGAAGCTTAGGGACCAATTTTTGTTTACCAATGGGCATCTAAATTTCAAACGCTTGCAACAAAATAAGTTTGAATATGCTATACACGTCACAAAGATTTAACCCCAAAAAGCAATTATGCCAATCAATCGAACAAAAAATATTAAGTTCCACTGCCAGGGAAACAAGGAAGAACATCATCTGCCGAGCTTAGCCCAGGCTCCTGAATAAAACAGATTTAGGTAGGGACGCATTTACTAACACAGTAAAGATTCAATGTTTAAAAACTCTTACGGAATGTAGAAGCATGCAAACTGCAAACGTTAATTACAAAGACCGAGCCAACAGGAATGCATTGAAGATTCAAAGAACTCAGAAAAAAGCATACGGAATCGAAGGGGATATAAGGCTGATTGCCATGGGTTATAAAGAGATGAAAAATGGATACTTTAGTCCCCGTATTATGATATCACGACAAATTGCCTTATATCCCAATGAAATATTGCATCCAACGATTACGAGGATAAAGATTCACAGGTACACCTACACGAAATATAAACTGCAATCTCCAGACAGTCTCTTTGAAACGACTTAAGCTCAAAATGACCCTTCGATCATTTATACTGAATCTTCTATGACATCATAATCCGAATTGATAGTGGAAGCTTCCCCAGCTCTAGATATTTATACCATGGTAAGCTTTCCTAGTTAACGCCCACAGTATAGCCCACCTCCGATCTAGAGTAATCACCACATGGCGTAGCATCTGTCTTGTTAGCAATTGTAAATCCATCATCATTATTCTTCCATTCATCTGTTTGTATGGCAAACAAAAAAGGAGAACCAAACCATTTCACCGAATGGCTCGTGTGACTGCATTTGCAATTGGAAATTCGAGTTAATTATCATAATTATGGAACATTTTCCATAACAACTACGACTAATTAGAAAACTGTCTCATTGTGTGTCTTGTGTCTCCTGTCTCAAGGGCTGTTGCAATTCATATTTCCCATCTTTAATGGGTTGCCATAGTTTGAGTTTGAGTGCCCATTAAGATTCCTCAGCCTCAAAGAGACGCTTATGCCCCAAGCGGGTATGCACAGCAAAAAGGCCATCATAAAAAAAAAAGATACACATAAACACAGATACACTTAATGTTATTATATCTCTCTCACTGCAGTGATTCTATATAAGTAATCTACCCATAGGCACTAGCAGAGTATTTCCCTTGGGTTGTGCTGACTTCCCTCATACCATTTGTAGTGCATGATACACTTATCTGACTCTCCTAGTCGGAGTCACTCAAATCGCATTAGCAGCGCACACCAACCTACAAGTACGGCATCTACTTGGTTTTTGGTTTTCTTTTTCTCCCACAACTCGACTATACTCCCCCACCGCAGTGGCAACATCGTCAACACAAGAGAACAGTCATTTCCATTTCCATTGGCATCAGATTAGGGTCAATCTAACTCGGGCAGAGTGAGCAAGATGCATAGGCATGCCACTTAAAATAGCAACACACGCATTATAGAGGAGCTGCCATCCCACGGATGCAAGGAGGAGGATTATATTCGCATTGTATTTCATTTTCTCTATGCCCTATTTTTCCCCGGATAGATACGCAGCATTTGTATCAGTTAAACGCAAGCGAAAAACCAGTTCGTTTCGGGTTAGAAGGATCACGAGTGTTTTATATATTTTTTTCAGATAGAAATCGATTATTTTTTGCTGTGGAATAATTCCGCACACGTATGTGCGATATCAGTTTGATTGAATCAAATCAATTGTAAGTAGTTTCTGGTGGATACGGGGCATGTTGTTATGGTGTCGCATGTTCGATAAAAGTAATTACCATAATCGGCAGATGCCATTAAGAGTAGATTCAGTCAGCTGGATAGTCTGTGCTGTGGGTGGAGATATCGGCTTGTAAAAGTGTATTCATGTTCTTTACTATGCGGTGGATTTGCTGGGGATGTTGTTTGACGTTTTTGTTAATTTATTGAGAGGTTTGAATGTTACCCCAAGGAAAATATTTATTCCCAAACAGGCACACCATCTCGTTAAATGCTGTTGGGAATTAATTTGTTTGCCTTTGAAGGGTGATTGTTTAATTAACATAAATATAGGGCACTATAAGCCGGGGAAGTTTTAACAGCAAATTGATTCGAAGTTGTTGTTGTGATGGAAAGCCACTATTGAGAGTTTTGTATTAGTATACTGAGGTCAGGGTTTAATTTTTGTGGAATATTAAGTTTGCAGTTGGTAAATGGCGGCTCGGTTTTAGCGCAACAAATGTATTGAAATTATCGCTCAATTGATGAATTTTTTGGTTTAGCAGATATTCAACTTATTTGTACAAATTAAGTGATAGGAACAATTTGAACTCATTAGAAACACCGTTTTCTAATTATCTAAGAACTAGAACGTCTTTTGAATAATTGTACAAGGTTGATTATTCGCAACAACATGCAGAAACCATAAACGCACACTTATGTGCGCTATTAAAAAAGTATATGTAGGAGTGTGCGCTTTCCGGCCGAAAATACAAGCACAACATACATTGATTGAAACACACTTTATTTAACCTTACAAGCTCCCAACAATGGGTTACTCATCTGCACACATCAGTTTTCCTTGCACTTGATCTGACTTTATTGACTTTCTTGATTGACCCGTACGGTTCGGGAATCCACTCGATGTTTCTGATTCAAAAAATGATACACTCGCTGAATATCATGATGGTTTGGCCTGTTATCACATACGCGACCATCGTTTGGTGGCCGAAAGTTCTTGACGGGACAACAGCAAAAAAGCTCGCGAAGCTTCAAAGAACTGAATGTCTCGGCATAACAGGTGCAATGCGCACCTGCCCAACGACAGCACTAGAGTAATTTGGTGGCTGAAGCTAGAATACAAGTTTAAGCCAGGTCACCTCATGGGTCACCTTAAAAAACTTCATTTAACTTCAAACACGGATATATTCTATGCCGTGTGTTATTGGAACCTTTTGCGAACGTTTGACAAACATCCAACAGTATCAAATTGGCATGAGACACTTCTCAAATTTGTCGTTCGGATTCGGCGTAAAACTGTAGGTCCCCTCCACTTCGCATGAAAGTGGTTGGAAAAGCTAGGTTCTCGGCCCTGTATGGGCCTGTTAAGGCCAAAACATGTATGTATGTATGGATACATTCTACTCCAATCCAGACTCATGGTTAGGAAATATTGTTTTGGAAGACTTTTTCAGGTAGAAATATTGGGCCGTGGGAACTGGACCAATGGTGCTCCGCCACTGGAACCTAGAAGTCTGGATTGCTTCACCGACGGATCAAAAATAGAATCCGCAGTGGGTACTGGTGTCTTGGGACCCAGCAAAGTCTCGGTAATGTGGAAATGTGTCCCACCTCCCACTGGCGTCCAGGTTGAGGTCCATGCCATCGAAATATTCTTACACAGTCAAGCAGCACTGAAAGCTCTAGTCGTCTTGTTCCATTGCCTCTATGAGAGTCAACTGTCGTTACGATGCACTGCAGTCCCTAGCCAAACACCTTTAACCTTGGCTAGGTTAGGTTAGGTTAGGTTTATATGGCTGTCGGCAGAAGCCGACACACTTAGACGAATTTAGGTCCATTGTGATACCACGTATATTATCTTCCTCAACTCTGTAGATGGGACTGGCCAACGACACGCGGTTGTCGTTTAATTACGGTGATCTGACGAGAACCGATTAACTCGACGTGGTATAGTCGTTGGTATGGTCGTTGGTTAACCTTGGCTAGGTACCTGGCCACCGAGACATTGCAGGCAACGAATCTGTGAATAAACTAGCTTGGGCCGGTTCCTAATCCGCGTTCTTACGATCAGAACCTTATTATAGTGTCAACTGGGCTATTGTTATGGGACGGATTAATAATTGGGAATAAAAACTTCGTCAAGCCCATTGGGAAAATGTTCCGGGGCTAAAACAATCCAAAAGTTTAATCAGGCCTTACTCCTATCAGGAAATTTTTATATTAGATTAGTCTAGCATAAGGAACCTGGCAAGCTTCCTCTCAGGCCACCGCGGCTTGAGATACAATTTTTAAATAAATATATTAGGCCCATAAAGGGCCTAAAACTTAACTTCTTAAACCATTTGCTTGTGTGAATTGGAAGGGACCTACAATTTGAAGCCGAATCCGAAAGGCAAATTTGAGAAGCTTCTCATGACAAGTGATACTCTTGGATGTTCGTCAGACGTACGCAAAAGGTGGGGCAGTGGAAAAAAACTTTTTTTGGGTGTTACTTGACCCCGGCCGGATTTGAAGCCGAGACCTTTAAGTTAGTAGTCCAAATCTCTAACCTCTGCGCCCACTCCACCATTTTAACAAATTAAATTTGTGTTCGAAGACAGAATGATAGAATTCTGTCTGGAGGAGGATGAACACAGTCTCTGTGAATGTCCGACACTACATACATTGTTTAAGAAGACGTATTGTCCATAAAGAAATACGTAAGGGATAGACTGACCTTCATAAGGGAGGTGGTGTGTCTTTTCGATACAATAGGTCTTTCAAGTCGCAGTATCAGCCTGATGGGCAAGGGCTAATTATAAAAAAAAATTATTATCCAACTACTTCGGCCTTAAAAGTTTGTTAAGTTAGACGCGTTTTAGGCTCCAATTTAGCCTTTGTAATCCGCGGCACGCGACGAAGTGCTTGTGCCCAAACAAATGAGGAAATTTATCACCGATGGTTAAATCAAGTTCGTTTCATGAAGTCTGATGACCTTGAACATAGCTCTGGTTAAGAAAGTCCCCGTATTTCATGTAATCTTTTGACTTTCATCGACTGTGACCCTCGTTACCACTTTCAATATTCAACTGCTTAACTGTTCTAAGTGCATCGAATTTGAATGTGGTTGACTTTCCCTTTTTTTAGATAATATAGCAGGCGTTACGGTGCCTGATTGTCACTCTGCCGCGCGTAAGTACTCAGACACCGCCTAGACATGCAAAAAGCGAAACAAAACAAAAAAGACATCGACTGACAGGCAGATAAGTACTTACAATCGTATGTCGTGCACTTAATTTGCCAAGAAATGGACAAAATAAACATGAAACACCGTACCGACCATCGACTTCCACCATATCTATCTCATTTTTTGGCCTCACTTGAATGAGGTCAAAATCAAAGCGAAATGTTTTTTTATTTTATTTTTGTTTCATTTTTTTTGTGACTCTTTGCGGTGCTTAATTAACTTGCACCCCTTACGCAGCGCGTCGTACCTACAATCAATTTGTTATGTTGACCTCAATCGCGATGAAGCGAGCTGAGTGCAATTATGATCAGCGCCAGCTTGTGCAATGGCCTAAGACTTGACGTTCAGTATCTTTTCGGTTTATTATTGAATTCCGACGAAAAACACAAACACATCCCACGGACGACATCGCGTCATGTGGTAGCATCTGGTATGTTATGGGGCCCGCCAAGAAGAATTGCAGTCTTTCAAGTTTGCACAATCGGGTCGTCACTCTCGAGTGTTTCTTTTAAATCTTTTCATTCGTAGGCGTTGGGTTATGAACTTGATCAATGGTGTTTGCTATTTTTAAGCAAAGCTATTGACCTTTACAAGATGAAGTAAGTATATGACAAATATGAGTGTGGTACGTTATAAACGATGCGATACGGTTGGGTAGGATAGTTCATATTGGTTGAAAAGGGAAGATGGATTGATGATGAAGGCAGTGACCTTTTCTGGTAAAAATTTTGCCAATTTCTTCATTCTTTGGAACTCGTTTGGCAAGTAAATATTTGTACATTAAGCTTTTGACCTATTTGCTGGGCCAACGCACACCACTGTGTCCCGGGACCCAGAATAGCCGTACGTAGTACTGCGCACCAAGAGCTCTTCGCGACAGAGACTTACAAGCTTCGATTTCAATTCAATGGCAGAAATCGCTTTTATTGCCACTTGGCTGTCAATGAAAAAGGTGATATCAGCTTGTGGTACCTTTATTGCAACCTGTTTTGTATCTGTTGTCACTGTCAGGAAGTCTGATGGAACCCGATATTCCGAGTACTTCGAAGTTAAAGTCCATCTTGCAGCCATCTGTGTTGATGGGTATCGTTGCATCATTGGCCGGCATTTGGTTGTCATGCCATTGAAAGAGGTACCGAATGGTCTTTAGAACTAGACATGGAGTAATGTAGTCTTTGCATAAGTTACTGCCGATATATTTATGTAGAATCTGCGCATGCCCCGTTTGACGGGGTTTCCAGTTTTGTGTCTGGCTAGGGAGAAGAGCGGTGATTGTGGCGGATTCTTAAACAACAAGATCGAAGGACCGTAAGTTGAGTACTACCTCTACAGTGACATGCACTATGCAAAGTGTGACTTTTAACATACAAAATCATCTTACTTGCTGCAAATCTGTTTCAGTCATAACCTTTTGCTTATGCGAAGTGGAGGTGACCTACAGTTTTTAGCCCAAACCGAACGTCAACTTTCTCATGACGATTGATACTCTAAAATGTTTGTCAGACGTTCGCGGCAGTAAAAAAAAACTTTAGATGTTACTTGACCCGGCGGGTTTCAACCGCCAAAGCGGAAGCCAAAGATTAAGTCCAAGAGTTGACCAAATGCAAATGTGCAAAAGTTGATAATGCATTTTAAATTTTATTTAGGGTAACCAATATGCATTTTTGAAAAAATAGGAAGGTGGTACTTAAGAGAAAATGCTCGCAAATTTTACTAAAACCATGAATGAGTATTTCAAGTCTGATAATTAGGCTTGTGCATTTATGTTCAGTTCCAATACTGAATAAGTTCCTTTTTCTAGTTCATTTAGTTCAATATAGTTTAGGGCTTCGCAAATTGACTTAGAAAATTGGGGGTGGGTTTAATTGATTGATGAATGAAATACTAAAATAATTCAAATCACCCAGAAAGAAATCACCTTCATGGCACCAGAGCTGCACAGCCGTTACAAAACAATACAATAATTTTTTTTCTTTTTTTTATTCATAATTTATTCTCAACAATGTTATAATAATACATCTCTGCCTAGGAATGGATATTGAATAATATTAAAAGCATAAAATTTGTACACTTCCATACCATCGCTTCGCAGAAATAACCGTACGATGTTCGATGTACAGTGGGAGATCAAATTATTACGGCCACCTTAAAAAATATATTTTTTTCAGGATTTAGTGCAAATATATGAATTATAAGACCTTTAAAATAGTAATAAGGTTTTAAAAAAATAATAAGTCTCAACACTAAGCAGTGCTTATTTTTTGGCAGCAATTTTTCAAAGTGGATGCCTCATTTTTTATGGGGTAAGCTTTTCATTTCTTGAGCTTTTTAACGCTTTTTTTTTTTGAAAAATGCAAGGTTGCTGTTTAGGAATCGGTATTTATGATAAAAACAGGCTGTGTATTTACTTATTTTTAAGTTTGTGTGCATTCAGTTTGGGTGTGAAATTTCTTATAGAGCTCTTTTGGTAAGGACACCGTTCAAGCCATGGGTAGAAGAAAAGACCTTCCGCCGGCAAAAAATTCTGAAATCAAGACCCTGCTATTAAACACTGAGCATTCTCAGAGGAAAATAGCAGTAATTGCAGGAGTGGCAAAGTCCTCTGTGGACAAGATAAAAAAAAAAGTTGACGAAAATGCTGCCCTTTCGCCTATGAGAGCCGGAAGATCTGGGCGAAAAAGAATAACAACGCCACGAAATGAGCGCAAAATTAAAGAGATTTGTGATAAGAATAGAAAGAAACCACGTAAGGTTCTAACAAATTTGATCCATGAGTCAGGAATTGAGATTTCAGATATGACAGTTCGACGTCGCCTAAAAGAAATGGGTTTTGCTTGCCGCCGTCCAGCAAAGAAGCCACTCCTTACAAAGGCGATGGTGGAAAACGCCTTAAATGGGCTAAGGCTCATAAGGACTGGACATCCAAAGACTGGTTAAAGGTGAGAACTTAATATGTCGGCTTTCAATAGATTTTTTTTTATATTTTGGAGATATTTTAACGATTTTTGTGGCACGCATTTTTTTGTAGGTCTGCTTTTCCGATGAATCAACGGTTCAGATTTTGTCGGATAAGTCCGAGTTTGTTAGGAGGAGGGCAAACGAAAAATATAAAAGCGAATGCATAGTAGATCGTGTGAAACATCCTCTAAGCATTATGGTTTGGTCAATCATCAGTGGGCAAGGAACTGGACGTCTCTACATTGTTGAAGGAACCATGCGTCAAGACCAGTACATTCAGGTCTTATCATCGAAAACGTTACCACAAGTGCAGGAATGGTTCCTAAATGGCAATTTTGTTTTTATGCATGACTCTGCACCTTGCCACAAGGCAAAAAGAGTGACTGCATTTTTGCAGGAAAAAAATGTCGAGGTCCTGGAATGGCCGGGAAACTCTGCCGACCTTAACCCCATAGAAAATCTTTGGGAACTGATGAAGAGAGAAATAGGCAAGGAAAAAATTACAAATAAGCGAGCATTGATCGAACGTCTTATCGAAGTATGGCATAGGAGCGAAAATATTAAAACTAATTGCTTTAAATGCATCGAAAGTATGACAAAAAGGGTTAAGGCTGTTATAGCAGCAAAAGGCAATGTAACAAAATACTAATTTTGTTCAGTTTTACTGTTCTCTTTCTTATTAAAACTACGTTATTTTATTAGCTTATAAGTCACTTCTAATATGAATAAATAAATAAAGCTTTAAAAATACAAATCACAAAAGTTATGTTGGTTTATCTTTCAAAAAGTCATATTTTTCCATGTGGCCGTAATAATTTGATCACCCACTGTAATTATAATTGAACTACTGAACTAAATTATCAAAACTAATTGAGATTCCGTTGCGAACTATCGCTTCGCAGAAATAACCGTACGATGTTCGATGTACGGAATTGAACTACTGAACTAAATGATCAAAAATAATTGAGATTGTGTTGCGAACTATAGCTTCATAGACATAACCCTACGATGTAAGGAATTGAACTATTGAACTAGATCAAAAATAATTGAGATTGTGCTACGAACTACCTACTTTATTTAGTTCACCTGTTAGAGGTCCTTTTTAAACAGTAAGTCGGTTAACCAAGGTTTCAACAGAAAAACAAGCTGCAAAATAACGGTGTTATTTGGCTGTATTGCACTGCTGTGGTGTGATGCGGGCAACAGAAAATCAACCCCCTGAGCTGCGCATGTGCAACGCAGAAAACACTCTATTTTGTTCAACTGCAGTTTTTATTACTTAACTTTTACTACATAGCTAAGGAGTTTCTTTAAGTTGTATCGTGTAACTCCGCATTAGTTGAAAAAAGCTACTGATCTAAAATAAAATTAGATTGGTTGCGCACACGTTTACATCTATAAATCTTATACTACACATTAGTGTGCGTTTATGTTTTTCACAGTCTAAAAAGATAACAACGATCTTGTTCGCGCGATTGCTAGGAACAGAGAATTGTTACCATAGAGGAATAATGCTCATTAATTAAAAACATAGGGACGTCCTACAGTCCGCTTAGGTGAACTGTTGGATACCCTATTGGATACCCTGTTGGATACCCTATTCTTATTCCTATCCCTCATAAGTGGGCGTGACAAAAGTCTTAGTATGGTTGAATTGTTAAGAACGCTCTACATATTTTGTTATATAACATTTAAAGGATTTTATCGAAAAAAAACGAAGTTTATGTAAGAAAAAACGCTCCCTAGCTCAAACTGGGGATTTTCAATAAAATTGTTTTATTTAATTGTGGGCGTGTCTGTGGGCGTATTTCAAAAATTCGTAAACTTGATTATTTCGGGACCCTAGAGAGTATATGGTTAAAATTTCAGCTCTCTAGGCGCAGTTTAAAGGCCTAATTTTTGCCGACAGACAGACGGACGTACGGACATGGCTAGATCGACATTACTATAGATGCTAACCATAAATATAGTAACTTTTAGGGGTCAACGGGCAATATTAAGGTATGTTACACACTATGCGTCAAAATTAATATACCCTTAGAATAGGATATACAAATGTCAATGTGAGGCCCTAACTATTGCCGACGATGAAAATGTAAGATAAAAGTACCGCGGTGAAATCTAGGACTTGTATAAACTCGCGCCATTTAAATTAAGGCACACACTCTCATTCAAAAAGTGGAAAGCGCAGATCTGTGTGCGTTTAGGTTATCTGAGTATTTAACGTAACGCTACTTTCAATTTTGTTGACAACCTGATAAAGTTTGCATCTTCTAAAATAAATATGTTTTAATCGTCTTTTGTTTTTCTCTAACGACGAGGTCTGGACTAAAGGGATCACAACTCTCACACTTCACTGAATGCTTCCTGGTGCGCCTGTGTGATCCAACAGATCTAAGGCCTGCCTCTCTTTTGAGATTGTATGAAAACGTTTATTGGTATTGCCTTTTCGACAGGGTTCGTCGGATCTCTCATTTAGCTCAACTGAGCCGGTCACGCTCCATTTGCTGGCAGCACAATTACTGTTTTTTTTTTTCTAAAACGATATTCCCTTCCAAAACATCCACCCATATATAAAGTGCTTGTTGCAGGGACGTTTGATCCGCGCTTATGATGGCTCCATCTTTAGCGAAGAATAACGAGTGCACTTTGGAGATAGCCATTTTTCCTTCAAAGAGATAATCAAAGACTGTAATAAATATAAATGAACTTAAGACGCTTCCCTGGTGTACACCGACTTTGATTGCGAACTCCTCGGTGACCCAAGTGGATCATCTTACTCTTGTCTATAGATACATGTCCATGATCATCGTTTTCTTAGCGCAACCCCTAACAGATCTTTTGGTTGGCCTTTTCAATATCAACCAACACCATATGCAAATTCTTTAAGGACGATGTTTTTCCATCATGATTCTTTTACTGTGTTCGGACGTACAGTGAAGTTCAAATAATCTTTCTTCAGCCGTACAACACGAATGTGGAACACTCTTCCACGCATTGTTTTTCCTTCACATTATTATCTACAAACATTCAAAACCAACATGCATCGGCATCTCTCCTTTTCTTCTCACCCTAGTTTCCTTAACGCCCGCCCTGTGTAGCTATAACATTATATGGCTGCGGCCACGCAGTGAGCGACGAGCGACTGAGCGATTGAGCGACGAGCGATTGAGCGACGAGCGATTGAGCGACGAGCGATCGAGCGACGAGTCTGAGCGATGGGTGGCCATTTACTGAGCGACATCGCTGAGCGAATAGTTGCAAAAATTACATTGTCAAGTGAAGCTCGTCGTTGTCTTTTAATTGAAAGTCGCGTTCATGTTTATAGAACTGTTATAAGAAGGAGAAAACGCAGTGTTGGTATATCCAATAAATCGATTTTGACAATACTGTCGTATGTCAGTACCAACTATTGATTTGCTGTTAGAAAAAGTTCGACCAAGATTAAAAAAACAATGGAAAGGAATTAGTGCGGAACAGCGGCTAGTTTTATTAATAATGTTTGTTTTTTTTTATTATTCTTTATTTTTATTTTTTTAGTTTTGACAAAATAATATTTTGAAAGTCGTTTCTTATCTCTATCAAAATCGTCAAATTTAGTCATAAATGGCAAAAGACTTTTAAAAAAATTGAAGGTCATCGTTATTCTTTTCTTTTTTGTCTACCTCTTGCTTTAAAATACTCGTATTAAGTTTTTCTTTTTCCAACTGTAAAAATTCAGAGTCCAGATTGAGTGTTGCCGCCCTCTTCTTTTTATTTTTTGTCAAATTATGGGAGCGATCAATATGAGAAATGAGTTAACACGATATTTTTGGGAAATCGAACATTGAACAAAACATAGGAACGGGCTACAGTCCGCTTGGGCGAACTGTTGGATACCCTATTCTTATTCCTATCCCTCATAAGTGGGCGTGACAAAAGTCTAAGTATGGTTGAATTGTTAAGAACGCTCTACATATTTTGTTATATAACATTTAAAGGATTTTATCAAAAAAAAAAAACGCTCCCTAGCTCAAACTTGGGTGTTTCAATAAAATTGTTTTATTTAATTGTGGGCGTGTCGGTAGGCGGATATAAAAAAAATTAACACATGAGAATAAAGGGCCCCTAGAGAGTATATATTATAAATTTCAGCTCCCTAGCTCAAACTTTGAATTTTCAAAAAAAAAAAAATAATAATAATTGTGGGCGTGTCAGTGGGCGGATTTTGAAAATATTTACACATGAGCATAAAGGGCCCATAGAGAGTATATATTATAAATTTCAGCTCCCTAGCTCAAACTTTGAATTTTCAAAAATTAATACGAGTATGTATACCCTTAGAATAGGGTATACAAAAATTATTTTATTTATTTGTGGGCGTGTCAATGGGCGGATTTTGAAAATTTTTAATCCCGAGCAGTTTAAGGAGTCATAGATCATATATAAAAAATTTCAGCTTTCTAGCTCTTTTGAGTTTGTGGGCGTGTCTGTGGGCGGATTTCAAAAATTCGTAAACTTGATTATTTCGGGACCCTAGAGAGTATATGGTTAAAATTTCAGCTCTCTAGGTCCAGTTTAAAGGCCTAATTTTTGCCGACAGACGGACGGACGGACGGACGGACGGACGGACATGGCTAGATCGACATTACTATCGATGCAGATCGTAAATATAGTAACTTTTAGGGGTCTACGGGCAATATTAAGGTATGTTACAAACTATGCGTCAAAATTAATATACCCTTAGAATAGGGTATAAAAACACTACTGTTATTAAAAATTATTCAAATAAAAACTTACTTAAACAATTACAAATGTTTCCAACTTTTTTCCATTCCATTTCAGTGACATTTTTATTTTTGTAATCTTTGTGGCTGCCCTGCCATAGAACTGGGCGGTTTTGGACAGCTGAAATTACATCGTGAATTACATACATGAATACATCGACTTACTTCGTCGCTCAGCGATGAACTAAAAAATTAAAACAGATTTGATTGCGGAGCGACGTCGGTCGCTCAGTCGCTCAAAAAATTCGCTAGTCGCTCAGGGCTTGCGTGGCCACCCCCATACGATTTCATGTGTTTTAATTTGTTTGCGTCGCTCAGCGACATGTCGCTCAGTCGCTCACTTCGTGGCCGGGGCCTATGGGTCCCAACAAATCCCTTTAGTGCGTGTTTATTATAGAAAAAAAAAAAATACTTTGGATTGCATCTTTGGTTGATTAACTCACACTGGTCATCAGATAGCCGTGTTATTTTTCGCAATCGACTTTCTTACATCCGATCAACGATCTTCATGATGTGTGAGATCAGCTTGATAGAACGGTAATTATCACAGTCCAGCGTATCGCCTTTTCCTTCGTACAAAGGGAAGGTAACTTTTCATCCAGTGGTTGGTCTTTGGATCGTTTCTCCAGTTTTGAGATGAGTACAAGAGCCATCTAAGGCCGATGTCTTCCATCTTTTTCCAGAACTCAGAGGGTATCGCGTCCGGCCGAAGCGCATTAGTTTATTTTTAGTCTTAGACCGCCTTTTCAACTTCTTGAACAGTACTGCCGGGTACTTGTTCATTGTTAAAAACGGCTCTTGGTAAGCATAAACGAGGAAATTGTTTATTTAGAAATCCCTCACAATGCGGTTGTCACCTATATAGTCATCCACAGGAAGCAGCCTTTGAACATTGTTGAAAATCGGGGAACGCAATTATTGATCCTTTCTCTTTCTTTAAGGGCTATTTTGAAAGCGGTCGTGCCTCTGTTTAAGATAGTTTGTCGGAGTTCGTGGAAAGCTTGGCATCTACAAGCAACCGAAGAAAGTCCTTCGTACTCCCGATACACACTTTGCTTGACTTGCAGTGCACTTTCTCTTCGCGAGTCTCTTGCAGTCTGTATTCCGAGCGAGATTTTTCATCTCGATTATGTTTTAATGATTTTCCAAATATTTAATCAAGTCTTCTTCCATTTAACAAGTATAACAAAACATGAATTGCAATATCTGGTTTTTAATTTGCACATATTTTGCAATTGACATTTTCATTTTGATCGCATATCTCCCCAAAGTGATTTTGAATTTAATTTCCGCCAAAAACTTCCGCAACAAATTGTGTAATTAAAACCACAAACCTACCAAAGCCGTATTCCCTAGCCACATGTCTGCTGTATAGTAATTAGTTGCATTGCGGGACAGATGTCGAACAGCGTCACCAGAGTCGTACCGCGATCGGAAATAAATTCAGCACACCATTTCACTGCACAACAAAATAAATTTTTCACACCAGACTGCGCCCGAAAATGTCGTGGATATTTCACGTTGGGATTGTGATAGCCGTAAAACCTTAGTAGGGAGAACAAAATACATTTTATGCATCCATGCGCCTATATGGTGACAGTTTATTAGCCTGACCTAAAATCGACGTGTGTCCTTTTATAACTTAGCTCTCTTGCTGGTCAGTGGGTGGGTAGACATACTTATGACTGACATACAAGCAACACGAAACTTGATCGAGCCAAATCGATGTCCGTCGAGGAAATAAATTGGACCAAGAAAAACATTAAAACCACACATGGATACATTCACGCCA
Source organism: Portevinia maculata (assembly GCA_949715645.1). NCBI lineage: Eukaryota > Metazoa > Arthropoda > Insecta > Diptera > Syrphidae > Portevinia > Portevinia maculata. The sequence goes on along the minus strand of OX454527.1, from coordinate 209,705,374 downwards.
TAGACAGTGCAGTGGCCTAAAATGGCTTTGACGGACGACAAAATGCGTGAGACCAGCCAACACATTCGCTCACCAAAGTGTGGTTCCACACTTGACTGCCCTTTGGTATTGTCAGTAAAACTAGTAGTTTTGAATTTGGTTCTGTTTCATTTATCATTTGCACGCAGATTTGAATTTTATTAAATATTTTACGGTTTCGCCTAAGGTCATCGTAGTGGAATGTAGTTGTTAAGATCTATTCTTCTGCACAAAGTTCACGACCCTTTGCCCTTTATTCAAGTATTTTGCTAACCAGAAAGCCAACTGAAAGGCCTCCCTAACAACTATAAATAAATCCATTGCGGCATTTCTGTCATGCGTGCGTGTTGTAAAACTAAATTTGGATGAATGTATCTTTCAGATATAAAAACAAAAATACTACCCATGCAATGTAGGGAGTATGGTTAGTAATTACGTGCACACATAAGCCATTATTTATGTGTGTATTCCGTTATTCTTTAGTTTTAATTAGTGCTAATATATTTTTGGTTTATTTTGGCTCGGATGAGTTGTATTTCATTTTGCGCTACGCAATATTATGTTTTGCATCATATTGTGTAAATGGGGCGTAACGCAGTGTTGGTGTTTTTAAAGGAAAACTCAGAACGGATATGTAGTTAGCTCGTTTGTTTTGTCCTCAGTATTGGTTGTTGTTGGTTAAGTGAGGGAGAGATTTACGATGACTGTTTGCCTTGGCTAAATACGGAAAGTTGTCAAGTTGTGACATGGACTAGATGATGACACGAATGGAGCCAGCATGAAGTGAATTGACTGCGTTGAAGTTACTTTAATATTAGACTATGACCCGCATCAGATTCAGATACAAATAAACAGTTTTTCAAGCGTTGTTTTGCGTGTGCGCCAACAAGTCATCGATGTGCAAAAAGTTATGGTAGAAGCAGGCCACCCAGGTACTATTATGGGATCAGGGGAGATTTTTCTGCAGAGAAATTTGGATATTTTGACCTTGGAATTTCAAAAAAAAGGATATAAACAGAAGTAATCCTCTGGACACCTCTTCGACTCACAGAAAAAAGGATTTGCGGGGTTATTTTGACCGAGGATATCATAAAAAGGGATACAAATATACAGAGGTAACCGAAATTAAGTAGTCTAAGTGCTATTTCAAAGTATTATACGCTACATTTGTATCTCAAAGCAGTTCCGTCTAAATCGCGAACTGGAGTATACAGCAAGTCACCGTTCTCAGATCACTGCTGGATACTCTTTGATTTACAAATTCACTCTCAGGCTAGGGAAACTTTAAGGAACCCAAGAAGAGCAGACTGGAACAGGTTCAATTCAGAACTACAGATGTTGAGAAACGTCTGCCCGGTAAAAAATCCCAGCACTGAACAAGAGGTCGACGAAGCAGTTGTGCGTCTAACTGAGGTGCTCTCAAAATCCTTCTAAAAATCCTGCACAGTAAGCAGAACGAACGGAAAAAAACGCCCTCCCTAGTGGAACTCCAAGATCGCGGAGCTTATGCAAGTGTCAAGATCTAAATGGAACCTCGCAAAAGAGGGCCTAATCGAATAACAACCTACAAGCAGCGCGTCGAACTCCTCAAAAAGGAGGAAACTTCTGCGAATCAATCGAACCTACGACCGAGGCGTCGCGACCTAAAGTCCTGGAAAGTCCTGGCTAAAGCACCGATACCGATGTGCTCGCTAAGAAAAAGATCGACGGTAGCTGGACTGAGTCGCACGAGCAGACGCTGGCTGTTTTGACAGAAACCCACTTCCCAGGATGCGCCGACGTGCCTAGAGCAAACGATACAGTTACATAGGGTACAAGGCAGGGGATGGATGAAAACATAATCAACGCAATAATCGATGAGAGGAAAATAGCCTGGGCGATCAACTCATTTGCCCCTCTCGAAGCACCAGGAGTAGACAATATTTGACCCATAATGCTTCAGAAGTCTGAGGAAGCCATTATCCCAAGGCTGAAATGCATTTATACGCGCTGTTTAAGGCTATGCTATGTTCCCAAAGGCATGGCGAGAGGTGAGTGTAATATTTATTCATAAAGCAGGGAAAGCCACCCACACTGCAGCAAAGGACTACAGAACTACAAGTCTGTCGTCATTCATGCTACAAAATACTTTAACGACTAATTGATGTGTATGCTAGAGAAGCGATCGGAGATAATTATCTTTCTAAATGGCAGCACGCATACATGAAAGGATACCGCACTACACAGTGTAATATCTGCGGTGGAAAGATCACTGAAATTTAAGGAAAGAATCTGAGTGCGTTCCTAGATATAGAGGGAGCCTTCAATAACGTCGAATCTGACGTAATCTTGCGCGGCTTTAGAAGGGCCCACCCCAACAACAGTCTATGTGACGGGATTGGTCTTATGCTAGGTACGCTACGGATTAAGTCTTATCTAGGGAACGTGTGTATTGAAGGGAAAGTTAGCAGGCGTACACCATAAGACGGCGTCCTCTCTCCGCTCATATGGATCCTAGTTATAGACGAACTAATAAAATCATAATTGTAGCAATCCCAGTCCTCAGTGAGCGACTCAGCTATGCAATCCTACTTGTCAGCAAATGGGTTGCGGAAAAAGCACTCGGAGTAAGACCATCCAAGACAGAAATCCTGCTGTTCCATGAGTAAAAGAAACCTCGGTTGGACCAACCTCGAAACATGCAGACGCTCGAGGGAGCTATGGCCAGCGGTAAACAAAATAGATCTAAGGTCATTATCGGGCTAAGCCGCAAAGGCATACGCACACTGACGGGGGTCCTCACAGGACACTGCGCTTACACTCGGCGCAGCTGGGCATAATGCAGAACGATTACTGCAGGAGCTGTAGAGACGTCGAAGAGATAACACCTATTTGTCACCTACCATGTGAATGCCCTGACCTTAGAACTAAGAGATTCAAGATTCTTGGCAGCTACTTTTTTGAGGAGCTGGAGGATCAGACCGATATTGAGCCGAGGAAACTCCTGAGATTTACATATAGATCCGGGTGGTTCTAATACCACTGAGCACTGAAACAGCGGTATATTTCTGGTTTCTATGCTGGTTTTAAAAATTTTGAAAAATCCCAACAATGGACACAATGGACCCACACTGATGGTCTAAGTGAGCCGGGACATCTGTCAGTAGGGCATCCATTTACCTACCTACCTATCTATTTCAAATTATTTTTTTAAAGATAAAAACGAGGTTCCTCTGGCTGTTCACCACCTCATGCCCTGAGCCAGCAATACAATCTTCAAAATTAATTGATCCAGTCGATCTTTCAAATGAAATACTTTAACGTTTAGCTACATTTAAGTACAAGGTGGCGCAAAAGTAATCCTCCTATCAGAAAATGCTATAAATTTTGCGATTGGCCCCTAATGTCAGTTCTGTTTTGACATTTGTGTAGTAAACACATACGAAATACACGTTAATAAACAATGTTACGCTACACTGCTCCAGAACGCCGAATATTGGTGACTATTTATTTGAGCAATAATCGGTCGGTGACCAAAAAAACATCGGAAGGTTATTTTTGCGCCACCTTGTATATGCCCTGCTCTCTCCCACAAAATAAATCTCTATCTAGAAGCCTTCTTCCTCAATGATCTAAGTGACTTAGCTTACACTGACGTTAGAAGTCTATCGCGCTATATTAGAAGCTCAAAATAGTTTAACGGGTAGAGGGAAAAACTGCCTAGATCCACGTGGTATCACAATGGACCTCACATTAGTCTTAGTTGACAAACACCTCAACCTAACCTCACCTTCGGTGATGCCTTCTACTATGCTAAGATGGAGGAGAATGAAAAAGCCGCTGCGATCTACTCTTGACAGCTTCCTTGCAGAGCCAGTCGATATTCCAGTACTACATTTGAAGGGTGAACTCCAGATGGAGCATATCCACGAAGATTACGTCATATCCACGAAGATTTGGCCTTCCAATCCACTGGAAAAGCAAACCCTTAACCATTTTCTCTGCCAATGTCTGGCTGCAGCTGGAAACGCCATAGCTAACTTAATCAAACTTATAAACTAAGAGGATGTTACCTACAGTAACGCACCGTCCTGGGAAGGCATGTTGATCAACAAGCCACCAAAATGTGGTGAATTGATTTTCCGTATCGAATTTATCCGCTCAGGACCAAATATATAGAAAGGGTGCTTTTTTTAATATGGCAATACTCAGATTAACTGTCAATCTGACAGCTGACACCATCTTTGATCCTAATCCATCATCGTGTGCAAGAACTTGGCCTGTATCTGTCGGCTTTGTGGACGATTGCAGAAGATTCCTAGTTTCCACGCATTTGTTGGGAAGCCAAATATATTTCTGCCATTTCCACGTATCGATGAAATGTGTCCGACAATTTATTTCTCGAACTCTTTCAAAAACAAATCAATTCCATTTGGAAGGCTATTTTGGTGACTGTTTTGATAGGAGTCTGTCGCTGCGGGAAATTGGTTGATGTCTTTTCCTTCAAAACAAAAAATTAAAATTACTTTTATATGAGCTGCTTGATTAGCTCAATTTACTTTCAAGATCACTTTATCCTACAGCAATTGGTCCACAGTGTATCTTGTCAATTAAAAGTATATTTCTCATCATAAAAAAATTAAAAAAATATTTCCATTTCATTGGATCTTTATTTTTTACCGGAAATAGCAAGATCTTTCTGAATAGATTGCTTATGATTTGGTATCCAAACACATTGCCATCGATCGCTATAAAGGAGATGAACGGGAATACCACTTTGAACCATCAAAATCAATTAATTTAGAATAAAAATAACTCAATTCGTTTTGAGAGTATTCGTAAATGTGATAATTCCATTTGAGGGGTTGGTTTTAGTGATAAACTTTACCAACATCTTATCTTCAAAGATAACATTCCTCGCCTTTTGACATACTTGGAACTATATCTTCATAGATATAGCTATGTTAAACATAGGATATAAATATGTGTCTTCAGTTGCGTAAGTAGAAGTTTGCCGAAAAGAAAATCAACAAAATTTATTGTTTAATTGTGTCAGTTTCTAATTATTTGCAACACAGGGCAGGGGTAACTTAAATACACAAGAGGCTCAATGATCCTATACATTGCTACATTTCAACTAACAATTCAACAACATTTACTGGAAAGAGATTGTCAAGGTAAAAACGATAATCTTGGATATTTTATCATTTTATGTCGAACCGCCTACTGACTCTCAAATTTGTAGCCATAAACAATTTAACCAAACTCACTCGACCCAACAGCTTACTTGTGTTTTATTCGTTTTTGACATTTACAACCGTTGGTGTGTTTGATTTCACAAAAAATAAATTACCTTTGGGATATGTTTTTCATCCTCGGCTTAGGAATTTTAAATTTGTTTCCTTAATCTCGAGATTAAGAGAAGATTTATGCCATATTTCCATCAAAAGAAAAAAGGAGATTCAAAATTAATTATTTTTATTAATTAAGTTTTCCGACCGGAGGAAAAATGGAAGAGGGAGAAAAATGCTGAGTTTCCACTAACTTGTCATTTAATTGACAAAGTTTGACAGCTCTTATGTATTTCAGCTTAAGAATACAAGAATTTCCAGATTTTGAAATCTACTTTCACGATGGAAATTGCCTACGTTATAAAATGCTAAATTGCACATGTACTGGGGACGACTCCTTAGTGGTTTTCAATGAGGGTAATATTTGTAATAATAATTGTTTTAAGATAGAAAGAGTTGACCTTTTCTCCTTTCAAGGCTCCTGGAGCTGATGGCATCTATCCCATACTCTTGCAAAAGGGTATCGAGATTTTGCTCACACTGCTAACTAGAATCTACAGAGCTAGCGTGGCTCTGCGACATATTCCTTTGGCCTGGAGAAGAGCTAGGGCGGTTTTCATTCCCAAACCGGGAAAGGCCGCCTATGATCTTCCCAAAAGCTTCAGGACTATTAGCCTCTCATAATTTCTGTTAAAGGGCTTTGAAAAACTGATTGACGTAGGGCTTAAGAGTATTCCAGCTTCGCTGGGTATTCATGATAACCAACACGCCTATCAAAAAGGCAAGTCCACTGAGACGGCATTAACGGATCTGACGGCCAGAGTGCGTAGGGCGCTCGACCGCAAGAACTATGCTCTTGCTGTCTTCATGGATATTGAGGGTGCCTTTGACAATCCCACCTTTTGCAGAATTGGGTCTGCCTTAACACTGAAGGGCGTCGATTCTACAACTGTGGAATGGATCCTGGAAATGCTTAGGAGCAGAGAAGTTACAGCTGCTGTTGGCGGCTGCGTCAGAACTGTGCGCGCTGTTAAAGGCTTTGCGCAGGGCGGTGTACTTTCCACTACATTGTGGAACCTGTTGGTCGACTCCTTGTTGAGAAGACTTGATGAGGAAGGTCACCCTGTTATTGGGTACGCTGATGATGTGTGCATTATTGTCAGCGGCAGGTTTTTACCAACTCTTTGTGAGCGGATGGAAACAGCGCTCAATAGTGTTGGGAGTTGGTGCCGCGAGCAAGACTGAGATGATGCTGTTCACGAGTAGAAGGGCAATACCTCAAGTGAGGTGGCCTTACTTCCAGGGCACTCAACTAAAGCTATCAAGCAAGGTTAAGTATCTGGGTATTGTGTTAGATCCAAAGCTTAACTTTTCTGAACATTTGGTTGCTAGGAATCCGAAGGCAACTAACATTCTCTGGCAGGGCCGTAGGATGTTCAGCAGAACCTGGGGACTTAGTCCCAGGCTGGTTCACTGGATTTACACGTGCATCGTTAGGCCATACCTTATGTATGGTGCGATTGTATGGTGGGCTAGAGCTCACATCCTCAAATGTCAACTGTCGAAGCTACAGCACCTTGCGTGCTTATGCATTACAGGTGCGATGAGAGGAACTCCCACTGCTGCTATGGAAGTGTTGCTTTGTTTACCTCCCTTGCAGTTCCTTGCTGAGAGTGAGGCCAGAAAATCACTATACCGTATGTGTGTAGTACTTGGACGGCAGGTCAATCTCGGCGATGGGGCCAGAGGTGCTAGGTACAGAGCTCTCTATGACAGACTACCTGGCCATCGGGGAGCAGCACTTGACACTGTGTGTATGAAGCAAGACTTTGAGCGCCGTTTTCAGGTCATCCTTCCTGAACGGCAGGAATGGAACAGTGAGGGGTGATGTCATCGTCTATACCGATGGCTCACTCATTGACGGTATCTCCGGAGCCGGGGTCTACTCTAGAGACTGTCGGATAAATCTATCTGCAGCCTTGGGTAGACAAACAACTGTTTTTCAGGCAGAAATCTTTGCGATTGCTACTGCCGCAAATATCCTGTTAAGGAGAAGGATTAAGGGTAAAACCTTATACATCTGCTCAGATAGCCAAGCCGCTATCAAAGCCTGTTCGGCTGGTTCTCTCAACTCAAAAATAGTTGAGGAAACCATGGTTAAGCTCAACCGTCTGGGTAGATGTAACTCGGTATCACTTGCCTGGGTTCCTGGGCACACAGGTATCGATGGAAATGAAAGAGCGGATGCTCTGGCCAGGAAGGGCACTTCAACAGCCTTCATTGGCCCACAACCATCTATAGGATACTGCTCATCCGTCCACAAACGTGAAATGGATTCGGCTCTACGCCAACAACATTCCGAATACTGGCTTGACCTGGTCTCATGCAGGTATTCAAAGAAGCTAGTGGACGATCCGAAAATCAGCAGAGCTAAGTTTTTACTTGGACTAAACAGGAAAGACTTGAGACCCTTGATTGGTCTCGTCACCGGTTTCAGTCCTCTTAACGAGCACCTCAAAACCATCCACATTAGGAGCTCGGGCCTATGTGAGTGCTGCCTGGAGGCGGATGAAAAGATATCTCACTTCATCTGTGAATGTCCGGCTTTCGCCAGAACCAGGCTCACCCCTATATGCAAACAATTCGTCACCGAAGATGAGATGGGGGACATTGAACTTGCTAATATTCTTCGCTTTGCCAAGGCTACTGGTAGGTTCTCCTCACTGTATCTTACTAATCGCCAATAACCAGCGAGCGGGCAGCTATGCTGAAGTACAATGGACCAATAGGTCTAAGTGCTTGTCATCTACTGATGACCCCACTGCACATACAATACATACAATACAATACAAGAGTTGATAATTTTAAATACTTGGGTGTTTTAATTGATCAAAATGTGAGCTGGTCCAAACATATTTCAACAATGAAGCAATATCTGCGCTCTCTATCATCTCAAAAAATAGTGTGATAGCAGAACTTTTAAGCACAGCCTATTTCTGCATTTTCCATTTAAGACTTCAATATGGTATGGGGAGGCGCCTACCTAAAAATTCACCCTCTCCTCGTCCTGCAGGAGTGTGCTATAAGGAAAATCTGCGGTGTTAACAGATTGACTCGCTCTATGCAACTCTTTAGATCATTAAAAATCCTTCCGGTCAGACATTTGTAGTATTTTAAAGCCTCTAGGTTGTTTTATATGAGAGGTGGTTATATGTAGAGTCCTATATCTGACGTCCTTACTCTGCGTAGCAATATTGACAACTATGTTCCTGTTCCCACTTTTCGTACCACGCATTTTAGAAACTTCTACTCCATCGTGTCTTACAAGTTGTTTAATACGTTTCCTATGGCTCTTCGGTGTACCAGGTCTTTGTCAATGTTCTTAAAAAAAGTTAAACTGCGGCTTCTGGATTTTGATCACAGTCAAATTGAAGTTCTGCTGTCTTATATTGCTTAGTATTTAAATAATTTCTTAAATTACTTACCTACTGCTTCTTTTTCCAAAAATCATTGTATAGCTTTTTTCGCGTTTTGTTATATTATATCAATAATCCTTTAAATATTGCGTACCCCACATAATTCTGAATTCTATGTATGAAGTAGCATTTATCACTATTTTCAAATACAAATGTCACTAGCTATTCTTTATCATACCTGAATTTGTGTTATGATAGTTTAAGAAAATTATAATTCCATTCTTATAAGGAATAATGATTATAAGAAAAGAAAAAAAAAAAAGTTCGTCCTTAAGCGACAACAATGACATTTCATTTCCCCTTATGCCAATTATTGACAAAAAATCGTTTGTTACGGGTAGTCAAGCAGCTATAAATCCCCTTAGCTCTCATACCATTGAATCCAAATCAGTCATGCACTGTTTTAAGACTCTTCAAACACTCGCCTTAAGACCAAACTGTGGTGGATTCCAGTCCACGAGAGTGTTGAAGGTAATGACCAAAACAGCTATAGGCCAATATGCTTGCTATCCGTCTTCTCAAAGATCTTTGAAAAGGTAATAGTTACCAAAATGCTTAATTTTTTTGTAAAGACTAGATTCTTTAATAAGTTGCAATTTGGTTTTATGAATGGTAAATGCACTGAAGATGCAATTGTGGCTTTTATAAAGAGAACTTACAACGCACTAGACAATAGTCAAAAAGCAGTTGGGTTATTTCTTGATTTAACAAAAGCCTTTGATTTAGTAAACCACGATTTATTAATCCAGAAACTGAGTAACGCTAGTTTTAGGGGAAATATATCTGAATGGTTTAAGTCGTACTTACTTAACCGAAAGCAGCGCGTTAGGGTAAATGGAGTTGTAAGTATGGAAGAGGTCTGTCTAAATACTGGTGTCCCACAAGGATCAGTTCTAGGACCAATTCTTTTCCTTATTTACATTAACTCTATATTTAACCTACCTGTCTACGGCCACACAATTGGTTATGCAGACGATCTAGCAATTTCATATGCGGATAATTCTTCAATCACGATTCTAGACCAAATGTGTTCTGATCTGCATTTGATTAGTATCTGGCTCAGTTACCATCAACTCATGCGTAGCACAAAATCTAAGGCGATGTGTTTTTCCTTGTCCAACCCGAACATAGTAACTGAAGGCATAACATCTCATAATTTTAGCAGTGACAAATTGAACTGCACAAACAGATGTTTTGCCTTTGAATTCGTGAAAGAATTTAAGTATCTAGGAGTCATAATAGATAACCAACTAAACTGGAAGTCGCACATCATGTCCATACAAAAAATACTATACATGTCTTTAAACATGTATCACTTGCGTAAGCTTGTTCCACAAAGTATACTTTCGGCTATCTACTACGCGTTGGTCCAATCGCGACTTGAGTATGGTCTTGCTTGTTGGGGCTGTGCCTATATAAGTAACCTACGCCCTATTATTGCAGCACAGAAAAAAATAATTCGGTTATTGTTGTGTAGAAATAGATTCGAGCCTTCATTGCCTCTATTCCAATCAGCGAAAATACTACCACTTCGCTACCTTTTTATCTACAAAGCACTTAAAATATTTTTTGTTAGAATTGGAAATATTCACTTTAGAAGAAATGAAGCATATTCGTTGAGAAATGGGAACGCAGTTGATGTTCCTAGGGTTAATAAAGAGCACAATCGACGTTTTCTGACTTCTTTAGCACCTTATATTTTTAACGAACTGCCGTCTAATATATCCAATCTGATGGCACAGGGAAATCAATTCTTAGAAAAACTTAAAGCTGGGTTACTCTCACGAAGTTGAGACTCTACTTCAAGTTGTATCTTAACCTATCTTTTATTAATGTTGAATCGACTCATTCACGCTGTTCTTCTTTTAGTATATTCATTTATTTTTCGTTTTCCAAAAAATATTTGCATTTCGCTTTATAACTCGTTCTCCTTTTCGTTTCCTCTTCTTCCTTAATTATTTTTTTTTTAGTATTATAATAGTCATACACTTGCTACTGGTTGCTTACCACAAAGTGTATTACTATTATTTCCATATTCCGTGATCATTATACCCAGAATTTCGTCTATATACGAGGGCGGGTCAATAAGTCCGTGACTTTTGGAATAAAACATAAAACATAAAATGAGGTCGGTTTTTTTTCAAATCGTCATTGAATCGGTCCAATAAGTTGGCATAATATTCCCCATTGATTGTTCTTCCCTTTTGAAGGTAGTCAATGTGGATTATCCCGCGTGCATCCCAAAAAACAGTCGCCATAACTTTATTGGCTGACAAACCCACCTTGGCCTTCTTTGGCGCCGATTCACCCTTAGAAACCCATTGTTTTGACTGTTGTTTGGTCTCTGGTGTGTTGTGATGGATCCATGTTTCGTCCACGGTTACAAAACGGCGCAAAAACTCCTCCATATTGCAATTAAACAACGCCAAACCTTCCTGTGAAGTTGTTACACGATTGCGTTTGTGGTCGACTGTGAGCAAACGCGGCACCCATTTTGCGGAAAGCTTTCTCATGCCCAAGTGATAATTCAAAATTGAAACCACTGAGCCATTCGAGATCCCTACGGCTTCCACAATCTCTCGCACTTTCAATCTTCGGTCGGCCAACACCATATCGTGAATTTTGTCGATTGTTTCGGGTGTAGAGACCTCAACTGGGCGTCCAGGACGTTCGGCATCTTCAGTGCTTGTACGGCCACAACGAAATTCAGTAAACCACTTTTTTACCATTGAAATCGATGGTGCAGAGTCCCCATAGTATTTTTCAAGCTTAGCCTTGGTCTCGGTAATGGTTTTTTTTTTCGCAAGAAATAATGCTTAATAAGCACACGAAATTCACTTTTTTCCATTTTCTCCTCAAAGTAGTGAGTAGTCTGATAAAAATAGCTGTCAAACACAAACTAACTGACGCAGCAAGTTTAAATTTTAACAGGAGTCAACTGACAGATGCCTGTTGACAGGAGCAGAGTTGCCGTTTCAGTAAAGAGGTCAGAAATTCAAAAAGTCACCGACTTATTGACCCGCCCTCGTTTTTATTTTATTTTTTTTTGTTCTGCATATTAATGTATTAATGTTCACTTGCTATCATGTTTAATGAAATGTAATCTTGAAATGAAATGGAAAAAAAAAAAAATTAGTTATCTTACGGTTACGATACCACCTAAACAAAATGAAAACAGTCGACTCTTCAGAGTGCCGGCTATGTCTTGATGATGATGAAACAGCTGAACACATTCACGGTGAATGTCCGGCACTCAATGAAACTAGAAAGGAGAATTTCTTGAGAGTTCCAAAGATATAAAGAAGTTCCCCGCTATCACATAAGCCGCTTTATACGGAAAGTAGAAATACTACGTGCCTTAAAAATGTCTGAGCCAGGCGGTACCATAGACCCTATAGGTCGCAGTGCCGTTTTTTTTCTTCGCCTTGGCGAGGCAGAAGCTGAAAAAAAGACCCAAAGAACTATGCAGATGTTTACACTTAACTTAAGAAATGTGATGGAGAATGACAGCTTTTGCTCGATGAGTTGATGGACTAAATCAAGAGTGATTGGATTATCGTCCTGACAAAAAGATAGTCGAAGCTCATTAACTACAAAAATATGAAAGCGATATAACTAATACTTTTCTCCAAACAAGAAGCCCGTTTCAAAAGCACAGGGAATAACATTTTGCATGATGCTTGGTACCAGCGTTAAAAAATTAACAAGATGAAAGGTTCCAGGTTTTTGAGACGGCTGCTGCAATAATTGCTGAGGACATTAAAAGCAAGGTTTCTGAGATATAATAGTACCTACCCCCAATCTGGAAGGAAATGAGAAACTCATTCTTGCAACCCTTCGTACATTTATGTAAACAGTTGTACTAAATAAAAAACCTGGGGACCATGGATGTATGGAAGAAGGAGAACACAGCACTAGCTCATAGTCTTGCAGCAGCAGTGAGGGCCACATCATACGTGTCACCAGTCCTCGTAGTTTTGACAGTTATGTACGAGAAGTACGGCTCAAGGAAACTGATCGATGTGCCTTCCTCTTTGACGCTTTGTTCGGCTTCTACAGAAGCTGTTCGCCTGGAAGCATCAGCAATGAACGGTGATCCGCTGTAAGTTAAACAGCCGTGCTTTTCACAGCCACACCGATAAGGCTGATTTTAATGTACATACAATCGACGGATACGGCACCCAATACGTTCATTCCTCTGCTGGAAATGATACCCCTTTGTTTACATATACGATCTAAATAAGGTATGTGCAGAGGAACTGGGAGGAATTCACTTAATGACAGCCTTTAATAATAAATTAAAGTTTTGGAGTGGACAAAGTGGGGTTTTGTGGAGACAGCCAAACTACGCCAATTTTCAACTACCACTTGAGCACGAAGGGTTCGTCAAAGAAGTTTGTAGGAAATTTAATGTAAAGAGCGAACAGAGACGGTATTTACGAAAAGTTGATAGTTTTCAAGTTATAAGTAAAAAAACGTGCACAATTTTTTTAACCTTTTTTTAATTGTTTGTACTTTGCGTCACGAAATTTTGTTAGCTAACTTCAGATTCCGATTCAGCACCCCGAGTAAAATATACCTCTCAGCTTTGTCGTTTCGGACCCTTATAATCAAAAATTGGCTTTCCTGTTCGCCGTATAGGAAACTAAGAAGAATAGTTCAAAAATTAAACCATTTTAAGCAGCAATACCTCCAATGCAAACGTGTCCCACTTCGACGGGCTATCACTTGAAAGGGGGTCAAAATGGACCCTGTGCCCAACGATTTTTTGTTCGCCGGCACTTCAGGAATCTCCACTTAAAGGATTATACCTCTTAACTCGGACTGCAAGATCCTGTTAGAGATTTGTGAACTCGGATTAATGAAAAAAAAAAAAAAACAATTCCTGGCCCGCTTGTGCGACAATATCTATCATCAACAAATTATGATTTAAAAAATAAATACGGAGAATAATTTAGTAGAGCAGTTTGTATATATGTAGATACTTCACTGACATGTCCTTCAGATATTTTCTTAATTATCGAGGCAAGGATCATATAAAATCCCTTCCCTACATATCCTTTCTCTGGCATACTCCTCCATATTAACCTGAACTTCGAAGATGCTTTATTTCGATTATGTAAGTTTTTTGCCAATATGAGGTTTGATTGAAGTTGTTGAGAGTGCCGTTATCCTGTCAGTTCATAAATTTGGATTACTATCCCCACATGGAAGAAGTGTAACCTCATGTAATTTATGGTCATATTTCCATCAGCCACTCAGGACAATGTACGATAACACATCTTAAGAAATAAATTGCAATATAGTCATGAGTCTCATTAACCAAGGCAAACCACAATACAATTTATTGACAGATGCTCTTTAAAGCCATAGCTTGAAGACAAAACAGTATTGAAATCACAATACCATGACAAGCGTGTCCTGTCACACTTATGCCGTAAAGCAGCTACCCAAATACAATTCCTTTCATTTTACGAAATCTTTTTTCCCATCTCAACATCTGGCATACGCAAGGCGCTCGAGTTATAGCTTTCCTTTTGATAAAGATCTTTGTTCAGTCATACATTGTAATCAACATCGCTCACTTTTGAAATGATGTTATATTTCTCTTAGCCACCGAGATTAGGCTGTCAGCGTGAATGTCCTTTTCCTGATGGAATGTCTTTCTGATGTCTTTAAAAGATAAATATGGGACTAAAATTCAACAAAAAAAAAACAATTGTTTCCTTTCAAGAACAATCAAATAATATGATTTCCTTACGATGGATGGATTAGCTGTCCTTTAGGATTTATCAGAAGATTTTTTTGACTTAAATTGGTTGGGTTAGTTGAATAGTAAGCAACCGGTCAACAGGCTAACGTCTTGTTCATTCGATACAATTCGAAAATGCATTCCATGATTCGGTTAGAAACTTTCGGTTATATACAGTAAACTCTCTCATAAGCGGACACTGACGGTACCAAGAAATTTGTCCGCTTATTAGAGGTGTCTGGTTATGAGAAAAAATATTTCATTTACAACCTTGAAAAAAGCAACAAGACATATGCATTAATGGTACCTAAAACATTTTATTTTAAAATGAAATGCTTTTTTGTGATAAACATTAATTGTAGGTAATAAAAAGGATAATAACAAAACATAAAGAAGAACAAAGCCTTTAAAACATACACTTATGCATACTTGAGAATGCACACAATCCTACGTATTGCTCCACGAGAATTTTAGTCCGATAGTCGACAGACGGCCGCCGCCGCCGGCGCCGCAGCCTACTATGTTTACTTTCTTTACCGTTTTTTTAAAAAATTTTGCTGGGTAGCAATGGCAAAGCGCAAAGAAAAGGAAAAAAAGCTAACAAAATAAAAGACAACGAAGTGTGCCAAATGCGTTTTGTCCGTTTAAGAGAGAGTGAAATTCTATTGCGGTTATGAAAACTGGTGTCCGCGTCCGGTTATAAAAGAGTCCGTTTATGAGAGAATTATTTACATTAAAAATTGTTTAGGTTATTCCGTTCTTTGAAATTTGTCCGGTTATGAGAAGTGTCCGCTTATGAGGGGTGTCCGTTAGGAGAGAGTACACTGTACTACTAACTTATTTAATGGGCTCCCGACCAGTGAAGAGTCCGTGCCTGAGACATTGCAGCCTTCCTTCCTCTGCGATGACGGGGACGTTGCTTTCAGTTGTCCAGACCAAGGGCCTTTTCGAAACTGGGGACTGGGAGTCGAAGATAATCTTGGCTGGATCATTATTGTTCATTCGCTCAATGTGATCTACCTTTTTGGACTACATCCACGTCGTGATACAGCTCATTGAGTTCGCGGTTGTATCTATATATGCAAAGGAGTGTTTTTCTTTGAAAGAACCCAATATTAGCTCCCATCTGCTACTTATTGTCCAGCACTCGGCACCATTAAGCAGAACTAGCAGGATTAATGTTCGATAGAGCATGCATTTCGTTCTTCGAGTGAGTAGTTTTTCACCCATTCGCTTAACCGAAGTAGCAGCGGTTTCCAAGGGTGATGTTTGTTGTTTGTTTCAAGATTAACCAATGTCGTCTGTTTTTCATCGCCGTAAAAGCCCCTAACACAGCACGTTAAGAACGGCCTATGATGTTTGATATCGTCCGCATACCCCAGTAGTTGGACGGATCTATTGAAAATTTTGCCTTCCGTATTGAAACCTGTCCTGCGCATTATTTTCTGCAGAACAAGATTGAAGAAGTCACATGAAAGCCGAAATCCGGTACAAGTTTTGAATAGTTCGGAAGAGCTGCTTCCAAACTGCACATTACACCGCGTTTTTTCAAGTGTCACGCGACATAACTGGATCAGTTTTGCCGGGATCCCATATTCGGCCATCGCCATGTAGAGCTCCTGACGATGAATGCTATTATATGCGGCTTTACGGTCAAGGAAAAGATGGCGGGTCTCGACTTGGAATTAGTTGAGCTTTTCCAGAATTTGCCGTTGTATGAAAAGTTGTCTATTGTCGATCTGCCGTGCCGGAAGCCACACTGGTACGTGCCGATTAGTGGTTGCAGAACTTCTTGACTTGAGACGTTCAGACATTTGGCAGGGATATGCCTCGATAGTTCTTGCAAGACATAACATTGCCTTTCTCGTGCTCCAACCAGAAATATAGAAAAATCATTACCTATAATTTGCGACTTGAGATTAAAATTAATTATCGGCACTACCTTCTACCTTTTGGCGATTAAAGAAGTCGTATCGTGGCTGAAGAGGAACGTGATATCCGCTACGGACATCTGGATCTTCTCAGATAGTAAAGCGGCGCTAAAATCTCTGGATTCTGTCTCCACAAACTCCATCGTAGTCCGCGACTGTCGATCATCTCTAGTGCAGATGGCGTAGCAATTTAACATTCACATATGATGGGTGCCAGGACATACAGACATTCCAGGGAACTGTAGGGCGGATGAACTCGCCAAGAAAGGAATCATACTGCCCCTTCAACCTGATAAAGGTCCCTTAGGCATCCCAATTGCTACATGCAAACTCATGTTTATGAGGGATACCATACAGAAGACTAACCTTAGGTGGACAAGTGGCAACACTCGTCTAGCGACAAAACAGATAATTGGTGTAATCACCGGACACTGTCTCATAGGCAAGCATGCAACAAGGCTTGGCGTCTATACAAATGACTTCTGCAGAAGCTGCATGGACGAGGAGGAGGAGGAGGAGACAATTATCCATCTTCTCTGCACATGCCCTGCTCTCTCTCAGAGACGAAAACTTCATTTGGGATCTTTCTTTTACAATGATCTTAGCGATCTCATTAACACCGACATCAAACGTCTTTCAAGCTTCATCAAAAGCTCCAACTGGTTCAACGAGTAGGAGGATGATATATCCGTGTGGTATCACAATGGACCTTTCATTGGTCTAAGTTTGGTGGCCTCTACCGACTGCTACTATAACCTTACCTAACCTAACCTAACTGCCTTCTACCCGCGACTCCGTCCGCGTGGCCAAGAACAAATTGGGCTCGCGAAAAGAGGGTTCTTTACCATAATTGTCAAATATCAACTTTTTTTGCCTACCTGGATTTAAATTTATTAACCATCCAGCCAAGTATTGCTGGCCCAAAAATTGCAAAAAAATTTTAGCCTATAAAAAAAACCCAGATAGTGGCAAGTTCCTTCCTGGTTATTTGGACACATTTCAACAGTTCCTTAAAGCGATCATTAAAATTGTTTTTTCTGCGTGATTTGAACCTTATCAAAAAATTGCAAATACAGCAAAACAAAATACCTTTTAAAAATGACGCTGAATTTTTTTGGCATTATTCCACTTCTAATCTACATAAAACAGATTCAATGTTAAGTTGGCCTCGGATAGAATTCGCAAATTTATCAAGACTGTCTGGGCTCGATTTATCTTCTCCGATGACCACTGATATATGAGTTGAGAACTACTTAGGAAAGATTAGACTGAATGTCACGTGTTTTTTTTTCTTTTTCATATGTCTAAATAACTTATTTGCATATCTCTGTATCTTTTTTTATAAAGAATACCAATTTATTAATATTCTCTTTTTTAAAAGTTATCTATTTGTTAATTCAATTATTTGGTACTGTATTTATTTGTCTAATTTCTTTATCTGTTAATCTATGTATTGATTTATTTAATTGTTATTTTATTTTTCTGTTAATTTAATTATTGAGTCATTGATTTATTTGTTTGTAAATGTATATATCTTTTAGTTTATTTATTTGTTACTTAGTTTATTTATTCACTTGAGTTATTTGTCCTTTGTTCATTTGTTCAATTATTTATTTATACATTTTAATACATTTATCTATTTATTTATTTGCATATTTATCTTTTTATTTAAAGGTATTACCTAATAGCGGTTTATTATCTAATAATCCATGTCCCAAATTAATGTGTTTTGTTGCATAAATGTTAGAACGACATTATAAAGAAATTTAGGTAAACACAAAACTTTTCGACATGCGGGTGGCAACAGTGCAGTGGTAGTGTATTCACTTGCTAATCGGAATGTTGCGTGTTTAAATCCCGACCATGTCCATAAAGCAAATATCCGCAGAATAAAAATCAATATAAGTGCAGCGACCGCGTGCTCATATGTGCGCTTTTAATTATTGTAGACGTTTCTGCGAATTGAACTTGCATACAAAAACTTCCGAAATAATGCTCCCTAACTTATTTAGACACCACCCGTGGAGAAAAAACCCTACCCAATGTACAAAACTATCTTTCCTATCATTCTACTTCTTCCAAGTTCTACCACCTAATAGTAGGCAACAAAATACGTCCTTAAATACATTGCATTTGTAGGTGTTGAATTGAAAAACTTTTCTTGCCCACCTGGATTTAAATTTATCTAACCATCCAGCCAAATATTGCTGGCCCAAAGATTCCGAAAAATGTTTAGCCTCTAAAAAAACCCAGGGAGTGGCAAATTTCTTCCTGTTTTTTTGGACACATTTTAACAGTTCCTTATAGCGAACATTAAACTTAGTTTTTTCTGCGTGATTTGAACATGAATTCTCTCGATCAGTAACCAACCACTGAGCCTCCTTCCTTTGAACAAGTTACAAATAAGCTATGGCAGCCGAATTAATAAACGCAAATTAAGGGTGAATTATCTCTAAATGAATTAAATGAGAAATCTTACTAACAAACTTTGTTTGAAGTTATTGACGTTGATAAACATGCAATCAACTAATTCACCGAAGTAGGTGAATCAACGAGTAATTAAGGTAAAATATAACTGAAGACAATTTTGACAACTGACAGCGAATCGTTGAACAAATGGGATGTTGGATTTGGTATCTCCATACAATTTATTACTTAACGATTCCCAATCCCCAAACCATTTATTACTTAACGTCAATTGGCTAATGCATGGACATAATTTTTAATAAATGAGCCGTGAATTAATGAGAACAACTTAAGTAATTTTTTATTAATTCGGCTGTGACTCTTTCTCATTCTTCAATTCATAACACAATCAATGTCGTGTTTTTTAGATGCTGGTGCATTTAATACCAGAGGTGTAAATGTGATACGGTCATTCTTTAAAAGCGTAGAGTTCAGCTTGAAATACGCTGGGGCTTTTTCCCATTGGTATTGCGACCTGAAACAACAAGTCCGTAGATACTCGATTCCGATTTAGAGCCATCCGTATACCACTCTACGTCGTCGTGGCTGTTGGATAGGTTGCAGGTAACACATGCTTCCCTATTTTGGAGTATGGGTCTTACCACAACCGTATATAGCCAATGTACAATTGCGGGTTTCAAGCCCCATGGCATACCAATTGTTCTTTAGCATAAATAGAGAGCGTTATAGACTTTCTATATCCTGCCAGTTAGAAATGTATTGGTCCTATTGAAAGTTTTCAGTCCCGAAGCAAGCTGTGATTACGACATTAAGCATCGCGTAAACAAAAAACAAAAGGGTGGATGAAGTGGCGGGAAAACTCAGTTATCTTCTATCGAAAAATGCCCCCTAAGCTAAAATGAAAGCTCTACACCGCTGTTGTGCGCCCGGCGCTCATACGGTTCACAATGTGGACAGCGTACAAAAATTATGAGGGCAAATTCACTGCAGCTGAGATGAAATTGCTTCGTAACTGCAGGAGCAACGAAGATTGATCGCATAAGAAATTCCAAGGTCCGAGGAAGCCTTCACGTCAAAGAACATATTCCAAAAAAAATGGAGCGCGACCGGCTCAGTTGGTACTGTCATGTTCAAAGGAGGGATCCTACGAACCTTGTCAAAAAGGCGAAAGAAAAGGCAGGCCTAAATGCAGCAACACCAGCATTTGATTGGCTTCAGCGACGGAGTGATTCAAAATCGGGAAGTCTGCCGCTATTTTCTGAGGTCGAATCGGCAAACCCCACAGGCGAACCAGTAGGAATGCAGTTAAGTGGTAGGTTTATGATCCCATTAATCCTGATCATAGCCTCACCGCCATAAAAGGAAGAAGAAGATGATCACTTTAAAGGCCACATTTTGCTGCGTTACGTTGCGTAATATCTTGTTGTAATACAATTTCTTTTTGTAATTAATTTTCTTATATGCAATGATTAATGCATTTTTCCTTTGCATTTAAATCACTACCTATATTGTTTATATTTTAAACTGTTCGCCGCACAATCAATATTTAAGTATTTATAACATTTGCCTCTGAGGGTGGACGATGTTTTTCTAGGGCGCATGCACCAAATCATCAACGAAGTATGAGTGGAAGAAAGTATGCTCGATGACTGGATTATTAGCTCCATATGCCCCATCTTCAAAAACGGCGGTCATAAGTCTTGCAAGAACTATCGATGCATATCCCTGCTAAATGTCGCATATAAGATCCTATCCAACGTACTGTGTGAACGTTTAAAGCCGTTCTGCAACACACTCGTCGGCACGTTCCAGTATGGCTTCCGGTCCGGCGGATCGACAATAGACCAAATTTTCACACTGAGGCAAATCCTGGAAAAGACAAATGAATTTCAAGTCGAGACCCGCCACCTTTTCATCGACTTTAAAGCCATATTCATCGTCAGGAGCTCTACGTGGCGATGGCCGAATTCGGGATCCCGGCAAAACTTATCCAGTTGTGTCGCGTGACACTTAACAACACGCGGTGTAATGTGCAGTTTGAAAGCAGCTCTTTCCAATTATTCCAAACTTGTACCGGATTTCGGCAAGGACATGCGCTATCATGTGGCTTCTTCAATCTTGTTCTAGAGAAAATAGTGCGAAGGGCAGGTGTTAACACGGAAGGTGCTATTTTTAATAGATCAGTATAGCTACTGGGATATGCGGACGATATCGACATCATCAGCCGTTCCCAGCGTGCCGTGTTAGAGCCTTTCACGGCGATTGAAGAACAGGCGAAATTGGTTGGTCTTGAAGTAAATGAGGACAAGACAAAGTACATGCTATCAACAAACAACAAACATCTGTCCACCGCCTAGGACAAAACGTCACTGATAATAGCAATAACTTCGAGGTAGTTAAGGAGTTCATCTACCTATAAGTGAACATCAACTCCACGAATGACACCTTAGTGGAGATCCGGCGGAGAATTACCTTAGGAAACCGCTGCTTTTTCGGTTTAGCAAAACAAAGGGGTTCAAAACTCCTCACTCGAAGAACAAAATGCATGCCCTATCGAAGCTTAATCCTACCAGTCCTGCTTTGTGCTGGACGATAAGCAGAAAATCGGAGCTAATATTGGTTTCTTTTGAAAGAAAAATACACCGTCGGATATTTGGTCCTGTGTGCGAGGCGGGCGAATGGAGGAGATGATACAACCGCTAACTCTATTAGCTGTACCAAGATGTGGATGATGTCCAAAAAGCTAAATCACGTCGACTACATTGGTTCTTCCACATTGAGCGAATGGAAAATAATGCTCCAGCCTAGAGGATCTTCGACTCCCAGCCCCCTGGTTCGAGAAGGCAAGGAAGACCGAACTTCTGTTTTAAAGACCACGTCATCGCGGATGCCAGAGCGCTTGGTCTGGATAACTGGAAGCAGCGTGCCCAGGATCGCAGAGTATGGAAGGCTGCAGTGTCTCAGGCAGAGATTCTTCACTGGTCAGGAAGTAGCATTTACATCTATTTTTTGCTAATTAATACAAATTTTTATATTGGGGACAATGGAAAACAATATATATAATTATTGGTCTTGGTTTATGGTTTATTTTAATTTCTACCGTTATTAGAGTCATCCGGCAACCTGACATGTCAATGCCCATCGCCATGCATTATAAATCACAAACCTCCATTTGCTATCGTTGACAATAAAATAAATCGTCCATAAAATACGATGACCAATCCAATTAAGATAAATACTTTCTTCATCACTCCTGTACCGCTCCGTTACCTCAAGTCAGAAGCTAGACAAATGCAGTAACACACAATGGAACAAGTATCTAAAACTAATTTTCTATATTCTATTTTTTGTTTGTCTCACTAATCATTGCAAAAGTTGTGCTAGTGTGTAGTGTATACATCTCCAGGAATAGATTCCACACTTTGGATGAATAAAACATTTTGTCATTTGCAAGTTTGAATCATAAATTTCAAAAGAATTCCAAAAACAAAGCCTTTATTATTTACGAACTGATTTTCATCAAAGGAAATACCACTCGGCCGAAATCTGCAAATTAAAAAGAAAATAATCCAAGCGATACTAATTCGATGTTTATCGTGTATCTATAAATAATAGAAACGAAAATCAATAAGTTTTAGTTATTTGGAATACAAAGTCAGGTTCTATGCATCTGAAAAGAGGTTCGTCGAACAATATCGTCCAAGGTTATGGGAATTCCTACACAAATGAAATACGATCGTCATCCGAATTTCATTCACTCCGAGTTAAGTTGCTCTTATGTTTGAATATTTCGCATGCATTTCGTGGATCTCAATTTACATAATTGTGTGAGACTTTTTTATTTTGCTGATGATTAATGAAGATTTTGTTTTTGTTTTTTATTTTACTCTAAGCTTAAACAACTGTGGACAAATTGAACCGTTTGATTGAAGGTTACGCAAGCGTATTGTCAGTTTCGTTGACTTCAGGTTCAAGGGTATATATTTTGTAAAAGAGCGGTTTCCATCTTTATTCATTTGAGGGTGTCTCGTTATGATGAATTTGTTTATTCCAGAATTTGGATACAAACAAGCGGGGAAGGCTAATGAACGCTTACATTAGACAGACTAGTATGAATTTTGACTGATAATTTGGTATTTAGCTTGATGGGCCTCGTAAATATGCCGCGCTTTTTTGCTTTATGCCTAAAATCTACATGAATGTAAATTTTAAATCGAAAGCTTGAATGGGTTGTAAAATCTGCGTTCAATAAGCTATATTGCTTTCGTTGATTAATTGACTCGTTTTTGTTGAATGGACCTCAGGATAGGAACGTTAATCCGTATACTAACTTTTGTATATCTGTGTGTTTTGTACACTAATCCAGTGGGTCAGATGGTATTTAACTAATCTTCTAGGGTGGTGTACTTCCAAGCTGGCAAAAGTACAACGCTAGCTTTTGTATGTATCATTTTCTTCAGGCTTCTTTCCGCGACGACGGAGGCGGCGAAGATGGGTTTGGCGATCAATGGGGGCAAGACAAAGTATATGCAGTCATCAAGAAAGGACACCCAACACCGACGTCTCGGACAGAATGTCACTATAGATAGATATATATACCTTTGAGGTGGTTCAGGACTTTTTCTACCTAGGCTCCGCAATGAACTCAGGGAATGACACCAGCGCTGAGATTAAACGGAGAATAACTCTTGCCAATCGCTGTTTCTTTGGGCTAAGAAAGCAATTGAGTAGCAAAGCCCTCTCTCGGACAACTAAAGTGACCCTTTATAACACCTTAATAATCCCAGTCCTTGGACTCTAGCAAAAGCGGATGAGCTCACTCTTGGTCGATTTGAGAGGAAAATTATTCGGGTAATTTTTGGTCCCGTCTTCATAGAATGGAGGGAACTTTTCGGGCTATGCAGCGACATCGAGTGAAGAGTGAAGGTCCAACGACTGAGGTGGCTGGGTCATGTAGAGCGAATGGACGTGAATGCTCCGGCCCGGAAGATCTTCGAATCCACACCCGAGGGACGGGGCAGTAGAGGAAGACCGCGACTCAGGTGGCGCACGCAAGCGGAAAGGGACATTAACCAACTTAGCGTGCAAAACTGGAGACAGCTGACTAAAGATTGTGCTGGCTGGAGACGCTTGTTGGGTGAGGTCCAGGTCCAGCCCGAACTGTTACGCCACCCTAAGTAAGTAAGTAAAGTTTGAGCAAAGAGCTGAAATTTATAATATAGACTCTCTAGGTGCCCTTTATCCTTATGTTTAAATATTCGCCTACTGACACGGCCACAATTAAATAAAACAATTTTATTGAAAAACCAAAGTTTTTACAAAAGCCTCGTTTTTTTCGATTAAATACTTTAAATATTATATAACAAAATATTTACAGCGTTCTTAACAATTCAACCATACTTAGACTTTTGTCTCGCCCACTTATGAGGGATCAGAATAAGAATAGGGTAAGCGGACTTTAGCCCGTCCCTATGTTTAATTTTAACATTTCGTCAGGGATTTTTCCCACTGAACTTAAATGCGCTCTGTAGTGATTCCATTGTTAAGGAAGGGTAACAGGGCTGACAAATCAAATTATAGACCAATTTCTTCATTGTCTTCAATTTTGAAAGTTATCGAAAAAGTATTTAAGACAAGGACATTGGCTTATCTTAATCATATAGCTTTTTTTAATCCCACGCAGTTTGGATTCAGGTCTGGTCTTTCAACTGAGGATGCTCTTTTGAACTTTTGCCCTATTTTATACAAAGGCTTACATGACAAAGACTTTTGCGCTGGAATTTTTGGCGATATAGCTAAGGCGTTTAACATGGTTAACCACAAAATTCTCTTAGATAGATTATATAAGACCGATTTTAGAGTATTCATTCACAATTGGATTGAGTCTTATCTTGAAGATAGAATTCAATGTGTTAAAACTGGTACTAATATAAGCAGTTCTAAAACAAATAACTTAGGGGTGCCCCAAGGTTCTGTACTTGGTCCAATTTTATTTTCGATTTATATAAATTGCTTATTTTC
Source organism: Portevinia maculata (assembly GCA_949715645.1). Lineage (NCBI taxonomy): Eukaryota > Metazoa > Arthropoda > Insecta > Diptera > Syrphidae > Portevinia > Portevinia maculata. The sequence goes on along the minus strand of OX454527.1, from coordinate 209,680,479 downwards.
ACTTCCAATCTTGGGTAAAACTAAAGCTTGCCGATGACCTTGCAATTGCATATTGTTCAGATTGGATTTAATTACTAACATAAACCATGATATATTTTTACTAAGATGTTGGTTTGCCAGTCACAGACATATTGTAAGTAGCAAAACTAAGTTAATGTATTTCAGTCTAACTGGGCAGGAGAACCTCGACTCGGATATAATATTTCATTCCCATGACTGTGCGAGTCACGACTTATTATACAACCAATGCAGTATCCGAGTAGTCAAACTTACAATAGCAATTCTGACTGCAGTATTAATTGCTTCAAAATTGAAAGTGTCGATGGTTTTATTTGGCTTGGTGTTACCATAGATCAAAATGGGAACTGGTCCAATCACATTTCTTTCTTAAAAAAATATCTACTGCCCTCTACTCGTTATCCTTACCGTTTTAATAAGTGCAGTTGGGGCTTATTATAGTATACTGCAACAATTAACTGTCGCCCAAAAATCTGCAATACGAAAAGTTCTCACCGTTGAGTTCACACAATGGAACTGTATAGGTCTTTTAACAATCTTAAAATGCGGCATTTATTCTATTCTAAAGTTGTGAAGGTCTTTTTCAAGAGGTTCAATTTCTGACTTACGCAGCTTACGTAGCCATTCACAGTTTGTTGTAAATGTTTCTGTTTTTCGCACTAGAAGTTACATAAACTTTTACTCCATTTTTTTATGCAAACTACTTAACACTCTGACCTTGGAAATCCATTAAAAATCTAAAAATAAAAACATAATAAAATCATGGTTTCTTGATTTTAATCATCACAAAATGGAAATCCTTCTGCTCTATTCAATAAAAAAAAACCGCCTGGATGTTAGCCTTAAGCTCTTGTATGGTTCTTGGACGGTTGACATAAATGAGGGTTTTCAAAAACACCAAACAAAAAATCGCAAGGGGCCAAACCGGGGGAAGCCGGCCGGTCACTTCAAATCGCACCTTATCTAATTATTAATTTATTAGTTATAATAAGAATATCTGTACATAAAGGGCAAAACACATCTGTGTTATTGCGCTCCGGGGAGTGATCCCTCAAAACAGCCATCGATGCCCTTGAAATATGAGTCCGGTTCGAACCAAATGTCTCCTTAGTTCAATTCATCGATCGGATCGGAACATCGGAAAATCCCAGGGCAAACGCATGTTTGCTCGCAGAACGCAGTGTTGATATCACTCGCCCAGATGAAGTTTTCGCTGCCTCAACGTTCTCAGGTGATCGCGGTTTGTCTAAACGAAGTGACCCATGTAACAATTGATTGATTGATTAAAAGATTGATTGATTGATTTTTGTTATTTAAATTTCAATAAATACATAAAATAAATACAAATAAATCACAGATCATCCATTCGAAAAGTGGGCGTCGACGGAAAACGCACGCTCCATGTTCCATCGCATGATGGCGACTGACCTGGAAGGAAACAAATGTCTAGAACTCGACTTATCTGTTCCGGGAACTCGGATAAAAATTCCTCCATTGTTTTTGACCCATGACTTCTTCTTCCGTTCTGAAGTTACAGAGAGTATAGCCTCTGATCTAATGAAGCTCTCCCCCACTGATAAGTTTGGTAGTTAAATTGTTGTCTTCTGATTCGAATTCAGGGTTCATTTAGTTGAAGACCAATAGGTTCAGTCCATCGCAGTTCAACATTTTTAGAATTTTAGTCCAGCTCATCGAAGTATTTGTTTTTCGTCGGAATATAATACCGCCATCTTTGTCAGGTTTCTCAAACAATGAAACGCATATTAACCTGTTCCAGGCAGACGGCAAAGCCATGCTATTCGTTTTGTGTAAATTAACTTTGTAACAGAACCAGAAAACATACAATAAATCTAAATCTATCTGTCTATCTATCTATCTATCTATCTATTAACCTGTTCGCGTGTTCCGTGCAGTGACGAGCTAAAAATACCACCAGCGGGTGTCGTTAAATTCGACTTAGGGGCAGAAATCACCTCTAGGCGATTTCAACATTCAGCTGACGATAGCGACACATAAACCGTGTCTTCGGGAAAGGAATCTTGTCTTTCTTGTTCTTCTTCTAAGTCGCGTCGCCCCACCTACCACAATCTCCGACATAAGTGTTATTAATTTCCCTAAAGTCTATTTTCATCTTCAATCAGCCCCAAGTTCCAAATTTGTTCTTGTGAAATAGCCCTCAAATAACACCTTCCCAAAATATCGCCCAGGTGTTGGCTCAATTTGATACCAGATGTGTCCCGCATAACCAAGAAGTAGTAGGCGACATTTAATAAAAACCAAATCATTTAATAAATCTGATCAAAATTTAACTTCCATGTTCCACAATGACATTAGTATCCATTAGAGTTCGACCGCCCACTGAAATGTGTCTTTCCAAATCGTTGACAGATTTATTACCTCACCATAGTAACACGTTAAGATAAATTAAGCAAATCGCTTTCCCTATCCTGCTACAAAGACTACTATTCCCACAACTATTTTCCCAACAAAGCTCTTCCTGAATATATGTAGAACAGACCACCACCGCTAGGCCAATTACAAAACCCAAAAATCTTACCCCAAATAAGAATTCCAAGATGATGGTCATTTAGAGAGCAACCAATTTAGCTAAATGGATGTCGGTAATGCCTACGCTTTGTCACCGTCGTCTTGCGCTGGTGACTTCGTTCCCATAGGGAAAATCATCATCATCGTTTCCACTCCATGTAACCCGGTTACTCTGACTCCAGGAACGTGCTCACTCAATTACCAACAAACGCCTACTTAGCAAGTACACACCAAAAGGAAGAGACCGAATTTAGATACCAATTTACAAATTGATAAGAGCTGAGAACCCAACAGGTTGGATAGGCGCAGGTAGTTAGCCACTGGGGACGGGACAAATAGTCCAAACTGCCTTCCAAAAATAAGTTATTTCGTGAACAGTCATGGGGGAGATAATAAAAGCGGTTTATTCGCAAATTTTCCAACATTGCGTGGAGCTGAAGTTGGGATCGGTTGCTTGTTGTTTTTTTTCGTTCAAAAGCGATAGCATTCCTTAAGTGATAATGGAGGGAATGATTTATGCGATAGTTTAAAGAATGTGTGCTTAAACTGTAATTAGAGCGGCTTAACTGGTCGATAGTAAGGTATGCTTCTTGGGTGTTTGACATGCTAAATCTTTTTCTGATTAGAGAGGTCTAAGCGAAGGTGCGACTGATAGCCGGCATATGTGGTGTTGATAGTATGAAGTGAGTTCGTAATAAACTTGATACTACTTCCATGCTAGACAGAAGGCATTGAGGGGTTCTTGAACTTGAGATTCGCATGCCCTTTGGATAATTAGGGTGACCTCCTTATCGCCCAATATGGGGACCTCTTTCTATTTTGCGAGGATAAAAGCCAAGTCACCAACAAATTTCACCCGCATTTCTGTTGCCAAGTGACTGCTATCATACGGTAGCAACGGAATTTTATTACTATGAAACGCTTCTATTTGCAATCGGATGTCTACGATGCAAAGATCAAGGTACGAATTTCCGGACGGAAAACTTTGTGTAACTGGACTATATAATTTTAGTTTATGAATGCTGGACCTGGTTGTCTTCAATGAAGGAATCTGCCTCTTCCGTTGGTCGTCTATACTTACCGTCGTCACTTTTTGTGAGTACTGAACTCTTTTTGCGTAATGATGCGTTGGAGATTTATTACACATTCTATTTCCTTTCATAATTTTATCTTACAAATTAATTTGTCTATAGTTCTAGTTGGTATACGTTGAGATGCGTTGGTATGCGTTGGTATGCGATGCGTTGGTAAGCGTTGGTATGCATTGAGATGCGTTGGTATGCGTCATGCGCTGTATTTTTGTAACTTTTCTTAAATCTTAATATTAATAACTTTCGCCAACGACCATACCACGTCGAGTCAATTGGTTCTCGTCCGATCACCGCGATTAAACGACGTAGGGCGTGGTTAGTACTTAGATGGTGGATATACCGCGTGTCGTTTGATAGAGTCGAAGTGAACCACAACAAAATCCATAAAACGTCACGTTTATAGACAATGGCATAAAAACGAGATACACTTCCGTTATGAATTGTATTTGTGTCTTGCTCTGCTTTAGCCTGGCAGTTCGTGCACCTTGGAATACAGCCTCCAGTCCAGTTTCCTTGACGAATCTGAAATTGAGCTGAGGATCCGTGGTTTGTATGTCATTGTCTTTTATTTGGTGTTTGCCCAAATATCTTATCCTCTTGTGGGTCAATGCTCCACATGATTCCAGAATGTAGTCTGGCCTGGTTATTCTGGTTTAGGCTGATGCAAGCTTGAAATCTTTTAGGTTGTAGTTTCCGAGGTGTTTCAATGCTTGTCTCAGACCTTGGGGGTTAAGAAAGGTTCTGGCCCTTACTTGTTTCTCCAGTTTTCTGAATTCTTATCGTAGATTGTGTCCTTCGATCCCGCATTATGGTTCGGGTCCTACGAAGGGTTCCGCTGCCCCTTTTCTTGCCAGAGAATCGCTGCCTCGTTCTCTATAATGCCAACTCTGTTATTCCTGCCGAGTCTGTTCAGTCCGTGTAAGCGTTCCCACAAGAGTTCAAGTGCCTTGATGGCTGTTTGGCTGGGATCAATGCAATTTCTATAATCCTCTCATAAACCAGCTAAATGTTTAATCTGTGAAATTTCTGTGGAAATATTTATTGCGTTTGCTGTCATTTAATAGGTATTTGGGCCGTTTTTTTTTAAATTTTGCAATAAGATGTCCCCTTAGTTTATTTGCTTTATAAAACCACATTTACTTAACATTTTTTATGTCTGAAATACTACTTAGAAGCTGTATTTATTGGCAATAAATTAGCATAGCTTGAAATATATTTATTTTACTTCAATTTGAAAAATTTTGAAATATCGTTCAGCACTACAAATAGTTTTATACTAAATGGCGTTTGTCCCCAACGCAGTAATTTGAATTTTCCGATTAAATATCAGTAGCTTCTAGACGAGCTTAACAACACTGGCACAGCTAATAAACAAGATTCATGTGTTCTTTAATAGTAATACTAATCAATATTTAAGAATAATATTATCTTGTATTTTTTTTATTGAAAAAAAAACGTGTCCCCATATTTCGTCATTCGCGTCACGCAACCGCTTTCCGTTAAAATTTTGAATTTAAAATTCCCATTCTTTTTCAAATGGTAACTGCTCTATATTTCTCCGAAAAATTTTCACGCAGTAAGCGTAGCGAAAAAACTAAAACGGGGAAAAACCGTCAGTTACATCAAAGCTGTTGCATGAGTATGGTCTGTATGCTTATTGGAGCTCATTAGTGTCACAAAGTTTTTTAAAGCAAATCATTAAAAAATAAGTTTATAAGTATTTCAGAAAAAAGGAAAAAGTGAACGGTAAGCTACTTAATAAATAATTGAGTGTATACATTGTATTACCAATAAGTTATTTCTGTTATCAGTGTGAATTGTCATTATCGTCACAAGTCATCAGCGTCACGTTTTAAAAGTGACGCGAATGACGTGATAGTGACGAAAATGACATTGCGGTTGCAAAGTACAACATAAACTTTGTTTTCTTGTTCTCTGTAGTGTATTATATTATTTTGACTAAACCTTTCAGATAAAATGCCATTAACGCAGGCAGAAAGAGCCAAATTGTACCGACAGCGGTTAAAAGCAGACCCGGAAAAGGCAGCTTTACAAAAACAAAAGGCCCGGGAGCGTTACCATAAAACGAAACGCCCGATTCATGAGCAACCCAAAAGGGAACAAAGACTTACTAGAAAAAACTGGAGAAAGCTCCAATCTAATTCAAGACAAAAAAATAAGAGATTATCTGCTCTTTTAAATGACACGCCACCATCATCTCCGGTCAATTTTCCGCAGGCTCCAGAAGCAGGAGCAAGTTCAGCCCTTGTCCGCAAGAGAATCCGTCGTGATAGAACAAAAGTTTACAGGGAAAACTTGGCCTTGGGAGAAAAAATTAAAACGTTGGAAACTAAAGTAAAAAAATATTAAAAAACGTTTTCAAAGGCTTTAAAGAAAAACTATATGCGCAAGCCCATTACAAAAGAAAGCCAATTCATTGCTCAGTACTTGTTTTAAGTCGGGTTGGTTGGTTACCCACCAGGCGCGTCCCCAGGTGGTGGATAGGGGGACCTCGGTACGATACGTTCGTGATCCGAGGTTTTAGAGTCATAGCGGCGTTTTATACACCGTCAAAGCTCTATCGCGAACCAAACCAAAAAACAAGTATGCAGGAACAACTTAATGATTCAAATACTCCAGGTGGTACTCGCATGGGCGAAAATCCACCCGTGGTCTTTTCGACCACGGTCGGGGCACGGATTCTGGAGGCCCCAACCGACATACATATACCCCCCGCCTGTACAGGCGTTGACCTTCGAGTTGCGAAAAGGTTTGCTTCCGAAGATTCCTGCAGCTCTATCTCCGACACGTTCGGTAGACTGGGCTGGAAACATGAAGAAAGTGGCGGAGAGGTTCAACCTGATACGCTTAATCTTCAGACCAATAGACAGACAGCCGATAGGTGTGATGCTGCCGACGAGGCCTGCGAAACCGAACAGGTGAAACGGGCCACAGAGGCGGCGTCCACTGGTCAGCGTCCATCTAAGAGCCAGCGAAAGAGGAAAAGGAGAAAGGCGGCTATCGTGCGGCGCGAAGAAACTGCACCGCCAGTTGAAGGCGCAAGCGCTGAGAACTGCCCTTCCCCGGCGGCGACGGAAAAGAGATGCAGGTCGGCAGAGGTTACCCCAACCGAAACCAGCCAGCTGACTGTAACCAACGCTGCCTCCCCTTCCAATAGCTCGAACAGGAACAAACGGAGGAAGAAGACCTCAAGCACTCCTGTCGGTGGAACTGCGCGCGCACCTTCTGCGTGCCCTTCCACTAGTATGACTGATGTATTTCCAATGATTGGATTTACTCAGATTAACCTTCAACACTCCAAGGCTGCTACTGCACTCATCAGTAAAAAGCTTTCTGTGTTGAATACAAAAGCCCACATAATATCCATACAGGAGCCATGGGTGTGGAAAAATCGCATCTGTGGCCTTGGAGGTGTCCGTGGCACTACGATACTCTGTGACGAGCGGTCCGAGAGACCAAGGGCTTGTCTTGCTGTGTCGAACCTTTTCTCAGCGACTAAGCTTGGACAATTTTGTGGCCAAGATTTGGTTGCTGCAGCCATTAGCTACGAAACAAATGGAAATTGGAAGACCTTCATCGTGGCGTCAGCTTATCTCCCCTATGATTCGGTAGTGCCTCCACCACCGAGGGCAATTGCTGAACTCATTGACTATTGCGACACCAGGAAGATGGGCCTAGTTATATGCTGTGATGCCAATGCTCAAAACACTGTTTGGGGCAGCAGCAAATGCAACATGCGAGGAAACCATCTCCTGGATTTCATTCTATCATCTGATCTTACTATCAACAATGTTGGCTCGCAACCAACTTTTGTGACGTCAAGAAGACAGGAAGTGATCGACCTAACTTTATCAAATAGATACTTTAAGGCGGTTACTAACTGGAGGGTCTCTTCGGAGGTGTCCCTCTCAGACCATAGATATATCGAATTCCAAATCGAATGCGAAGCCATAACTTTGCAGGAGAGGAGGAATCCGAGAAAAACCAACTGGATACGCTTCAGGGAGGAATTAGGGAAAACTCTCAAAACTCCAACCAAACTCAGGACGAGACAAAAGGTAGAGGAAGCTGTTCAAGACCTGAATAGTGCCATTACTAGCTGTTTTGAACTGACGTGCCCAGTAAGCAAACCCCCTGGCAGAACACCGGTTTCCTGGTGGAGCTCGGAACTGCAAAGAATTCGTAGAGAAGCTAGAAAGCTTCTAAATAGGTCACTCAAGACTGATTTGGAGACAGACTGGAATCTCTACCGATCGAAGCAGAAGGAATATAAGAGGCTAATTCGGGTATCGAAAAGTGCTTCTTATAAGAATTTCTGCGAAAAGATTGAAAAGCTGGGTGAAACTAGTAGGTTGGTTAAAGTTCTGAAAAAGGGCAAACCAGCCAAACTGGACTCACTTAGAAAACTTGATGGCACCTTCACTGAGACGAAAGCGGAAACTCTTAGTTATCTGCTGGAGTCTCACTTTCCGGGTAACCAGATTACAATTGGTTCACAACCAGGCCCGATTACCGAGACTATGAGTGAGCCAAGACAAACAACTCGGCGTAGCTGGTATATTGCGAAGGCCGTGGTGACGGACGAGGCCATTAAATACGCATTTGCGTCTTTTGACGGCTTCAAGTCGCCTGGTACGGACGGAATATACCCAGCCATGCTGCAACAATGTACAAACCAGCTGCTACCGACTATGAAGAAAATCTTCACCGCTGTCCTAGCACTGGCATACATTCCAACACCCTGGCGTACAGTTAGAGTGGCATTCATACCAAAAATTGGCAGAAGTGACTACTCGCTCGCCAAGAGCTTCAGACCAATCAGTCTGACTTCTTTCTTGCTGAAAAGCTTGGAAAGGCTGGTCGAGCTTCACGTGCGCAAAGGTGCTTTGCGATTGCACCCACTGTCTCCGATGCAACATGCCTATCAACGCGGAAAATCCTGCGAGACTGCGCTCCAAAATCTAGTTGGTAGAATTGAAGGCGCGCTTGACAGAAAAGAATACGCGATGGGCATTTTCATCGATATTGAGGGTGCTTTTGACAATGCGACTTTTGATAGCATGTGCAGCTCCGCCAGACAACACGGAGTAGACGAACCATTGGTGTTGTGGATTAAAGCAATGCTAATGAATAGAACGTTGGTTGCGGATGCGGATTGTGGCCGCTATGTTATGGCGGGGGTAAACAGAGGCTGCCCGCAAGGCGGCGTCATGTCTCCACTGCTGTGGTGTATGCTGGTCGACTCTCTGTTGAACGCACTCAACAGTTCTAATATTTACGCTCAGGCGTACGCGGATGATGTTGCCGTGCTTTCTGTTGGATCATGCCTAGCGACTGTATGCGCCAAGGCGCAGGCGGCCCTTGACGTGATCGACGAATGGTGCACTAGGAATGGGCTCTCGGTCAATCCTCTTAAAACTGAGGTTGTTCTCTTTACGAGAAGGAGGAAGCTGGTCGGGTTGACTCAGCCAGTGCTAAAAGGCGTCACAATCCAACTCTCCAATGAAGCAAAGTATCTGGGAGTCATCCTGGATAGCAAACTTCTTTGGTCCAAACATGTTGAGCTGAAGACTGCCAAGGCGCTGTCTATTTTCTGGCAGTGCAAAGGCATTTTCGGCAAGACATGGGGCTTATCACCGAAAAGAGTCCTATGGATTTATACGGCTATGATAAGACCATTTATAGCATACGCATCGGTTGTTTGGTGGAATAAGCTTTCACGTAAATACGTCACTGCTGCTTTTGCCAAACTCCAAAGGCAGGTATGTCTCGGCTGCACGGGGGCCTTCCCCAGCACGCCTGGCTCCGGCCTAGATGCACTATTGAACCTTCCGCCCCTTGATGTTTACATCATGGGCTGTACAATCAAGGCTATCTCACGTCTTACAAGAGGTGGCTTTTGGTATAACTCGCACTGGAGTTTTGATGAACTTGCCCAACGGTTGTCCTTCGACTCCTGTCTTATGGATATGCCGTCTGATGCGATGACACCGGAACTTCGGCTAAAGCGCAAATACGAGGTCGACTTTCCTCGCGTCCAGGACTGGCTCTGGCCGGACTCTGAACCTGGAAGGGAATGCAGTCGAATCTTTACGGATGGCTCCAAAACCGATCAAGGATCTGGTGCTGGTGTCTTCGTGGAGAGCGATAGCGTTAGACTTTTCTTTCCGTTAGGCAAACATGCGTCAGTCTTCCAAACAGAGACTTATGCTATCCTAATGGCCATGGACTATGTTACGAGGAACAGGTGGAGGGGGCGAAGTATCTGCGTCTGTAGCGACAGTCAGGCTGCGCTTAAGGCCTTACTCAAACCCTTAACTACCTCCAAAATAGTACGAGAATGCAAGATATCTCTGAATTCGGTCGGAAGGCTGAATTCACTTAAACTTGTCTGGGTCCCGGGTCATAACGGGATCACGGGAAATGAGATCTCCGATGAACTTGCTAGACAAGGCTCAGAGGGGGACCTCTCAGGACCTGAACCAGCGATCTGTCTGCCTGCGTCCTCGGTCAGGGCTTCCATTGACGGTTGGGTTTCCTATGAACACAATCGCCGTTGGCATGACTCTCCAGGGTGCAGACAGACTAAGCAAATGCTCCCCGACGTCTGTGGGAAATCCGCGGCATTCTTGTTGTCTCTCAACAGAAAAGACTGCAGACAGACTACTGGCGTTCTTACGGGACACTACGCTTTTGCCAAACACCTTAAGGTGCTAGGCCTAAGCGACACCACCAACTGCGAAGCCTGTGGAGAAAGCGACGACACTGCGGAACATTTCGTCTGTGATTGTCCTGCTTTTGCTCGTATCAGGTGGCAGGTATTTGGTGCGGATATGGTGAGTGCTGTAAACCTAAGCTCCTTATCATTGAAGCGCCTTCTCGTTTTTCTTAGAAAAACGAGTAAATTCCCACAGTAAAATGTGGTGTGTCTGCCTGGCAGTACAATGGACCAGTATTGAGTCTGAGTGCTCCAGTGCAGAAAGTTTCACACATCCCGACAAAAAAAAAAAAAAAAAAAAAAACTTGTTTTAAGTCGCTCTCATCATCAGGAGCCAAACGTCTAAGACCGACATTACTTAAATACTTTGCATTGACAGACGCAGTGAAACAGAAATATAAAGCCCGTACTAAACGTTCATTACAACAAGAAATTAAATCCATTTGCCTACAAAACATCTTAAAAAAGTACAGAAGGTCCTTATCAGCAGGATCCCATTTTTTAGGATTGAAATCAATTCCGCGTTTGAGACAGTCCATTAAAAAGACAGAAAAATATATAAAAATAAGAGTGACGTGAAATAAAACCAAACGAAATAAGGCCGAATTCCCAAAATTTGGCTTTATTTCGTTTTCCAAAGTGAAATTAAACCAAATCTTTAGTTTGGCTTTATTTCGTTACTGAAAACGAAACAACATCAATTTGGCATTATTTCGTTTACATTATTTAACAAAACTGTGACCCCAAATTCGGAAAGTATTGAACATTTTCTTTACGAAGTTGTATTGTTCATGAAAAGCTATGCTGAGAATTTTGTCACTTTCACTGTCACTGTATTATGTCACTTTCACAAAGCGTCATAAGGCCAAATCCGGAAAGTGACATAAAGCTAAATTTTCGAAACCGTACCTCGCACCTACTCCAAATCAAACAGTGACCCCAAGCAGGGTGGTTGCGGGGGGGCAGCATGCCCCCCATAGGCATTGTACTGTTTATGCAATCTAATTGCGATTTCGCAACTAATCCCATAAACAGTGCAATGCATATGGGGGGGCATGCTGCCCCCCTGCAACCCCCCTGCTTGGGGTCACTGTTTGATTTGGGGTAGGTGCGAGGGCAAATTGTTGAAAGCAGCACCAAGCGAAAGTGTCATAAAGCCAAATTGGCCTTGTGACGCTTTTCCAATGTGTCATAATACCAAATGCTAAAATTTGGCCTTATGTCACTTTCACAATGCGATTCAAAATTTCAAAATTTGGGCTTAGTACGCTTGGGGTTATGTCACGGCACCGTTTTACCGTTAAGTTTCATAACATAATTGTAAGCAAACAAATCGATAATAGTTGCACATTTGCGCACAACAAAGTGGTTTGGTCTTATTTCCATTAGTTTGTTGGTATTATTTCGTTTTGCATGACGAAATAAAGCCAAATTGGCTCTATTTCGCTTTCGAAAGCGAAATGATGCCAAATTTGGAATTTGGCCTTATTTCGTTTGGCTTTATTTCACGTCACCAAAAATAAGAGAGGCGATCAAAACCTTTTTCCTTCGGGATGATGTAAGCAGAGCTACTGCAGGTAAGAGAGAAACTGTGACTAGGTACAAAAAACATAGGGACGAGCTACAGTCCGCTTGGGCGAACTGTTGGATACCCTATTCTTATTCCTATCCCTCATAAGTGGGCGTGACAAAAGTCTAAGTATGGTTGAATTGTTAAGAACGCTCTACATATTTTGTTATATAACATTTAAAGGATTTTATCAAAAAAAAAACGCTCCCTAGCTCAAACTTGGGTGTTTCAATAAAATTGTTTTATTTAATTGTGGGCGTGTCAGTAGGCGGATTTAAAAAAAATTAACACATGAGAATAAAGGGCCCCTAGAGAGTATATATTATAAATTTCAGCTCCCTAGCTCAAACTTTGAATTTTCAAAAAAAAAAAAAAATAATTGTGGCGGATTTTGAAAATATTTACACATGAGCATAAAGGGCCCCTAGAGAGTATATATTATAAATTTCAGATCCCTAGCTGAAACTTTGGATTTTCAAAAATTAATATGTATACTAGGGTGGGTCAAAAAATTATTTTTTGGAATTGAGAGTTCTAATAGCACTAAAAAGTGGCCATCTGGTGTCCATAGCACATATGCAAAATATTTTTGAAATCGGTTGACTTTATCTGCCTCCAATTTATCTTTAAAGTTTTGACGTTTTCAACTTATTTACCATAATTGATTTTTTTCTTTTTCAAATTTTTCAAATTTTTAAATGAGGTGGCTTTGACTTTCTGTTGGGCTTATTTCGTTATTTGAACTTTATTTTTAAAAAAATCAAAGTAGGCCGTTACCCAAATTAAAAAAAACACAGTAACTGGCATCCATTTAAAAAGTTTTTCATCTTCAGTGTAGTCGCAAAATTGAAGCTAAGTTTATATTATAGTTGTGATTGTGATTGCTTTTAAAATTTCCTTGAATTAAATCTGTCGCAATGGAACGTACTAGAAAGGCTTTCAAATGTCCTATATTTGGCGAGACTTGTGATTTTAAAACTAATGTCCTCCCCACTTACGAAGAGGTAATGAAATGTTATGAATGGAACAGGCAAAATTTGAAAATTAATAAAAAGGAACCAACTTTTAAGGAAATAAGTGATATAGTGTGTGAAAAAATCGAATTTGTTTGGAAACAGGCATCACTACCGGTTGTTTCGACTACGAGATCATTACAAATGATAAAATCTTATCATGGTAAGTGTAAACAACTTCTTAAGTTCCATCCCAACATTCCAAAAAAAAGCTAGAGGAATTTGTTTCTGCTAGCAAAGTTTTATTTGACATTTCATCTTGTAAATGCTCCGATTTTTCAAAATGCAACTGTCCAAAAGAGAGAAAGGTACCACTGAATGAAAGAAGTTTTCTGAATGATCAAAGAACGACAAGGAAAATATTTCACTTATAAGCGAACCTGACAGAAAACATATCATTGGAAAATTTAGTAGCTATTGGATGTGATGGTACCAATGTCAATGTTGGGAACTTTGGAGGGATCATGCGTCTGTTGGAAAAAAGATTAAAAAGACCATTACAATGGATAGTTTGCATGTTACATATGAATGAGCTGCCATTCCGTCATTTATTTTTGCGGCTACCATGTCACACCCAGGCCGTTGAGAGGGCAGTTAAGACCGTCACAGAAGCATCAGCAACTTTATGTACAAAAGAAGCACGTGAAGGATTTATACAATCTAAGATTGTATCTCGTAAATTAATGCCAAAATTTGACAGTAAAAAAGACTTTTGTGTAAAATTATTGTCAATTTAAAATCAAATATTTATAAAGTTCCCTTTAATAAATCCAATGTGATAAAAAAATAATTTTTGTTGCATTTTTAAGTGAAAATAATGAATTAAGAAAGAGATTTACCTTACTTTGGAAATTTATTACTCAATACTTTTTTAATTAAAAATTGGAGGCAGAAGGAGTTGTCTAATCTCAATAAAATTTTTTGTGTTCATTCACAACATCATTTCGCAACTTTTAACCGCTATTAGAATCGAAAACTATCAAAAAAAAAATTTTTCATACAAATGTGCCCCACCCTAATGTATACCCTTAGAATAGGGTATAACAAAATTATTTTATTTATTTGTGGGCGTGTCAGTGGGCGGATTTTGAAAAATTTTTATCCCGAGCAGTTTTAGGAGTCATAGCTCATATATAAAAAATTTCAGCTTTCTAGCTCAAAATTCGATTTTTTTCCAAATATGTTTTTTTTGAGTTTGTGGGCGTGTCTGTGGGCGGATTTCAAAAATTCGTAAACTTGATTATTTCGGGACCCTAGAGAGTATATGGTTAAAATTTCAGCTCTCTAGGTCCAGTTTAAAGACCTAATTTTTGCCGACGGACGGACATGGCTAGATCGACATTACTATCGATGCTGATCATAAATATAGTAACTTTTAGGGGTCTACGGGCAATATTAAGGTATGTTACAAACTATGCGTCAAAATTAATATACCCTTAGAATAGGGTATAATAAAGTGCAGAGAAGATATTTGATGGACACACAACTATCCTTGTATAAGAAATATACTGTTGAGGGTGGTAATTGCTCCTACTCTTATTTTACACGAAACCGGCCGTTCTATGTCATTAATCCATCGATCTCAGCTCGTGAAACTTGTGCATGCAAAATACACTGCAACATTAATCCTTAAATGCATGAGGTCGGCCCCCAGTATGCAGACCAAGCTAATTTAATGTAAAACCACTCAATAAACACGAATTGGGCATTATTTTTTCTGGAAAATGCACCATTTTCCTGGAAAAGAGGAAAAAGGACGATTTGCTATGTGTACCAAATATGGTACACTATGCATGCACGCATATTTAGAAAAACACAAAACCAAATTTATGTGTTAAAATTATGTTTTATTTTTAATTAATTAATTAAAAAAATAATTATAAAAACGAATGAATGAATGAAAAATGAACTAAAATAATAATATGCGACGTTTTTAGTGTAATTATAATTATTATTATTCAGTCTTAGTGTGATAATTGATAATTGCGTTTATCGTTCAACCATAGATATAAACATTACACTTTGCGCATAAATGGAACGGTTGTTCACTTGCTTGCCTTCACCACCACATTTCGAATTTTTGCACCGAGCTCGTCCGTCATTAATTGGCAGGTTACCATCATGTCGCAAATGATTAGGCGGCTGATGTTGGGTTTGGCCTCGCGGGAATGACAAAGGTACGTCTTGGCGACTACCTTTCTTTCTCTTTTCTGTCATATTTCTCAGCACGTAGGATACTTCCATATGGAACTTCTTTTCGGTTATCAAAATTGAAGAGTTTGCTCTTTTGAAAAGTAACAATACATTTACCATGCAAATGTCGAGTAAATGTTAGAACATTCTGATGTACCATTTTCGGCTTTTTCACAAAATCTTTAGGTGACCAAAAGAAGAATCCATAAGGTCTACATCGCCCATGTGCAGATTGTATCCTTCTATTATTTGAGGACAGGGAATCCTGATTACTTTGTGGTGCTTCTTATTCCATCGTTCAAAAGTAGAGACGTGCGTCGACAGCAACACTATGTTCCGCTAGCAATGGTTTCATGCCAACGAAAGTAGACACCAGGTTAACGACCTTTTTTATCTTTCCAAGACATTGTTGTCAACTCCACAATTTCATCATGATCTTTGGGTCAGGAAGTTTACAATTTGTTATTCGATTACGATTTATCGTTCCAATGCTGTGAATGCCTACGGTCCGCTGATAAATCAGTAATGGTATGGACATGTAAAAGTTATCCATATATACTATATAATTTTAAAAACGGGGAACTTCGCGTTTCATACGTACTACAATATTAGCAGACGCCTTCAAATCAGGTTCTCCTGGCCATAAATGATGGGCTTCTCCAGTGTAAACTTCAGACTTGTACATGAAACCGTTTGTATCGCAAATGGCGAAGAATTTGAATCCCCATTTCTTTGGTTTATTTGCGCAGTTGCGTAAGCATCTGCTATCCCTGGTTCCAATTTCGAGCTCCCAAGAAGAGTGATTTGCTCTTCGTACTTTCCTTTTTTTTCAACGAGCTCTTTCAAAATCATCGGAAGTTATGTCAATAACAATGCCCTTATACCTACAGCATTCTTCGCGTACGTGGCCCAAGTTGTCATTCTGTTCACTGAGAGCATTTCCGGTGGCAGCTTCTCATTGTTGATAAATACGCCAGAAATTGCCCCATCATCCAATATGGCGTAACTGGTTTCGTCCCGATTTCTCACGCGTTGCGATATTTAATTTTCATCAAATCATCCATTCCGTCATCTTCCCATTCCTTTGCATCATCGGACAAATCACCATTGTTAGGTATTCCTACCATTTCAAAATCGCCAGTATCACAAATCATATCCGCCACCCCATCAGCGTTGTACCTCTTTTCGACAATAATAACGAAATCCATGTCTATAATCTACAAACACATTACAAAAATAATAGTCAAATGCATGGTGTACCATATATGGTACATCCAAAATCAGAAAAAAAAACTATTCGGAAATATCAAATTTGATCAAGATTCTTTTTATTTAGCTAAAACAAGCACAATGTACTCATCAATACTTATTTCCACAGGAATAATAAATGCGATAGTTTTTTTTTCACTATTGGAACTTACTTAAGAAATTACGTGTAAAAAGTGCATTCGACCACTTCGGCAGCTTACTGACAAGTGAAACAATCGTATGATCTAAAACGGTATTTATATGAAAGATAATTTTGTCTGTTACGATTTAAAGCGTACAATCGCACGCTTCAGCTTAATTTACTAGATTACCGTATGATTAAAGATATGTACCATATATGGTACGGTATGCATTTAAGGGTTAAACTAAAAATTGAGGCCTTACAACAAATTCATGCGGTGTCTTTAATTGATATAGTGGAACTTGTAAGGTCAATCGTGTGTGATTTTGACGAAAAGAACTGTATGTATAACGAATGCATTACATGTAAAGATAAACCGCTACTTCTAAGAATGGGAACGGACTGCAAAGTCATGGAATGGTTCGAGTGGATTAGGAAAGAAGAAAGCTACGAGAGGAATGGGAAAATGATAAGAACATTTAAAGCCACAAAAGTAAAATTATCCGAGAGCACAAACGTTTTTGTCCAAAAACTTAACGTTGAAATGATTGCTGCAAAAAGACACATATTTAATATTAAAAAACAGTATCGTGCCTATGGGACCTATGTTGATCATGTGTCTTAAGATTCCGCTGTATTGCACATAGATTTCAGTGAAAATTATAACAGCAAATTCGCTGAAGAAATTCAAGCCCATCATTTTGGGGGTGCTAGAAACCAAATAACTATTCATACAGGTGTCATGTATCTTGCCGGTGGGGCTCCCATTTCATTTGCGACCATTTCATCGAACAACGAACATGGTCCTGCTGCAATTTGGGCTCATTTGAACCCCATTTTCTTGTTGCGCAGAGAAAAAAACCATACACAAAAACTATTCACTTTTTTTCTGATGGTCCAGCTACCCAATATCGTCAGAAGCAAAATTTTTACTTCTTCAGCAATCAAATTTTTGAGTACGGGATAAAGCAAGCAACTTGGTGATTTTTTGAATCTGGTCATGGTAAGGGAGCAGCGGATGGAATTGGAGGCGTCTTAAAACGAACTGCAGATCGCCTAGTATCACATGGAAGAGACATTCCGAATGCTGAAACATTTGTAAATTTGGTTGAGACGGAAACGAGTTGTGAAACCTTTTATGGTTTCTTCGGAGGAAATTGATGAAATGAAAAAAAAAGCTACCTGACAACATTCCGGTTCTTACAGGAACTATGAAGCTGCATCAATTAATCCTTAGGGAAAGGGGCATTTTGGAGTATCGTGATATCAGCGTTTTTTGCGATGGATTAAGTTCGCTTGGAATAGGATTCTGCAAATGTTTGAGCCCAAAAATTTATTCAACAACGGCTTTGGATGGAAAAATAAGTCTATACAACCTAATTTATACCCCAAACACAACGGATGATGAAGACGACCCAAATGACAAAATTTTATACGGAAACCACATTTTAATAAATATCACATCCCACCAAAAGAAAAATCTGACGAATTATCGCTACGTTGCAGTAGCGCAATCAGAAGTCGACAACAAAGGTGAAATCAAAGTTATGGTCCGTCCACTGACAGTACAAAAACCTCACATAAAATTGACAATAATGACGTAGTTGATGTAAAGTGCAAGGACATCATTGAAAAGCTTTCAAATCCCAATATCAAAATGAAAGGAAGCCGGGTTTTCTATGTTTTTTTCCAAAGCTGTAAATGTTTGTGAAAAAATTTAAGTTTGGACCTAAAAAGTTCCCTTTTGAATGGTTTTCTTTTTTTTTATCTTTTTTTAAATGAATTCATGTATTTTATAATAAATGTGCTTAACGTTGTTATTGCGAAATAAATTCATTTTGGCAAATATTGTCCACTGCGTCACTTTGTTGTCATTTTCATCACACTTTGTCCCAAGAAAAAAACAAAGTATACTTGATTTTGCTTTTAACTACAAAATTATTTATTTTTCTTAAAACTAGGAATCGACTTCATAATGAAACTCGTTTAGGTGGAAATAACGGTAAGGCCCAACACATTCTTTAACTAGCAATTATTCAAAAAATACATTGTTCTAAATTGGTTTCCGTGACGAAAATGACATTCAGATCAGGAAGTAATTTAAAAATTATTTAAATTATTTCCAAATTTAAATATACTCAAGTTGCATTTTATCTGATTGAGAGTATGTAACAAATCACAATAAAAATCGACGTTTATTCGATGTTTTTTTCAATTATTAAGTCCGTTACGAAAATGACAGGATTTCAGAGTTTGGCCGAAATTTTAAGTTATATCATCCAAAATATTAGGAAAACTACTCTGCCGGTAACGGAACTTACTTGTTAGTTCATTGATAAAAAAAAAAATTGTTTTATTGCAACATTGAGATTCATTTAAAAAAAAATTATTTTCATTATTGCAACATTTTCAAGAACAACCCATTTATCAATTACTAGCTACACCTGCCCGGCTTTGCCCGTGCCCGAGAATTCTATTGGCCAATATGTTCGAGTAGACTTCCTTATAATTGTCTATAGCGGGTATCCGGCGTATGTTGCTGCGCCTAAAAAAAGAAGACCGATTTTGACCAAAATTCACAGAAACACTCTCAGGCCAATACCGAAGATTGCCTGATTTGAGCTCAACCGGTGAAAGGGACTGCACGTTTTTCTCCGCATGGCTTAGGCCGCTCACACAACTTCGTTGTTCCGTTTAGGGTAGGTGCTTGTTGTCTGGCAGGCGCCTATGTACCTTACTTCTGCGAATCAAACAACAAAGGGAAAATAAAAAACTTCGATTGAATCACTTTTCATTCACTTCCACACCGATTGTTATCAATGTTGGAAAAGCAACTTTCCGATGTCCGATTCACAAAAAAATGCAAAAAATTTCAATAAGAGTTATTTGAATAAAATATTGAACACACGATATCTCAAGAATGAAAGTGCGCACAAATTCCACAATAAGCTTGAAATGTTCGTGTGGTCTCCCTCTTTCATATGCTTCTTCGGATAACAAAATAAGTGACGTCTGTACGGTCTCTGTATCTGCGTCGTAATTTACACGCATACGCACATAATCCGAATCCGACAGGGCCACCAAACATGAAACAAAATTGGCTTCTCCATTGATCGATAATATGTGGCGTTACGTTGCGTGTCTATCTGACAGTTCAATTGTGATACGATATGTTACAATCAAATGTGATTCTTTATTTGGTTGTTGCCAAAATAAATAAATACAAAATGAAAAAAAAAATAAAAATTTAAAAAAAAATCGAAAAAAAACCTGTCGTAACACGCTGGGTGGTCAAAATAAGCCATTTTGAAATTTAGATTTTTTTTTCTTCTAAAACCCGTGCTGAGAAAATACCTTTCCAACAAAGTATAAATCATCAAAATCGGTTCGGCCAATCTCGAGTTATGCGGTTACATCGCTTCGGACACTTTCTTTTATATATATAGATTTACTTATTTATTCATATATTTATTTATTTATTTATTGATTTATTTATTTGTTTACTTATTTATTTCGTTATCTATTTATTTTTTTATCTATTTATTTATCTATTTATTTATTTATTTGTCTAACTATTTTTTTTTTTATTTTTTTTGTCAAATGAATATTTTTTTCGTATTTTCCTTCGATAAATTCTTCCCATCATTTATAGTTATTCATTATTTGCAATACAAGAAAATGTTTCAGTAAAAAGATAATGTATCAAATCTCTGAATTGTAAAATGTGCGGTCACAGACTTTTTTGAAAATATTGATACGAAATAAAATGAATTGAATTGATAATTTTTCACGAGATTAATTCGTCGCCGTAGGATTTTATGATCGAAGCGAAATAACAGCGCTTGTCATTGAAGACGACTAAGGGAGGATCTACGCAATTTTCATAACATCGAACCTCTCCATGTGCGTGCAAATAACAAAAAACAAGATGAAAAAGAAGAAGAAGAAGACGATAAATATAGTGCGATCGGCTCAGTTGGTTCCGTCATGTTCAAAGAAGAGATCCTACGAACCCTGTCAAAAAGGCGATATCAATCAACGTTCCAATACCGACGCGAAAGAGAGGCGGCGTAAAAACTCCTGGATCACGCAAATGCAGCAACGCCAGCATTTGATCGGCCTCAGCGACGAACTGATTCAAAATCGGGAGGCCTGCCGCTATTTTCTGAGGTCAAACTGTCGACCCCCACAGGCGTCGAAGGATTATGATCCCAATAATCCTGACCGTCGTTAAGGGAGAAAAAGAAAATGAATAGAACGGAAAAAACGAAAAAGACGAATAAGAAAAAGAAGGCAAATAAGTCAAAGAAGACAAAGAAGGCGAACAAGCCGAAGAAGAGGAGATCCTTTTTCCAGCCATAAGCTGATTTTAAGTAAACATTTAACCGCGTATACTCTAGTCTCGCTCAGTTTTGCAACCCCGAGATGCATCTTTATTCCAATTTATTTGAGTGGTGTATTTGTTCGTGTATCTGTTCGCAAACAAACAGAAGATTGATTGCCAACATTTGTCGCACCCTCATCAATCATTAGAAATCCTCCTCATCATTCGTTTTGTAAAAAATCGTAGTCATCGAAACGTCACACCCAGTTAAACAGAAATTTTCTCAGAGCTTCTCGCATTCCCAACAAGGACCCAAGCTAACGATTCGTCCATCCGTTCACCCCAAACAATTCGTTTCAATATAAAGCCATTCTCAACTTTAATGTTGCCATTTAAAAAACTTTGCACAGAGTAACTGAATTATAAAAAAAAATATATATATAATAATCGCCATTCGCTCGCACTGATAAATTTTAATTAAATTAAACTTCTAATTCTTCGTCCTTTTTACGTCAGCAGCAATGTTACAGAAGTGCTCAATGTCACCTTCATAAAAAATAAGGGTCCTTTCGACAGTAGCCTCTTCCCTACATTCAATTTTGTTTGTCTTTTTTTTGTATCCTGTCCATTGCCCTTTCACATTTCCTCTGGTTGCTAGCTTAATTTACCAAGCGTTCCTTTTTTTCTCGGCTAAAAGATACTCTGTGGAAAAAAGGCCTGTTGTCCTTATATCGTTCTCTGATTTTCTGTTATTGTCAGATTTTGTATTTCAGTTGCTGTTCCATTTTGTGAAAATGTCAGCAAGTGTTGGCAGAATTGAAGTTAATTTAATTAACTGTTGATAAGCCGACAGAAATTGGCAGGTGGCAAGTGGCAATTGGCAAGTGGCAGTCGGCCGGCGGCGGGTAGGTGTGGCCAACAAACACCTCAAATAATATACAAGTAAACTGATTAAAAGTACTCGTAATGCTCTATTTGAAGTTTATCAGTTGATAAAGCAAAGCAAATATTTATGGCAACATTTTAAATTGGAGTAGAATCAGAATTTGTATGACTTTAGTCGTAGAAGGATAGATATAGATATTTCGGTGAATGAGTATGAGTCAGCGTGTTGTAAATAAACCGATAATACTGTCACTATGTTTTTTTTTTTTGACGAAACTATGCGTCATAGATTTGTACTATATTTTCAGATAGGCGAGGGTGACTGACACGTAATTAAGTGTTCAGCATTATTTTTTTTTTGCGGTGCGATGTCAGTTTCACAGTTTGCAGAAAAAAGGGTGCGAGCAGAGACCTAAACCGGGGATGGGCTGAACTGTGTAGTGAAGATGTTTTATGTGTGCGCGATAAATCAACGTGCCATGGTTGGAGGTGTTTAAGTTGAAAGCCAGCATGTGGCGCTATTCTAGGAATTTTAGATTGGCATGCAAAGTTAGGAAGAGGCGATGGGACTTCAGGTTCTATAGTTAGAGTACCTATTGAGACTTTGTTTTGGGTCAAGATCTATTGTATGGCGAAAACTTAATTTTCGAGTACACATCGTATACCAAGAATGCTGAAATCATTTGAAACGACCAGAGGTAGCGAGAAAACAGTGAGAAAGAAAAAGGCGGGAGAAGGAACATAAAGAAAACTTCGATTTGTGGATTTACTCCCCCAATCGTTTTAACCAAACCACCCTTCTGCCTTTTCATCAGGTTTTCAGGTTTTCAAACAGTAGGAAGTTCCGTGCAGCTATGCACCAAGAATTTAACAATAACGTTGTGTTTTCATGAAAAATTGACGATTTGGGAGCAACGTATCCCATTAAAATTTATAGAAATAAAAACAAATGGAGGAATTTGAATGCGATATTTGAAGTGGATAGTGAAGGCTTTAAAAAAATTATGAGTTTAGAAAAAATTAGGGTTGGTTGGGGAAGGTGCCCAATCAGAGAATTCTACGACATTACGAGATGTTTTAAGTGTCAAGGGTTCAATCATAAAGCAGAAAAATGTAAAAACACAATAGCCTGTACGAAATGCGGTGAAAGTCATAAGCTTAAGGAATGCCAAAGTGAACGTATAAAGTGTATCAACTGTACAAAAGCGAATGAAACTTTTGGGTTAACATACAACGCCGATCATGAGTCAATCGATAAGGATTGTCCAGTTTTCTTAAGCAAGCTTAAAGTATTAAAGGAATCCATTAGATATTAGCAACCAAAGGGTCTAAGGCTGGCTTATCTTAACATTGAGGGTCTTCTGAACAATTTTGAAGAGTTTAAAGTTTTAGTATTGGGCAAAAATTTTGATGTTATTGTATTGTCGGAAACTGTTACTAAAAACATCCTAGAAAAGGAAATCAAAGTGCCAAACTATACGACATTCAGATGTGACAGTTTGTCGTCTCACACTGGAGGTATTGTTATATATGTAAGTGATGAACTAAAATCAGTGACATTGTCGAAGAAAGATAATAATATGAACGTGTGGTGGTTATCCAATTATGTTATAACTAGCAATTACACGTGTGTTATAACCGGGGTTTATAGGTCACCAAGCTCTTCGGAAAAAATGTTTTGTGAAGAGTTTGAAATATTATGCGAGGATCTAAGTGATGTACAGAAAGACACTATTACAGTGGGTGACTTCAATATTGATTGGTTCCAGAGTAATAACACGTATAAGAAAAGTTTATCGAATATTTTAAAAAATAATTCATGCAACCAAATTATGCAGACTGCGACAAGGATAACAAAATCATCTAGTACACTAATAGATTATGTGATAACAAATAATAAACGGATTAGTGCCTCAGTTGTTCCCGACCTGCAAATAAGCGACCATCAAACAATTGCTGTCGATATTAATAATGAAAATGAAGGAAAACTATCGACGGAAGTAAATAAAAAAAAGGTTATAAAGTCCATGAGGTACAATACGGACCTTTTTCGGGAAGCTTTAGGAAATAGTCAAATAAGTGCAATAAATAGTTCAATGGATATTGACTTAATGGGAGAACTACTTCTCAAATCTATCGACGAAACTGCAGCAAAGTTTATTGTTAATAGAGAAATTAAACACTACAATTCTAAATGGTTCAATAAAAGGCTTCAAGCGTTAAGAATAATTAAAATTCGAAAACACGCTAAAGCGGTTTTATGCAATACGGAAGTCAATTGGCGAGATTACACATTAATAAGAAATAAGTACAAAAGTGAAATTAAAAAAGCCAAACAATTATTTATAAAACGAAAAGTTCAGTGTTCATCTGACCAAAAGTCCAGGTGGAAAAATTTAAAAAGATATGTGCTAAAGGACGAAAAATGTAATGAGATAAAAAATATTCAATTTAATAATGAAACTCTCGACGATAATAAGGCCATAGCTAACAAATTTAATGATTTCTTTATTGAAAGTATAGTGTCAATAAGTGTTTCTATTCCCAGTGTGCCGTTTTGTAACAATGTGGTTGATACAAATTTAAATTTCAATTTCCAACATGTGACGCACCAAGATGTTAGGCTAGTTCTAAAGGAAATGAGAAATAAAGTTGATTATACATTAAAGAGTCCAAGGAGATTTCTTGACAACTACAATATGCTCGGACCAGCCTTATTAATGGTCATCAATAAATCGTTGGAAACAAAGACATTCCCAAAATCATGGAAGAAGTCGTTAGTGACACCGATAGAGAAAGTATGTAGTACTAAACGATGTGAAGAGTTCCGCCCGGTTAATTCGCTACCATTATGTGAAAAAGTGTTCGAAAAAATTGTCTTTAAACAGTTAAATAGTTTTTTTGAATCAAATGAATTAATAATTGATATCCAGTCAGGATTCAGAAAGAACCATTCTTGTGAAAGTGCGATAAATTTGATTATAAATAACTTTAAAGAAGAAACCGAGCAAGGAAACAGAGTATTTTGTGTTTTTCTCGATCTTAAACGAGCATTTGAAACAATAGACAGACAAATATTAACAGACAAACTTAAGCGATATGGGATAAAAGGAAAGGAAAGTGAGTGGTTCAAATCATACCTTAGTAATAGAACTCAATGTGTAAAAGTTAATGGTGAACTACCGTGTCCAAAGGATGTTATGTTCGGTGTACCCCAGGGATCGGTTTTCGGAACATTGTTATTTTTGATATACATAAATGACATGAAATGTGCAATATCAAATGGAAAACTTGCCTTGTTTGCTGATGATGCGGTGATATACGTGTCGGGTACAAATTTTAATGAATGTCAACAAAAAATGCAACAGGACCTTGAAAATGTCAAGTATTTAGGCATAATAATAGATAACAAACTAAATTTTAGCAATCACGTGGATTATTTATGCAAAAACATTGCAAAAAAAATTGGTTTCTTGAAAAGAATAAGAAATGATATATCTACATTAAGTGCAATAAATATTTATAACGTAATAATTAAACCACACTTCGAGTATTGTTCGTCAATTTTGTTTTTATGTGCTGAGAGTAATGTACAAAGATTGCAATTGCTACAAAATAAGGCTATGCGATGTATTTTAAAGTGCAGTAAATATGTGTCAATTCGTTTCATGTTAGGTTCGTTAAAATGGTTGTCAGTCAAGCAAAGAATCATAATGAATGTTTTATTGGTGGTTTATAGAATAAAAAATGGCCTAGTGCCTGCTTATTTACGAAATAATGTGCAATATATTCATGAGGTGCAACCCTATAGTTTAAGATCAGATAACAATTTTAGATTACCAAATTATCTTAAGGGAAGATCTCAAAATTCTTTGCAATATAAAGGCTTCAAAATGTTCAATCAATTGCCAAATATTATAAATAATGAATTAAATCTGCCAGCTTTCAAAAGAAATATTGTCAATTACGTCAAAACTAATTTTTAAGTAAATAATTTCTAAATAATTAAACATTATTTGTAAAATGTAATCATGTATATGGCTA
This sequence comes from Portevinia maculata, assembly GCA_949715645.1. Taxonomy (NCBI): domain Eukaryota; kingdom Metazoa; phylum Arthropoda; class Insecta; order Diptera; family Syrphidae; genus Portevinia; species Portevinia maculata. Next base: position 209,654,665 of record OX454527.1, on the reverse strand, counting down.
AATGGCTTTTAAGAAAGCTAAATAAATAAATAAACACTATCTATCTATCTATCTATTGGCAATGACTCTAAATTACCACACTCTGAATTCCTGGCATCAAAGGTGTTGCGGTTGCCACAAGTTTAATACTCGTACCTTAAAAATTGTCCTGAATTTGAAGAACCAACTAAACGGAAATCAAAATAAAACTTTCATTTCAGGTCTCAAATGAATTGTAGGGTTCAAATTGTTAACGCACCTTCAACAGAGTTTCCGCACAAAAGTGTGCGTTACATTTTCTTGGCGCTGTTCGAGTAATCAAGTCTTGCAGTTCCACTTGGCAAGCTTTTCAATTAGTACGAGTATTCTACAGGTGAATTTTTTGGAAGTGTGGAGATTATCGCTTAAGAGTCCAAGACGCTAATCAGGCTCCAAACAAGAGGTCGTTTTTTAAACACATTTTAATTTTCAAAACTGAAATAAATACCAAAAACCATCGTATAAACTACATGTATACATACACTGCTAGACATAAGGTTAGAAGCAGGCATTTTTGAGAAGTAAAACCGATATTTCTCCCGTTACATGATGGATTAGAAAAAAAACGACTATGGTAAATGAGAGACTATTTTGTTAACAACAAAATATGAAATGTGTGTATAGGAGAGATTTAGCTAACGGAACTTTGAAGACAAATTGTAAGTTGAGTAAAGAATATGCGGTAATAAATCGAGTCATTAGATTAGAAGCAGTGAACAAATCAAAGTTTTTTTATGAAGTGAATATGTTTTTTTCAGTTTAAACGGTACAGTATTATAAAGTAATTGTTCTTGATTGAGAATAAAAAAAATGGGAAAGAAAAAATTTTTAACAGTGGAGGAAGGGACACGAATAGAAGGTTATTGCTCTGAAGGTCTTTCATGCCGTGCTAAAGCCCAAAAAATAAAGCGAAGTGATCATTGTGTCAGCAAATATTTAAAAAAAAAAAACCCTTCGTCCTAATAGTAGTGTGACCTTTTCCGATAATAGTGACCTTTTTTCCGACTTGGCGTTTCACCCAAGTGTGGTTGTTGGGATTATCAGTCGATAACCACAACACATCAAATAGAAAAGCAATTTTTCGTCGATATTAACCGGGTATAGGTACCATAATTCACTACACAAAAGTAGGTGTGAATTGTTTTTACCCATTTTAATGCATCTTCAGTTCGGAGACAAGCAATTGACATTATTTTTCAAGCCTAAGGTCTGGCTATGATAAAACCGAAAGTTATATGTATTCAATTATTTCTAGTTTATTATATACTAGCTGTCATGTGCTCGCCTTGCTTCGCCAGTCTGCCACTTCTCAAATTTAAATAAAAATACTTGCTGATAAGAACTGATAAAGAAAACGTCGAGACTGTCCCTACTCATTATATGGATATACTCTGAGTGTGACTCCCTCTCCAATTCTCAATCTCAATAACATTTCATACCCTATCTTTCTCAATTCCATGCGCCACAAAAAAAAAACAACACAAACTACAAAAGGTGCATAAAAAAAGAAAGAAAAAGCAGACAACACAAAAGGTACAGGTAGAGAAACAGATTTGTACCGCACACACACACACATTTTTCTCCACTGAACGCTGGGAAAATCCAACGATCTAGCTTCAATCGAACATTTTACTTTTTTTAATTGTATAAAATTTATAGTTTAATTGTTATTGTTCAACTTCAGGATAACCTACAAAGATGATTTATATCTTAAAATCTTTGTACATAATTGAACTTTATATTAAAAAAAATACTATTTCATTTGGATGAGTCATTCCAAAGCTAGGAGCTAGAAAGCATTCGAGAGTTACAACTTTTCCTAGATATCAGCTTAGATCTCCGCTTCTGGACAGCGGATGAAGCATTTTCCCGCGGTAAAAAGTAGCCTATGTCCATTCTCAGGCTCTAGACTATATGTGTACCAAATTTCATTTAAATCGGTTCAGTAGTTTTGGCGTTAAAGCGAGATAGACAGACAGACAGACAGACAGAGTTACTTTCGCATTTATAATATTAGTATGGATTTGTGGTGTTGTCCCATGAAGTATTCTACGCGCCCCAGTACCGTTTATAAAAATATGTTTTATGCTGTTTTCTTTTATCCGTTGTAGGGTTTGTTTTTGTTGCTAAAATACTTTTTGGTTGACACATTTAAAACTTTACTGCGGCAACACTGGTTCGATTAATACCTGATAGATCTTAGTGAAAAAGGTCACTACATTAAAAGTTGAGTGCTGCCAAATTCTTTCTTTATTTAGTTTATTGATTGATTTTTAATTTTTTTTCGACAGACCATGTCCGCTGGTGGGGCGCAGTCTCAAATGGTTTGGACTACTAACAGAAGTCTTAGGTTCAAATCAGACCGGGCCCAGGTGCACTTTCTTTATTTACCTCAGTTCTACCTTTTGCGAACGTCTGACTTTGTTTATTTACCTCTGGTCCACTTTTGGCGAACGTCTGACATACATCGAAGAGCTTTAAATGTCATGAGAAGCTTCTCAAATTTGTCGTTCGGAATCGGCATTAAATTGTAGGCCCCTTCCACGCAAATGGTTAGAGAAGCTGGGTTTTACGCCCTACATAAGCCGTTAATGCCGAGTATCCATATTTTATGCCTACTAATGACGCAAGAGCTATTCACATGAAAGCGGCTGATCCATGTTAACCAATGTCGTCTTGAAGCTAGTTGAAATAATGATGCATCGGCCATAGTGCCTCAAATCGCGGCCCAGTGGATGATATGCTCCGAACTCTAACACCAAAAGCGGAACTTATCCGATACACATTCAAAAATTAAAATTTACGTAGGCCTCTCCGACATCGATCAACAAACCGAAAATCAATGCCGAACGGAAGGTTGCCGATTACCTTATTTACATATTTATACGTTTATCATCGAAACAGAAAGATACGGCGCCAGAGAGTGTGTCCATATCTTATCTAGACTAATCCCGAGGCATTTGTGCAATCAACAAAAATTTCCAAACAGAAACAAGCTCTTCAGGGGCACGTATATAAACCGTGAACTGAATTTTAAATTAGACAGCCCCTATGGAAAATCAAATTAAAACCACAACCCTACCTTTCATGCGGCAATCTCTTCAGCTCGCTCATGTCCAGCTCCAGACGCAGATTGGAAACCTCGCACACGAGGCGGTCTCTATCGGCAGTCACTTCTCGTAGCTTTTCGCGGAGCGCGTAGTTCTCGCGAATCAATTCCTCCACATTGACCTTAACATGATTGTTGATGGCGGCGGCCATGACGTGAGCCGGACCAGACGGTGCAGATGATGGAACCGCAGCGGTCCCAGCAACAGCGCCGCCATTGGACATTAACATCATGTTGCTGGCCATCAACAGTGACTGTGTCGTCTGATGCAACAGGCTGGCTGCTGCATCAGTATCAAGCTCTATGGAGCTATCGAGATCGACCACGCTTTTGTCACCGTTAGACATTGTTTTTGTTTCACTATCGCACATTTCTTTGGCAAACAAATTTATTCACTCTATTCAGCGGATTAATTTACTTCACTCACGCACTTTTTGTATATTTTTTCTTTGAGAATGAATAGACCGCCGCACAAAATCACGGATTGAACAGAAGCCCACCTCTAGTGGCACGCAATAGATTTCCTTCTGTGGGAAAACACTTCACTACGCGCAACTTTTTTACCTTTTCAGCTTGTTTTGGGAAATTCTACGTTTTTGTAAAAGGGAAATTCTTATTAAACTCGGATTTATTAGTCGGGCTCGGGATGAATGAATTACATTTCGAATTTGATTTTGTTAAACAATATTATTATTTGCTTTGTCTGCATTCAGCGGATACAGGGCGCGGGTTTTTGTTTTTTTTTTTTCAGTTTTTGTTCGACCGGTTGAGACTTGAGAGAAACACGAATTCGAAAAAAAATTACACCGCACACACCGTCGTTGAATAAACCGGAATGGAGAATGACAATGACATGACAGTGGAGCAGGAGTACTTTGTGTATTTTGAACGTTGAACGCACAGTAGATGGAACGTGTGGGAATAAATATGGGTTTCTATTCTAACTTTTGCGTGGGGGAATGGAGTGGTCTCTTTTAAGCACTTGGAAGTTTGGAATTTTTGTAGAGTTTCCAATTGGAGAAGGGAGATAGAGTGTGGTGGTGAAATGAGATGGAACGATTGATGTAAACATGTTTTTTTTGCGGCATCAAATATGGTTTACCTGCTTTGGTGTGTGGGATTTTCTCGGCGGTGGGTTGTTTTTGGCTTTTTCTGGTGGTGTTTTTGTTTTTGTTCAAAATCAAATGTCAAACTGCATTCGTTTGCGGGGAATTATGGACTGGTGTGGAATGTGGGATTGGGATGTGTTCAGTTGGTGAAGAGGAAATTTATTATGTTTACCACATATATTTTCAAAATGAATTCTATATAACAATTTGAGTTTGAAAGGGGACTGTTACGGCATATATGGTGTTTCTTGGGCAAGTATATTTGGTGTTTCTTGAGCAAGGATGTATGGTGTTTCTTGGCAAGGATAATAAAAATTTAAATCAAACACTTCATAATATTTTGCTTGAAATAGGATTCATAATGAATTAAATAGTTTTTGGGTATATTTACGAACTTGACAAATTGGTAATTTCTTTCAAATTCGTACATTTTCCCAAAGAACAAATACATAATGGGTTTGAAAACAGGATTTTGTTAACAAAAATAATACGAAAATGACCGTTCCGATGTTTCAAAAGTTCAGTGATTAAACTGTTATACTTGCACAATTTACTTTATTATCTAATAGCGAACTTAAGCAGATTCGATTTTACTTGATATTTTCAAAGAGGCAAAATCTACATCTCAACGAGAATGACTTTCAAAATTTTCGAGGAACATCTGATGGGGCTATCACCATATTTCAAATCAAATCGCTGTGTTCGGGAACCGGTTATTTAATAATCAAAATAATTCACAATCAATTCAAATCTCTTATTGACCTCTAACCGATTACAAACATGTCACACTTCCTTTATTGCTGTTCAGGTACGGATATTTTCCGAAAGCATCGTGTCTCCTCTTTTTCCATTAACTAAGGGAACTATACACACAACGACCATACCACGTCGATTTAATCGGTTCTCGTCAGATCACCGTAATTATACGACGTTGAGCGTAGATGGGAGACCGTTTGAGAACAACTGCCTGTCGTTGGCCAGTCCCATCTACAAAGTTGAGGTAGATAATTAAACGTGGTATCACAATGGACCCAAATTGGTCTAAGTGCGTCGCCTTTTGCCGACAGCCACCTAAACCTAAACTAACCTAACCTAAGGGAACTATAAAAATATCGGCAGGGGCTAACATGATTTGTTTTTTAGCACCCTTATAATGTACATAATTACACAGCACGGCCGTTAAGGAAAAGGGGAAGGAGGGACGAGAACCGATGCACGTTGGTTTTGAATGTTTGTAAATCATAATGTGTAGGAAAAACCGAGCGAGAAGAGCATTCCAGATTGGTGTTGTACGCTTATCGAACGATTCTTTGTATTTCGCTGTACGTCCGAAAGAAGGCTTAAGAGTGAACTGATGCGCATTCCTGGCATGGCACCAATTGCGGTTGAAATGTGTTAAGAGTGGAATGAAGCTGGCTATTTCAATCGCGCACTATTGGTGGAAATATCGATAAAATAATGATAGGCAGGAGACATTACATACGACGATAGCTCAAAGAGTCAAGCGATTTAGTGATATCTCGATCACTAATGAGTTTTAAAGCGGTTTTTTGTATTCTGACTAGCAGCTCCAAATATGTGATTGGAGCGCCGGCCTAGATATGAGCGTTGTACTTAAGTTTGGGGCGAATAAATGGGGACAAATTGGGGAATAATTGGGGAAAAAAATGAAATTGTAGCCAGATCAGAAGGGGAGAAATATTTCTTGCATCGCTTTCGGAAGCCTGGATATTTCGCAGCGTTCTTGGCGACATTGAATATGTGGTTGTTCCAACGAAAGTTGTCATTAACATTCCATTTCATCATTTGCCATTCATTGATAATGGCAGACTGTTAAGGTTTCACTTTATTGACAGAAGACAGCATTGAGGTTTAGAGGTATTAAATTCTACCCTATTGGTTTTACCCCATTGAACTATGGTGTCAAGATCGGAATTACAGACAGGATATCATTTATAAAAATGATAAAGAAGGTCGGAGACAAAACGGAGCCTTGGGAAACACCCGCATTTATTTGGCGAGTTGCGGACCTCTGACCGTCCAAAATATTTTGAATTGAACGGTCCGAAAGGAAGGTTCTAATTCATTGAAGAAGAGTATCATCGGTTCCAAATGCACGCATTTTCGACAATAAAGCTTGATGCCAAACTCTGTCAAATGCCTTTAAAATATCAAGCGCAACTATCTTACTTTCACCACCCTGGTGAAGTGATTTGTTACAATTTTCGGTTAGATAAGTCATCAAATCACCCGTGGACCTGTTGCTGTGAAAATCATACTGCGGTCATTAGGAAGTTTTCGATATTTCATAAGCCGACCGATAATCACCGTTTCCTTGACCTTGTAAAGAAGGGACGTAAATGCAATTGGTCGGTAGGAAGAGGGAGAAGACGATTCGGCTTTCTGGGACAGGCTGGATGTATGTCAAAGTGAGCAGTTATCAGATTGGATTTATTTAAAGAGCTGACAGCTGGAATATCATTGTAAATGAGTGTCGGGATATATGACAAGGCCGAGTTCTTAATGTTTTTAACAAACGACCAAAAGTGTTTAGTATCCGTCGGGCTTTGTAGTATTTGTCGCCTCTGCGTTTGGTCGTAGGAGAATTTGACACGATTAATAAGCAGTCGTTTCTGGCACGATTGAATTTTTGTTTAGGTACATGATTTGTTGATTTAAAACAAATGGCACTCATTTCAACTGCTTTAATATTCATGTCACATTAAAAAAAATTGCAAGTCAGCTCCACCCACCCTTTTTTACAAACTCGACACATTTTCACACGTACAAAATTAATAGACACCGCTCAGCTTTTAAAAATCGTAACATTGTGTCTGTTAGCAATTTTAGCGAAATGTCAACACATTTTTTGTTATTCCACCTTAAACTCAAAATTCCCTTAATTTGGACTATTTCTTGTGGAAACGTAGCTTAACAATAAATAGATACTCAAATCGCGCGCCATTTTCGAGTGAATAAGACATTTGGACAACTCAAAGGAGAAATCGATTACCAAAATATACCGCAATATTTTTAAATTCAATTACAAGCCATTGTTGAAACACCCTTTTCAAGAAAACGACAATAATAATAATTGTGGTGGCGATTTTTTTTATTTGAGGGAAATTGTTTTCAACAAAGATGGTTGGTCGCTGCATTGTATATAAACCTTAAAGTATATATACAAAGGTGGTAGGTTTATAACTATTTTATCCTTGAACCGCTGGTGAGTAGTATTACATTTGTAGTTCATTTTTTGTTTCATAGATGGTGCACGTAAGTCAATACAAACACCTAGGTTAATACATACCAGCAGCTTAACGAAAAATTTAGGTTTGTATCTCTACTAGCCAGAATCAAACGACACATACTTTAAAGAGTACGGAGGAAATTATATGAAATTGGGTGGGGTGTTTTCGTGTACACTCATGGTGGAAAATTAATTGCCAAACTTTTCAAATATTTCCCTTAGGATTTAAATTGCAATTCGTTTAATTCCATTAAGTCCCTGGTGTGTTAAATACATACACGTGAACACGAAATCCGAAATTAACGATACCTAACGAGTGCAGCCATATAACCTGCAAATGCAGCAGTGCCTTTTACTGTGCTGTGAGTCCGTGCATACTTGAAAGTTAAATCAGAAGAAACGCTCAACACAATTTAGTCGTGATAATGGAAAGCAGTCTATTCGCCGATAATCAAAACTTGTGGCTGAAAACCGGCCATGGTACACTCTATGTATACCTACAGTTGTCGTGAGACCCACACTTACATATGGCTCACTAGTGTGATGGAAGGTAACAAACAAAAGATCCAAGAACGATCGCTCTGCGCTTCCCCCGCGACAGCACTGTACACTTTTCTCCACCTAATCCAGCTTGAACTAAAGGTAAAACTCAAACTTTCAGTGTGAACCTATCAAAATATTTATGAATTGAATTCGACGTCGTTCATATGTTCACCACGGGAACGAATGCAGCGGTTGATACGTTTAACCCAATTTTCGAGGACTCGATACGGGATACGGCTGCTATTTCTCGTTCAATATTGGCTCTGAGCTCCTCTTACTGCGCCGGCTTGTTGGCATAGACCAATGATTTAATGTAGCACCAACGGCATGAAAACCACACCAAACAATGACTTTTTGCAGATGAAGTGCTGTTTCATGAAGCACATGAGGGTTTTCACCTGTCCAGTAACGCATATTTTTCTTATTGATGGAACCGTTTAACCAAAAATGCGCTTCATCGCTGAAGATGATTCTTTTCATATCATTCATGGCGCTTCATATGATAAAGTGGCTTTAGTTCTTGAGTCAGCTTGATCTTGTAAGGGTGTTGGTCAAGATCCTTATGCAAGATTCGCTATAATGTGGTCTGGGAGAGGCCCAATTCTTGAGAAAGCCGTGAAATCGACTGATTTGGCTGGTTTGCGACAGACTCCTCTACGGCAGCAATATTTTCCACACCTCCAGTAAAATGGGGTCTCCGTTATGACAACAGACTGACTAATTGGAGAACTTACCGCGAAAATCTAGCGGTCAGATCTGACATGCTGCCAGAAGCACCATCAACAACAAATGATGCAGATGCTGCGCAATGTCAAATAAATGATATTATTCTTGCCTCATTCAAAAGTAGTTGCAAGGTTAAAAAAACCGTGGTTAAAAGGTGCGTACCATGGTGGAATGATAACCTTGAGTCTATTCGAATGAGAGTGAGAAAGCTTTTTAACAAAGCCAAACGCACCGGCACATGGGAACAATATAAATCCATGCTGACCATATACAACTTAGAGTTGCGCAGATCCAAAAGAGCCTCATGGCGTGCAAACTGTGAGAAGATCGAAAAACTTCCAGAGGTGGCACGCCTCCAAAGGGCTCTGTCAAATGATCAAGCAAAAAGCATGGGATTGTTAATCAAATCAGATGGTTCAATCACACGCGACCGGGAAGAAACGCTGAAAACTTTGCTTCAGGCTCACTACCCAGGGTCTCACACGATGGTCATTAGAGATGACTATATAGCGGAGGTCTCAATTCCAAGAAACCTCAGCAGAATTAATAGTTTATCCGGAACACTTTTTACTCCTTACTTTACTTTTAAATTCATTTTTATTAATTATTAGCTTATATCAACTTATATACTAGACAAAAATGAGTAAATCTAACTTAAAATTAACAGGATACTTATTCTAGATTATTGATCCTTATGCGGACGCCCTAAACTTAACTCTATCTTATAATTATTGCCTTTCGGCCTAAAAACTATTTTACGAACTAATCTTACATATTATGTTTTCATCGAGAAAATTTTTAAGAAAACTCGGCATCTTTATCAAATTTTATATTTTTATATAAAAAAACAAATTACAAACTACCTACTCTACTTACTTAAACTACTTAACATATTCTAACTATAATTAGGATTCTGAGCACTCGTTGCATTACGAAACAAGTGGTCAAATTCCCAATTGCTTTCCGAGCGCCTGGCAGTCGTCAACGTGCACACGCGCCGCCGTGAGCTGACTGATGCCTTACAGAATCAATCACCTCCCGGAAGCACCACCACAAGTTGGCGAGCCCGGCCCCTCCCAGAAACGCCCTAGCTAACTTAATCTATCTTACAAACTAAGAGGATGTTACCTAGAGTAACGCACCGTCTTGGGAGGGCATGTTGAACCCTCCACCCTCAAAAAGCCACCAAAATTCGGCAAATTGCTTTTCTGTATCGAATTTATCCCTCTCCGCTATTGCGGTACTAAAACGGAGGAGCTCATGAGCATTGGCGACGTCCTCGCCGCGGATGAGCCGCTTATCTCTCGCACTGCGGCAGCGGTGGTATAATACCGGGATACCATCCCTCGTCTGTACCAGCCCTTTTGCATCAATATGGATAAATGCCTCTGGCGGGATAAAGCCAGACCGGAGCGTACTCTCTATGTACATTTCATTGGGGTAGTAAGCCCCAAAGATCAGACTATTGTCGCTGGCCATCGCCCTTGCAACGTGCCTTCGAGTGACCTTAATGAGGAAATTGTCAATCCTATTCAACTGAGCCCCATCGTATAGGACCTTGTTGGGATAGTATTTTATATAGTTGGATTCAGGCGTTCGGAACAATCGGAGACAGGTCCTAAGACATTGTCTCTCCAAAACCCGAATCTTTTCCATATAACTAGGCGCTATATTAAACCACAATGGACAACCATAAGCGATGATCGGCCTTATAAGGGCCACGTAGCAAATGACCTTCACTCTGGAGTCAAGTTGACTGCTATGAAACAGTCTCCTTGTCAAAGCATGGCCCCAGCAAGACAAGCAACTATATGTCTATCGAAATACAGATACTGGTCAAGCCAGATACCCAGATATCTAACTACGCTTCTCAATGCCAATGGCTGCCCATTTTGTCCAATAATGACCCATTTCTTCCAGTTTTTTCTGGTATCCCTAGAGGCCCCAGCCAATGGAGTTCTGAACAAGATTGTTTCTGTCTTCTGAAAGTTGATTTTCAACTTCCAGTCGTCGCAATATCGCTCAATTTGATCGAAGTCACGCTGCAAAAGGATATTAATGACCTCGATTTTAGGACCTGATCTGTATGCCACCAAATCGTCGGCATACGCTATAGCATGTCTGAGTGAACCAACCAGATCACTCGTGTAAATGTTAAACAGGATCGGAGAATTGACCGCCCCCTGCTGTAAACCGTTTTTAATTTCAAAGACTCTGCTCGAAGTCACGTTGCCACATTTGACAACGAACTTCTTTCCCATAAGCATATTATAAATTACATATAGCAAAGGTTTGTGCATCCCCCGCCTGGTCAACTTGTAGAAAAGTGCCTCTAACCATACCGTGTCGAAAGCCTTCTCAAAATCAACCAGACAAGCACCCGTGCATTGGTTCTTGCATTTATTCCGCTGAATGTCGGAAACCAGTTTCGACGCGGCATGAATAGTGTCATGCCTCGCCCTGAAACCAAACTGGTTGTCCGGAATTATGTTATTGTCCTCGACCCACTTTAACAGGGCTCTATTGACAACCTTTTCAAAGACCTTGCTAATATTAGGAAGCAAGCTAATTGACCGGAGATTGGCAGGGTTCGTCCTATCTTTACATTTTTTCGGGATAGGGTGTACCACAGCTACCTTCCAATGCGCCGGATAATGTGCATTATTCAGCGCATTGTTAAACAGCGTGGTGAAAATATCTACAGCCTCCAAAGGCAGGTGTCTCAATACGACGTTTGGGACACCATCCATCCCCGCCGACTTTTTATTCTTTAGTGACTCGAAGATGCACAGAAGATCATCCTTCGACACGAACAAGTGCGATGCATCTCGGCCATTGGCGACAACTGCATTAGCATGGTTTTCATCAGTGAACACGGTGAATCCGTTATTCTCAGATCGCCAATTCTCAAGTTCGGTGCGCAGATAGAAGTGGTTCACCAGAGCCCTATTCTCAATGTCGTGGTTACGGCGAACAGGATTGTTCACCGTATACACGGCCTCGAAACAAGCGCCCAGCAAATCCACTTTCTCCTGTGGGTGCTCGACCACGAAAAAATCGTCGTTTGAAGCGACACTTTCTGAACTTATTCCAGCAGTCAGTACTGTCTGTCTGTTCTCTGCTGTCTGGGAGATTCGATCACAAGGAATATCATTGTGATCTTTCCTCCTGAACAACTTATTTATCTGTGGGAACATATTCGGACTACAGGTTTTAATAGCCCGAATTTTATTGCCCCAATACAGACTTACAGATTTTCTGTAATTTTCTTTTATCAGCTGTTTCAGGATTCGGATCTCTGAATTCAGCATCCTTACCTCCGGGTCGTTGCGATCAGTAAATTGCCTGTACAGCCGTTTAAGCCTCGAGAGCAGTCTACTTTTCTGTCGGTATAGTGCGTCGATTGTAGGGTTTCTGTACTTTTCTATCTGGTCGTCATCGGAACGTCCTACCCGAGGAATAGTTCGTTCCATAGTTCGTTTGATGGCGTCGTTCATTTGCAATAAATGCCGATCAATGTCATCATTTGTCATGTTACTGTTTGTCGGTGGGTCGATCCCACTCGAACGTATATCTCGCTTTAAAAATCTGGAGAAGCGCGACCATTGTGCCCTCCGATAATCGAATGAACACACTGCTTCGTACTCCTCCAGCAGCGTTTGCTCGTTCGGGATCCGTATTGCGGCGGCGAGTCCGTAGTGGTCACTATCGTACTCAAACGCACGCAAACAGTTCCGCGTGTTTTGATCTATGTTCGTCAGTTGAAGTCTTGCGTCCGTTAAGGCCAAGTCCAGGAAAGCACCGCTTCTTGGGAAAGAAGGGATATCCGTCGCGTATAACTCGAGGTTGTACTCAATCATATTGAGGCGCCACCAGTCGTGAAACTGGTTGCCCCTGGGATTTGCAGTAACATTTCCCCATGCCGCATGTTTGGCATTAATATCTCCGGCCAAGAAGTAATAATTCTCCTCCGAGTTCAGCTGCAGACCACGAAAAAGTGTCTCGAGCTCTGTCATAAATTGGTTTGGTGGAGGTGCAGCAGGTGCGTAAAGCGACACCACATACATTCTCCTCCGGCTATGGAGAGGAATGCATATGATGCATGCCTCCAACAACTGGAACCTACGCACGTCCCCGCTATATATAACCCTATGGCGCAGGCCTTTTCGAATTAAGATTCCAACCCCACCTCCTTGAGTGGAGTGAGGCCGGTCTCTTCTTATTACATGATAGTCTTTGTATCCCAATTTGTGCTTCTGATTTAGCTTAGTTTCGCTAACCAAAAGCACATCCGGGTTTTCGGTTTTCAACAAATTGGCAAGTGACGTTCTTTTCTCGATCCTGACTAGTGAATTAACATTCACAGCAAGGATCTTTAAGTTTCCCTCATCCAGCGTAGTCATTAGATTTATGGCACACCAGACCCCACAAACAACTCCGAATAGATAAAGTCAATTCGGGCCGCTTGTTCATTTAACTGTTTCTGGAACTTATCGATCTTTCCGTGCAGAGACAGAAGGATCGATTTTAAGTCTAGATCCACCTCTGGTGCCTTTTGGGCTACCTTTGGCTGGTTTAATGTTATTTGAGCTTGACCCGGTCCAGCTGCCATTTGGGCAAAGGACACGTTGGGTGCCACAAAATTTGTGAACGAGCGACTCTTCTGACGCCTATCGCCTTCAGACTGCTGTTTGCGGGCCTGGACTCGCTTTTTCAGTTCTTGGTACTTTGGGCAACCCCTGAAGTTGGCGGGATGCCCAGAGTTCCTGCAGAGCACACAGGAGAGTACACTCCGGTCTTCGACTCTCTCCTTACCTAGAGAGCATTCACCATGTATGTGGTCCTTATCGCACTTGACGCATCTAAACTGCATGTTACAGTTAGCTGCGGCGTGCCCGAACCTTTGGCAGCGCATACATTGAAGTATGCGATCTGACCGTTTTAATTTCTCCCATCTAACAGCATGATAGTACAGGAAGCGGATATTTCGCAGCCTGTCAATTTTGCTGTCAGGAGTAAGCTGGACCAGGAAAAATGGTAAGTAACGGTTACCACCACTTGCCACAGCCGAGGAAAACGGCTTGACCCCCACGAACTTGAGGTCGTCGCTTTCAAAATTCTTAAGCTCTTTTTCGAGCTCCTCTGTTTTAATTGAGGGATCGATTCCTTTTAATACCACGGTTTTAAGCTTTTTCTCCCTTGGGGTGTACGTAAAGTACTCGGTCTTTACCTCTCCCAAGGCGGTGCGCACTCTCTGGTACTCCTCAATATCATCACACATAATTACATGTTTACTGGCAGAAAGCCTCTTAACATAAAAATTCTTAGTAATTAACCTACATAACCTAATACTATCACTAATATCGAAGTTACTTACATTAATCGGGGGAATTTTGTCCTTCCTTGCTGGCTTCTTCTGCGTCTGCTGCTTTGACTGCTGTTGCTGATTTGGCTGCAGTTGCTGCTTTGGCTGCTGTTGTTGCTGTTTTTGTTGGTTTCGTTGCTGTTGTCGTTGTTGTTGCTTCTGTTGATATTGTTGCTGGATTTGCTCCCTCAGCACTGTTTGTTGTTGATGTTGCTGCACTTTTTTCAGCCTCAGCTGCTCACGCTTCTCCAAGAGCTCTTTTATGAGCTTGTCTAGCTCAGCTACCTCATCCTCTACATCTCCATCCTCCATTTGGATGGCATTGCTTCCATCGTCGTCGACCGGTAGGTCCCTGAAGGAGTTTCCCTCTCCGACGTACCGGCCCGCTCCCCCTTCAGCTTCGGAAGAACTGGTATTATCCGTATCATCATCGGTACCAGCCACCGATGATGCTACGCTAGGGCCTGCCAGGTTCGCCCTTCTCTTGGCAGCAAGATTCGGCTTCGGATTTACCTTCCGTCGCCTCTTCTCCACCTTACGAAACTCGTCATTCGCTACTTCTGTAGCAGGTTTTCCAGCTGCTACTACTGATTTTGTTGGTTCTGGTATTGCCTGCGAAAGAACTCGTCTGGGCAACGACCGGCCCGTTGTTGTTGTTGTTGCTGTTGTTGTTGGTGTTGATGTTGCAGTTTTGAATATGCTTGCAGCTGATGCATTTGGCATACACGCTGCTGATATTGTTGCTGCTGCTGCCAGTCGTTCCGCAGCTCTCTTCGAGATAGGTCGGCTAGTTAGTGTTCAGCGGGAAAAAGGATAGTGTATCGATTATAACAGCGATTTAGCCAAGTGTTTTTTAAGTCCAAAGTTGGCTTAGTAAGCTAGGCGTCCGACTTTGACGCCGGAGTCTCGGGTTCGATTCTCGGCCAGTCTTCAATTTTTTAATTTTATTTTTTTATCGGAAATATAGTGATAGAGACACAAAAATAAACAAAAAAAAAGTGCCGCATTATCAGGCGATGGACCCCGGAAAATCGGTGGTCCCGCTTACGGGTGTGGGTGTGCCGTTGCGACGTGTGGTGCGAACACGTGAGCCGGCAAAAAAATTAGCAGCAACAACAGCAGCAACAACAGCAGCAGCAACAACAGCAGCAACAACAGCAGTAACAGCAGTAACGAAAGCTGCAACAGCAGTCACAAAAACAGCGGCAGCTTGTATCCCAAAGGCAGCTTTAAATGCCATGACACCAAGCCCAACAGCGTGTTCCGCGTTGCCCAGGCGGGGATCTTCGCAGGCAACACCAGCAACAAAAACATCAACAACAACAATAGCAACAACAACAACGCCAACAATAAAAGCTCTCGCTACAACACCAGCAGTAACTGTAAGCGAGGAGTATAGGACAGTGGAAAAACGCCGGCGGAAGTTAAATCCGAAGCCGAACCTTTCAGCCAAAAGAAGGTTAAATTTGGCAGGCCATAGTGTGGCATCATCGGTGGCTGCATCCGATGATGACGGAGCACACTCCAGCTCTTATGAGTATGATGGAGGAGAGGGCCGGTACGTCGGAGAGGGAACCTCCTTCAAGGACTTACCGGTCGATGACGAGGAAGTCGTCCAAATGGACGAAGAAAAAGAGGATGATGAGGAGGCGCAGCTGGACAAGCTCATAAAAGAGCTGCTGGAGAAGCGCGACCAGTTGCGCAGTAAGAAGCTGCAGCAACAGCAACAACAAGCTGTGCTCAAGCAGCAAGTGCAACAACAACTGGAGGTGAAGCAACAACAACGGCAACATCAACAACAACAACACCAACAACATCAACAACAACAACACCAACAACAACAACAACAACAACAACAACAACAACAACAACAACAACAACAACAACAACAATCTAAACAGTCGCGGAAGGACAAAATACCACCCATTAACGTGAGTAATTTCGACATTGTAGATAGCATTAGGATTTGTAAATTAATAACAAAAAATTTCCATGTGAAAAGGCTTTCTGCTAACAATCACATAATTATATGTGAAAAAATAGAGGAGTACCAGAGGGTGCGCGCCGCTTTGGGAGAGGTGAAAACCGAGTACTTCACGTACACCCCAAGGCAGCAAAAGTTAAAAACCGTGGTACTGAAGGGAATCGATCCCTCAATTAAAACGGAGGAGCTTGAAAGAGAGCTAAAGAATTTTGAAAGCGACGACCTCCATTTCGTGGGGGTCAAGCCGTTTTCCTCCGCTGTGGCAAGGGGTGGTAACCGTCACTTACCATTCTTCCTAGTCCAGCTTACTCCCGACAGCAAAATCGACAGGCTGCGAAATATCCGCTTCCTGTACTACCATGCTGTAAGGTGGGAGAAAATAAAGAGGTCAGATCGCATACTTCAATGTATGCGCTGCCAAAGGTTCGGGCACGCCGCAGCTAACTGCAACATGCAGTTTAGATGCGTGAAGTGCGATAAGGACCACATACATGGTGAATGCTCTCTAGGTAAGGAGAGAGTCGAAGACCGGAGTGTACTCTCCTGTGTGCTCTGCAGGAACTCTGGACATCCCGCCAACTTCAGGGGTTGTCCAAAGTACCAAGAATTGAAAAAGAGAGTCCAGGCCCGCAAACAGCAGTCTGAAGATGATAGGCGTCAGAGGAGTCGCTCGTTCGCAAATTTTGTGGCACCCAACGTGTCCTTTGCCCAAATGGCAGCTGGACCGGGTCAAGCCCACATGACATCAAACCAACCAAAGGTAGCCCAAAAGGCACCAGAGGTGGATCTGGACTTAAAATCGATCCTTCTGTCTCTGCACGGAAAGATCGATAAGTTCCAGAAACAATTAAATGAACAAGCGGCCCGAATTGACTTTATCTATTCGGAGCTGTTTGTGGGGTCTGGTGTGCCATAAATCTAATGGCTACGCTGGATGAGGGAAACTTAAAGATCCTTGCTGTGAATGTTAATTCACTAGTCAGGATCGAGAAAAGAACGTCACTTGCCAACTTGTTGAAAACCGAAAACCCGGATGTGCTTTTGGTTAGCGAAACTAAGCTAAATCAGAAGCACAAATTGGGATACAAAAACTATCATGTAATAAGAAGAGACCGGCCTCACTCCACTCAAGGAGGTGGGGTTGGAATCTTAATTCGAAAAGGCCTGCGCCATAGGGTTATATATAGCGGGGACGTACGTAGGTTCCAGTTGTTGGAGGCATGCATCATATGCATTCCTCTCCATAGCCGGAGGAGAATGTATGTGGTGTCGCTTTACGCACCTGCAGCACCTCCACCAAACCAATTTATGACAGAGCTCGAGACACTTTTTCGTGGTCTGCAGCTGAACTCGGAGGAGAATTATTACTTCTTGGCCGGAGATATTAATGCCAAACATGCGGCATAGGGAAATGTTACTGCAAATCCCAGGGGCAACCAGTTTCACGACTGGTGGCGCCTCAATATGATTGAGTACAACCTCGAGTTGTACGCGACGGATATCCCTTCTTTCCCAAGAAGCGGTGCTTTCCTGGACTTGGCCTTAACGGACGCAAGACTTCAACTGACGAACATAGATCAAAACACGCGGAACTGTTTGCGTGCGTTTGAGTACGATAGTGATCACTACGGACTCGCCGCCGCAATACGGATCCCGAACGAGCAAACGCTGCTGGAGGAGTACGAAGCAGTGTGTTCATTCGATTATCGGAGGGCACAATGGTCGCGCTTCTCCAGATTTTTAAAGCGAGATATACGTTCGAGTGGGATCGACCCACCGACAAACAGTAACATGACAAATGATGACATTGATCGGCATTTATTGCAAATGAACGACGCCATCAAACGAACTATGGAACGAACTATTCCTCGAGTAGGGCGTTCCGACGACGACCAGACAGAAAAGTACAGAAACCCTACAATCGACGCACTATACCGACAGAAAAGTAGACTGCTCTCGAGGCTTAAACGGCTGTACAGGCAATTTACTGATCGCAACGACCCGGAGGTAAGGATGCTGAATTCAGAGATCCGAATCCTAAAACAGCTGATAAAAGAAAATTACAAAAAATCTGTAAGTCTGTATTGGGGCAATAAAATTCGGGCTATTAAAACCTGTAGTCCGAATATGTTCCCACAGATAAATAAGTTGTTCAGGAGGAAAGATCACAATGATATTCCTTGTGTTCGAATCTCCCAGACAGCAGAGAACAGACAGACGGTACTGACTGCTGGAATAAGTCCAGAAAGTGTCGCTTCAAACGACGATTTTTTCGTGGTCGAGGACCCACAGGAGAAAGTGGATTTGCTGGGCGCTTGTTTCGAGGCCGTGTATACGGTGAACAATCCTGTTCGCCGTAACCACGACATTGAGAATAGGGCTCTGGTGAGCCACTTCGATCTGCGCACCGAACTTGAGAATTGGCGATCTGAGAATAACGGATTCACCGTGTTCACTGATGAAAACCATGCTAATGCAGTTGTCGCCAATGGCCGAGATGCATCGCACTTGTTCGTGTCGAAGGATGATCTTCTGTGTATCTTCGAGACACTAAAGAATAAAAAGTCGGCGGGGATGGATGGTGTCCCAAACGTCGTATTGAGACACCTGCCTCTGGAGGCTGTAGATATTTTCACCACGCTGTTTAACAATGCGCTGAATAATGCATATTATCCGGCGCATTGGAAGGTAGCTGTGGTACACCCTATCCCGAAAAAATGTAAAGATAGGACGAACCCTGCCAATCTCCGGTCAATTAGCTTGCTTCCGAATATTAGCAAGGTCTTTGAAAAGGTTGTCAATAGAGCCCTGTTAAAGTGGGTCGAGGACAATAACATAATTCCGGACAACCAGTTTGGTTTCAGGGCGAGGCATGACACTATTCATGCCGCGTCGAAACTGGTTTCCGACATTCAGTGGAATAAATGCAAGAACCAATGCACGGGTGCTTGTCTGGTTGATTTTGAGAAGGCTTTCGACACCGTATGGTTAGAGGGACTTTTCTACAAGTTGACCAGGCGGGGGATGCACAAACCTTTGCTATATGTAATTTATAATATGCTTATGGGAAAGAAGTTCGTTGTCAAATGTGGCAACGTGACTTCGAGCAGAGTCTTTGAAATTAAAAACGGTTTACAGCAGGGGGCGGTCAATTCTCCGATCCTGTTTAACATTTACACGAGTGATCTGGTGGGTTCACTCAGCCATGCTATAGCGTATGCCGACGATTTGGTGGCATACAGATCAGGTCCTAAAATCGAGGTCATTAATATCCTTTTGCAGCGTGACTTCGATCAAATTAAGCGATATTGCGACGACTGGAAGTTGAAAATCAACTTTCAGAAGACGGAAACAATCTTGTTTAGAACTCCATTGGCTGGGGCCTCTAGGGATACCAGAAAAAACTGGAAAAAATTGGCCATTATTGGACAAAATGGGCAGCCATTGGCGGTGAGAAGCGCAGTTAGATATCTAGGTATCTGGCTTGACCAGTATCTGTATTTCGATAGACATATAGTTGCTTGTCTTGCTGGGGCCAAGAAGGCTTATGCTCTAACAAGGAGACTGTTTCATAGCAGTCAACTTGACTCCAGAGTGAAGGTCATTTGCTACGTGGCCCTTATAAGGCCGATCATCGCTTATGGTTGTCCATTATGGTTTAATATAGCGCCTAGCTATATGGAAAAGATTCGGGTTTTGGAGAGACAATGTCTTAGGACCTGTCTCCGGTTGTTCCGAACGCCTGAATCCAACTATATAAAATACTATCCCAACAAGGTCCTATACGATGGGGCTCAGTTGAATAGGATTGACAATTTCCTCATTAAGGTCACTCGAAGGCACGTTGCAAGGGCGATGGCTAGCGACAATAGTCTGATATTTGGGGCTTACTACCCCAATGAAATGTACATAGAGAGTACGCTCCGGTCTGGCTTTATCCCGCCAGAGGCATTTATCCATATTGATTCAAAAGGGCTGGTACAGACGAGGGATGGTATCCCGGTCTTATACCATCGCTACCGCAGCGCGAGAGATAAGCGGCTCCTCCATGACGGGGACGTCGCCAATGCTCATGAGCTCCTCCGTTTTAGTACCGCAATATCGGAGAGGGATAGATTCGACACGGAAAAGCAATTCGCCGAATTTTGGTGGCTTGTTGAGGGGGGAGGGGTCAACATGCCCTCCCAGGACGGTGCGTTACTCTAGGTAACATCCTCTTAGCTTATAAGTTAGATTAAGTCAGCTAGGGCGTTTTTGGGAGAGGCCGGGCTCGCCAACGTGTGGTGGTGCTTCCGGGAGTTGACTGACGCTGTAAGGCTTCAGTCGGCTCACGGCGGCGCGTGTGCACGTTGACGACTGCCAGGCGCTCGGAAAGCAATTGGGATTTTGACCACTTATTGCGCCAGGCAACGAGTGCTCAGAATCCTAATTATAGTTAGAATACGTTAAGTAGTTTAAGTAAGTAGAATAGGTAGTTTGTAATTTGTTTTATATAAAATCTCAATAATGATACCGAGTTTTAGTAAATTTTCTCGAGGAATATATATGTAAGATTAGTTCGTAAAATAGTTCGTAGGCCGAAAGGCAATAATTCTAAGATATAGTTAAGTTTAGAGCGTTCGCATAAGGACCAATAAATAAGAATAAGTATCCTGTTAATTTTAAGTTAGGTTTAATCATTTTTGTCTAGTATGTAAGTAGATATTTATCAATGAATAAAAAAAATGAATTTCAAAGTCAAGTTGCTGCTGCTGCTGTTGTTGTTCCTGCTGCTGCTACGGTTGCTGCTGTTTTTGGTGTTGATGATGCTCTTGATGTTGTTGGTGTTATTACAGGCGATGATTTTTTTGCCGGCTCACGTGTTTGCACCACATGTCGCAACGGCACGCCCACACCCGTACGCGGGACCACCGTTTTCCGGGGGTCCATCCTACACCGTACGGAACTTTTCACACTTTTTTTTTTGCACTTTTATTAAATGTTTCTATCACCGTTTCTTAATAAATTATAAAAATTAAAATTCTGCTGGGAATCGAACCCACGCTTCTGGCGTCAGAGGCAGAGGCTCAGACTACCAAGCCAATTACACAAATAAAAATACTAGGCTAATCACCAGTAATTAAACACTTTTCCGCTTACGATCTTCACTAACTAGCCGACCTGTCTCTAAAAGAGTTGCGGAACGACTGACACTTTTTACTCCGGATAAGGTTAAATGGGCAATTAACTCATTTAAACCATTCAAGGCATCAGGAACAGACGGTATTTTTCCAGCCCTCATTCAAAATGGAATAGAATTTTTATTACCATCCATGATTGCCTTATTTAGGTTCAGCTTCAACTGGGGGTATATACCAGTTACCTGGAGGGAGGTAAACGTAGTATTTATACCCAAACCGGGAAACAAGCCGAGCGAATTACCTAAATCATATTGTCCGATAAGCTTGACATCGTTTTTCCTGAAAACAATGGAAAGGATTATTGACGTCCACATTAGAGAATGCATATCAAAAAGCATGCCTCTGCACCCTCACCAATATGCATACCAAAAGGGTAAATCCACGGAAGGCGCTCTGTTAAGACTAACTACAGAGATAAAAAACGCCTACCGTTGCAAAGAGATCGCACTTTGTGCCTTTCTGGACATAGAGGGTGCGTTTGACAATACTGGATAGGAATCCATATCAAATGCTTTGTACCATAGAAACATAGACAAACCAACTATTAAATGGATCAAAGCGATGCTGGAAAGTCGCAAAATAACTGCCTCGTCAGGAACGACCTCAGTATCAGTAACAGCCGTAAGGGGCTGCCCACAAGGGGGAGTACTTTCAGCCCTTTTGTGGGCATTGGTCATCGATGGCCTGCTACACAAGATGGGCAATTTGGGCTACACTACAATTGGGTACGCCGATGATATTGTCATCATAGTCAGGGGCAAAGACTCAATTGGAGTCACATCAAATATGAAAAATGCTCTGAAGACAGCCATTGACTGGTGCATCAAGGAAAATCTTTCCATAAATCCCAGTAAAGCCGTCATCGTTCCCTTCACTAAAAGGAGGAAATTAGACCTAGGCCTAATCACAATAAAAGACACGGTCGTAGAGTACTCCGACGAAGTCAAGTATCTTGGAGTAATCCTAGACAAGAGACTTAACTGGAACTCTCACATAAATAACAAAATCACTAAAGCTAATAGAGCTTTATGGGCCTGTCGTCGCACATATAGCAGAACCTGGGGAATATCTCCAAAGATCGTCCACTGGATCTACACAGTGATGATAAGACCCATTATAACATACGCCTCCATAGTATGGTGGACAAAATCCACACAAAAGGTCGCAATAGAGAAGCTCAAAAAGGTACAACGGCTTGCGTGCCTTGGTATCTCCGGAGCCATGCGAACCTGTCCAACAGCTGCCATAGAGGCAATAACAGGAATCACACCTCTCCACATATACATTCAAAAAGTGGCGATCCGCAGTGCAATAAGTCTAATACAGTTAAACGAGATAAGTCTTAATGATCACCCGGATCTAAAGACCCTTCTCGATGAACTACCAGAACTTAACATGAACTGCGCGGTCACAGACCGCATTCAAAAAACACTATGCTTCAACAAACGGTTCTCCACGGAGATCCCCAAGAGAGAAGCATGGGTTAGCAATAACCCACCAAACAGCCACAACGGCATAAAGTGGTATACGGATGGTTCTAAAATGGAAACGGGGGTAGGAGCGGGAATATACGGACCACACAAACGCTTTACGATACCCATGGGAAAAAGTCCCAGCGTATTTCAAGCAGAGCTCCACGCCATTCAAGAATGCGCCAGCCACATTATTTTATCTGGCATAAAAGGTGCAACCATCCATATTTTCACGGATAGTCAAGCAGCTATAAACGCCCTTAGCTCGTATACCATTGACTCCAAATCAGTCATGTACTGCTTCAATACCCTACAAACACTCGGAATAAGAAACAAGACCAAATTATGGTGGGGTCCGGGTCATGTCGGGGTAGAAGGTAACGAAAAGGCCGATGAACTGGCCAGAAAAGGTTCAGAAACACCTTTCATAGGTCCCGAACCTTTCTGCTGCACTCCTAGATCAGCAGCAACGGCAGCAATTAAAAGCTGGGAACATAGAAAATGTATCTATCTTTGGGAAAGCATCCCAGGTCTAAGACAGGCCAAACGAGCCATTCGGCCCTTCAATAAAAATGCCAGCAAATGTCTAAAACTAAGCAGGCACGATATCAAAAACCTAGTAGGTTACCTTACTGGTCACCATGGGTTAAGATATCATCTACACGAAATGAGAATATCAGACTCTCCTGAGTGCCGACTCTGTCTTGAAGAGGACGAGTCAGCTGAACACATTTTATGTGAATGTCCAGCCCTTAATGGAATTAGAAAGAAGATCTTTTTCAGGGAGCAAATGAGCCCCGAGGACATAAAGAATTCTTCTACTGGTAAAATTGTCCGCTTTACACGGAAAGTGGAAATTCTACTAGTTTAAACTTTTCTGGCCCATACGGTACAAAAGATCTTTTAGGTCGAAGTACCCCCCCTTATAAATCGCCTTGGCGAGCCAGAAATTAAAAAAAAAAAAAAAAAAAAAAAAATAAAATGTTGTCTCACTGGCACGGCAACATCAAGAGCAGCGAATATTCTGACTCACATTTTTTCACTAGACTATGAATTGCTTGTCTAGTGGGACGAGAATTACTGACGAAAATATGCGTTAACGCTCTTAAAGTTGGGACCACCGATTCGGAAATTCGGTAGTAAATTCTAATTATTTGTAAACGTTGTTCCTTTGTGTACTTCACCGTTATCAAAATGTTGATTTTACTAAATTTTTTGACATTGACAGTTTGGTAATTGGTTTAAGGGTGCGTTCACACTGAAAGATTGAAGTTGTCAATTCGATAATGATATTTTGCACCACGTATAATTACGACACAACGCAACGAAGTAAAACCGAGAACTGTCAAAGGTAACTAACATGCCCAGCGAAGAAGACACTTCGGTCTCACTCTAACTCATGGAAACGTCATGTAAAGAATGCTGTCATCACCTCTGAAGGACAGCCGTGAAAATCCATGATGGCCTAATTGGATATGAGTGAGATGCACATCAGACAACAATGCATTCTAACGCACACTCCAAAAAGAGGGACATTGTTGATGATTAACAGACCTTCTCTCACATGAATTACACCATGACCACACTACCACATATCATGCAGTTTTCGCTGCAAAAATGTAAATAGATCAGCGTGACTGACCTCAAAGAAAACAGCTGAGTTTAATACAGAAACCATCAGCAGCTTCAAGGGAAGCAAAAATGTATTTTTTACATCACTCTGTCCTCTTTCCAAGGAAATATAAAATCCCTCATACTAACCCACCTTCTATTAACGGTACAAGTTTAACCTTTTCCGATGAAGCTAAATTCTTGGGTCTAATCTTCGATAAGAAGTTAAGCTGGAAACCCAATTTACAAGAAAGAGTCAAAAAAGCTATAGTAGCACTTTTCTCTTGCCAAAAAGCTATCGGCAATAAGTGGTGCCTACAGTCCCGCATATCTCACTGGCTATACGTATCGGTATTGAGCCCGATTTTGACATACGGGGTGGTTGTCTAGTGGACTGCTTTGGACAAAGCGGTAAACCGTGATAAGCTGAGCTCAGCGGAGCACTCCGAACGACTCCCTCCGCTGTACTGGACATTTTACTTAATATGACACCCCTCGACATTTTGATCAGGCAAATAGCTGCCTGTTCCGTGGCCCGCTTAAAAGCTACCTCACAGTTGATCAATACGAATATTGGCCACTCTATCATTCTGGACTCACGTGGGTCTCTACCAAAGAACATAGACTACACCATACCCCAATTACAGTTCGGGAAGAACTTTCAAATCACTATCCCACCAGATCATTCTCGGAGGATGATGCATTCACGCAGGATAAATCGATCCACTTCTACACCGACGGATCAAAAACTAGTGATGCGGTAGCTAAAACTAAATATTAGTCTCTATTTCAGTCTTTCTGATCATTGTAGCGTGTTCCAGGCGGAAATCATGGCGATTAAGGAAGTCTTGTCGTGGCTGAAGAGAAATGTGATATCCGCTAAGGACATCCGTATATTCTCGGATAGTCAAGCAGCGCTTAAGTCCCTTCTCTGGACTCAGTCTCTTCAAACTCCATCGTAGTCATTGACTGCCATTCAAGTCTTGAGGAGATGGCAGAGCAGTTCAATATTCACCTATGTTGGGTACCGGGGCATAGAGACATCCCAGGGAATTGTAGGGCAGATGAGCTCGCCAAAAAAGGAACCGCATTACCTCTTCTATCTGATAAAGGTTTTCCAGGTATGCCCATTGCTACTTGTAAACTTATGTTTAAGCTATCCGCAGTCGAGGGTACATACCTTATGTGGGCAGGTAGTAATACGTGTCTAGCGACCAATCATATCTGGCCAAAGATGGATCTGCGACGCTCTATGGGTTTGATCTCACTTAACCGACTCCTTATTGGCTCTGCTATAGGTGTCATTACAAGACACTGTCTAATAGGCAAGCACGCATCAAGACTTGGCGTGGCGTATTCAAATGACTTCTGTATAAGCTTCAGCGACGGGGAGGAGGAGGAGACTAGACTTCACCTTCTGTAAATGTCCTGCAATCTCCCATAAAAGAAATCTCTATCTAGGAGCCTTCTTCCTTTTTTCATACTTTTCTTATGCTAAAGAGGTTTTTCCGTAAGTGTAACAATACCCTTATTGTGCTACGAACACAGCGCAAGCATTTGTGAACAGCAAGCTGCACCTAACAATGTTATATTTCGTTGCATGCTTTTCGGTGCTACTTACCTTAGAAAGAATAGAGAGATAGGAAAGAAGCGTTTTGGTACAGTTGTATGGTTTTTCTCCACGGGTGTTGTCTAAGTTGCCTAGGGAGATCAAGTTTTTACGTATATTTGAAATAAAGTAATGGAATTGGCCGGGATTTGAACGCACGACCTTCCTAACTAAGCGAATACACTACCACTGCACCGTTGCCATCCGTTCCTTAATGAACTCAGTGACTTAGCCAACACAGATGTTAGAACTCTAAGCTCCAAATGGTTTAGCGAGTAGAGGTCGAAGCTCACCCGATCCACGTGGCATCACAACAGGCCTCATTGGTCTAAGTGTGTTGGCTATTAGCTGACAGCCCACTTAACCTAACCTAACATCTCCTATTTCAGTTCAACTGACTGAAGTATTTCTTTGTAACGCGTGAAAATCGCCTATTAGCGAGCCCAACTTCTGGATTCACGCTCGCCTCAGCTCGCAACACCTACTGTCAGAGTTAGCCTCTGTCAATTTACTTCTTCCAAGATGTTCAAGAACTCTCTGATGTCTCACGTTCCAATCTTTACAGGTTTATAGGGGCATCAAGATGGCTGAACAACGTGGAGTGGGGAAAAGAAGACCAAGTAGGGAGGACGAATGCCAGAACTGCAAAGCAAACAATCCCACCTAAGGTCCACCAGGACCTAAATGTCGTATAGCAGAGTCGCTATGTTCCACCAACACGGATACCTTACCTTAGCTATTGCAATCAAAAAAGAAACTCTTATCCACTATTATCCTTCACGAAGGGTAGTCACCTTGTCGAGTGCACCATCCTTTGATGGTGCCGGTGTGGAGGCTTAACGATGTTTCATACATCCACTAAGAACTGCCCATAGGACATTCCGTCCTGCCCCAATTCCCCTTTTTCTCCCCTACCCCTCCTCTCTCCGGATTTCCTCCCTCTCATTCTCTCACTCCTTCTCCCTTTCATTATCCGCTGGGCTGGACTTAAGGTGTGACACGACCCGTGCCGATAGTCGGCCGAGGGCCCAGTTTAAAAAAATAGCTCAGTCGCCCACGGAGTATCCGGATACCTGGCGATCTCCGGATTAACCAGCATTACCTGCATACGAGCATCTCTGTGCAGGCGGACCTCCTTTCTCCGCTACTCGTGGGTTCAACTATGAATTATAACAAACAAAACAAAAATAAAAACATCAAGACCGGTATCTCTTCCAAACCGGGCGGTAGTACGGCGACCTTGCTGTTTACTGACGCGGCTCCTGTAACGAAGAGTAGCACTGCGACTGTGAGTAATCGTGGTCCAGTTGCTGCCAACAGCAGTGAGCCTAATATAGGCAAAACAATTCCTAGTAGCGGTAGGATTGTGGCAGTTCATGGCCCTTCCGTTGCTAGCCTCACAAATCCTAGTACGTGTCGTAGTGGATGTTCGCGACAACGCACTCCCTCGAGGGCGTACTACAAGGACAGGCGAAATGCCATAAGAAATCTGAAGGTCTTTGGAGATATTCTGGAGACCAACAGAACACCACAGCAAATCGCCAAATTAAAATGGGCCCAAGGCTTCCTAGAGAAGGACAAGAGCTCTAACAAGGACTTCACGTCCAAGCGCCAGAGATCGGTGGAAGAAACCACTTCGGTTTCCAAAAAACCTAAGGTGCATAACACCAGCACCACCTCACATTCTGCCCCCAAATCTCAAAAGTCCTTCAGCGATGTCCTAAAGGACAAAATCGTGGTCGCGGTGATCGACCGGAGCGATCCGGAGGGAAGAATTTCCCCCGAACGATGGCATAAGCTGAGGAACAAGCTACTTAGCCTCTATCTGGCCTTCATGAAGGATCACCCTGGACCAGCTCCAGTAACTGAAGATGCCGGACTACACCAAGGGCATATCCGGCTCGTCGCCTGCGACAATATTAGATCGTTGGATCTGTATAAGATCGCCATAGGCAAACTCGGGGAGGTTTGGCCTGGAGCGAAGTTTGAGGTTGTTGCGAAGGAGGACATCCCGAGCAGACCGAGGGCTCGTGCTTGGATCCCTGCTGAACCCCCCTCCGCAGAAGAAGTATTGGCGGTTATTAGACTGGGCAATCCCTTACTCCCAACCCCCGACTGGAAAGTTGCGAAGCTGGAAGAGCATAGGGGATCCTTTAGATCAGCTATTATAATGATCAACCAAGAATCCCTGGCTCCTTTGGCGAAGACCAACGGCGCAATCCAGTTCGGTTGGGATAAGATTACACTTCGGGTGTACAAAAAGGATGACCCAGAAGCTAATAAGCCTCCGTATCCCTCTGACACAGGACTTAACACCCCTGATCCTGGAGCATCAATCTCCCTTCCATCCATGGAAGATGATGAACCAACTGTGGCTGCTCCCACTCAGCCCTCTACGTCCACTGCTAACACCAACTCTAGTATGGACACGGAAGACCTCCTCAGCAAAGTCCTTCTTAGCAAGGACGAGCTCTTAGGCTCGTCCTCTGACTCTGACTCAGATTCAAATAAGACCGTGGTTGAGACTCCTCTGCCTGATTGCGACGATCAATGTTGCGATTAGTACAGATCAACCTCCACCACTCCAAAAAGGCTTCGGCCTCCCTTCTTATCCGTCTTTCTAAAGATGGAGAAGATATGGTCCTGATCCAAGAGCCATGGATTGTTAACAACCTGGTTCGAGGACTCCGGACTCATAGATACAAATTGTTGTATGCAACAGACAAAGGTAAACCTAGAACTTGCATACTGGCAAAAAGTAGCTTAAATGTATTTTTACTCCCTAATTTCAGCGACCGTGATGCAACCGTGGTGAGTCTAGAGACTGATCGCGGCACCCATTGGATAGCCTCGGCTTATCTGGCCCATGACCAGGTAGGGTCCTTGTCTGGTGTCAACCTAGACGGACTGATCGCGGCAGCTGAACATCAAAGAACTGGTCTCATTATTGGATGTGATGCCAATGCGCACCATTCAGTATGGGGCAGTTCTGACATCAACGACAGAGGTGAGTCTCTTTTTATACCCTATTCTAGGGGTATATTAATTTTGACGCATAGTTTGTAACATACCTTAATATTGCCCGTAGACCCCTAAAAGTTACTATATTTATGATCAGCATCGATAGTAATGTCGATCTAGCCATGTCCGTCCGTCCGTCCGTCCGTCCGTCCGTCCGTCCGTCCGTCGGCAAAAATTAGGCCTTTAAACTGGACCTAGAGAGCTGAAATTTTAACCATATACTCTCTAGGGTCCCGAAATAATCAAGTTTAAGAATTTTTGAAATCCGCCCACAGACACGTCCACAAACTCAAAAAAACAAAATTTTGGAAAAAATCGAATTTTGAGCTAGAGAGCTGAAATTTTTTATATATGATCTATGGCCCATAAAACTGATTGGGACATAAAATTTTCAAAATCCGCCCACTGACACGCCCACAATTAAATAAAACAAATTTTGAGAAAAATTGAATTTTGAGCTAGAAAGCTGAAATTTTTTATGTATGATCTTTGGCCCATAAAACTGCTTGGGACATACAATTTTCAAAATCCGCCCACTGACACGCCCACAATTAAATAAAATATTTTTTTTGAAAAACCAAAATTTGAGCTAGGGAGCTGAAATTTTTAATATATACTCTCTAGGGGCCCTTTATGCTCATGTGTAAATATTTTCAAAATCCGCCTACTGACACGCCCACAATTATTTTATTTTTATTTTTGAAAGTCCAAAGTTTGAGCTAGGGAGCTGAAATTTATAGTATATACTCTCTAGGTGCCCTTTATGCTCATACTTAAATTTTTTTTAAATCCGCCTACTGACACGCCCACAATTAAATAAAACAATTTTATTGAAAAACCAAAGTTTGAGCTAGGGAGCGTTTTTATTTACAAAAGCTTAGTTTTTTCGATAAAATCCTTTAAATTTTTGTCACGCCCACTTATGAGATATAGGAATAAGAATAGGGTATCCAACAGTTCGCCCAAGCGGACTGTAGCCCGCCCCTATGTTTGATTATATTCTTAATACTAATCTCATTGTGTGTAACACTGGTAGTGAACCTACCTTCATTACAAAAGATAGACAGGAGGTTCTAGATATAACTCTGGTCTCCGACTCAATCCATCAGGAAATTATAGACTGGAAAGTCTCGGCGGAACACTCTTTTAGTGACCACCGTTACATTCAATTCAGTTTAGCCGATGACCCTCCCCGCCAGCCAGTTTTTAGAAATTATAGGAAAACTGACTGGCTCAAGTATAGAGAAGTGCTGAAAAGTTCAATGAAATCTGAACTCCTTAGTCCACCCCGGAACACCATAGAGCTAGATAAGAAGGTCAGGGTACTCACCTTGGCCCTCAATAAGGCTCTGACTTCTGCCTGCCCGCTCACACGGCCTAGAGGAAAAAAGAAGCCGGTTTGGTGGACCCCAGCACTACGACCTCTAAGAAGCAGTTGTAGAAAACTGTTCAACCAAGCCAAGTTCACAAAAGCTGAAACCGACTGGGCTTCATACAAAGCATCTCTCAATGCTTACAAAAAGGAACTGAGGAAAGCCAAACGCTCGTCTTGGAGACTCTTCTGTGGAAAAATAGAGGAATCTTCGGAGGCATCTAGGCTAAGAAAAATCCTCTCAACCAACCCAGGTATGCCTAGCTTTTTAAAAAAGGCGGACGGCTCCTGGACCACTTCCAGCGAAGAATCGCTCAATCTACTACTGGATACACACTTCCCAGGTAGCTCCCACGTTACTAGCAATATAAACCTGTCTAGGTCAATTGCACGTACGACTAACTTTAAAGGTCTGATTACTAGGGACAAACTGCTCTGGGCGATACACAGCTTCAAACCATACAAATCCGCGGGGCCAGATGGCATAATACCAGCTGAAATTCAAAACACCTCGGATATCATCTCGCCAGATAATCCTGAAAAGCTGTATAAAAATGGCAATTCCGCTGTTATGGAGAGAAGTAAAGGTCGTATTCATACCCAAAGCCGGTAAATGTTCCCATGTAAATCCTAAGGATCTTAGACCCATAAGCCTATCGTCATTCCTTCTAAAAACATTAGAAAGGTTGATTGATATCCATCGACGTACTAACATAGATACAAGACTTCTGTCTACGGCTCAACATGCATAATTGCAAAGGCAAATCTGTTGAAACAGCCTTACATACGTTAGTACGTTCAATCGAATACTCCCTTCACCATAAGGAGTACACTATGGTTGCATTCCTGGATATTGAGGGTGCTTTTAATAACGTCAATACATCCGCGATCGCAAATGCACTGTCAGATCTAAAGGTGGATGACTCACTTGGTGAGCTTATTAATCTACTTCTCACAAGTCGGATTATAAACTCGAAACTGGGTATGACATCGGCCAGAAGATCTGTCAGTAGAGGTACGCCACAAGGTGGAGTCCTATCTCCCCTCCTTTGGAACTTAGTGGTGAACAAGCTGCTGATGTGCCTAGAAAAGGAGGGTTGCAGGGTGATTGCCTATGCAGATGACGTTGCAATTGCCGCCTCAGGGAAGCACCTAAACACCTTGAAAGAACTTCTCCAAAACGCTCTTAATAAGCTAACTACATGGGCAGATCGTTGTGGGTTGGGTGTTAACCCCCACAAAACCGAACTTGTTCTATTCACTAGGAAACATAAAGTTCCATACATTGATCCCCCCTCTATCAGGGGCACAAGTCTAGTCTTTTCAGACGAGGCTAAATACTTGGGTCTCATTCTGGATAGAAAGCTTAGCTGGAAACCTAACATTCAGGAAAGAGTTCGTAAAGCTACAGCAGCACTCTTCTCCTGCAAAAAAGCTATTGGTAACAAATGGGGGCTCCAACCCCGCATTACCAACTGGCTATACATCTCGGTAATTAGACCGATACTTATGTACGGGGTGGTTGTTTGGTGGACTGCCCTTGATAAAGCGATAAATCGCGATAAGCTAGGCAAAGTCCAACGTACAGCTTGTCTCTGCATGAGTGGTGCACTGCGCACTACCCCCTCTGCTGCAATGGACATTCTGTTTCACCTGACACCCCTGGACATCTTTAGCAAGCAAGTGGCTGCTAGTGCGGCTATCCGCCTCAAAACAACGTTTCAATGGTCCGAGAATGAAATCGGCCACACATCTATTCTGAAAAAATTTAGAATCCTCCCCAGTAACATAGATTACATCACCCCTCAGACCCATTTTGACAAAAACTTCAAGGTCAAGATCCCTCCCAGAACATTCTGGGAAGGGCCACCCGTCGAAAATAAATCGATCCATTTTTATACCGATGGATCCAAAACTGACGCGGGGGTAAGAGGTGGTGTGTTCTCTGACAGGCTGAATCTCAGCCTCTCCTTTCGACTCCCTGATCACTGCAGTGTGTTCCAGGCAGAAATCTTGGCTATTAAAGAAGTCCTGTCGTGGTTGAAGAAGAGCGAGTTATCCGTTACGGATATCTGGATCTTCTCAGATAGTCAAGCTGCACTAAAATCCCTGGATTCTGGGTCCACAAACTCTATCGTAGTCCGTGACTGTCGATCATCTGTAGTGGAGATGGCGAAGCATTTTAACATCCACCTATGCTGGGTGCCAGGACATACAGACATTCCAGGGAACTGTAGGGCGGATGAACTCGCCAGGAAAGGAACCACACTCCCCCTTTTACCTGATAAAGGTTCACTAGGCATCCCAATCGCTACATGCAAACTCATGTTTATGAGACAGACCATTGAGAAATGTAACCTTAGGTGGACAAGTGGCAACACTTGTCCAGCGACAAAGCAGATTTGGCCAAAGCTGGATCTGAAACGCTCTAAGTGTTTGATATCTCGAAACAGACTTCACATTGGTGCTATAATTGGTGTGATCACCGGACACTGTCTGTTAGGCAGACATGCAACAAGGCTTGGCGTCCACGCAAATGACTTCTGCAGAAGCTGCATGGACGAGGAGGAGGAGGAGACAGTTCTCCACCTTCTCTGCACGTGCCCTGCTCTTTCTCAAAGGCGTAAACTCCATTTAGGATCCTTCTTTTACAATGATCTTAACGATCTCATTAACACCGACATAAAAAGTCTGTCAAGCCTCATCAGAAGCTCCAACTGGTTCAACGTGTAGGAGGATGATACATCCGTGTGGTATCACAATGGGCCTGTCACTGGCCTAAGTGTGTCGGCCTCAGCCGACTGCCACTACAACCTAACCTAACCTTACCTAACCTATCCACTATTATGCGCCACCAGGGAGCAAGCCTAAAGGTGTGTCCACATCAAAGAAACATTTTTTAAACAATTTCAGAAACATTTCAGAAACATTTCAGAAACAAAGAAACATTTCTGAAATGTTTCCGAAATGTTTCTGAAATGATTATTTTGGTCTGGACGATTCGCGAAACATTTCTGAAATTTACAGAGAAAGAGAGAAAAATGGGAAACAAAGAAACATTTCAGAAGTGTTTCTCAAAGCGTCCACACCTAAGAAACATTTAAGAAACATTTCTTAAATGTTTCTGAAATGTTTCTGAAATGTTTTTTAAACAAATGGGAAACATTTCAGAAATGTTTTTTAAACAATGTTTCCTGAAATGTTTCTTTGGTATGGACACACCTTAAGGAAACCTTTCTTAAATTTCACAGTCGAAAAACCTTTACAATCAGGTTGCTTGAATTTCTCGTAACAAAACCGCACCCAAGTTCTAGTTTTAAGTGTGGCGGTTTTTCTCAAACCACCTCCTAATACCTACCTACCTAACTAATAGATAGGTGCCACTCAGAGTGGAGCGACGTCATCAACAACACAGAATAGACAATGCTACATTTTGCACTCTAACGATGAAGGATACCTTTAGATGCCTTCGTCAATGTCCGAGCTTCTATGCCAAATATCAGAGCTCTGTTCGTAAGAGCCTTCTTAGTTTCCCGCGACAGGATGCATTTTAAGGTTAAGAAATCGGCAAGATCGGACGCTTTAAAGAGAAAATATTACATTTTTCTAATTCTAATTCTAATACGAATTCAAGGCCATGTTATAAGAATCAGGTTCCCTTCTAACGCTTCTTTGTTACCAACTTCCAAACGGTTTAACAAATCATTAGTTTCTGAAATCGTGTTCCAATGACCTGTGTGCCACCACCAACTTGGCATCAAATTGAAATCATGCATTTCATCACATCTCCCGTCCAAACATGGGTCCGAAAAACAACACGCAAAATGGCTACTTCATCAATCTTCCAGTCGGATGATTTTCTCGCTTCAAATGGAACCGTCTTCCCATAACATCTAACTCTCTTCCATTACCGCCAGCATCCATTTTTCATGGCATCACCAGCAACATTACCATCATCAGCATCCTCCAATCAGTGGCCAGATCGGCATTGTACAAAGCCGATCATCCATCATCGTGCATCGCACTAAGGGCAGCCTTCTTCGTGTTCGAACGCTAATTAACCGCAGATCGCGCGCCGTCTTTTCAGAAGGCGTTAATGAGCAAAAATCGTCCCCAGTGAGATGAAGTTTTACACCATTCGTGCAGCGTTTGTATACGGTTGCAAGCCGCGCCGGGACGCCCACTCACCTTGAAGCCGATTCAACATTTATACACTTTTGACAATATCTGCCGCGCGGTGGTGAGGTGCAAATACGCATAGAAGACGCAACAACAAAAAAAAAACCAAGTCCTTCGGAAGGGTTGGGTTGGTATTTATGCTTACCCTGACCGCCTATTCTGGATTTGGTGCCACTTTCCATTGAATTCCGTCCAAGGAAGATGTTGCTGTTGTTGGTGCTTTTCCGTGCGACACTTCTTTGATTCTCTGTCGCTTCACGCAAGCCGAACAACGTTAGATGCAAAGCCCCGACGCGACGTTCCACATTTTTTGATCGAGAAATTTGTTTCATTTTTTTGTTGGTTTATCTCCACTCTTCCATGGTGGAGAATAATTCCTTCAATGTTGTCCCATTTTTGTTTTTTTCCTTTTGGATTCCTTTTTGCACTTCGTAACGTGCGATAAATTATCGCACCCCCTCGGTGGAAAGAGGGACGCGTTTGTTTTATGCGCAGAGTGCTGCTGTGCGTGTTTAATTAGTTATTATGATCGGAGGGCGGAGATTTACTGAACGAAAGAAACAGATACCTTGAGGAGGTCGACAAGTTCTCGAGACATGTTGATGGAAGGCAATGCTTTGAATTATGGCCAATTGTTTCGTAGGCTTAAAATCTAGACATTGGCAAAGGTGGATTTGTCATTAATAGTGGTAGGTATTCTTTTGCACCTTCTGAAGAACAAAACACGTCCTCCTTAAATGAAGAAGAAGTGGTGTTCTTTTGCAGGCGTATATAGGATTGCACAGGCCGTGTAGAGACGGGTTAAGAATATCACTAAAGCGCCTGTCGTAAAAGGCGACTTAAGGGGAAAATCCAATCTAGGCAATTAAACATCGAGGTGAACCTAGCGACACAGTTAACATCGTAAAGCTGTCCCGCTAGTGTGAATGCAAGTCCGTGGGTTGACGCGACTGGAGATCATCGGTGTCGTAAAAACAAGATCAAACGAAGAACTATGGAAATGAACGCTAATATATAAACGCACTACCCCGCCAGGCACTACTTATCATGGTACTAATCCTGGGACGGGCAGAAATGCTCGGGTCAGAGCTATTCGGTTTCCGGGGGACAGCAAAGTAATGCTTGAGCTTAGGCGAAATCTAAGGGTCGCGAGTTGGAACGTTGGAATTATGAGCGGTCGTAGCTACGAGCTTGAAGAAATAATGGTTAGAAGGCGAGGTGACATCTTATGTGTTCAAGAAACGAAATGGCGAAACACTGGAAATCGGGCACTTTTCTTGGACGTGAGGACAAAAGCTTTCAAGATGTGTTACTACGGGGCGGAACAGGGTAAGAACAGAATCGGTATCATCCTTGCGACGGAGCTTGGCAGCGTCTTGACCATTTCAAAGTCCAGTGATCGTTTGATGTCTCTTAAACTGGTGATGCTGGGTGAGGTGTGGAATATTGTCAGTGCATATGCTCCCCAAGTTGGATGCAAGAAGGGAGAAGAAGATGCATTCTGGGTAGATTTTCACAACCTCATCAAGAACATCCCAAAGAAAGAGTTTTTGTTTGTTGGCTAACTACGACTATAAAGAGTGCCATGGAGGACTGGGATACGGCACCAGAAACTCCCCATGTGTAGATATCCCAAGCATGTCCTTACGAACTTATCGTTCTTATTTCCTTACAGCAGGCGCGGAAAAGAAACCCAGATAGATTACCATTTGGTTAAACGTTTCATGAAGCCTCGGGTTAAAGATTGCATAGTGATCCTAGGACAGGCAATCGCCCAGGAACACCGCTTCCTCCTGACAGAATTTTTTATGGCGGTGGCGACGAAGAGAACTAAACAAACGAAAGTGTCCGAGAGAATCAAATGGTACAATCTGGACAAAAAGAAAGGCGAAGCATTTGTTGCCAATATGCAAAATTATCTCCATCACATCATCAACGAAGTTGAGGGCGCAGATCACAAGATATGTGCCTGTTTCCTACAACGACCTTGCTTGGATATAGCGAAATCATTGATAGGGGCTTCAAAAGGACACCATCAACACAGGAATGAAACATGGTGGTGGACAGATGAAGCTAAAGCAGTGATAAGTGACAAGAAAGCGGCATTTAAAGCTAGGCCAAAGCGCTCCACTACTAATGGAGTAGAAAAGCTAGTCACGCATTGGAATACATACATTGCAAGACGCTCGCAAAGAGAAAGTGAAAATGTGTGTAGAGCGCTTGTATCGGAAGTTAGAAGAAAATTCTTCTTCGGCTGCTGATCCAAACCAGGCTGCTCACGAACTCCGACAAACCAGCTTGAATAGGAGCACAACCAGTTTCAAAATTGCAGCTCAGATAAGAAGGAATGTCTAGGAAATCCGGTCGCCAAAGTTCATCAACAATACTCAAGGGCTGCTTCTTTTGGATGACGAAAAAATACTACACAGGTGTCAACGGTGCCGCGACATAACCCCAAGCGTCATAAGCCCAAATCTCGAAATTTAGTCTTATGTCGCATTGTGAAAATGACATAAGGCCAAATTTTAGCATTTGGTATTATAACACCTTGAAAAACCGTCATAAGGCCAATTTGGCTTTATGACACTTTCGCTTAATGCTGTTTTCAACAATTTGTCCTTGCACCTACTCCAAATCAAACAGTGACCCCATTCAGGGGGGTTGCAGGGGGGCAGCATGCCCCCCCATATGCATTGCACTGTTTATGGGATTAGTTGCGAAATCGCAAGTAGAGACATCGGGTGCAATAGGCTCATGAGTCTCATCTCCAAACTGATGAGAGAAGATCCAATGCATATCCAGTGGAGGGAAAGTTTTCTTCTTCCATTGACTGTGACAATTGCCGTTCAATCAAGCTAATGTCACACCCCAAGAATATCGGTGAGCGGGTATTAGATAGCCGAATGCGGATAATACAACTACCTGAAGACCAGTCCTGGTTGGTCGAAGGTACATCAACCACAGATGCAATCCAAAGTATAAGGATCATGATGGAAAACCATCATCCTTAAGGGATGTGCATATGGTGTTGGTTGATTTTAAATAAGGCCTTTGATAGACAACCAATTGATCTGTTCTGGGTGCTAAGACAACGGGCGCTAAGACAACGATGAGTTCTAGAAATCTACGTGATCATGGACATGTAAGAGGAAGTAAAGACAAGCTGGTGGCAATGGTGCGATGGTAGTGTATTCACTAAGTGGTTGGCAGGTCGTGCGTTCGAATCCCGACCAGGGCCATGATTTTTATAAATTGAATACACACAACAAAAACTGATCTCCCTAAAGCAATTCAGGCGCCACCTGTTGAGAAAAAAAATCCCATCGCACCAAACTTCTTTCCTATCCTTCTATTCTTTCAGTAAGTAGCACCCAAAAATAGGCAATGAATTGCTGGGAGCTACTTGCGCAACAAACTAAATTCCTGCGATGTGGTTTCACCATTATAAGGGTACTGTGTCACTACAGAAAAAAGAAATCCCTTTAGCGCACGCAAATTATAAAAAAAAAGTAAGATGCTCCGTTGGCGTCACCGAGGAGTTCGCAATCAAAGTCGGTGTACACCAGGGAAGCGTCTTAAAACCCTTGATATTTATTACAGTCCTTGATTATCTACTTGAAGGAAAAGTTACGGACTTCAAAGCACATCAGTTATTTTTTGCTGACGATGGAGCCATCATTAGCGAGGATCAAACGTCGATGTTTCAGAGGGGAATGGGTATCGTATTACTCTGAAGAAAACAGAATTATTGTACTGCCCGTTCTCCGATCTACTCCGACCTATTCCAGACATTTATATGAATCGAAGAGTGATTCCCAAGTGAGAGAATTTCAAATTTATGGGACCTATGATCCTCCCCGCAAAGAGCACTTGATGTATGGATGGATGTTTTGGAGGGGAATGGGTATCGTATTAGTCCGAACAAATCAGAATACTTGTACTGCCCGTTGTGCGAAACGTTAAATATCTGGGATATATGATCAATAGCGAAGCAAGCTGTGAAGACGACATTAAACATCGGGTGGATGGTAAGACGGGAAAACTCAGCCATCTTCTGTGATCGAAATATGCCTCCTTAGCTGAAAGGAAGGCTCTACACTGCAGTTGTGCGCCAGGCGCTCACATAGGGTTCACAATATTGGATAGCGTACAAAAAGTGTGAGGGGAAATTAACGGCTGGTGAGATTAAGATTCTTCGGATGACAGCAGGAGTAACAAAGATTGATCGAATAAGAAGTTCCAAGATCCGAGGAAGCCTTCACGTCAAAGAACATTTTTTTTTTTTTTTTTTTTTTATAAAAAGGAATTCCAAATCCTAGAGCACTCAGACTCGGTAACGGTCCATTGTACTGCGTCAAAGAACATACCTCGACAAAAATAGAGCGCGATGGGCTCAGTAGGTACTGTCATTTTCTAAGGAGAGATCCTACGAACCCTTTCAAAAAGGCAATATCAGTCAACGTTCCAATAGAAACGCAAGGGAGGCCCAAAAACTCCTCGGCCTCAGTGACGAAGTGATTGAAAATCGGGAGCCTGACGCTATTTGAGGTCAAACCGGCGATCTCCACAAGCGGACTAGTAGGGATGCAGTTAAGTGGGCGGATTACGATCCCTTTAAACCTGATCATAGCCTTACTGCCATTAAAGGAAGAAGATGAAGAAAACAGTAACGTGGGCAAGGGATCTTGGATGCTAGATTAGGCAGACACCAGAGCTGGCGGCTAAGCTTTCGTATTTCTGATTGATTGCATTCTTCAAGGATATCTTCAGTTTAATTATATTGTCCTTGTAAAGCACAAGAAGCGTCAATTTTGATAAATGTTTATTTGTGTTTTTAAGGTCGCTAAAGTCCTTCTGTGGCAATAATTTGTTGGTATAGAAATGTGGTCTTTTTCTCGGAGCTAATCAAATACGGAGGTGATGTTTTGGTAGGGCACATGCAGCAAGTCATCAACCAAGTATGGTTGTAAGAAAGCACGCCCGACGACTGGACTATCAGCTCCATATGGCCCATCTACAAGAAAAGTCGACTCTATATCTTGCAAGAACTATCTAGGCATATCCCTGCTAAATGCCGTATATAAGATCCTATCTAAAGTACTGTCTGAACTTGTCAAGCCGTTCTGCAACACATTAATCGACAAGTAAAAGTGTTGGTCGGCGGATCGAGAGTAGACCAAATCTTCACACTAAGGCAAATCCTGGAAAAGAAAAATGAATTTTAAGACGAGGCCTACCACATTTTCATCGACCTTAAAGCCGCATTTGATAGCTCTACGTAGCGGTGGCCGAATTCGGGATCCCGGCAAAACTGATCCAGTTGTGTCGCATAACACTTTTTGCAAACACGCGGTATAATGTGCAGTTTGGAAGCAGCTCTTCCGAATTATACCGAACTTGTACCGGATTTCGGCAAGGAGATACGCTGCCATGTGACTTCTCTTTTCAAACTTGTTCTGGAGAAAATATTGCAAAGGGCAGGTGTCAACACGGAAGGCACTAACTGCAATAGAACCGTCCAGCTATTGGGGTATGCGGAAGATATCGACATCGTCGACTGTTCCCAGTGTAACGTGTTAGAGGCTTTCACGGCGATTGAAAAACAGGCGACATTGGTTGGTCTTTAATTTAGGTTATATAGGTTAGGTTAGGTTACTTGGTTGACGGGGCAAGAAAATCCTGCGCCCGTCACACTTACGTCAATGTAGACCCTTTTTGATTCCCTTACTTAGGAACCAATGAAAATCCCGTAAAGAACCTAGCTGGCTTACAATCCATCCCGATGCATTTATGAACTTGTGCAAGTCGTTTACAGACTTGCCAGAGGGTTCTTCTAAGTCCTGGAAGAAATGTCTACCGAGAACGTTGTTTCTAATACGACAGAGGAAATGGGGGGTATCCTCGTTCACCTCCTCGTCCCCGCATCCTCTACAGAGGTCATCTGTGCTGAGTTTCAATTTGTTTGCATGGTAGCCCAGCATATTGTGTCCGGTGATAACACTTGCGAGA
Organism: Portevinia maculata; assembly: GCA_949715645.1. Taxonomy (NCBI): domain Eukaryota; kingdom Metazoa; phylum Arthropoda; class Insecta; order Diptera; family Syrphidae; genus Portevinia; species Portevinia maculata. Next base: position 209,614,108 of record OX454527.1, on the reverse strand, counting down.
GAGGACAAAGATTATGTATTCATTTGAAGGATTCCTGGTCTTTAAGTTAATGAGGACAAGACTAAAGACATTCTTTCAACCAACATCTGTCCGCCGCCTAGGACAAAACGTCACTGTTGACAGCAATAACTTCGAGGTAGTTAAAGAGTTCACTTATCTTCGAGTAAACATCAACTCCAAAAATGACACCTTACTGGAGATCCGACGGAGAATCACCTTAGGAAACCGCTGCTCCTTCGGTTTGGCCAAATAAATGGGTTTAAGTCTCTTCTCTCGAAGGACAAAATGCATGCTCTTACTTAGTTACTTAGGTGGCGCTACAGTCCGGGGTGAACCTGGGCCTCAACCAATACGCCTCTTTAGTTAGCACAATCTTTGGCTAACTGCCTCCAGTTGCGCACTCCAAGTTGGTTGAGGTCCCCTTCCACTTGCGCGAGTTACATAGCAACGAATGCTGTAAATAATCTCCAAACACAATCATTACCATCAGAACAGATTTGGCTTGTAAACAAGCATCTAACGCTAGCCCATTCGAGCATGCAAAAATGAGCATGGTAACAAAAGCTCACCATCCAAATAATGGCTTGTAAACAAGCCATCCAAACAACAGGCCATCTGGCCGCTGGACATGTTACAAGCAGGTAGCTGCATTCGTTATCATCTAAGCGAAGATGGGAGAAAATAGACAACGCTTAAGCTGATACGTGTGCTTGAAAAATGTCGACTCGACGAAAAAGAGTGATCAAAAATATTAATTAGTCTTCAATTTGCCTTCCGGCCATCAACATTAAAATTCAGATTGTTCAATATAGAATTAAGCCAACCACATGTAAAATTTAAATGAAAAAATAATATTTGAAATAAAATAAAAAAGGAAATAAAGACAATAAAGTGTTTTCACTATTTATTTACTCTAAGGCCCGTTTGCTGATACTAGTCATAAAATTGTGTCTTAGCTAAGTAATAGTTAGCGTACACCAAAAGGAGGATTTCTGCCTGGTAGTACAATGGAACGTTACCGAGTCTGAGTGCTCTGGGATTTGGATTTCCTTTCTTTAAAAAAAAAAAAAAAAAAAAAAAAAAAAATAAAAAAAAAAAAAAAAAAAAATTTAGAACGCTTAAGTTCATCATAGCTTATTTCCAGTTGCTGAGAAATTTTTAAGTTAAGCTTAGCAAAGAGAAACTTTTGAATCGCTTTCCACTTCACAGCATTGAAAAAACTGTCAAATTTTCTTATTTCATTGAAAATAATAATTGAAATAATATAATATAATATAATTGAAAATAATATATGTTTAATTTTTAATATAATTTGTTTTGTTGAAAAATGTCCCAAAAAAAGCGAACGAGGAGCCAAAACTTTTCAGCGACGGGAAAAAATATACTTCTTCAATGTGTATATTATGAAAAAGACGTGGTAGAAAATAAAAAAAACTGATGGTGCAACGTGGAAAGAAAAGGAAGAAGCTTGGAGGAGAATTACCAGCAGTTTTAATTCTCAGGCATCAAGAGACACATGCAGCCGTAGTACCGATTCACTAAAAAAGTGTTATGTGAACTACAAAAAAGAAGTGAGAAAAGAAGCTGCCGCTGAAAAGTGTTCTTCGATTCAAACTGGCAGCGGTAAACAACAGAAAGTGAAGGACCCAAATTTTGAACTGAGCGTACAAAGAAATGGTCTGATAGGCGTAGACCAGTGGCTTCGACTCTGCACGGTAGTAAAATAACTGAGCAATACGCTGAACTATCAAAAATTAAAATTGAGCTAGCAAAGCTCCAATACGAAACCCTAAAAGAAGAAGCCAACCAAAAAAAAAATTACCGACTCAATTGAGCATGAACTACGTAAGAAGTCGCTGGAAAAATCAATTGAAATAAAGGCGGAGATTTACAAAAAAAAACAAAAATAGTTCCTCTAGCATAGGCTTCCTGTAATATTTTAAAAGACATGGAAAATGTATTCAACATTTAATTTAAATTTTTTATTTCATTTATCTAATAAAAACTGAAAAATTTAAGTTGTACAGCGTCCATTTTTAAACCTTACAATCTTCCAAAATATTTATTTATTAAGTTCGCACGCTTTTGAATCCCCATATTAAGCGACGTTGAACTCCTTTCGTTTGACTCAAAACGATTCTCAATTTGCCCAAGGTCGATGCTAAAACTGGAAATCGTCTTTTCAAAATGCCGAAAGTCTTTTCAATGGGACCCCTGGACAACGACGATGGCAGGGGAACTGCTATCGTTATTGAAGACAAATTTAAGTTTAAGTCGTTGTCTTTTCATAGCGATATTTTTTCAACATGTCTAGGAGTCTTAATTTGTAAAAATAATTCAGGGGTTACTAAACGAATTCTATCGGGAAGCATATATATACCATCGAATGCAGGACAGGACCTATCTATTAAATTAGAAAGATTAAATAATATAATTAATACTTTTGATGCTGCAATAATAATTGGTGGTGACTTTAACGGTCGTCATACAACCTGGGGAGACTCAGTATGTAATTCAAATGGCAACATTATTTATAATTGGTTTCACAACGATGCATTCCTCAATCTGGATTTCGTATCACCTTTCAGTCCAACTTATCCGCAATCCTCATCAATTTTGGACTATTTTTTAATATCATGCTCGCTATTTCAGACTACTCATAGCATTAACAATCGCCTCTGCAAAACATTTGCAACATTCTCTGATCATTATGGTATTGAAATAAATCTAGACATCTTTCATGTTTCCCCAATTTTGTTACCACCCCCGACATTATATTAGTTTTGAGAGAACTGATTGGGATGTGTTTAGATATCAACTTCACAATAAGCTGTGAAACCTGGCTAAATAGTAGCATCTCCTTCTCACACACCAACTATCACTGTCATAGAGTAGATCGGAAAAATGACAACAGAGGCGGCGGGGTTGCCATCGCAGTGAAAAAAGACTTAGTATATAAGTTGATACCAAATGTTAAAACGAATATATTCGAATCAATTGGCATTGAGTTAATGTTACATGATAATACTAAATTTAAAATTGTGTCTGTTTACTTCCCTGGTGGGGCTTCTAGCGCAGAAAAGGCTAGTTTCTTTAAGGCCGATTTAAAAAGACTTGTAACAAGTAATGATAAGTTTTTACTCGGGGGTGATTTTAATTGCAGGCATCGTAATTGGGGTTGCAAAAGAGCAAACAAATGGGGAAATTTGTTGCTGGATATCACCATGAGATATCCAATAAGCTTGCTCTATCCAAATGGCCCAACCCATTTCCCAACAAACAAAAAGTCCTCGCCATCGATATTGGACTTGATCATAACGAATTCGCCTGAAAACGTTACGCAGCCAATAGCTATTAATGCCTTGAGCTCGGATCATATTCCTATAAACTGTGACATCCTTCTAAAGAGTAGAAGAAAAGATGTGCAATATTTAGATTTAAAACATGCAAACTGGAATAAATTTAGAACCGAAATCAAACACCGTCTTCGAAACACAGCCTGTGATATAGATAGCGTAAGAAATAGTGGACAAATAGATGAAGGTATTGAATATTTTACAACGTCCCTACAAGAAAGTATTGGTGAGTCCGTTCCTAAGAAATCAATAGTGACAAGGACAACTCTTCTTCCACGACATATCTTAAATTTAATTAAAATTAGAAATAGATTAAGAAGTCAGTGGAAAAGATATAGGCAGGTAAATGACTTCAATGAAATGAACCAGCATACACGACAAATAGCTGCAGAAATTCTAAAATTCAGAAACAAAAAATGGAACGAAAAACTATGTTCCCTTGATCCAAACTCTAAACCATTTTGGAAAATAGCCAAAATTCTAAAAAACAAAAACAAATTTATCCCTCACTTGGAAGTTAATGATTCCCTGATAATAACGAATGAAGAAAAGGCGGATATATTTGCGAACTCATTTGGGAAAAACTTTAATAATCCTTTAATCAGCGGAGACAGCTCCGCTAACAACGAAGTCGAAGAGTCTATCAATGTGATCAATAGCTCCAATGTCACTTTGCCAACAGACGTATTCGTCTCAAGTGAAGATGTCCAATTTATTATACAGGATATGCGTAGCAATAAATCACCAGGGTTAGATACTCTGAAAAATTCTTATTTGAAAGAGTTACCAATCATTGGAGTAACCTTTATAACCTTTATTGTTAACGCTTGTCTCAAGTTGCATTATTTTCCAAGTAAATGGAAAATAGCAAAAATTATACCAATTCTAAAGCCAGGTAAACCACCTAACAACCCAAATAGTTATCGTCCAATAAGTCTTCTGAATAGCCTAAGTAAAATATTAGAAAAAATTATCAAAATAAAACTACTTGCTTTTCTTGAGTCTCACAATGTTCTGCCAGACCAACAATTTGGATTTAGGCAAGGTCACAGCACTTCTCATCAGGTTCTTCGAATCTGCAACCACATTAAGGATTCATCCAGGGCAAAGCAATCTACTGGACTGGTACTCCTGGATGTGGAGAAAGCTTTTGACAGCATATTGCATGACGGTCTTCTTTATAAGCTGAAGTACTTTAGATGCCCATTATATCTCATAAAGGTTATACAAAGCTTTTTGTCAAATAGAACATACCAAGTATATTTAAATAACATACACTCTAGCTCAAAAATTATTACTTCAGGAGTAGCTCAAGGTTCAGTGTTGGGCCCGTTGCTATATATCATCTATGTCGCGGACTTTCCAGAAATTTGGAATTGTAAAATAGCAATGTTTGCAGATGACACTGCTATTTATAGCTCAAACGATGTTGGCCATGTAATTGAAAACAACTTGCAGCGTGCCCTAGACATTATTGTTGATTATTTCAAAACATGGAAAGTTAAGTTAAACGCTGACAAAACCCAGGCCATCTTTTTCAGTAGGAAAAGGAAGTCCTGTGATCTTCCTCTTAGTCAGCTACAAATTAACCACTGTCATGTCCCGTGGGTTGATTCTGTCAAATATCTCGGTGTATATCTAGACAAGACATTAACCTTCCGGGGCCATATAACAAATACGCTTAACAAAATAAGTATAGCTACTAAGATACTGTACCCTCTTATATGTAGGCAATCACCCCTGAGTAAATTCAACAAGATTACAATCTATAAAGTCATCTTTCAAGCCATTATCCTGTATGCTTCTCCGGTGTGGGGAACGTGTGCGAAATCACATATCAAAAAACTACAAATAGCACAAAACAAAACATTAAAAATGATGGTAAACCTTCCCTGGCTTTTCTCAACCCAACTTCTACATCAAGAAACACGGGTTCTACAAGTGTCAAAGAAAATTGAAGTTGTCAACCAAAGATTCAGCTTAAGATGTAGCAATTCTAGTAACATGTTGATAAACAATTTAATAAGGCAGTAAGCATTTTTTTTTTTTTTTTACGTTTTATGTGCACTTAAATATTATTTAATTATTTATTGTTATTATTTATTTATTTATTTATTTTTGTTTTTATTTATTTATTTATTTTTTGTCGTTGTTATTATTTATTTATTTATTTATGGTTGTTATTATATATTGATTTATTTAATTTATTTAGTTCAGCAATTTTACGTGCACTTAAATAGTATTTGATTATTTATTTATTTATTTATTGTTGTTATTATTTATTTATTTATTGATATTATTATTTATTTATTTATTTATTGTTGCCTGTTATTTATTTATATATTGTTTTTATTATCTATTTATTTATTCTTGTAATTATTTATTGATTTATTTAATTTATTTAGTTCAGCAATCCTGGCAGTTCCCTAGTTTTAAGTTTTAATAAAAAAAAAATAAAAAAAAAAAAAAAAAAAAATTAAATGAAGGTTTTAATCATAGTTTCCTTCAAACTTTTTTATCCCAATTCGTAATTAATTTCATAAAAACTTAAAAAATGTACAGTTGTAAGATATAATATATCAAATCTCTGAGCAAGCTGCGTATTTGTCAAATTTTGTAAAGCCTTAATCTATGAATAAAAATTATATCTAATCTAAAAAAGATATCAACTTCACAATAAGCTCTCAAGGATAACAATTCCCACAGATCGAAATATTTCGAATGCAGACATCGACGAATTCGTTGAAAATGTAAGCCAAATTATCGTATCATGTACTGGAGACAACTCTATTAGCCGAACGGTGAAAGACTTGAAATATAAATACATAAGTGATTTTACAAAGAATCTCTTAAAAATTCGTAATTCATGGCTATACGGAAATTGGAGAGAATCTTTCATAGGGACCTTAATAGATGCAACTTCGAATATAAAGAACTTCAGTCTCAAATACAGTGTCTTGGCAAAATAATAAAACAAAAAGTAAAACAAGATCTTAACCAAGAGTTTAAAGCACGTCTTAATAAAATAAAACCATCACCTTATGCTTTCAAGGAAATTGATAGAATAATAGGAAGAAAACTATTTGGAGCAGATATTGTCAAGGATATTCTCAATATTGATGAACAAGATCTGATTGATATTGAGGAAAAGCTCAGTGCATTTCGAAATTTATATTCAAATCGTTTTACAGATCGAACATCGTCTTATGATTTAAATGTGAACAACGATGTTACTTCAACAGTTGAAGAATATGTTAACGTGCATCTTAATATTCCCCTTACCTCGTTTACTCAAGTTAACACCACATCAAATCAAGTTTCTTTACCATTTACGACATACCAAAAAGTTAATATGTTCAGAAGTAGTTTAAATAACAAAAAATCTTTCGGTTTTGATCGCATTTCAAACTTTATTTTAAGAAAATGTCCGAATTCTCTTGACCCTATTCTTGCTTGTCTTTTTAATCAGTGCATTAATAATTGTTATTTTCCAGATGTATGGAAAACTGCGAAAATATTGCCCATAGCTAAGAAGTATCATGCTTTAAATGTTAAAGATTTTCGCCCAATTTCTTTACTTTCCAACTTGGGTAAACTTTTCGAAAAGGTCATAGCAGATTCTTTAGATAGTTTTATTGATGAATCAAACATTATTCCAAACGCACAATTTGGGTTCAAAAAACAACACTCAACTGAACAATGTCTTTTGGTTTTAAATGATAAAATCATACACAATCTAAGACAAAAAAAATGCACGGTTGTCCTAGATATAGATCTAGAGGCAGCATTTGATTCTATTTGGCATAAGGGACTTATTTTTAAGCTCATTAGGTTGGATTGTCCTAATCCTCTAATCAGGTTGATTATAAAATTTCTCCAATCTAGATATGCATCAGTTTTTATTGGTACTCAGTCTTCAGAAGTTTTTCCAATAAAATTAGGAGTTGCCCAAGGAACACTACTAGGACCGAAGTTATTTAATATATACCTACATGACATGCCATTTTGCACCTCAGAATCTGAGCCTGAAGCTCTTCTCTATGCAGATGACACGAAACTATTAGCTTCAGATAACAGGCCGGCATACGCGTTAGAGAAAATTCAGAACGCATTACCCACTTTAGTATCCTATTTTAAATCCTGGGGTTTAACCATAAATGCCAACAAATGTGGACTTACTTGTTTCAGAAACGCTTCCGGCAAGGGTCACCGAAAAGCCGTAAAAGAGAGCAAGAACCTTTCTATATCTATCGAAGATAAAACCGTCCCGTAAAAACAGAAACCAAATACTTAGGCATTCTGTTTCAAAATAAGCTTAGGTTTAACAAACACGCAAGAAATGTTTTAGTTAAAGCAAAAACTGCCACTGCTCTTTTAAAAAAACTAATGTCTTCCAAACATCTTTCACAAGAAACAAAGATCCTTATGTATAAAACTCTTATCAGGCCAATTATTTCCTATAGCTTTAGCTCCTGGTTTACGATATCACCTACAGCAGCAAAAGAGCTAGAAAAGTTCGAACGAACAATCTTGCGTTTTTGCTGTGGAAAATTTCGTCGACCGAATAAAAAATGGTTCTCTAATTATACTTTGTACAACTTAACTAAAGTGAAACCTTTAATGATCTACATGACATCCTTATTAAAGACGAAACTAGAGTCTATTCAAAACCATCCAAATCCCATTATCAAAAATCTATGGGATACGAATGTAACTGAAAGCACAGATTTCCAGTATTACATATCGCCGTTCAATGCCTTACAAAATGGATCCCAAATCTTAGTACCTCAAATAAATGATAATCTTAAACTTTCTTTCTATGAGAAAGCGTCATTGAATGTTCTCCGGGGATAATTTTAACAAAATACATAGAACATCATTGCTAAACCATAAACCTTGATAAATTAAAAATTATGTATGTGTTTTAAGTAATCTTACATCCCTTAATTTTCCTATTGTTAGATTTTGTATAGATCATAAGTTTCTTGTTCCAATATATTAAATTATATCTTGAATTAAGCATCTTTCTAAAATCTATATTAAACTCTTGAAATGTTATTTTACTTTTTTAGTTTGTTAATTAGTTTTAAGTTTGGCCTTAAAGAGCCACTTTGTATGTTAACATGTGCCGGGAGCAAGCATATATTTTGAGAAAAAAGATACATTTAAAAAAAAAAAAAAATGTAATTATAATGTTATTTAAAGAAATTTTGTAATCATTCCTTATACTTAACATTACACAATTTTCAACCAGACATATTTTGAAGTCAGTTGCGTTACCCATGTATTCAAAATTAATCTTGTGAATTAGAGTCTCAATAAAGAAAACTGAACTGAACTGAACTGGGACCCCTGGAACGTATTTGAGATTCATTGTAAAGGTGCTCTGCTGTTGTTTGTGGACTAAGTAAAGGTGTCATCAAATACACTTTTTGGGGGTAAGCTGAATCACCTAAAATCTTCCAACGATTAAAAAATTTCAGAAAAATAACAAAATAAATGGTACAATCAGAATAATTTTGTCCTTCTAATATAGAGTTTTTCATTCTACTATTGCTAAAAATAGTTGGGTCATGAGTTGACCCAGGCCATCTTGCAACAATATCAGTAAAAACCATGTTCGCAGCACACGTCGCCTGAACGTTAATTGAGAAGTACCCTTTCCTATTCGTGAAGACTTCTGGATCTGAACCACATAATTAATACAATTTAAAATAAATCAAGTAAAAAATACTAAATTCGCTGGGTTGTCATACCAGGTGACTGAATTTTGGTATGAGTTCCATCCACTGCGCCAATTACAGACGGAAAAGAAGCTATATTATAGAATTCTCTTTTTACCCTTGCGATTTCTGTTGATGTGGTGGGAAGTTGTATGTATTGTTTATAGAGCAGCAATTGACGTCGAAACTCTTAAAACGATCCTTGAAACTGTTGAAATATGCATTCCTCCGAAATCAGCAATGCTTAAAAGATGACTCCCAGTTGCAAAGAAGCGTAGAGCAACCAAAAGTTGGTTGATTGGCGCTATAGAATTATTTCTAACAATTCTTAAAATAAAATGATTTTAATTGAAGAGCCAGAATTGAATTTGTACCTATTAAAGGGGCACTCCAAACGTGTCTCGATCTGTTCTAAAACAATCAGAGTCATTTCTTTAGTCAGACGGAATCGCTTGTAGTAAGAAAGCTCATCGACGAATTGAAAATATTCCTTTCTTTCGTTTATCTGTCGGGGAACACCTACTTCGATAATTTCAAGTACCTCGACATCGTCTTTCAATAAATCCAGGAGCTCAAAATCAATTGTTGCTGACTGCAATCTTTTTTGTCACAAAATGAAAAAACTGCCAACCAATAACCTTTAGAAGTCTTTAAGCATTACTTGGGCTCCTTATGGCGAACTATTTCTGGGGCTTAATTGAGGCGCTCAGCGCCAAAACGGGCTAACCCTCATTTTCGCAAAAAATGAGCTGACAACGCAGATCGAAGCGAAATTTTGAACTCTATATACAAAACATTTTCATAGCTGTATATGGAACCGTGTTGAAATTATTGTCCAAAGTCTGTTTTTGCCGTATGCGAAATTCAAAAAATCTGAGAAGCCAAAACGGCCTAAGCTGCTTAGGCCATTTGGAAATTTAGATCAGAAAAAATGCGTGTGGGTTAGGCCAAAAATTCATCTGGACTTTTTTGATGTGATAATTTTAGAATTTACGATTTACAAGACCAGGAAAATTAAACAGTGCACATTAGAGTTGCTCAAAGTACCTCTTATAAACCAGCATAAACGCTAAATGCTTTTGACTACCCATGTCCGTTGAAATGTCATCAGCATTTCGGCGAGCATAATCTGAGCAGGATTTTTGAAAACTTCTATAAAATTGGCGATCGTGACTTGCAGAATGCGTATTTATGTAGACAATTCGCAGTTATGGAGAAAAAGAGATGCTACAAGAAGTCTGTTGGTGAAAGTCGAAGGTTTAATTCAAGGATTTACAAACTACCTGCAGAAAATAATGTTGAAGTTCAAGTCTGCAAAAAATATTTTAAGCAGATCTTACAAATTACTGAAATATTTTTACTAAATTACTAAATACTACTTAACCAACGACCATACCACGTCGAGTTAATCGGTTCTCGTCAGATCACCGTAATTAAACGACGTTGGGCGCGGTTAGTACGTAGATGGGGGACCGTTTGAGAACAACCGCGTGTCGTTGGCCAGTCCCATCTACAGAGTTGAGGTAGATAATATACGTGGTATCACAATGGACCTAGATTGGTCTAAGTGTGTCGGCTTCTGCCGACAGCCACATAAACCTAACCTAACCTAACCTATAAATTACTGATGGTCGTTTAACACGTGCTCTTAATCATAAAAAAAACCGGAAAGTGTCACAACGACACCAACACGGGACCAAAGAGGAAGACATCCACCTTATAACAAAACTTCTGCAGAATGTACTGATGTGGTGAAAAAATTTATTGATCAATTTCCCAGGTACAGCTCCCACTACTCCAGAAATAAAAACATTCAGAGACAATTTTTGGCTCCAACGTTAAACATAACGACGATTATGTACCAGCTCTATCGTGGATCGGTAGAGGAAGATAAAGTTGTTTCAAAGTTTGTGTTTACAAAAAAAATTTCACAAAACTTTAATCTACATTTCCGAGCTCCAATTTCTGACAGTTGCAAGAAATGTGACTCGTTCAAAGTGAAGATAGAAGCAGCGAATGATCCTTCGGAAAAGGAGAGGCTTTCAACTGAACGAGACTTATATCAACGGGAAGCCGAGTCAGCAAAACCAGGGATGCAACAAGATGCAATGCTGAACAAGGATCAGTATGCGGTTATTGCATTCGATCTTATGAAAACTCTTCCAACACCAGTCATTTCCACAGGAATAGCTTACTATAAGAAACAGCTTTGGACATACTGTTTGGGTATTCATGACTTAATAACAAACAAGTCATTCATGTATACCTGGAATGAGGGAATAGCTTCACGTGGCCCACAAGAAATAGGTTCTTGCATTATGCATTATATCAAAGCCAATGTCAAGTGTAAGAAGCTGATAATCTATAGTGACCAATGCGGAGGACAAAATCGGAATATTAGAATGAGCACCATTTGCACGTACATTGTCAACAATTCAACCTCCAAGTGGAGCACATTGACCACAAGTTTTCAGTATCTGGTCATTCATTTCTGCCATGCGATCAAGATTTTGGGCTTATTGAAAAGGAAAAGCGCTTCTATAAAGACATTTTTACTCCTGAAGATTGGGGCCGTGTAATCCTCAACGCAAAAAAAAACGAATTCAGGAGCTGAAGATGAAGATATTCAGGAGGAGGAAGATGCCTAAAGAAGTCTATATATTTTGGAAAGTTTACATAAAACCAAAACGACCTATCCCACAGTTTTATAGCGAACTCGGTATTTGTACCTGATGCCAAAACGACCTAAGCCACATTTTTGTCTTTATTTATCGTTTAAAACAGCCTTTCTGATATTGAATAAAGAGCTTTTAGTAACTGTAACCAAAAAATCTAGTTTATATTTATTTATTATTAATAAAAAAAATATTAAAAATATTTGAAAATTGTGTATTTCTTTAAAGTCATTTATCTCAGTTCGATTTTTTTGGGGTTAGGCCATTTTGGCGCTGAGCGCCTCAATTTAAGTGCCACATACGGAAATTTAAGATTAACTTTGTTTTTCGTGCAAACCGTTAAGTATTACTTAGGCGCTTAAGCGATAGTTAAATATTTAAGATTCGTATCAGCAAACGGGCCTAAGTGATATAACTCGCGCGCCACCTAATGCGAGGACTTCCTCTACTGCGTTGTCCCTCCGGGTTGGAATAGAAGACTCTTCGGGCCGGAGCGTTGGTATCCATTCGCTCTACATGTCCTAGCCATCTTAGTCGACTGATTCGTACTTTTCTGACCAGGTGGATATCGCTGTATAGCTCGTAGAGTTCGCTGTTAAATCTCCTCCTGCAATGCCCGTAAACGCAAACGGGACCGAAAATCACTCGAAGAATTTTGCGTTCGAAAAGACCAAGAAGATGTTCATCCGATTTTGCTAATGTCCACGCTTCTGCGCCGTAGAGCAGGACTGGGATGATGAGGGTCTTATATAGAGTGGGCTCCGCCACATTGACCGAATGGAAAATAATGCTCCAGCCAAGAGGATGTTCGATTACCAGCCCCCTGGTTTGAGAAGGTAAGGAAGATAGAACCTCCGTTTTAAAGACCAATTCATCGCGGATTCCAGAGCGATTGGTCTGGATAACTGGAAGCGGCTTGCCCGGGATCGCAGAGGATGGAAGGCTGCAGGGTCTCAGGCAGTGACTCTTCACGGGTCGGGAGCACGTTAAGCAAGTACGTATGAATGGGGTCCTAAGCACCATCAGCGTCATTGCTGGATGATGGTAAACAAAAACTGTCACAAATCCCCGGATAAGGACTATTTGTAGCACAATAGACTCACCTTAAACTATTTAGCAGCTTACTTTACTGCAATCCTGTATACGTAAACTCGTTACGTTGCATTGCTCCATTTTGTTATAATTTCCGACGGAACAAACAGACAGCCACAATGAAAGCATGCACATTTCATGCGCTCAAAACTTGTATTTCTTTTTAATATATTCCATTAAATTAATAATTAAATTCCCAAAAAACAAAAGACCACCATTTTCCAATTTGTTCAACAAGGCTATACCACCTTTGAGCCATTTATTTCTCTCCTAATTTGCATATTGATTTTATAGCTTTCCGGATCATGCCTAATGTGTATTACTTACGAAGCGTACATTTTTAATTTATCTAAATAATTCATTGGCTCGTTATAATAACAAAAACAAAAAACAAAACAATATTTAATATGAAAAACAGATGTCTGTCATTGATAAATGATAACATAATCAAAATGTTAATTTTTTGCCGCTTGCAATGAAATTGGTGATCATGTCTAAATGGCAATCTAAGCTATTGAAATTGCTTTTTATTAATTAATGTTAATTAAATGTGTTTGCTACCTAATAAAAGTGTGTCCAGATATATTCGTTTTATTACTTTCTCGCCCGGAGCCCTAACACGAGAGGTGATCGTAGAAATGTCGGCTGAATTGGAGTTTTTTTTTTTCCTTTTTGTTATTGTTAAGATACCGTTCCGGTAAAGATCGATTTTTTTGAATCAATTAAATCGGACAATTTTTTGGGGAAAAGTGATCTTGGCGGTGCCGGTGATCTTGACTGCGATCACTACCCATATGCGCCAGGGAGTTTGTTTGGATGTTTGGATTTCCATAAAAGTAGGTAATCATTTTGCTGAATGGTTTCGGATGGATGTCGAATGATTAATTGCTTGCGATCGGAGGTCGGGTGATCGTGTGAAATTAAAAAGTTCCGCTTTGACTAATATGAAATGGAAAAGTAATTAACTTGAGATTCGAATGGTGCGGATTGCTGATGTATTTTTTGGTGGATTTTTTTTTGTATTTTTGATGACTCACTGCGGAGAAAAGTCCACTGCGCCGGAGGTGTTAAGAAATCCTATATACTTTCCTGCATAGCGGGAGATTTTAACGATACACAGTAATGGAGAGCTCGGAGAAAATGCGAAGGTTTTTGCGAAAAGCCATTTTATTGAACGATTTTTAAATGATCCATTGGCTTCGTCTTCTTCCAAAGCGCCGACGGTAAAAGTACATTGAGACAGACCCCAGATTCAACAGTGTGCGAGGAAGTTTTGCAATTTCATGGCACCGTTCCCAGAGAACAAAGAACATTTCATGAATGGCAGCTTTGGCAAAACTTGTTTTTTTTCCTATAAAATCAGAAGTAAAGGGTTTTTCAACAGGGACGCTACAAAAGTAGAGCGACAAAGACAGCAAACGACGCCGAATTTCTTGCCGCTCTTTTGACATTTATCTTCAGTAAGGTTTGCCATTTCATGATGGAAAGATATACGAGCCAACAACGAGTCGAAATTATTAAAATTTACTACCGAAATTCGAAGTCAGTGGCCTCAACGTTAAGAGCGCTACGTCCAATTTATGGTCGTCATAATCGTCCTAGCAGATCAACAATTGAGCGTCTAGTGGACAAATTTGAATCCACAAGCACAGTACAAAATGTTCCCGTGCCAGTGAGACAAAGAACTGCCCGTAGTGTCGAGAATATTGCTGCCGCTGAGGTTTCAGTTGAAGAAAGCCCAAATGTGTCTCTCACACGTCGTTCTCAAGCGTTGGGCATCTCTGTGACGTCGTTGTGGCGAATTTTGCGAAAAGATCTTGGCCTACATCCTTACAAGATTAAATTGGCGCAAGAACTGAAGCTGCTTGATCACCAGAAGCGTCGTATGTTCGTGAATTGGGCTGAGCAACAACTTGAAAATGATTCGAATTTTCATCGAAAAATCATCTTCAGCGATGAGGCGCTGTTTGGTGTGGTTTATTGGCCGGCGGCGTCATTGGGCCGTACTGCTTCCGTGATGATCAAGACCGTTCAATGATAACCGAATATTTTTGGCCCCAATTGAATGATATGGACTTGGAGGACATGTTGTTCTAACAGGACGGCGCCACAAGCCACACAGCGAATGCGACAATCAATTTATTGGAAACCAAGTTTGGAAACCGTGTTATCTCACGAAATGGTCCAGTCGCTTGGCCGCCTCGGTCGTGCGATTTGACGCCGTTAGACTATTTCCTCTGGGGCTACGTCAAGTCTATGGTCTATGCCAATAAGCCAGCGACGATTGATGAACTTCGTACGAATATCGAACGTGAAATTGCAGCAGTATCGGCCGATTTATGCTTGAAAACCGTCGAAAATTGGGTTCAGCGTCTGGGCTTCTGCAAGCGTGCCCGTGGGTTCCATGCAAAAGAAATCGAGTTCCATACATAATGGCATCGAAATTACTTTCACAGGAATATAGAATTTCATTGATATCGAAAACCGTTTTTGTTTTATTTAAAAAAAACTTTTGTAGCGCTCTTATTGAAAAACCCTTTATTTGATTCTCTAATAGAATTAACTTGAGTGGATAGATTTGAGTCCGTTTTCGCCGCTGTTTTCTTTGGTTCGACCTCAATGGATTTGGCAGCCCTCCCGGTTTCGCATCACTTCATCAAGTGGATCGAAGAAGAAAGACAACATCATATGTGTCCATCTCTCATCGCTTAATATTAAACAGAAGAATTTGAAGAGCAAACAAAACGCTAAGAAAAACTTTTTCATTATTTGCCGGTGATATTTTTTTTTTTCGGAGGAGAGAATACGTGATGTACCGTCAAGTGGTAGGCCATCACCACTTGGTGTGTCCGACTCTCACGGACTAAACTCTCCCCGCTTACGGCCTGCAAGCCACCCTGGAACCGCTCTTGGCATTACATCAGGGTGGTGCCGTTTATAAGTCCGTAAAAGGACGCTGTCTTGTTAGTCTTCTGTGGCCTAAGACGTCTGTGCCTGCTGAGACCCTTGGTGGTCTTCTTCTCTATTGAGAACATGGTCTGTGTAGCTTCAGACTTCTTGCGAGTTCCCGTAACTCTGTAGCATCTTCTCTACTATGTTCTCCGGTGTGATGGCGCCAATACTTATCTGCAGGTCTTGGCGAAGGTTTTCCCATCTGGTGCAGACGAAAAAGGTATGTTTCGCGTCATCTTCTAGCGATCCTCCGTACTGGCAGGCTGGACTGTTTGTTTTGCCGATTTTTTGGAGGAAGGCATTGAAATTTCCGTGTCCGGTGAGAAACTGGGTGACGTATAGTAGTTGACCTCACCGTGTTTTCGGTCATTCCACTCAGCCACGTTCCTAATCAGCCTCGCTGTCCATCGTCCTCTGTGTTTCGAGCTCCAACGCTCTTGTCACTTCTGGTTCGTGAGCTCCTTAGCCTCCTCAGATGCCGCTTCCATTCCCATTTCCGCCTTTTTGTCGTAGACGTGCTTCCTTTCTGTGCTAGGACGGCTGGTTCCGAAACCGTTCGGTAAAAGCTAGCTACACGTAGAGCTCCGCATCCTTGTACTGCTGCCATTTGTTTCCCGTACGTCTCTTGTTTGAGTGCGTCTGCCCAGATTTCGCTGCCGTACAGAAGGATGGAGTGCGTTGTCGCCATCAGTAACCTTCGCTTACTGGCCGTTAGACCACCTACATTTGCCATCAGTCTGCTCAGTGATGCGGATGTTTTTGAGGCTCTTTCGGCTGCTGCCTTTATTTGTTACCAGTAGGTTAGCTTTGTGTCCAGCCTCAATCCCAAGTATTTCACCGCGGCGCTGCTACTTATTTCTTCTGCCCCAATTCGGAATCGATTTGTGTGGGGACCCTCTTCTTAGTGAGAAGGCCTTGCCGGTGATAGTAAGAGAAACATATTTATAAATGATTGTTTTACTAAGCACACTCGTGCACTCTTTATGGCAGCTAAAAAAAACGTATGCAGTTAAAAAATTCAAATATTTCTGGTTTAGCAATTGTAATATTCTGATCAGAAAAGTTGAAAATGGTGATGTTTTTGTAATGAGATCCTTTGATGACTTAGACGATATCTATTCGCACTTCTATGTAATGTCTTTTAATATGAATGAAAGTGTTGACCCTCTAATTAATAACATTACCATTGAAACTACAGATTGTTTATTTTCTCTTAATAATCTTTATCTAAAATCTTTTTATAATGTGCATCAAAAAATTAGGAGTGATAACTGTCAAACTTGCTGTCATACTAATAAAGTGAGTTTGACTTTTTTTTAGTATACTTTGGCAAATCACCACGGAAAGACTTATACCAGAACAACGTTTACTAATCGTGGAAATTTATTTCCGAAATTCGCGCTCTGTTCGCCAAACTTATAGAGCACTTTGTCAAGTTTACGGTGCGCATATTCGTCGATCTGAGAAGCTAATAGGTAATACTATGGATTGATTCATGACCACATTTAATCTTTGTGATAATATTCATCCAAATCGAGCCCGTACCGTGCGTCTAGAAGAAGGCATTTTCGCTGTAGACGTGAGTGTGAGAGAGGACCCGAATTTATCGATTCCGTTCTCAGCAACTCGGTCTCTGCTACTTGGAAAAAGATCTTGGCCTACATTCATATAATATAGAACTGGTGCAAGGATTAAAGCCAGTGGACCATCAATTGTGTCGTGTGTTCTGTGAATGGGAAGATAAACAACTGGAAGTCGACCCAGATTTGTATGGTCAAATCATCTTCAGCGATGAGGCTCATTTCTGGCTTCAAGGGTTTGTAAACAAGCAGAATTGTCCTTTTTGGAGTAAGCACAATTCTCATGAGACCCTTGAGACTCCATTACATCCCGAAAAAATCCCTGTTTGGTGTGGTTGACATGCCGAAGCCGTCATTGGCCCATATGTCCTTAAATTCGAAACCGGTGACAACATTACCGTGAATGGCGAACACTAAAGGGAAATGATTCGTGATTTTTTTATTCCTCATGTCATTGGAAATCAGAGAGAGAGAGAGAGAGCGTGCAAGCATGACTTTGTTGAGCAAAACGTTTGGTGACCGAAACATCTCAAGAAATGGACCTCTGAATTGGCCACCTCGTTCGTGTGATTTGACACCTTTGGACTACTTTTTGTGGGGGTACGTCAAATCTCTGGTCTATGCTGATAAGCCAGCAATGATTGATCACTTAGGAGACCACATTCAACGCTCTATGACGAAATAATACCTGGGCCCTATTCCACAAAACAAATTGTCAACTTTACACTTTGCACATATCAAATTACATTTTTTGGCAAAGTGAAAAGTGCTTCTGTTCCACAATATTCTTTGCAAATCTCACTTTGCAATAGCAAATTTTTGCAAAGTCTCTGCGCTTTCATGCTAAGTCTTTGCGCCTTCGGCAAAGTATTTGCGCTCTCCTCCTCCAAAGTGAGTGTGCAAAGTGTTCCACAAAGCATTTAATCATCTTTGCATTTCTGTCATATCACTTTGCACTTTGCATCGCTGTTGGATCACACAAACACACCATACTCACCAACGACAGCAAACCTCGCATTCATCAAAATAATTAACCTAAACTTAAACATTAACTTACCTATGTACATTAACACTTACACTACTCCAATTTGCTAAAACGAAACATTTAAAATTAGCGCCTCAAAACCAATGTACTAAAACTTAAAAAACGGGACTAACTAATGTACTAAAATAACTCTCTTTGCTTTTGAATGTAAAAAAAAAAATGTTGCTTGATTGGTAGTCGTGTCGTTGGCACCAGCAACATCAACAAAGAACAGTCCGAAAACTAGTAGAAGCTGTTAAAATGAGCAGCAAAATAAAAACGAAAAAAAAACTTGCAGTGTTATATGTAATAAAAGAAAAACAAATATTTTATTTGCAAGTTTTCAAAACAACAAAACAAGCAAATTAAATAAACAGGCTGCCTGGGAGGAAGTTTTAAGAAAAGCCCAATCCCTGCAACTGGCGTCGGCCCAAAAAACATGGATCTATGCGAGGGACAGTTTGTTTGGGCTCTGGAAGAGTCGGACATTGGTAAGTAAAACAATTTATTACCTACAAATACCAAATAAAAAATTGTTTCAATTTCATTAAGATTTATCCGTGAATTTAATTTTGTTAATTTTCAAAGTAAAAGGGATAACGCCCGAAAAACTGGGCCCGGACTTGGGAAGAACAGCGTTATGGATGAAGCTGACTTGGCCATCCTCGATATTCTGGAATCAGACTCACGTGTGGTAGATGGACTGAATTTGCCAGAAAGCTATGGAAATTCAGAAAATCTACCATTGGCTGAGTCTAATTCCATAATATTGATGACAGAGGAAACACCTTCCCACCCACCTCCAAACCCAATGAAGAGGAAGAGCTCTACCAAGTTTCCAAGTGAAACTTTGGATAGAGACAAGAAATGTCGTCTGGAGCTCCTGGAGGTTGAAGTTTACCACAGGAAACTTCAATGCTTGAAATTGGAGAGGGAGCTACAACTTCCAGCCTCTGCCATAACTCGCGAAATTGCAGCGGCAAAAACGCCGAGGAGTCTGTTGTTTGAGGAGTTTTAAGTTTTTTATGTGTTTAGTTTTATTTATTATTATTTGTTATTTTTTTTTTTTCGGAATAAACAATACGTGAATTCCATATTTTTGTTTCTTATATTATTTATTCTCAGAGATCTTAATCTCAAACCCCAAAAATACCCCAAAAAAACAACGCTTTTGCAGTGGAAAAAGGTCAAAGCCAAGAAAAACAATTTTATTTCAAAACAATGAGGAAAAGTATTGCAGTAGAGAAGTAAGCCTTTGCATTCCACTCGCAGGATCCATATTATTAAGGGCATCATTTTCTTTTTCAGATCCAATTCCTCGATTTCATTGTCTGGTCTTCAGTGGGTTGCATGTTTTCACTACTGCTTTCGATGGTTCAGGCAATATTGTGTAAGATGGCACAAACAATAACAACCTTACCTGCGTAAGTTTGCCTCAGTCGCAAATAATTTAAACACGGGAATCTTTCTTTAGAATGCCAAAACTATTTTCAATTTTGCGCCGCGTTTTTTGTGGCAACGATTGAAAGCCTCTTCAGCAGGGCTATCGGGATTTAGGCGTAATGGTGGTATCAACCAGTTTTTAAGTCCGTAACCACTATCACCCAAAACAACAGCATCCGGAAATGGTCTCTATCCATTGTCAAATCTTTGACTTACACCCAAATTCCGTAACACCCTTGAATCGTGAACGCTGCCCGGCCAACTTGCATTTACACTGTAAAATGTGTAGTCTGGCCCGCATATCATCATCACATTCAATGAGGACCATGCCGGTCCACCCACATATCCTCCTAGTGTTATGTAGGCGCATCAATTTTAATGATTGCGCCATCCACGCAACCACACGCACAAGGGAATGCACAGATCATAAAAAACACTTTTCAGTAATACCACTGACGTCATTGCACTATGTTTTGAAATAAAACGTCTATTATAACGTCGACAACTCTATGGATGGTTCTGCAAACTGTTGATGTTGCAAAACCATGCATAGCTGCAACACCATGGTACTGGCAACCATTTCCGAGCCAATGCAAGCACAATAGCAGTTGATTTTCAGCCGACAAAGCATGATTGCGCTGTGTATTGTGCTCTAATTTTTCTCCAATTTTATTTAAAAGGAAATCAACTTGAATTTGTTTTAAACGAAAGCACTCTTTAAAATTAAAGTTTTATAGTGCCGAAAAATTAATTCGGTCTCTATAATTTCTTGTTATAACCGCGTCTCCACTATCGCCGAACAATAACTCACGTCTTAACATTTTGAAAGCTTCACTAGTTATAACAATATGAATTTGTAAGGCGATCGTTTACCCTGCAAACTTTTGACAAATTTATCAAAATTTGCTTTGCAAAAATAGAGTTTACAATTTTTGTGGAACGAAATAGCATAATTATTTGCAAAATCTTTGCCATTTACACTTTCTAATATTAACTTTTCACTTTGCACAAGAGAACGTACGTGGAACAGAAATTGCAAAGAGAATATAAAAATTGCAAATATTTTGCAAATTACACTTTCAATTTTAACTTGTCACTCATCAAATTTTATTGTTTTGAGGAACACGAAGTTTTGCAAATTGACGAAAAATTGCATATTTGCAAAGTGAAAAGTTGATAATTTGTTTTGTGGAATAGGGCCCTGGTATGCTCGAAAAAGTGGTGCAAAATTGGATCGACAAGATGGCGTTCATAAAGCGCAGTCGCGGAAGCCTTATGCCAGTAATTATTTTTAAACATCAAATGCCATGAAATTTATGAGATAATAAAGCCAAAACTTTCATTTCATAAAATTTGTTGTGTTTTAGTTTTAAAAATAGTTTTTTCATTTAGATCTGTGGATAGTACCGAGGTAGTTGCAAGTCTTCTTTCGATAAAACCGAATGACGTTGGACTTGATAAAATGTACCCCACTTTCCTTCAATTAATATTAGCAATTGTTTTACCATACATAACTCATATTTTTAGCTTTATTTTAACAACAGGTGTATATGCGGCACAGTGGAACAAACCAAAGTACTACCCATCCCATAAAGTTCCAAAAGGTGATGAATTTAGTCCCACTGCGATCTTACCTTTCTTATCAAAAGTCTTTGAAGGAATTTTGCAAAATCAAATGACCGTATATCTAGGTCGTTCAAATTTGTTGACATCTAAGCAATCTGGTTTCTGAAAAGGTCATAGTTGTATTACATCGCTATGAAGCGTTACCGAAGGTCTGCGACAAGCCATGGATACAAATTATATTAATTTTCTAACGCTCTTAGAATTTTCAAAGGCTTTCGACATGGTTGACCACTCCATTTTATGTAGAAAACTTCTCTGACACTTCAACTTTTCATCCTATGCTGCAAAGCTTATGTGCTCCTACCTCACAGATCGAATGCAGGCAGTTGATTCAAACAACAAATTGTCAGATCTCCTACCAACCCAACGTGGGGTCCCACAAGGTTCAATTTTTGACCAATTTTTGTTCTCGCTCTACGTAAACGAATTGCCATCTATTCCTAAATATTGTTCAATTCAAATGTATGCCGACGATTTACAAATATATTTAAGTTGCCCACTCGGTCTTATCGAGTAAGCTGCATTAATGAAGATCTTGCAGACATTGTATGCTGGTCTCGGCAGAATGGGTTATTACTAACCCCTGAGGAGTCTATGTGTCTTGTTATATCCAAAAAAATTGTGCACCTCTCGTACTTTCCTCCTGTAAGCTTCAATAACACGTCTGTAAAATATGTCGAAATCGCAAAAAACCTCGGCATGGTGTTTAACCGCAGCTTAACCTGGAACAACCATATAAATACAGTTGTGAGTAAAACATATGGTATTCTTAGTACTATGTGGGACACGCAATCCTTCACTCTTTGAAAGTACGTACATATGCTGTTGGCGGAAACGTTGGTCGTACCCACAATGGCCTACGGTTGCGAAATATATGCCAATTGTGACTCAGTGAGCAAACGAAGACTTAACGTTGCATTTAATAGTCTAATACGCTATATTTTCGAGCTAAGTCGATACCAGAGAGCGTATTCTTTCTCTAAACAGCTTCTTTTGAAGATTGAAGCTTTCTCAAGTTCCGCACCCTAACGATGCTCTCCAACATTCTGCTTAGTAGTCAACCCCAACAACTTCATGAAATCATTAGAATGGCAACTTCGCAAAGGTCAAGAATGCTTACCCGTCCGCACCATGCTTCCCTTATATAACAGCGTCATTTTTTTGTATATTCCACCAGCTTATGGAATTCTATGCCGCGTCACATAAGAGAAGTCGAAGATGCTGAGAGTTTTAAGAGCAAAATTAGGCTTTATTTTTCCCAATAATCTTTTTCTTTTCTTTTCTCTTTCTCCATTTCACTTTTTTTTCTTTTTTCTTTTTTTTATTATTTTCTACTTTCCCCGTAATCTTTTCTTCTCTGTATGTATATATCTTTATGCTTCTATATTGATTAGCAATCTTTGTCAAATATATTTAAAAATTAAATTGTTTTACTCTAGCTTTCTCCTTTTTAAAAAATTTTAAATTGTAACTTAGCACTAGATTATAAGACAACCTATCTTAATGTGAATAAGAATTTAATGAATAAAAATAAAAAATATATAAATATGCCTCTGTAAAAAACACCCTATATGAATGGAAGAGTGATTCCCAAGTGCGAAAAGTTCAAATATCAGGGATCTATCAGATCAGACAGAAAATGTCTGATTTGCTAATCAGTTTGATTGTCTCCCATGATAGTATTTATAATTAAGCTTGGGGATATCAGATCCTAAAATTCTGGTTGTAAGCGCACACTACACAGAAAGAAGCATGAACGTTTATGTTATTGCATTGATTTTCCATTTGTTCAATTTAGCAATCCATACAGATCAAATCAAACAAATCTTCTTAAGGATTTGTATGAGATATATTTGATTTATTTATTTTTTCATTTAATTTAATTTAATTTCGTATAACGGTTGACTTAAACCTCGTCGTTCTCCACTCTTGTCGAAAATAAAAATTTTGACACACCACAATGGTGCTTTTGATTCAGTTGTTATATCATAGCGAAGGGATTTAAAAAAATAATTAGTGAATAACACAGATACACTTCCTACACGACTAAATAATTTCCAACCTTTTGAGTACCAAACGTTTGTCGCTGACTTTTGTTCGAGGTCTATGATTATGTTTACTGAAATCATCGATGAAAATTGGACTTCGCACCAAGCAAATAATAACGGCACATTGACAGACTATTGCTTTTTAAGAGATCCACCAGTGCCTGCACTTCTGCAGGTATCTCAAGTTCAATTATAGGGTTAAAGGAGCCCCTTGCTAAACACTCCAAAATGCTGTCAATTTTTAACACATCGGCTTTCCCATGTTCAGCCGAACTAATAAATAGTCCTCCCTAGCTCGATTCATTATCATCCCCGAATAAGGTGTATAATTAGGCTCCACACATCCGATTAGCAACGCAGTTCCAAGTGCAGACAGTTGTTTCCAATCCACAACTATCCAAACCAGACAAGCCCCTCGCTTCTGGCCACCCATGAATTCTCCAACTGATATACATCGACTGAGCAAGTTCACCATTCGCCGCAACAACACCCATTCAATTGCCACAATAAAACTGCACAAGCATATTGAAATCAATTTTACTTTTAACCACAGTCCAAAAGGCAGCAATTAACCGATCATCGATTGAAAATCGCCACCGGTCATCCGCCCGAGTCGTTCCGGAGAATGCTAAGGCATCAAAAACCAAACCCCCTACCGAGTTTGGCGAGAATGACAAATGCATTCGCATGGTGCGCGTTCGACAAAAATCGTAGCTTCCGATAAGACCACCAAGTGCGGCTGTTGCCACCACTATAACTACCACCACCATGGGTGGATTGGGGGAATGGTAGGCGCGTCATTTAACATCCGCCCCTTGTGAATTGCATTTGCATTTCGTTATTATTCGTTCATAACTCAGGCAGATGAGATGCCGCCGGCTAGTTGGGCTCAGCACCCGGTATCCATCTAGCTGCATCTTTAATTGTTGTGAAGAAAACTAAAATTAAGCCAACACTGACAAATGCAGGGTCAACAGTTTTTATTGATCGCTCAGTGGTTATGAATTACGTCCTGCCGAGGATTCACATAAATCCAGTGTCAGTGCGATTGGGCTGTAATTATTGAGAATGGGAAATTATAGATTTTTGCCAGTTGAGCGTGTTTCATTGAGCATTATTAATATGCAAACGATCGAATGGTGGCGATAGTGGTGCAACAAAGAGGTGAGAAACAAGAGTCCAGTTCGTTGTTGGGCTCTTTTGTTTTCGGCTGGCCGGGCGAAGATGAATTATTTTCAGTTTGGATTGTTTATTGTTTGTTTGCCGTGGATTGGATATGAATTATGAGTGCTGCCAATCTTTACATTTTTAACGACCCTTTGGGGGGTATGGAGTGATGAATGCGGTCATGGAAGTTGTATTTGTTTAACAATTTAAAATGACTCTCGGTGTATAAGTTAATGTCATATATTATTATCTATGGGATAATATTGAGAGTGAGTGATTGCTAGCGACTCCTTGTATCTTGGATCATGGGAGTGCCTTGCCAAAAAAGAGTGGTTTTCATACAAAAAAAACCACCAATTTTCGCAGATTTACAGGCAATTGTCAGTTGATTAAATTAGGCTGAGGCGGTTGTCAGCTAACGTCAACACACTTAGACCCATGTGAGGTCCATTGTGATATCACGTGGATCTAGGGAAGTTTCTCTCTCTACTCGTTAATCAAGTTAGAGCAATGAAGCGCGATAGACCTTTTCTGTCAGTGTTAAACAAGATCATTAAGTTAGAAAGCTCCTAGATAGCAATTTCTTTGTCAGTAACTTGAAGTACTTTTAGTAGCTAAACTAAACCAAGGAGCCCTTAAAAATAAATTCATTGTCATAAGAAACTTCTCAAATTTGCAATTCTAAATCGGTGTAAGACTGTAGGTTCGTTTGTATTCGTATCAAAAATATAATCCCATACATATGAAAGCGGAGAAGCCTGGCCTTATGCCCCGTATGTGCCAGATAAAGGCATATATGTTTAATGCTCATAAGAAGGGTCATTTTGAACCAAATGCTCAGGATCTGTGGTGTCTCTGTCCACCCTTTTTTTAAATCGATTTATGCATCTTTTCAATTTTGGTATACCTGTGTATGTACATAATAAAGTAATGTGATAAACGAGCACATTGATCGAACAAAACAGAAACTATATTCACATATGTACGGGCTTCCTTACAGGACACTGTGCACTTGTGTAGTAGGACTACTTGCGGAATGGTTGACCTATTGCAAATCGATTCTTTAAGAAGATGTAGGGACCTACTACGCGGACCCTTAGCTCTGGAAACCAACAGATTTAGGATTCCTGGTAGCTACTTCCTTGTAGGAACTGAATGCTCTGTGCATTGTAGAGTTGAAAAAAACTCCAGAAGTTCATACCAAACCTCGGTTATTCCAAAGACCGAATTCCTGACCTACAAACAGAGTTTTCTGTTCCTTTAAGGTTTTAACTATATGGCTCCGAATAATCGACAAAATGGACCTGAACTCATTATCTAGCTGAGCTGTGACAGTAGTCACAAAGGCATCCATATACCTGCCTACCTATGGGACAGAAATCTAGCCGGGCTTAATTCATTTTAAGAGCTATGCTCCTTCAATCGAAACTTATTAAACAAACTCGTAAACGGAATTGAAACAACTTTTCTGAAAAAACATTTTCAAGCTAACGTAAGGCTTCCCAGGTTTAAGGCTCTCACCTTAATGCGTAAAGTGAAGAAGTGGTCCCATCTGGAAAAAGGGAACTTTCTATTTCAACCGTGTATTATTAATTGAAATTATTTATGTGTTGAACCCTTGGTAAAAATACCAGTTTAAAATTAATAGTTTAATGGAAAAAGTGTTTCTTTAGATGCCAAAGTTTTAAGCATCAATGCATCATCAGTTACAACTAAAGACATGCGTAATATGGCGGAACTTCTTTGGAAAACCATCTACAGCGCCAGCCGTTTGGACCTTTGCTTGTTGACAGAATTTATTTAACCATTTCGATGACATTGGTGATGATTTTTCCGGTCCACTTCATCCTTCTGTGGAATCTGACAACAGGAGCAAGGCTTACGTTATGGTTTTAACATGTGCGCAATTCGTGCTGTGCATCTCGAGATGTTGCCAAGTTTAACGGATATATGCTTAATAAGTCTCAAACGTATTATCGCTCAGAGAGGAATTATTTCCGTCTTATACTCGGATAATGCCGAAACGTTCCGCACATCCGCAATTGAGCTAAATGGCTTACGGATTGAAGATGGAGTGCTTTATGATTTCATAGTTTTCAATCCAGCAAGTTCGTTAGTGTCGCAGATTATGGGAGCGTCTCGCCAGAACCATCAAAATATATTGAAGTTTGTAATAAGAAAGGCTTAACTAACTTCAGAGTATAGAAGGACTTTTTTAACCGATACCGTAGGAGTGGTCCATTCGCATCCCTTTATATAAGAAGGCAGCGATCCGTTGAACGCAGAACCCTTGATTCCGACTTGTGCATGCTGCCATTATTGATTATTTATTGATCGAATTTGCACGACACCGGTGAGTTCCCGCCTTGTCAGCGCATGGATTTACTTGCACACTTGCGGGACAATGCTTGAATGCTTGAAATGCTTGAACTTGATAACAACGTTCAAAGATAGTCTTGTGTGTTTATATGAGGCTCATTGACTGTTGTAATATCGCAAAACTGCTGGACTCACTAACATCGCAACATCGCATGTCAAGCATTGTTTTATTGGTATTTCAACCATAAGTGCTCAAACGAAATAGCCAATTGCATTCTTCCCCTAGAAACTTTCCAACACAATACCCGCCATGAGAGTAATGCACATCAACTCACCCTCACACATGTTTTCGGATGTACAGTGAAGTGTAAAGAATCTCCTTAGCCGCACAACACGAAAGTTCAATGCTCTACCGCGATCTGTTTTTCCTGCCGATTATAATTTACAAACATTGAAAACCAACGACCCCGCTCTATTTAACTACAAACATTCGTACTTCAATTAAAGCAGTACTATCCCTATCCTAGGGGTATTCCCTTTAGTTCGCGTAAATTAAAAACAAAAATATGTCCACATTGAAAATAGGCAGCAGATTCGGTCTGGAAAGCCGGTGCTGGACTGAAAGTAACCTTTGATAGAAGACGTTTTTCCTGGTTGTGACGTCCATAACAAGGCGTGCGAAATACGTAACTCCAACGGGCTAAGGACTGGGAGATCTATACAAATGATAAATACAATCTGGAAATCCTTGCATATGTGCACCCCGGAAGATGTTAAAATAAAATGGTATGTACCGACTAAGAAAACTATAAACACAGGTGTGCTCTCATTCTATTGTTAATTCACTAGCCCACACACTCATTTTCTCTCTGAATTGATTTTTACTTACTTACTTACTTAAATGTCGCTAGAGTTCCGGGTGAACCTGAGCCTCCACTAACAAGACCGGTCTTTAGCTAACTGCTTCCAGTTGCGAGCTGAGGTCGGTCCTCATTTACTTCTGCGAGATCTTCCTCTACTACGTTGTCCCTACGGGTTGAACTTGCGGACTCTACAGGCCGGAGCGTCGATATCACTGAACGCACGAATATTTCGGCATTGAATCTTTTCGTCCAAAGCGCATAAACGCAAACGAGACCGAACATTTTTCGAAGAATCTTTAGTTCGGAGCGGCCGAAAAAAATCTTCATCCGCTTTTGACTGAGTTTAAGCTTCAGCACCATAAAGCAGGACTCGGATGATCAAAGTCTTATATAGTTCCTCATGATAGGGCTCTACTGCTCAATTGCCTTCTCAATCCAAAGAAACAGCGATTTGCAAGAATAATTCTTCGTTTAATTTCTGATGAGCTGTTGTTCAGAATTCAAAGTAGACCGAGGTTAACATAGGCCCTTACTACCGCTGTCTACTGTAACGTTTTGTCCAATTCAACGATTGCGGGTGCCGTGAAATACAGCCGAGCGAATTGACGCGGACTTTCAAAATTCGGCCTTTATTTTTTTTATTTAATTTTTTTATTTTTTGACTTCTGGCTCGCCAAGGCGAAGAAAATGGCACTGTGATCTAAAAGGTCTATTGTAGATACCGTCTGCGCCAGAAATTGTTTAGTGTAGTCGTATTTCTAGGTTCCGTATAAAGCAGATAATGCTGCCAGCCAAGGACTTCTGTATAAAGGAGGGTGCACCAATTGCGCTAAAATAAAAAAATCAAATAACTTTTTCACTTTGTCAAAGCGAAATAAAGTCGAACGTCATAATTTGGCGTTATTTCGCTTTCGAACAATGAAATAAGGCCGAATTTAAAAAGTTTGTGTTATTTCGCAAGGCGTTATTTTACAGCACCGATGTTTTGTATTCCCTTCTATCGATGAAGTAGCGAGCGTTCTCCATCGTCATCCAGCACAGGCGAACTAATTTGGCAGGGATGCCAAAACTAGACATAGCTCTATATAATCTCGGGTCTGTAAATGCCGACATTTGATAAAAAGATGTTGATTTAATCGACTGTGGAATTTCCTGACCGGAAACCACAACGAACAATCAAGGGGTTGACGAATGGTTTCAGGCGTTCACATAGTGTGGCAGATGAGATATTGTACTCGATGTTGAGTGGGGAGACTAACGCCTCTGTAGAGATCTCCTTTCTTGTGGATCGGGTAAACAATGCTGAGCTGGCATTAATCAGTCGACTGTAGCGTTAGAATAAATTTTCGAGATGACAGCTGCTTTGAACAACTCGCTCGGTAAGCCATCAGATCCAGCATTTTTTTCAGATTCAAGCTTCGACATTGCTATCTGTACTTCGCTTTGATCAGCTTTGAAACTGTGTCTTTTATCGGCCATGTTGAATGGTTCATTCTGCCTGACAGCGCGATGTTGGTTCTACAGTCTGTAGAAGAAATAGTTTCAAATTCATAGCACCGACTTTGACTCTAGTACGAGGTCTCCTTCTTCATCACTATGGGTTTCTGTACGAGTTTTATTATTCTTGGAGTTTAGTCTCCCAATATTTTCGCCCCGGTGAGGGCGATGTATACCTTCTGCTTTCAATAAATGTGTACAAACTCTGAACAACAATGTGTGGAAAATTAATGTTGGCGTTCCCGACACCTATTGCGCGGTTTCGAAAATAGATAAATACGTTCTCAGCATATACAATATAAGGTATTGTCGTGAAAGTTAGATGTGAAATGTATTTCGTTAGCGACTTGACAACTTAAAACTTTCAGTGCGAATGCACCCTTAAACCGATTACCAAACTGTCAATGTCAAAATATTCAGTAAAATCAGCATTTTCATTCCAATGAAGTACACAAAGGAATAACGTTTACAAATAAAAAAAAATTACTACTGAAATTCCGAATCGGTTGTCGCGACTTTAAGAGCATTAACGCGAAATTTTCGGCCGTAATTCTCGTTCAAGTAGACAAGCCGTCTAGTGAACAAATTTGAGTCGGAATATTCGCTGCTTGATGTTGCCGTACCAGTGAGACTACGTTTTATCCGAAGAAGAGAATATTGCTGCCGCAGAGGCGTCCGTCGCAAACCAGCCAAATCAGTCAATTTCGCGGCGTTCTCAAGAAGTGGGCCTCTCCCAGACCACATTATGGCGAATTTTTACGAAAGGATATTGGTACCCATACAAGATCCAGCTGACTCAAGAACTAAAGCCATTTGATCATATGAAGCGACTTACGTTCTCGAATTGGGCTCTGGACATGATGGAAGAAAATGAAGAATTTCATCGCAAAATCATCTTCAGCGATGAAGCGCATTTTTGCTTAAACGGCTTCGTCAATAAGCAAATTATGCGTTACTGGACAGGTGAGAACCCTCGCCAACACGCCGGCAACGTTAGGGAACCTCAGAGCCTATATTGAACGAGAAATAGCGGCCGTATCGGTCGAAATGTGCGGCTGAATCATCGAAAATTGGGTTCAACGTATCGACAGATGTATACGTTCTCATGGTGGACATATGAACGAATTCGAATTCGATTCATAAATGTTTTGATAGTGGTAGACATATGAACAAGTTCGAGTTCCAATGTTTTGATAGTAATTCAAGCCAACAAATTTTTCGAGATATCTCAAGTAGTTTGCATTTTATTTAAAAAAGAAATTGTCAAGTCTTTAATGAAAGACCCTTTAGTTAATTCAACTACTTGCCCATTGCTATGTTAGCCAATCACACGAATATGGCATCACCATGGAGCCTAAATAGATACAAGACCAAAGCAGAAACCACGATTAAAAATCCGAGATCAAAAGTTTGAAAGTCAAACCCAAAACCCTGATCATCATCACGCGCGTCTATACCTATTGCCATGCAAATTAGATTGCGATTGGCACTTAGTTAATTAATTTGCCCCAAGAATTAAAAAAAACGACTTAATCCTAAAATGGTCATCGCGACGATACTCAGAAGGTGTTCCTTTTTCTCAACTTGGCGGAATCGTGAAGCAATTCAAAAATACTGCTCGAGTAACAAAGTAGCACAATTTAAAAACAAAAAAAAACAACATTCCTTCGACAATGTCAAACACAAACGAAAAATCTTCTATCTGCGTGCCAAGAAAAAGTCCCATATCTTTAACCATCGCTGCCAGAATGTCTGCTCTGATTCCACAAAAAAGACGTATCCTCACCGACTTAAGGCAACCATACCAGACCAAAAACGCAAAGTATTCACATACCTCTCTCTGTGTCTCTTTCTTTCGCTCTCTCTCTCTCTCTATGTCCCACATTAGATACTCGTATGGCTGGGTATAAAAATCCAAAAATTCAAAAATCCTTTTGTGCGTCACCTTTTGCTTGTCGCATGTCGATACCAAACCCAACACCATATTCTACCATTGGCAGTCGGCGCGTAGCACCAAGGGAACTGCAGTCTCGTGCAATCCAACTGCGAGACCAAAATTAAGAGATATTTATAAAAAGCACGAAAACCACTTAACTCAAACGCCTTTGGCAATTAACAGAAA
This sequence comes from Portevinia maculata, assembly GCA_949715645.1. Lineage (NCBI taxonomy): Eukaryota > Metazoa > Arthropoda > Insecta > Diptera > Syrphidae > Portevinia > Portevinia maculata. Next base: position 209,582,621 of record OX454527.1, on the reverse strand, counting down.
ATAATTCGCCCTATAAAGATTCTTATAAAGTGTATAAAGTCCAGCAGTTAAAACCAAATTGATCGGACCTCATTATCACCATCGCCCATTCGCTCCTGCTGCTGGTGCTATTGCTGCTGCAGCAGCATCTCGGTGATCGTGCTGGCTGCTGTTGCCTGTAGTCCGGTTGCTGCCGCCTTCGTTGTCGTCCATTCGGGCGCGACATTAGTGTTAAATCGTTTGTTGCTTATTTTTGTCAGGTTTTTTGCTTGCGTTTTTCTTTTCACACTTTAAAACACCAAAGTCACCATCAAAGAGCAGGACATCGATTGGTGCTGGTGGCATGATGCGACAAAGCAAACGGCGATGTGCAAAAATACAAATTTAAACTCGAATCCGAATCCGGCCAAAGGAAAATGATGATGCGCTTCCCAAAGTATGCAACCGATGATGTTATGGTGTACAGATATCTTCTCGTTGTTTTTGTTGTTGTTGATGTATCTGGTGGTACGAGTATCTACACCCAGAGCCAAGGCCATGCATGCATCCCTGTCGATGATAATGTGACGACAATTTAATTCCAGTCCACACACTCAGTGAGGATACCCCTCGCTGCCATCCCGCTCGGGATGTAATCTTTCGAGGATCCCACTCACCACACGAATTAATTTCGCACTTACATCTGCAATTCGCCGTGTGTATCGATCGCAACTGCAAGACAAGTCAGAAGTCGAATGGTCGTTTGTGATCATTATGAGCGTGATTTTGAAGTCACGCTTAGAACTGGCCACTGCGGACTCCAAATCCAAACAAACACATACAATCAATCCGCATCTCGAACGACAAAAAATGAGTTTAAATATTCGAATGCATACGCGTCGCTATTATAGTAATTTAGTTGATTGGTACTTGGTACACCCGCGCGCCGCGTCGTAACTGCCGGGTCGGATTCTAGTTCTGATAAATTGTCACATGGTGGGCATGGTGATGATATTCAAGGCAGGATAAACTTGGAAATATGATGGCGATTAATATTCAGGTTGAGATTGGTTTTCTTCGTTTGGAAGGAAAGGATGTTGCTTGCGCCTTCGATGGTTAACCAATGCGCCGTGCCTGGGTATTATGATGGAGTGAATTTGTACAGACGACTTGCGACTGTAAATGTTTTGACTTTCGAGTTTAGTTGGTTGCTTCAGTTTATATCTGTGCCGCAAAATGCGATTAATATAACTCACATAAGGAACATTTAATAAATTATTATTGGTGGAAAATATCCTCAATATTTAGATTACGATCTGTTCGATGTAAGTGTTTACATAACATACAGTACTGTTCGAAAAATGTGCTCAGACCTTTTTTTATTCTTTGCGGTGGCATTTCTGGGAATTCATGAGAGCTTTGATTGCTCTTGCGAACGTCTGACAAACATCCAAGAGTATCAATTGTCATTAGAAGCTTCTCAAATTTGCTGTTCGGATGTTCCATTTCGCACAGGAAAAGTACCTTATAGGTTTTATGATGCTTAATCGGACTGTGTTGGAAAATGTCGCTCAAATAGTTTATAACAACAAGTTCCGGCAGATACAGCAAATTTAACAACACTTCTGGAAAAGATGGTTGACGGAATACTTACATCTATTGCAGCAAAGAACAAGATGGAAAGTTGAGTCCGAAAACCTTAAGCCGGATACACTGGTTCTTGTCAAGGATGCCAATACTCCTCCGATGCGTTGGAAATTGTGGCGTGTAGTCGAGATCTTCAAGGGCAGCGATAATAAAGTACGCGTAGCTAGTGTCAAATCGCAAAATGAAACATACCAACGAGCTTTGTCCACTTCCAATTGATGAACCAGATAAACAAGAAGAAGTTCCAAATTGCATCAGACAAAGGTATACGAGAAGTCTAAGAATTAGAAACCCCGAATAGGTGGCATTACTCTCAGCGATACTCCTAGTGCTCCAGGATCGTTAGGTGAAATATACGAAGAAGTAAACATTAACGAACTTGACGACGGTGTTGGCATTTACTTTGAAGATATTGGCATGGTTCCAACAGTAAACACTTATTGGAAGATCTTCATCTACTACAATCCGTGGATTTCTTTATTTTTTCCGGATAAGGAATAGAAAAGACAGAATATTCGATTTTTTAATCCGGAATATCCAGAATGGAATGAATAAAGAAACAAAAATGGACCGAATAGAATGACAGCCATTTGTCTATTGACCAGCGCTGCCACTCAAGCGCTGCCACTCAAGAACAAGTAAAACATTTACTACTTACAATTAATATATTTTTTCTATTACTGAACTCACATGTGAGGTAATACTCCACTACAGCACTAAAATAAAAACATATATAATAAAACAAATATGAGAAGCGAAACCTTAAGAAAATACAATTTAAGTTCACAAAAACAATAATAATAACGATATCTCAGTAATACAAATTACATTAAATTAATTAAACACCCTTATTATCGTTGTCAAAAATCAATTATTGATAAACGACAAAATTTATTATTTGATCGATATGTTGGTACTATGAATGTCAATCAACAAATTATTCATCCATTGTGAACACTGGCAAGCAAAATGCGATAGAGCACGTGCGTAAAGCTATCTCCTTCTGAAGCGCCGCATTTCTTTCTTAAACGTCAAGAAAAAATTGATGCATACAATTTCAGTAATTTGCAGAAATTGTATGAACAATTATTGCGATTGTTAATAAAGTGTATATTTAGGGGAAATCAAAGGGAAATTTTCTCCTTATTGAGAAAAAACCTGAGAAAGTATGTCAGGGCAAACAAAATATATAAAAACAGTGAACATGTTGACCAAAATGACTTGTGCAGCTCCTGATGCAGCAATTTAAAGGCATTTTCATTTTTTTGTACAATTTTGTTATTAATTAATTGTTTTTGTTCGTTTATACTTAGTAGTATTAAAAATATGTAAATAGCAAATTCGTTCAACCTAATTTGTTTCCAAAAAAAAAAAACATTTTTGCCAAAAGTTCATTTTTATTTCTCGTACACAATTCTACAATATTTTTTACGTTTTACTGTTCAAAAATAGTGTTTAGGTACTCCTTCTTAATTTTATAGCGCAAATAATTTGATTATTCAATTAATCAGCTGAGTACTACTATTGGGAAAACGTATTAAAATTTAATTTTATTTTGTTGTTAGTTGCTTTGTTTAAGCTCATGCTTTTGTGACTGCTTTTTGTTCATAAGATTTATGGAAGTGAAGTTCCAGTGAATGTATCTATTCAATACATATTATTTTATTTTCCAAAAAAGCAATTCTACTCACATTTCGTTTTAAAAATGTTATTTTACAAACAAAAACAGCGAATGAATTCTATAAATTTATTTGTCAGTGACGAATTTGTGATTGACTGAACATTTTAAAGCTATCAATATTTTCGACAACCAAAACAATATGTAGCGGAAAACGACTTGTCCCTATTTAAGTCTCCACAGCTGCGTTTCTTAATGAAGTACCCAATACAGTAATATACAACTTTCGCTCAGATAAAGCATAATATATTATTTATTACTAAGATATTGTTATTATTTTTATGAAAAACATTATATTCTCGTGTTGTTATTATGTTAAATATGTTGAATCGAAGAAAAAAAGTAAAACATTAAATATGTTGTCCTTTCGAGTAAGGATTTAGTACAAGTTCAAAAAACAGGCACCTTTTTATGTAGCATAAGTGGCAACACTGCTCATGAAATCAACTTGTCACCAACTACCAACATCTATGCGGCATTTCTTGCCCACAGAAGAACATTTTAAAAATGTACATATATTTGATTCTGGAAGGAAATTAAAAATATATAATAAAAAAATAATTAACTTAAAACAACACACATAAAAATATAAAAAAAAAGACAATAAATTTGCAATAAATGGTCACCAATTTGATTGTTTGCTGTTGCTTCTATTTTTTTTTTTGATCAAGTGCATCTGTCAAACGAGGGAATATTCTTTTTATTCCACCTTTCTCTAGGAATAAAAAGAATGCATTCCATTTATTCCAGAATGAATAAAGAAACACCGAAATGGATTATCCGGAATATTCCATTGAATAAAGAAACGTTAATGGCTCACTCGGAATATTCCGAATATTCAGAATGAATAAAGAAACACACGGAATATGTCCACGTATGGCAAGAGTTCGTCGGGCTGAAATCGTATATTAGCCATATGGAAGAAATGTGCACAAAGGATCTATCCCAGCAAGTTTACTGTGTCCCAAATGTAGAAACATTACAAAATACGATTGCAGTGATTGAACATAATAATGAATTGCTGCACAATTATCACGCACCAAAATATGAAAGAAGCAGAGCAGCAAGATCCCCATTTGATATTGTTGGGACATTAGCACATAGCTTGTTTGGTATCCTTGATCAAGAAAATGCAGATAAAATACAACATAAAATTGATAATGCGTACAAGAATGAAAAACATTTGAAAAAAAACAAAGTCCCATTGCAGATGGCACTTCAAACATTTTAAAGTGAAATCAGATTCAAATTCATGATCAATTTAAGACTCTTATTCATTATCTTTCAAAGACCATCGGAATCATTAATGACAAACAAAAGGCAAAAGAGGTATAGCAGAATCTACCATCGGCAGTCGGACAGAATCCCGAAAAACGTGATCCCGAAAGCCCAAAATCCCGAAAATCCAAAATCCCGAAATGCCACAATCCCGAAAAACTAAAATCCCGAAAACCCACAATCCCGAAAAGCCGCAATCTCGAAAATCCAAAATTCCGAAAGACCAAAATCGCGAAAATGAAACTAAAAATTTTATTGTAGCAACAAAAAATTTTCGCAAATTTATTTAACAACATAAAAAACATCAAATAAATAAAACATAACAAAAACAATGCAAGTCTTACAAAAACATATCAAAAACGATCCATGACAAAACAATATTTAATACAAGTTCATATTGTACGCAATTAATCTGAGATAACTTATTTCAGAACGCTTTCGCTGCTCTCACTCCCAGTAAAATGTATCCTTGTATTTTTTGTAGCCGTCAAAAGGCAGTTTCTCACGCTGTTTGTTGGTTTTCACGATGGACACGTTCATTTCTACTTAAGACTTCAAACACAAAATGTTACTGATAATACAAAGTTTTTTAATTATAAAGGCATGCACGTTACTCACTTTATATTACGATGTTCAATGTCTAACAAAAATCTATTCGGTCAGCTATTAGCACACTATTTGAGATCAGCTCAACTGACTGCACTTTGCGAATTACAAAACATTACAAGATTACAACGCAAACAATTGCAAAACATTATTACGGTAAATGGAAGTAAATGGACACTTGTCTAATTTACATTCAAAATTAAATAAAGAATCCCGAAAACGAAATCCCGAAAAATTATATAAAATGAAAAATTTGCACAAATTTCTTTTTTCGGGATTTTGGCTTTTCGGGATTTTGGATTTTCGGGATTTTGGGTTTTCGGGATTTTGGATTTTCGGGATTTTGGATTTTCGGGATTTTGGATTTTCGGGATTTTGGTTTTCGGGATTGTGTCCCCAACCCTCTAGCATCATTGACTAATTACTTGATTTTAGATCTTACCAATTGCGAGCACGTGCAAGAAATCTTGCTAGACGTACTTCTGGATCTAAATCATGCAAAGATAAATCCACAACTTTTAAAACCGAAGCAATTCAATAAGCAGCTCGTGTTGGTGAGAAGCAATTTGCCTTCCTATTTGTCATTGCCAGAAGGATCATTTATAGACGTGTATAAAATGTCATCCGTAAGAAGACGCAGCTTTAACCGCTCTATTGTACAGATGCAGAAGAATTTCAACTTTTTAACCTTATAACTGTTCCTATAATTCACAGAAATAAGACGTACATTGTAGAAAAATCCGCTCCGTATTTAACTGTGTCATTGGCCAGTAATCGATATTTTCTAATGAACGAACTGGAGCTGATCTCATGCAAATCTTTGTTGCCAACTAAGTACACATGCAGCCAGGTATATCCAACGATCATTCAGCAAGGAAAGCCAGACAACTGCGAAATGGCATTATTGAACCATCATCAGGACAGCGTGCATGAATGTACATTAAAAACAAGGCCGATAACAAATCAATTTAAAGGACATACGGCGTCGAACTGTTGGATCTTTTCCATTACATCAAAGGTTTCTGGGCATCTGATTTGCTGGAATTTAACAAAGCTTCTGTGCTACAATTGCCTGCCAATTATCATAAAAGGTAGGATAGAATTCGAAAATAAAATAACTTCATCACTTATTCCCAGCGCAAGCGTAGGTAGGTAGGTAGGTAGGTGTGGCGGTTTGATAAGACAAACCCAATTAGCACTGAGTGCCGTTTTGTTACCACAAACTCACGTAAACCTGGGTATTATCGATTGGTGGGGGAGGCTAAATCCAACCTGCGGAGTTCAGGAAAGTTATCAGTTCCTTGATACTTTTCTCGGAGACTTCCTCAAGTGTATTGAAGAAAGGGCTTCCCAATGTACGTAGTCTGGTCCTAGCTAAAGCCGGACAGGTACATAAAAAGTGAATTAGGGTTTCTTTTTCAGTTGTCACTTTGCAACTGCGGCAGTGTGTATTGTATGGGATGCCCAGCTTGGCCGCATGGTCACCTATAGGCCAGTGTCCCGTGAAGATCGATGTAAGTCTTGCGATGTCTTTTCGGGTTCTACCTAGAAGGTGGGTTGTTTTTGCCTTGTTGTAGTTTGGCCACGTTTTTCTGGATATGACGCATGCAGTCAGCCTGCTCCATCTGAGGTTGGCGTTCTTAAGGTATTCTGCGGTGATGTTTGCCTTAACTGCTCCGAGCGGAATGTGGACTAGTTCTGCCAGAGAGCAGTGGAGAGCAAGCGTAAGCAGTTGGATAATTAACCAAGATGCAATCACGACGACGTCAGACTGGTGCAGGGAAATAAGTCCACGGGAACTAAGTCCGCTCAGGGACTTACTTCCCACTTAGTGGGAAATAAAACCACTTTCGCGAAGTGGACTTAGTTCCCATGTTAAGTGGGAACTAAGTCCATTTTTTTATGGGAACTTAGTCCACATTCAAATATAAGAAGAGGGAACTAACATCCAATATTTAGAATTAAACAAAAAACTGTAAAGTGCAGTTAGTTATCACACTCTTTAAGCAAAGTCTTAAGCTAATCATGGTGACATAAAGCCAAAGTTTCAAAACCGCTCCTCGCACCTACTCCAAATCAAACAGTGACTCCAAGCAGGGGGGTTGCAGGGGGGCAGCATGCCACCCATATGCATTACACTATTTATGGAATCTATTTGCGATTTCGTAACTAATCTCATAAACAGTACAATGCATATGCAACCCCCCTGCTTGGGGTCACTGTTTGATTTGGAATAGGTGTGAGGTCACGGTATCTATATTACTCTGTCTCAGTTAGAAGTTAATTTCTATTTTGTTAATAAAAATTGCAAAGTACCAACTTGACTCTTTAATTTTATTTTGTTCTTAGTCGACAGTGAGAATTTACTTCACATTAAAAGGGAACTAAAACCACTCAGAGTTTTGGGAATTTATTTCCCACCTTACATGGGAACTAAGTCCACTTCGCGAAAGTGGTTTTATTTCCCACTTAATAGGAACTAAGTCGCTCAGTGGACTTAGTTCCTGTGGACTTATTTCCCTGCACCCGTCAGACTTACCTATTGAAGTTCACATTGACCAATCTGAATTTGAAGACCTGAAAGGCAAAATTGCTCAATCAAAAGACTTGCCAGCGCCCAGTGACCTCAACTCGTACGATTACCGCCAATATGGATTCGGCTTATATCTACTTCCTGGCATGATTGAGATTGTCACCAGTCTCCGATATCGCACAAGAAGCCTAAAAGATCAGCTTCACGTTTCGAAGTTAACGTGCAGGTTTTAATTTAAGTTTAGAGAGTTAGGAACCCTCACAAGGGGGGAGTATGTTTAAGTTTCATGTTCATTTTCAATCTCATAATTTTAGAAGAAGAAATTATGATTAATCCTACATCAAGCTCGTGTTTCCCTTCAGGACGAACCAAATTTGTTTCGAGCAACGAAAAAAAGAAACCGAAATGAAGCAAAAAAGCCAGTACAGAAGACAGATTTTCGAAAAGAAGGCAGACAAAAACGACTACTTTCGGCTCAGGAGTGTCCCATTAGAAATTTGAGAAAAAAACGCAACGAATATTTTAATGAAGATTGTTTACGTGGAAGTTATAAATTGAACACAATAGGCGTGTTTAGTTGTGAAATGTATCCGCAGGAATGCTCGAATTTACACGATTCATATACCCAAAGCAGCCCTTCGCTGTGGATATTATCGTCAGTAGCTTTTGTTTTTGTTTATCGTGTAAATTTAAACATTACTGCGGATACATTTCGTAACAAAACAGGCCTCACATCCAGTAAATGGCCACCGTGGCTGGTATACATTGTTCCTTGTGACCGAATTTTCGATGACATTTTGGCATAGTATAGTAGTATAATAGTAGTATAGCAGTACTATAATATATGCAGTGAGGTCATCAGTGCTTGTCATCACTTAGACCTAGTGGTCCATTGTACATTTGTATTGCCGGTCATCGCTCGGCCTACTGGGACCCCTGAGATTAAATATTGTGAGGTAGTGGCTGTGAGGAAGGTGAGTGCAGCGCGGCTATAATACACACAGCGGTTGCAATATGTTCAGAGTGACTATAGTGCAGTCGAGATTTCAGCCCGACTCCAGAACCATGGTTTAGGATCAGGATGAGGTGATTGGTGCAATAGAACCTTGTACTGATCCCATTTCACTGCGCAGCGGAGGTAGAGCTACTGCTTCCTGATCCATGGAAGGAAGAGTCGTGTTTCAATCGAACCTCAAACTGCTGCCTAGTCTCTTGCAGGTGATTCCGAGTGGGGTGACATATACAATAGAGTCTCGAACACGTTATTAGATTTCATGGGTGGTCGGTCGGGATAAGTCGGCCACACCGTCGAGTGATTAATTGTGCTTGAGGGGGTGACTGAAGCAAGCGAATATGAATACTACGCTCATCGCGGAGGGAGTGTAGCTTTTAGTGATCGTTGCAATACGAACTACCAAGCTTACACTGGTCCACGGAAAGGGAGCAATGCGGAGATCTTCAGTCAAGCATCGGATTGGAATCCATCCTCAAGATGAGTTCCACCATTTGGATCTAGTGATGAATTTGCTGATGCAGCGAACGTCTGTCTCGCTGAGATCGCTCAGATCGTCGAGACTCTGTTTCCTTGCGTTGAATAATGCGGGGCAGTCACTCAGTAGGTGTGTGATGGTTTCCTCCTCCTTAGATTATCTACAGCTATGGCAGAAGTCGTTTGAGGGTAACCGAATTCTGGTGGCGTGTCTGCCCAAAAGGCAGTGAAAATTGATTTCTCAGACTACCGAGCTCATATTTTTCCTGCTTATTAAAAAAGGGTTAGGAGGTACTTTTTACATTATATTTTGTCCATATTAGTTTTGAGGACGCACATGCACTGATGCTTATCCACCTGCTGTTCGCTTGTATTAGTGCGTTGTCTATTGGCTTGAACTTAAACGTTTGAATGGGTACAGCCGGTGTCTCTCTGTTTTCTTGTGCGGTACCCCGTCTGGCTAGCTCGTCCGCCTTGTAGTTGCCTGGACCCAACGCAAGAAAATGTTACATCTGCCGGTGATCTCGTTAAGAGATTCGCGGCAATGTTTTACCAACTGCGATCTTATTGTTATTGATTCTATTGGTTTTATCGCTGCCTGACGTCTTTGTAAATCAAGATAGTTCTGTCGTCTATCGCGTTCATAGAGAGTCTGTATGCTGCTTCGCGGGTAGCCATGACTTCCGCCTCAAATACACTGTAGTTGTCAGGAAGTCGTAGTGCGACCTTCAAACAGAGCCATCTGAGAAGATGCCTGCCCCGTGTGGTCCGCTGTCTTTGACCCGTCGGTCGGTCGGTCTATATCTCTTGGGCGTCTTTTTTAACGATTTGAAGTCGTCTCCTTCTTGGATGAGTGTCCCACAGCTATTGCTGAAATCAGTTGTTGGGACTGAGTAGATCGTATTATTGGAAATATTGTGGACAATAAATATGCTCATGTGCCCAATGTGTGAGCTTAGCAACAAATCCGACTCTGGATCTAAAGGCTCCTGTATTGCAGATGTAGGGTGACCTCTGGACTCTCTCAGAGTATTTTTGTTTTATTTCTTTGATACCGCAGGCCAACATGTTACGATACCCTAAGTAAGGATAGGTCTGACGACTGCCATATACAGATAATAGACTATTATAGGCTGCAGACCCTAGTGATTTCTTAAAGGACTAGATGGCAATTGGCGCATGCCTTCTGCGATTTTGTATGTTCACTTTCCAGATGAGTTTGGTGCCTAGGATTATTCCAGGGAATCTAACTTGGTTGGACATTTGGACTGCGTCGTTATTGAACGTAGGTGGTGCCATCGCCGGAACCTTTATCTTCATAAAACCAGTTCGGTTTTTAAAGGTTAACGCTGAGACCAACCATATTGGACCATGAGGATAGTTTCCTCAGGGTTGATTCCATAAGGTTGCGTGTGGGGCAATTTCATACGCGTTTTCTTTCAAAAAAGCCCAAAGAAACGAATCGAATGGCGCATGATCTCGGTGACCAATTCAAGGACAAAGGACAGGCTTATGGGCTAATTAAAAAAGTGATCGCTCAGAAGTCTACCGATGTTTTTTGGATAACTTTTCACAGAAGCAAATTCCTGGGTCATACATTTTACTTATATCGGCATACAATTTAGGTTGGACTCTCGTCTGTGATTTGCGACGTCCTTCACTGTGGTTGACTATAACTCTCCCTCCTAATTTTGTCTTCAACATATATCACTGCAGCGACCACTCAAACAGCGCTTGTCGTAGAAGGTGACTAAAGGAGTACAGATCTAGAGTTTTCTAAAAGTATACGTCCCTTTGGATGACACCGCGAAACCGCAATAACAACTTTGTAGCTTTGACCTACACTTTTTTAGCTTTAATTTGCAGTTTGTGAAAAAGGCCACTCTAAGATCTTTTTATGGATTTTTTTTGTGTAATTTTCTTCCGCTAAAGGGGTTTTCTGTAAATGTTAGAGTACCCTTATTGTGCCAAGAACACAGCGCAAGCATTTATTTCTAACAACAAGCAGCACCTAAGACTGACGTATTTCATTGCATGCTTTTCGGTGCTTTTTACTATAAGAAAGAATAAAAAGATGGGGAAGAGGTGTTTTGGTGTAGAGTTTTTACTAAACGGGTGGTGTCTAAGTTTTTAGGGAGATCAAGTTTTCATGTATTCCACTTAAAGTAATGGACTTGGCCGGGATTCGAATGCACGACCCTCCAGTCTGTCATTCACAGATACCCTTGACTTTACTCGTCGTTATTTATTTTGGCCCGTACACAGCCATCCAGCAATCTATTGGTACCTTGAAAAAAATATCTTCCACATATCCACATTGCAGCACATTTTATTTTATTTGATACTGATCCAAGATCAAGATGACGACAGCTCTCGCGTCTCTAGCCGTTGCTAAAAGGATATCCTCTATGTGATATTACAGTGAATCGAGTAGATGTTTAGTATCGTAAAGGTTCCACCTCAGTGGGACATAAGCTCCTGATTGAATTTGGACTCATGTCCCACCCCAGATAAATATGTCGGGGCTTATATCCCATTTTACATATTTTCTTATACTCGTATATACCAAGAGACAACTTAAGAAGAACACGGCACTTACTTGATTGGAAATAGTAAGTGGACATAGGTACCTGCCAGACAACCAGCACCATCCCTTAGCGGAGCGACGAAGTTGCGTGAGCAGGCTAATTCATGCGGGAAAAAGGTTTACTTCCATTTAGCCTGTGAAGTGGACCACCCAAACTGTTTGATTCGAAAAAGTAAGCCGACAAGGGCACCTGCCAGATAAATAGCACCTTCCCATAGCGGACTAACGAAGTTTAGTCCCTGCGTTTCATTCGGGACTTGTGACCCATTTAAGACGATACAAATTCGGTCCCGATTGGGGTGGGACATAAATCCCGAAAAAAGAGTTCGGGGATTATGTCCCCGCGAAATTCTCATAGCACATAGAACGCACAATCCGCAGAGGGTTCATTTTTTCAGGCAAAAACTTTACATCTTGATTTTGTAATACGACACTCCATCTGACAAGAGGCTATAATCTGAAAAGGCCTTGGAAGCTCATCGCACAGTAATTTATTACAAATTTCGAGTTCATGCGCTCAGACTACTCGTATCTAACCAAGTCCCAGATCCTCACATAGAAACTTGCGCAGCTTTTCATTTAACACTCTTAACCCATCAAACAAAAACACTCACAAATCCACTCAAGCGACTCAACTCGAATAATCCATTTGACAACTTATTAGCTACCATACGTTGTACTCATAATAACGGCGACACTAATTTGTTTATTCAACAACCCTCAATGTGTTCAATATTTGACAACCAAACGGTTTCATCAGTCGCTCTAAATCGTCCTCAAATTTAAATTCGTTCACCGGATTGATAGAAGCTCAATGGCAACGTCATTAAGCATTACCTACTCCCCCTTCATTCAGAGAATCATACCACTCCATCGATTCATTAAATCCAGTGTGTATCTGCAGAGCGCACTCATCAAGACCCAAATCAGTGCTCCGTTCAACACCCAGCAATTACAATAGTTGGATATAGGAAAAGAACCAGCTCGCTGTCTGTCAAATTATCCACTCACAGTGTTCGATTCATAAAAATTATCGAAACTCATTATTCGACACTTAGAGCGGCGACACCGCCTTGATACATCAACAACATCTCTCTCGCTGCGTCTATAATGTGCGGTCTTGCCGGTACCGTATGAAACCGCGCCGGCGCTCATCGAAATGCCGAAAATTTTTGAATTTTTAATTTGACGCAGATGACACGGCATTAAAGCAGTTTTAAGGTTTCTTTTATAACTGAAAGAAATGTCAAATCATCTATACACCTTTTCAATACACATTATGATCGATGGACGCAATAGATTGATGATTTTTGAATACGTATGATGTTGTTCCTCTGCGCATTGGTTGCCATAGAAAGTTGCATCGATTATGCTTCTGTAACAGGAAAAATAGGTTGTAAGTGTATCTTGTAATGGTTGCCGAAGAACAATGCACCGGACAAAGGCGCCCAAAACGCCATCGATTTGTGTTTGTTGTGTCGAATTTAAATTGTCTGACAGTCGGGGAAAAAAAAAATATTAAAACTCCGTTTTGGAAGTCAATATTGAATGAACGAGGCTGGAAGATGACAGCAGCAAGGTTAAAAGAACCTTTTTTAAGTTTGCTTTAATGAAAGAATGATGATTTTGCCAAAATTGTGACGAGCCGCCTATTGGAGTAGGATACGGGGCGGGTTACTCGATTAAAAGAGAATCCATGGAATTTGAATGTTGGAAATTATGTTTTGTTTTTTTAGGGTTAAGGCGATCTCTTTGAAGTTCATCTTTGGGGGTATAGTTTGGGTGAACGTGGACAAGATCGCCTGTGTGGAGGCTAGAAACTATCAACTTGTGCAAGTCACCGCAAGTTGGTTATTCCCACTAATCTGAACTGAGCAATTGAGCATGCGCAGAAGTCGTATGTTGATTTGTAGCCAGGTTAACTTTGCCAGTTAATAGTTCACCTCTCAAAGTAATTTTATGAATTAAGTACAGAATGCATCAATTGATCTTTCTGCAACCTCCATATGGCGCGTCGCCAGCTGGCGGATATGGGAAAGCCCGTAAATGGGTAGGAGGACATACCTCCCGTGGACCAACAGGTCGGAGAGAACATCTTTTTACCAAACCGCACTGGTAAGCTTCTCCAAACATTTTGGAGTAGAGGTTACAGGTGTTGCCATATAATGGGCAGGATTATGTGGATAATATGGCGGCGGATGAGTCACTTGATTGTTCAACGGCAGCGCTCAAAGCCCTCCGAGCGAACTGCTGTCTCTATATTGGCCGGATTAATGGTGTTACTCGCACCGTGGCAAAAATCACCCGGGATGGGGGCCCAATGTAAATAGCTCAATCAATAATGGTGGATCCAGATACCGGGCACCCTCTGGATGAAACAGCCTTTCACGCGTCTGGAAGCTCTGAGGGTGTGGATATCCTGGCAACCATATGAGAACTAAAATACAGTCTGGCGTGAATAAAGCCCAGACCGAATGCCAATCTACAATAAGCTCACTCGGTAAGTCGGGAAACGAAAAATGTATACGCCTATAGCACCAGCAGAACAAATCTCCATTCCTAGCACGTCAGAAGCCAACCCAACATCTGAGCTAATTCTACAGACTGGCAACTCCATCGGTACCTCCCAGAAAACACAACAACTGGGAATTAGGTGCATCCAGGTTAATCTTCAGCACTCTAAGGCTGCATAGGCGACTCTAACCCATAGATTTAAAAAGGATCAGGTGGACGTTGCAATTATTCAAGGGCCATGTATCTATGCGAACCAGATAAAGAAACTTTTAGGTGAGTTACTCTGTAAATCCACAAACGATGGAAGGCATTCATCCTTATTCACAAATTTATTAAAGTTTTTTCCATTGCTGGTATACTAACAAGGATTTGGTAGCGGTAAAAGTTGAGCTACCCACCAACACAGGCAAGACTGACACAATTCTAAGCTTAGCCCTACCTGCCTGGTGACTTCAGCGACATTTTCTTTTCACCGCTGAAGGGACTATTGAACTGCGGTAGAAAGAATCTGCAACTTATCGTAGGTTGCAATGGCAATTCCCATCATACGATCTGGGGTAGCTCAGACATAAACAGAAGGGTTGAGTCTCTTTTATTACATTTATAGCTTTGAATTTCAAATTAGGGTAATAACCCCGCTTTTATTTTTAAACAGAATTAAGGAGGAATTCTTAGATCCTACCCTATGTACTACATTCATAAAAAAAACTTTATTAGGAACTGGCATGTTTCGTAAGAAACCTCCATGTCGGAACATCGCCACATCCTTTTTGACCAGGGCCTAGGTGTCATTCTCTCTGCAACGTATAGACAACCGAAATCGTCATGGAAAGCCTCTAAACAAACATGCGCATTGCGCAGACCTCAAAAATGTAATCAGATCAGATAAAAAACAGGCAAGCTTGCCAAATTAAGATGCAAAACAAAAAGATTTTCAACAGGGCAAAGCGCAATTGAGACTGGGAATCATACAAAGATATATTTACTTATATTTATACTTACTTAGTTAATGACCCGTGAAGAGTCTCTGCCTGAGACACTGCAGCCTTCCATCCTCTGCGATCCCAGGCATGCTGCTTCCCGTTCTCCGGACCAAGCGCTCTGGCATCCGAAATGGCTTGATCTTTAAAACGGAGGTTCGATCTTCCTTGCCTTCTCGAACCTGGCGCTGGGAATTGAAGATCCTGTTTTCTGAAGTATTATTTTCCATTCGCTCAATGTGGCCGAGCCAATATAGTCGACGTGATTTAGCTTTTTTGACCATATTCATATCTTGGTAGAGCTCATAGAGTTCGCAGTTGTTTGTTCTCATCCATTCGCCCTCCTCGCATACAGTACCAAATATCTGACGGAGTAATTTTTCTTTCAAAAGAACCCAATATTAGCCCCCCTTTCCTACTTATCTCCCGGCACTCGGCACCATAGAGCAGGACTGGCAGGATTAAGGTTCGATAAAGCATGTATTTTGTTCTTTGACTGAGGAGTTTTGAACACATTTGTTTGCCCAAACCGGAGAAGCAGGGTTTTTCTAAGGTAATTTTCCGTCGGATCTCTAATATGGTTTCATTCGTGGATTTGATGTTTACTCCAAGTAGATGAACCCCTGTAGCTGGACGGATCTATTGAAGATAGTGTGACACCTGCCCTATGCGCTATATATTCCAGAACAAGATTGAAGAAGGCACATGATAGCCTATCTCCTTGCCTAAATCCGGTACAAGTTCGGAATAATTCGGAAGAACTGCTTCCAAACAGAACATTACTCCGCGTATTTTCAAGTGCGAACAACTGGATTAGTTTTGCCGGGATCCCGAATTCGGCCATCGCCACGTAGAGCTCCTGACGATGAATGCTATCACATGCGGCCTTAAAGTCGATGAAAATATGGTGGGTCTGGACCCTTACCCTCTAACAACTTCTGTATAAGCTGCAGTGACGTTAAGGAGCGAGACAAGCGAACGACTCCCCCGATGATATCACAATGGTCCGACATAACGGTCTGATTGAGATTGGGCTTCGTATGCCCTTACCGAACCTAACCTAACGAAATAAGAAGGGCCAATCGAGATTCATTGAAAAAATTCTGTCAAACACCCGTACCCACAGAATTCTTTCTAAACAGCACAATAATTTCATTGGTCTAATGAAAAAAAATAATGGTACATACACAGATAACGGACTCTTATACACGTCTCAGCTCTTAGCGGATACACATTTCCCAGACTTCATAGCAGTTCCTATACCTCCAGAGTTAGGTTAGGTTAGGTTAGGTTTATGTGGCTGTCGGCAGAAGCTGACACACTTAGACCAATTTAGGTCCATTGTGATACCACGTATATTATCTACCTCAACTCTGTAGATGGGACTGACCAACGACACGCGGTTGTGATCTGATGAGAACCGATTAACTCGACGTGGTATGGTCGTTGGTTTCCCCTCCAGAGTAGGTTACACAGACCATAAACAGTAGGTTAAACAGAGGATTGGAAGAGGTCAAAAGTACTCTTTCATGAAGGTTAGTCTGGGCTCTGAACTATTTTCAACCTTTCAAAGCTGCAGACAAAGACGGAATATTTCCAGCACTTCTTCAAAAAATCATCCCGCACTTGCTTTCCTTAATTATCAACCTATTCAGAGCAAGGACACTTACCAAAGAGCTTGAAGGAAGTTGTTGTCAAATATTTACCGAGGGCATGAGGCAGACCGTCAGAACTACAAAAGTTATATCGACCGATCAGCCTCACTTCATGTTTCCTCAAAACCCAGAAACCTTTACTTGTCTATGTGCCTGTTGAGACAAGCCCAATATACCGCAAGAAGACACAAATACTTAGGCTCTTCAATTAGAGTTATTCGTTTTAAGCTTTTAAGTTAGCTCGCCTGAATTTAGTCGGGTTAGAAGTCCAATGCTTGATCAAATAGTCAATTACAAGACATTCAAATAAGAGTCATCATTCAAGGACACACTCTTGATAGTCAACATCAATTATAACCAGTACGTAGTGCGCATCTGTTCTGTAACAGATACTAACAAACAACAAGAATAAACTTAACTGAACAATAATACCAAGCAGCGGATATGTGTACCAATCTTGTCTGCCAATACAACTTACTTATTTGCATATCCATTAGCATTTTAGCCTCGCGTCGAATTTCAATTTCGACACCTTCATCCACCCAAACACCATCGATTTCTTGATTTCGCTTTCGCTGTGTATCCATTTGTTTATCGTCCCCCCCTTTGGCTGTGCCTTTGTGCATAATCAGTGTTAGGTAGTACAAATATAGGTCTTAAAGGTGAACCATTCGGCACCTCATGATCATCATTAACAACCGTCGCGTATTTATTATATATCCCGACAAGTATTATCAGCCATCATCGCTGCATTGCTGGCGTGCACCGCACTGAAATATCTGCGCGCCAGGTTAAAGGTATGAGAGCGAACATGTGTAATCTGGGTGTTAAAGAATTTGAAGTCAAGAAATCTTTATACACGTATCTGCGATGTGCTGTGGAATTTTAAATCGAATTTAATTTAGTTTCATCGAAAGAGATACACGCTGAGATGAAAGGAAGCACCACGGAGGATGCAACGAAACGGATGGGAAAAGTGATTGCGTGAGTGCTTCCATAGGGATGAAGATGGTAGATTTTAAATTTGAAGATGAAATTTGTTCTAATGTCGCTTCGTTTTTAGCTTAAGTCTTCTACGTAGGTCGAGTTTTTGTGAGCGAATTAAATGTGATTCGCCAGTGCTTAGTGAAGGTGAAAAGGAGTTGGCTCTGTTGGTTTTTTTTTTTGGTTTTTCGTTCTTGTTGTCTCCTTTTTGTGGAGTAAGCGTGTGAAACTGGTGACGGAATGGTAAGCGGAATTTACTGGGTGAAAAATATGTGTTTGAAGCTAGAAAAAAGAAGATGCCACATGAAGTACTAAAGTAAATGGAATTTAGCCAAAAACACCTCCGTAGGCGTCAAATCCATTACTTAAAGTACGAGTATTTGACAAAAAGGAGGTCAGCTAATGGAAACGCTAAGCGTTTTACGCTCAATAATTTCTACTTAAACTTTTGACCAATATTTTACCTTTGATGGTGAATTTCTTTTAAAATAAACTCTATCTGATTCACATTTTTGACAGTCCATAAATGAGTGTCGAATTAGGTATTCTGTTAAAGCCAAATAAAAGGCGAGTAATATATCATCTTTGATTCACGGAAACAACTTTCAGTTTTCTTAACGCAAAAAGGTCATTGAACTTAAAGGCTGGCGTTAAAGTCACACACGTGCTGACTTTCCTCTAATCCTCGAATCTGATATCGACTTTTCTATAAAATCACGTTCAAATAAATATCCACATTATAGACACTTTACCGTTTAGGAAGAATATAAATGTATTTAACTTTCCACACCCATCTTCGACGATTAAACTGTAAAGCAAAGTAGATTAAGGTGCTAAAGAATAGCTCTTGGATATGTCCAAAAAATGCTCACCCGCAAATATAGGGCTGCCGTGTTAGACACTGAATCAAATTTCTAAAACACATCAAAGAGTCATAATTAATATTAATTAACGGTTAAAGTTCACACTATCGATGGCATGGTCATCTAAAACTATCACAAAACCGCTTGGATATGCAAAAGAGATTTGGGAATGCGCGATTTAAGAAGAGAAGAAAAAGAGCTTTTCTACGGAAAGTTATTGGAAATGTTTGCATAATTTAGCCATCTATCATTGTCGAGGAATGACACCAAAAAATCATTCATTTTTTAAATTGTGTAATCAATTAATTTTTTTTAGCACGAATCGTGGCTGTCAATAGAAATTGTTTAATGAACTTTCGATCGGAAAGAGAAAATATGAAAGAGTTGATGTGGAAACTGCGGTTTTGAGGAATTGCTTTTATTGAATTTTGTTTCGATTGCTGGATAGGTAGGAGGGACTTTGGGGCGTTATTGGTATGAGATCACAGACTAAGAGATTAGTCATGCATTTTCGGTAAATGCCAGAAGTCATTGAAGTATTATGGATCGCTTTGAAGAGGTCTTCATTGCGATGGAAATACAGAAAGTATTTGTTGGTTGTTTTCGATAGGGTATGGGTGGCCTCGTAGTTACCAACAGCTTTGCGGAAAGATTTGAATTATTTTAAAAATGAGGTAAACAATTACGTGATCCTTAAGTAATATCTATACTATATATAGGTGTTCTTTGATTTGTTTGTCTGATTTTTTTATATGTTACAACCGATCTCGAGACTTACCAGTGCTATTTTCTTGACAATTCCGTCATCCTATTCCATAGGCTATTTTTAAAATTTATATCATTGTCCAATTTGTTTTTTTTTTGTTATTAAATTAGACGATGACTTTAATTTTTGGTATATAAAACTAGAAAACTTAAAAAAATGTTTCGCTTTTGATGTTTGAGACATCACTTTTGACGTTTGAGTATTTGTTTGATATATTGTATATCAGCTGTCGCCAGAGTCTTGTGCGATTAGGAAATCACGATCGGACGATTTCAAGTAGTGTTGATAATGTGATATAACGTGTGGCGGAGCGGTGGCCAGAATTCGTATCGGATCGCAAGGAAATTTGAGGTTGTGCATTTCGGATGTTCGATCGACCGACTACCGGGCCCCCACATGTCTTTTAACTCAAACCTCTTCTTAAATTGAGCTAGAACTTGGGAATTTTTCCGATGTGCCGGGCCGGAGCCACACTGGAATTTAGTGTGTTGCAGAACGACCTGAGACGTTCCCACAGTACGTTGGATAGGATCTTTTATGCGACATTTAGCAGGGATATGCTTCAATAGTTCTTGCAAGACAAAGGATCGCCTTTCTTGTAGATGCGGCATATTGAGCTGATAGTCCAGCATACTTAACTGATGATTTGGCACATCCGCCCTACCAAAAAATCACCTCCTTATTTAAACAGATCCACTAGTAAACCATTAGAGCCGGCGGCCTTATTGCTTTTTAGCTTTCTTAAGCTAAGCCAACCTCTTTTAAACTGGGTTATGAAATCTGTTCTTCATTGATAGGACGTGGGTTTTCTTCTATCTCTACATGATGCCCATTTAGCAGTCGCTGAAAATGCTTCTGAAATACAGCCACTAATCCCTGCGCGTTGGTGACTATGGTTCGTCGCTGTTTCAAAGAGCGTGCGTCCCGGGCTTAAAGCCAACCTTGATGTTGTTTCGATCGCGAGACTCTTCGATTTCCCATAGCTGGGAGACTGCGTACGCCCTCTTCTTTCAACGCAGGCTCTTTTCCTCTTTCCTTCTCTTGGTTCGATACTCTTACTTCGCTGTCCTTGTTTTGCGCTGCAGCATTTTTTAATGTGCATATTCTGTCACCCGGTAAACACACACATTATCATAAAAGGAGATTTTTCCCTGGGATGGCTGGTAAAATACGATGGTCTAGGCTACCTCGTTAATAATGTCGCGAAAATGTCCAATTTCTTCTTTTGGGCAGTTGTTGGATTGCTAGTTCGTTGGGAAGCAGTACCACCAGCATAATTGCCTGAATTATGCTTGGAACCGCTCCCTCATCCACCGTATTCTCTAGACTTGGCTTCCTGAGATTTTTGGTCTTATGAAGAAATGGTTCGTTAGAAAAATATGTTCATCAATTGATGAAATTATCGATGCACCAAATGCCTACTTTATGGGGTTTGAGGAAGCCTTTTTTTTGGAAGGGTTTATGGAGTTGAATCAGTTTGTTTAAACATTGAAACGAAATTGCAATCTGACTTAAATATTTTCTAAACATACTCTGGCAATCGGAAAATTAAATGAAATGCTTAAAGACTCAGGCTGTCTATCTTACTAGAAAAAGAAACAAATTGCTTCTTACCAAGTAATAGACTAGTAGTAAATAATATAGAAACGAATTTTAAGTCCAGTGCTAAGAATCATGGGCTTCATCTTGACAAGTCATTATTTAGCATACATTTAGCATACATGTCTAAGAAACCATAAGAAAAGTTAACATGCCAACAAGTCGAGAGAACAAACTCATCAGTTTGAAGGTAGTTTTTTAAGCAATCTTGTTTTATGGATTACCAGATTGGGGCAAATGTGCATAAAGCCACATCTGTAGATTACTGATAATTCCAAACAAGCTGCTGAAAATGGATTTTAAGCTTACCTTAATGGCGCTCCAAACCATGTTCCACCTTCTCCCGGCTGATATCGTCAGCAAACAGTTGGTTGCTAGCACAGCAATAAGACATCCAAAAAATGGAAAGAGCCACCCACTGTAAATGCCAAAGCACTATCGATGTATTGACATCTTCCTGAGTTCACCGACCACCTGCCCACTGAACTCAATTTAAATTTGGGCTACCAACATTTAATCCCAGACAAAACCGAGTAGAAACAACGTCATGTAAAATATCACGAATCTCTGTCAAATTGTACGGATGGGTCCTTCCATACTACTGCTGCGTTTTTCAGGCCGAAGTCAGTATTAGATATTGTTATATTTATCGACAGCCAGGCGGCCATCAAATCCCTTGCGTCCAGCACAATGAGTTCGGAGATAATGAAAGACTCCCTTGAATCTCTTAACGAGATAGGTGATCAGTATTGCCTCACCCTATGCTCAGTGCCGGGGCACTGTGTATACCAAAGAATTGTGAATCTGACGAACAGGTTCGACTAGGCGCTTCTGGTTCAAACAGCATAAGCGTCACCGACAACGATGCGCCAACGTCTTATGTTAAATACCTGATTGACACCAATGCAACACAGCAAGACTCCTCTGGCCGACATTAAATAAATCCAGGTCCATCGGACTTCTGGGGGATAAGAGGGGAACCCTCTTCAAATTACTAAACACCCTCACCGGGCACTGTGCTATAGGTAGACATGCTCAAAGGCTGGGTTTTTACAGCAAAGGCTTTTGTAGAAGCTGTAGGGATGAAGAGGAAGAAGAGAATATCAATCACCTCCTTCGCATGTATCCTACACTCGCCAACATCAGGATGGTTACACTTTGTGAATACTTCTTCAATTATCTAAATAATCTCAACAATGCCTTCAAGGCAAACATTCGCTCCTTCTTTCAGAGGACCCACCTTACACATGGGCAGTACAATGGACATATTTATGGTCTAGGTGCATCCTCATGGAGGGCTGGCTCCAACCAATCAACCAACCTTGACATTTTTCGACCGAAGTACTGCATATGATCTCGAACATTGAAAAAATTTCCTTAAGACTGAATTAATTATTCGATCGCTACAGCTGGTCTTGCAGCTACTCTGACAACCCCTTGATTTTAAGTCTTCTCAATTGAACAAAAATATAATCATTATTTGTTTTATTTATTTATTATTACAATTTATTTATTTATTAAAATTATTTATATTATCATTATATATTTATTTATGTAAAAGGCAGTGATGAGTTCAAAAAACGTACGTACAGATGATCATGGACATGTATCAGGGAGTAAAGAAAAGAGTAAGATGCACTGTTTGCGTCGCAGAGGAGTTCGCAATCAAAGTCGGTGTACACCGTCTTAAGTCCCTTGATATTTATGACAGTATTTGATCTGTATAAAGTGCATCATTTATTCTTTGCTGACGATGGAGTCACCTTAAGCGAGGATCAAACGTCTCGGCAACAAGCACTTGATGTTTGGGTGGAAGCAGAAACAGAATACTTGTACTGCCCGTTATCTGATCCCCTCCGACCTATTCCAGAGAGTTATATGATTTTAAGAGTGATTACCAAGTGCGAACAGTTATAATGATATTTCGATTTCCTGTTGTCTTCAATGTCTAAAATTTTTGAAAGAGCTGTCAAAAATAGAATGTTGGGCTATCTGAAAAGGATAATTTTTTTTAGTCCTATGCAATTTGGATTAAGGAGGGACCATCTACCGAAGATGCTCTTCTACAATATTGCTCCTTATTTAAAAAAGGTTTGAATGAGAAAAAGCATGGCGCTGGTTTGTTCGTGGATTCGTGGCGTTCGATATGGTAAACCACAGCATTCTTCTTAACAAGGTTTATTCCGTTAGTTTCCGTGGTACTGTACATGATTGGTTTGCATCTTACTTAAAATACCGAACACAAAAAGTAAAAGCAGGGGACCACCTCAGTAACACCAAGACGCTAAACATAGGTGTACCACAAGGATCGGTCCTTGTTCCGATTTTGTTCCTTGTCTACATAAACTCCCTGTTTAACATACCATTCGCAGGTAAAGTAACAGCTTCTGCAGATGATCTCGGTATCGCGTATGCTTGATCTAGACCTTGGCTGAAACAAACCTCGATGTTCACTTACTGAGAATCTGGTTCTCCTAACACAAGCTTAATGTAAGTAACAAAACCATACTGATGTATCTACTGAAATCTACTTTCACGATGGAAATTGCATACGATATATAATGCTAAATTGCACATGTACTGGCGATGATTCGTTAGTGGTTTTCAATGAGCGTTATGTTCGTAATAATAATTGTTTTAAGATCGAAAGACTAGACAATTTTCGTGGGTGCTTTAATAGATCAAAATATATTTCAACATTGAAGCCTAATCTCTCTCTATCCGTAGCTTCTATCATCTCAAAAAAAAATTTGATATCAGAACTTTAAGCCTATTTCGCCATTTTTCAGTCAAAATTTCAATATGGTATAAGTTGCTGCGGAGGCGCCTACCTAGCAAAAACTGCAGAGGTGTGCTATAAGGACAACCTGCTGAGCTAACAGCTTGACTCTCTTTACATAATTAAAAATCCTTCCGGTCAGACATTTGTACTATTTTAAAGTGTTATTTTATATGAGAGGTGGCTATATGCAGAGTCCTATATCTGACGTCCGTACTCTGCACTCTGCAAAGCAATCTTGACAATTGTGTTTGTAATATCATATTAATAATCATGTCAATATTGCGTACCCCACATAATTCTGGTTTTTATTTATGAAATAGCATTTATCACTATTTGAATTTTTAAATACAAATGTCACTAACTATTCTTTATTATACCTGAATTTGTGTTATGATAGTTTAAGGAAAAAATATTTGCATTGTTGTAAAGAATAACGATTATATATATATAAAAAAAAGCTTCGAGTGCATTGACTGAATTAGAAGATCCAAGATCCGAGGAAGCTTTCACGTCAAAGATCCTATCTCAAAAAAATGGAACGCGTCCGGCTCAGTTGGTACTGTCATGTTCAATGAAGAGATTCCATGAACCCTGTCAAAAGGGCAATATCAATCAACGTTCCAATACAAACGCGAAGGAGAGGCAGGCCTAAAAACTCCTGGATCACACAAATGCAGCAACAACAGCATTTGATTGGCCTCAGCGACGAAGTGATTCAAAATCGGGAGGCCTGCCGCTGTTTCCTGAGGTCGAACCGGCGAACCTCAAAGGCGGACCAGTAGGGATGCAGTTAATTTGGAGGGTTATGATCCCTCTTATCCTGATCATAGCTTCACCGCCATTAAAAGAAGAAGACGATTTTTTTTTATTTACTTATTTACTTATTTAATGTTTTTTTTACTTATTGTTATTGAGTTACTTATTAATCTATTTATTTATAATTTAAACTCAGTTTATTATTATAATAATTCATCATTTGTATTTGCTAAATTATTTATATTTGTTAATTTTTTATGTATGTTTATTTAATTTATTTAAATTTGTTTATTATTATACCTGTCGATTTACCTATAATTGTCCTTCGCGGGGGTCAGTCACCTTGACGTGTGTACCATCATTGCATTCGATGGTGCCGGTGCGAAGGCTTATGGCGCAGCTTCAACGGGCTATGCTGTCTAAGGGCCACCCATGACAGACAGGCTGCTGACGAGCGTCAACCAAGTATTGACCCGGACTCTACGTCCCCCTCTCCTCTTTTCTCTCTCAAAGCGCAGTTAAGTGTACCACTATGCGGCCTTTACAGGACAATACGTCCTTCCAAATTCCCCTCCTTTACCACCTGGGCTGGACGTAAGGTGTCATACGACCCGTGCCGAGAGTCAACCTGGCTGAGGGCCCAGTCATCAAATAGCTCAGTCGCGTACGGAGTATCCGGAAACCTGGCGCCCTCCGGATTAACTAGCCTTATCTGCACAATGCGGATCTCTGTGCAGATGGACCTCTTTTCTCCGCTACTCGTGGGACTTAATATGAAACCTAACAAAACAAAACAAACAAAAACGAAACAAAAAAATTTTACGGCCGGTTCCCCTTTAAAACCGGACGGTAGTACGGCGACCAAACTGTCTACCGGCAAAGCTCTTGTGGCACCAGCTAGGATTGGGACTGTGGATACACATGGTCCCTCCACTAGCGGTTGCGAGCAAAAAAAACCCCTTCCCAACAGAGAGAGGACTATGCATCATGGTCCCCCCTCTGCTGGCCCTTCAACTACCACCGCGTCTGCAAGGCTGACTGAAGGAGGGACTGTGCCTTCTCATGGTCCTTCTGGTGTCGGCGCAAAACCCACAACCAAACCCAATTCTGGCGGGGGTGGGACTGTGCATCATGGTCCTTCCCACACCAACAGCGCCGGATCGCGTCATCGCAATCCGTCCTCGACGAATTACAAAAATCGTCGTAATGCCATCCGGATCCAGCGTATGTGTGGCAACATCGCGGTGAAGGACAGGACCCCGGACCTAATCGCGAAACTGGCATGGGCCCAACAAATCCTCAGTAAAACCAGCGGGGATTTGTCGACAAAACGCCAGAGATCAGTGGAAGGGACCATTTCGGTTCCCAAGAGACAGAGGGTGCACAACACCGGCAACCCTCCCACTACCGCATCTCACAGGCCTTTTAGCGAGGTCCTTAAGGACAAAATTGTGATCGCGGTTATAGACCGTAGTCACATAGACGGCACTATCTCCCACGAAAGATGGGATGATGTAATATCTGCGCTCTCGGGCAACTACTCCTCATTCATGAGAGAAAACCCGGGACCACCGCCGCTAATCCATGAAGGCGGGTGGCATCAAGGCCACATCAAGCTGGTCGCATGTAGTGACCAAAGATCGGCTGACCTCTATAAGCTTGCGATTAGTAGGCTTGGAGAGGTGTGGCCCGGCGCAAGGCTCGAGGTCGTAGCGAGGGAGGATATCCCCTGCCGGCCAAGATCGCGCATATGGATCCCCCCAAATCCATCCACTCCAGAGGACGTCTTAGACATTCTAAGATCAAGCAACCCCTCTCTACCGACCCATAACTGGAAGGTGGCGAAACTGGAGGAGCAAAAGGGCTCCCACAGATGTGCGGTAGTCATTATCAATCAGGAAACCCTGGCTCCCCTGGCAAAAACAGATGGCCTCATACGATTTGGCTGGATCGAGGTCAAAATGAGGGTGTACAAAAAGGACGAACTCGAGGCGGGAAAACTTCCTCCTCCTTCTCCTCACCCTGAACTCTCGAATGATGAGCCATCTACCTCGTTCCCTTCGCTGGAGGACGATGAATCCGCCGATCATGCGGCAACTGCAAAATCGTCACTCTCCGTAAGCGATATACAATCGGATATGGAAACTGACGATTTCCTTGACAGGGTTCTTCTGAGTGAAGATGAACTTCTTAGTTCGTCTTCGGAATTGGAAGGCCTAAATAACACCGTGGTGGAGGTGCCTCAGGATTGTAGCGACAATGCTGCAGCTAATCCAGATTAACCTCCAACACTCCATCAAGGCTTCGGCCGCTCTCGTTCTTCGCCTCTCTAAAGGCGGGGAAGATGTCGTCTTGATCCAAGAACCATGGATTGTACACAACCTGGTTCAAGGACTCAAGACTCCTGGATATTACTCACTGTATGTGACCGACAAAGGTAAACCAAGATCGTGCATACTAGTGAAAAGAAACCTTAATGCTTACTTACTCCCTAATTTCAGCGATCGGGATATAACTGCTGCGAGACTGGAGACTGCAGGCAGATCAGTCTGGTTGGCATCGGCATATCTCGCCCACGACCACGTGGGACCTCTCCCTGGTGATAACCTGGAGAGACTGATCGAAGAAGCAAGGAGGCAGAAGGCTGAACTCATAATCGGCTGTGATGCTAACGCACATCACACCGTATGGGGAAGCTCGGATATTAACAACAGGGGTGAGTCACTTTTTGATTATATCTTAAGCACCAACCTCATTGTATGTAACATAGGTAATGAACCCACTTTCATTACCAAAAATCGACAAGAAGTCCTTGACATTACTCTTGTCTCCGATACCATCAACGACATGATAACGGGTTGGAAGGTCTCGACTGATCACTCCTTCTCTGATCACCGTTATCTTCAATTCAACCTCAATGTTGATCCTCCCTGCCAACCCATTTTCCGCAATCCTCGGAAAACCAATTGGCCCAAATACAGAGAAACTCTTCGCGGACTAGTTACCTCTGAACTTTTAAGTCCACCCTGTAACTTTTCCGAGCTTGACGGCAAGGTCTACGAGCTCACCTCGGCTCTCAATAAAGCGATGTCCGCTTCCTGTCCCCTCATACGACCTATGGGGAAGAGAAAGCCACAATGGTGGAGCCAGGAACTGGGACCACTCAGAAATAATTGCAGGAAACTCTTCAATCGCGCTAAAAGCTCGAGATTACTTACTGATTGGGACTCCTATAAGGAAGCTCTCAAATTATACAAAAAAGAGCTAAGGAAAGCCAAAAGATCATCCTGGAGACTCTTCTGTGGTAAAATAGAAGAAGTCTCTGAGGCATCTAGGCTAAGAAAAATCCTAGCTTCAAATCCAACCATGCCCAGCTGTCTAAAGAAAGCTGATGGATCCTGGACGATATCTAGCGAGGAATCGCTCAATCTGCTACTTGATACCCACTTCCCAGGAAGCTCCAATATTACCGGGTACACTGATCTGAATAGATCACTGGCACAGGTGACTCTTTCTCAAGGTCTGATCACAAGGGACAAGCTGCTTTGGGCACTAAATAGCTTCAAGCCCTTCAAGTCTGCAGGACCAGACGGCATAATACCTGCCGAATTACAAATGTGTTCAGATATCATCACACCAGTATTGGAGATGATTCTGAACAGCTGCTTAAAAATGGCATATATTCCTCAGGCTTGGAGAGAAGTGAAAGTGGTCTTTATACCAAAAGCGGGGAAATACTCCCATGTCAGCCCAAAAGACCTGAGACCTATTAGTTTATCATCATTCCTCCTCAAAACGTTGGAGCGACTGATTGATATCCATCTCCGTACCAACATAAATACGCAGCTTCTATCTGCGTCTCAACATGCATACTGTAAGGGTAAGTCAGTTGAAACTGCCCTTCACTCTCTGGTACGCACTATTGAATACTCCCTTCATCACAAGGAGTACACTATGGTTGCTTTTCTGGATATAGAAGGCGCCTTTAACAACGTGGGTACATCTGCAATCACGAATGCACTGACAGCACTGAATGTGGAGGGTTCGCTTGGTGAATTGATTAATCTACTGCTCACAAGTCGGATTATCAACTCAAAACTGGGCGTTTCATCCGCCAGGAGGTCTGTCAGTAGAGGCACGCCGCAAGGCGGGGTCCTTTCCCCCCTTCTCTGGAATTTGGTGGTGAATGAGCTACTGATATACCTGGAAGGGGTGGGCTGCAGGGTGATTGCATATGCGGATGACATTGCTATAGCCGTCTCCGGGAAGTACCTTAACACTATAAAAGAACTCATGCAAAATGCTCTTAACAAGCTAAAAAAATGGGCTAATCGCTGTGGCTTGGGTATCAACCCCCACAAAACAGAATTAATCCTCTTCTCCAGGAAACACAAGATTCCGCACATCGACCCACCCTCTATTGGTGGTATAAGATTAGTATTCTCTGACGAAGCTAAGTTCTTGGGTCTTATCTTCGATAGGAAGTTAAGCTGGAAACCCAACATACAAGAAAGGGTAAAAAAAGCCACAGTGGCACTTTTCTCTTGCAAAAAAGCCATTGGCAACAAGTGGGGTCTACAACCCCGCATAACGCATTGGCTATATGTATCGGTCGTAAGACCGATTCTCACATATGGGGTTGCTGTCTGGTGGACTGCCCTAAGTAAAGCTATAAACTGTGCTAAGCTTGGCAAAGTCCAACGCACAGCTGGTTTGTGCATAAGTGGAGCACTCCGTACCACCCCCTCTGCAGCACTCGATATCCTGCTACATCTGTTACCACTCGACATTTTTAGTAGGCAAACAGCAGCCTGTTCTGCTGTCCGCCTTAAGGCTACCTCGCAGTGGGTTAACAATAACATTGGCCACACCACCATTCTGGACTCATTTGAGTCTCTACCAGGAAACATAGATTACACCATACCCCAATTACAGTTTGGAAAGAACTTTCAAGTCACTATTCCTTCCAGATCATTCTGGGAGGACGCTGAATTTGAGGAAGTTAAAGCGATCCACTTCTACACCGATGGATCAAAAACTAGTGACGGGGTTGGTGGCGGCGTTTTCTCCGAAAGACTAAATCTGAGTCTCTCTTTCCGTCTCCCTAATCACTGTAGCGTATTCCAGGCGGAGATTATGGCGATAAAAGAAGCCCTGACGTGGCTGAAGAGAAATGTGATATCCACAAAGGATATCCGTATCTTCTCGGACAGTCAGGCCGCGATCAAGT
The DNA here is from genome assembly GCA_949715645.1 of Portevinia maculata. NCBI lineage: Eukaryota > Metazoa > Arthropoda > Insecta > Diptera > Syrphidae > Portevinia > Portevinia maculata. The sequence continues at coordinate 209,552,716 of OX454527.1, read as the reverse complement.
CCGTGGATTCAGTATCTTCAAACTCCATTGCAGCCCTCGACTGCCGTTCATCTCTTATGGAGATGGCGGAGCAGTTTAACATTCACCTCTGTTGGGTGCCGGGGCATAGAGATATTCCAGGAAACTGCAGGGCTGATGAACTCGCCAAAAAGGGAACCAAACTCCCCCTTTTACCTGAAAAGGGTTCTCTGGGTATCCCAATCGCTACCTGCAAACTTTTATTCAAGCTATCCGCAATCGAGAGAACAAACCTTAGGTGGACAGGTAGTAATACATGTCTAGCGACTAAGCACATCTGGCCAAAGCTGGACCTGCGACGCTCTAAGAGTCTGATCTCACTAAACCGACTGCATATTAGCTCCACTATAGGTGCCATTACAGGGCACTGTCTGATAGGCAAGCATGCATCGAGGCTTGGCGTTTATTCTAACGATTTCTGTAGAAGTTGCTTGGACGAGGAGGAGGAGGAGACTATACCTCACCTTCTCTGTACATGTCCAGCTCTCTCCCATAATAGAAATCTTCATCTGGGAGATTTCTTGCTTAACAATCTCAACGACTTGGCTAACGCTGACGTTAGAAGTCTATCGCGCTTCATAAGAAGCTCTAAATGGTTTAACTAGTAGTGGGGAAACCCCTCGATCCGTGTGGCATCACAATGGACCTAATCCTGGTCTAAGTGTGTCGGCCTTCTGCTGACAGCCACTTCAACCTAACCTAACCTAACCTACCTATAATTGTTTATCTATTTATATACGTAAATTTAGTAATTGTACATGTACTTGGTATCTGAAATAAAGTTTGCCCACCACCACATCTCCCATTTCTAAGATGCTAGTATAAGTTCGTATTTAGGTTTTTTCCGTTGGGTTTTCCTCAAATTATCACTTAAAGATTCCAAAAGTTTGATATTTTTAATTAACAATTATATAATATTATCAGTTCTACCTTACTACTAATAACCAGAACCACATATCTGTTAATTGTGCAGTTGAAGTTTTAAGAATGTATATCGTTACAGAAATACAAAATAAATGAATGCAGTGAAGCTGGAACATCGTTTGGACTGTGTTGCAAATTAAATTAATTTTTTGAGATAAAAAATAATTGCCGCATTTCAAAGTCACTGCCTTGTCGAACAGCCCTCGTACCCCATGGTGCCTTACCAATATAAACGTAACATTGGCTATAAATTAGTGGTCCCGTTCTTTCGAATCGCAGTTAATAGCACTGCAAGCTTTACAACAAATTTGTTTGTGATACTCATTAAGTTGAGCGCAACAAATTCCCAGCGTCTTTTTAAAAAAAAACACAAAAAAAAAACAAAAGAAAACATTTAATTTTGAGATGCAAATATTGATTGATTTCGCTGTGCTCTGATCTATTGGCAATTTGCCACAATCAAATTTTAGCCAACTAACATTTCTCACTGGTTGGCTCACATCCGGTTAACTAATCAACTGCTTCATTCAAGCTGCTCATTAACTCAAGTAAATACAGTCAGCGGTTAAACTATTGTTTTATCTAAAACCAAAACAGAAAACATAAATGAAACAATAGCATCGAGTCATACGATTATCTAAATATTTTCTGAACACAAAAATCACTAATTAGGCGCACACTTGAGCTAATGGAATGCCTGTCATAAAAGAATATAATTTTCTACCTATGTAAAGTTTTGTTTTCTCTTCTAAAGATTTTTTTGTTTGTCTATCTGCCTTGCTTAGCCTTCGTGACAATTTGTTGTTATCTCACGTCATTGTCTTTAATTAAATTGTAGGTAATTTTTTATTATTAAAATTTGGCTAAATGATGGGAGCTATTCCAAGACTGAAGCTTGATTTGAATTTATAATACATTAAACTGTCTTTTAATTTGGACTGTTCTTTTTTTTTGTTTTTTTGAAGAGGACGCGTGCACGCACGAACGGAAGGAAACTTCTTAACAAATCGATTAAATCCAGGCAAGGAGATGACAGCCAAAATGCCATCTGATGACCCATCTTTGAGGAGAGAATGTGTATATGTCAAGGAGACGTGCTCGCGTAATGATTACGTGCACGAATCTTGAGAAATAAAAATGTGTACGCAACGATAGCAATAATTGCTCAGCTATTCTTTTTCAGCAATTATCAATGATTATTGTATAGAAAAAGAGTGATGTGTTTGTGAAAAAAAACTCGTCTGAATGCGGGTATAATGCACGCACTTGAATCCATCAAGACGCGCTAAAAAGGCAACGACATGTCATTTTGACTCGGTAACTATGAGAAGAGTGATTGTTGGGTCCGGCGCAAGTCGTTCTAGTTTGATACTAAAGGCAGATATTGTATTGGTGAAATATTTGCAGCAAGGTGTATGGAAACATTTGACCGACTGCAAGACAGCATTTTGAAATGAAGAAGCTTTGACACACACATATCGTTACCGCAGGAAGGCAAGAGTTAGAATTTGGTTCATAGGTGGCTGAAAGAGAGTATGTAATGTGATGCATTTGATGCTTTGAAAGAACATGAAATATTAATAATAAATTTGAATGTTTAGATAGGTTAGAATCGGTCGAGTGATTCTGGTGAGCTCATGTTTTAAAGTCCTTTGTTTTGAAAGAACTATCGAGAAATATCCCTGCTAAATGTTGTATATAAAATCCTGTCCAAAGTAACGTCTGAACGTCTCAAGCCGTTCTGCAACACACCAATAAGTACGTACCAGTATGGCTTCCGACCCGGCAGATCGACAATAGACCACCTTTTGACACTGATGCAATTCTTAAAAAAAAACAACGAACTTCAAGTCGAGACTCACCATCTATTTATTTACTTTAAAGCCGCATATGATAGCATTTATCGTCAGGAGCTCTACAGGGCGATGGCCGAATATGGGATCCTGCCAAAACTAATCCGGTTACGTCGCGTGACACTTCTAGTTCAATTTTATATCGAATTCTACTTGTTTAACAAGACTTGTTGTATTGTGATACAGGCCCCTGGCGTCCCTCAACGACGAAAACTCCATAAGGGACCTGTATTCTATAATAATCTCAATCATCTAACTAACACTGACATTAAAAGCCTCTTTCTACATTAAATTCTGTAACTTGTTCATTTAGTAGGGTGGGATAAGATCCACGTGGTCTAACAAAGAACCTTATACTTGTTATGCTGGTCTAAGTGTGCCGGTTTTTGCCAACTGCCACTTCAACGTAATCTTATCTTATCTTAAGTATCTCAGGCAGAGACTCTCAACAGGTCGGGAGCCCGTTAAGTAAGAAGTAAGTATCCGTCGAAAGGATTGGATTTCTGTTAATGAAAGGATATAACATGTTTATGGCGAGTCTATTTTCTGGACTGTTCTGTTATAATGTTTGTTAAATATTAATTTTGAATCCGGGTGTATGCTGAGTTCTGATCGTCTCTCGTCGCGAATGCACGCGCTTAGTTTTTGCCTGTTACCGTCGTCAGTTGTCGCGACCATACGGTCCGCGTAAAAATAGAAAAAAAACATAGGGACGGGCTTCAATCCGCTTGGGCGAACTGTTGGAAACCCTATTCTTATTCCTATCCCTCATAAGTGGGCGTGACAAAAGTCTAAGTATGGTTAAATTGTTAAAAACGCTCTAAATATTTTGTTATATAACATTTAAAGGATTTTATCGAAAAAAAACTGAAGCTTTTGTAAAAAAAAAACGGTCCCTAGCTCAAACTTTGGTTTTTCAAGAAAATTGTTTTATTTAATTGTGGACGTCTCAGTAGAGGGATTTAAAAAAAATTAACACATGCGCATAAAGAGCACCTAGAGAGTATATGTACATATATTAAAAATTTCAGCTCCCTAACTCAAACTTTGGATTTTCAAATCAAGTGTTTTTTTTTAAATTGTGGGCATGTCAGTAACCGGATTTTGAAAATTTTATCTCCCGAGCAGTTTTAGGAGTCATAGATCATATACAAAATTTCAGCTTTCTAGCTCAAAATTCGATTTTTTCGAAAAATTTGTTTATTTGAGTTTGTGGGCGTGTCTGTGGGCGGATTTCAAAAATTCGTAAACTTGATTATTTCGGGACCCTAGAGAGTGTTTGGTTAAAATTTCAGCTCTCTAGGCCCAGTTTAAAGGCCTAATTTTTGCCGACAGACGGACGGACGGACATGGCTAGATCGACATTACTATCGATGCTGATCATAAATATAGTAACTTTTAGGGATCTGCGGGCAATATTAAGGTATGTTACAAACTATGCGTCAAAATTAATATATCCTTAGAAGGGTATAAAAACAAAATCGCGCAGTGTTGGTGTCAGTGCAAAAAAAAGCCACAGCGTTGGGTATTCCATCGTGCCCCATCCCACTCCATCACTGTTGCTTTTGCTTGGCTATTGCAAGTGCAGTGCGGTTTTCGTGTATACTTATAATGGTTGGGTAGAGGCAGCATCAGGCGTATAGCGGGTCGTGCGGTGTCGATTTTGTTGGTAGACCAAAGTAAATTGCCGCATGGGCATAGCACCTGCAGTAAATTATTTTTAAAATCCAACGCGTCAGAGTTTGTGTTTTATTTATGTTTGTAATTTATAATGTGTATACATTTTGTAGTGGATGTGAGGAACATCCGTGGGTGGAGGAAACATTTTAGTTCATTATACGCCCATGTCTCCCTCAATAAAACAGCTGTTTTGACGCTAAGTGAAACACAGGTTAGCGTTGACTCCGATTTAACAGAGTTTAGTCTACCTGGTTACAACTTGGTGTCAATTTTTCTTTCCTCATCGCGGTCTCACCGTTTATATACGTAGTTACGTAGCCTATCAACTTTAGCCTCAATATGGTCAGTGTTCTAATCCAGAATTTAATTTCATTTGGCTAAAATTCCATGTCCGTATTCAATTAATGTACTACTGTTTTATTTACAGAAGACCAAATTTGGACAGACATTCAACTTAGGTATAATTAGTCTGATTCCATTACAAGAATTGTGACCCTTCATCCTAATACTGAAATCGTTATTGCAGGCTAAAAGTGGTAAGCTTTCGGTCATTCAAACCCAACCCATCTGAGGAAAGCCGATAAAAGGTTAAACGAACCAGAAATGTCTGCAATGCCGACATTTATCGTGTCAAATTCTCCAATGACCAAAAGTTGAGGCAAAAAATACTACAAAGTCTCATGGTTAGGGTCATTTGTTAAAAACATCAAGAATTCGGCCTCATCATCTATCCCGATACTCATTTACAATGACATTCCAGCTGTCAGCTCTATAGATAAGGCCAATTTGCTTGCTGCTCACTTTGAAGTCTGCTCAAAGCTAGAATACCCCATGGGACAAATCCACTCCCGCACTCGTAAAGTGGGTAGAGTACTTCAAGATCTTGACGTTCACCAATCCGCTTGTCCAGATGGTATTTCCTTTATCGTTCTGAAGAGGTGTTCTTCCTCGCTGTCAAAACCATTGCGCAAGCTTTTCTATATATTCTTTTCTTCAGGGCTCTTCCCGAGAAGATGGAAAATAGCATTTGCCCTGCCTGTCCCCAAAAAGTCGAAACTTCATCTCCCTCCACCTAACGAAGAATTGCAATAACTTCCCTTCTTGGCAAGGTCCCGACAACTTCGTAATGACCGGCCGTACAGTAACAGGTCCAGTGGTGATCTGATGACTTATCTAACCGAAAAGTGGAACCAATCTCTTCACCAAGATGGTAATACGAGTAGTAAGATCATTGCGCTTGATATTTCAAAGGCATTTGACAGAGTTTGGCATCAAGCTCTCTTTCGAAAACGATGGTACCTTTCTTTAATGGATTAGAAATTAACTTTCGGACCGTTTAATTCAAGTTGTTTTGAATGGTTTCAAGTCCGCAACCCACCAAATAAATGCTGGTGTTCCCCAAGGCTCTCTTTTGTATCCGACTCTCTTTCTCATTTTTAGAAATGATCTCCTGTCTTCTGTTTATTATCCTTTATCCTTTGCTGATGACAGTAGCCTCATCTTATCATATTCATTTCTTGGCTAACGCCCCTCAGTATCAGTGTGGAATGGAATGTGGAACTGGAATGGCAACTTATGTCAAGCTCATTAAATTCCGATTTCGACAGCAGAACTCAGTGGGGTGAAACTAATAGAGTGGAATTTAATGCTTCCAAAACGCAATGCTGTCTCCTGTCAATAAGTCAAAATCCTAACACCATGCCATTGTCCATGAATGGTACTTGCATTGTTGAAACGGAACGGCTTTCCATTCTCGGTATTTGTGTTAATGAGTTTCGTTGGAATGTCAACATATTCGATGTAGCCACGAACTCTGCGAAATGCCTAGGCTTCCTTAAGCGCCCAAACTTGAGTACAATGCGCATATCTGGTCTGGTGCATAAATTACTTATTTAGAGCTACTTGAGAGGATCCAAAAACGTGCGATAAAACTAATTGGTGATATTGCGAGATCGCTTGACTCTCTTAGTCATCGTCGCAATGTCTCTTGTCTCTCGTTATTTTATCGTTATTTCCACCATAAGTGCTCAAACGAAATAGCCAGTTGCATTCCACCCCTAGAACATTTCAACCAAAATACCCGCTTTGCAAGGAATGCACATCAGTATACTCTTAAGCCTGTATTCGGACGTACACCGAGATAGAAGGAATCTTTCCTTAGCCGTATAGCACGAATGTGGAATGCTCTTCCCCGCTCTATTTTTCCTACACATTACAAACTACAAAAATTAAAAACCAACGTGCCGAGGTATACCTGCACGGTGCTTAGATTACTTGAAAAAAAAAAACATCTAATGATGTCAAGCTTTCTTGTGCAATTTGCCTTGAAAATGTGCATGCCAAATGCATAGGCATTAAAGGTAAAGATGTTGATAAAATTATATCGACTCCCGGCCTGTGCTTCTACTGCGAGAAACATCGCGGTATTTCTATAGATGTGCTGCATTGGAAAATTGTGAAGTTACAAAAAATTTTCAAAAATTTATCTCAGATATTTTCTGAAGTTCAAGAGATTTGTGCGATTGACACATGTAGCGTAGATAAAATAATGGAAGGATTCTCTAATGTTGAACGGCTACTGCAGAAAAAACAGCCTCACACAGCAGAACAACAACAGCAATTATCACAACAGAAGCAAATCAGCGACCAACAGTTGCAACTTATACACATGCAAGAAGAATTACTCAAACATCAACAACAACATCACCAACAACAACAAAAGCAACAACAACACCAACAACAACAACAACAACAACAACAACAACACATACAACAACAACAGCAGCACCAGAAACAACAGCAACTTCAACATCTCCATGTTCCTCAACAAAAAAGGCATCTGCCCTCTAATTCTAATCCCGAAATTGTAGTTCAGTCCTCATTACCACGCAGAGAGGTTGTCATCGTTAATAGAAATACAATACCCCCAGCTGATGAAATAGGGACCGACAATGAAGTCCTTAACGCAATCCAGTCGCCCGTGGTTAATGACAATAGTTCGGATATATGCTCACTTAGAGTTGTACCTCCACCTCTTACGGTGTTCCTATCACGCTTGGAATACGGCACCAAGTCTAGTGATATAGTAAACTATATTGCCTCAAAAGCTGTCGACATAAAAAACATAAAATGCTACGGTCTTACACCCGAAAGTTTACCTGGCCGTCGCTCCTCTTCATTTAAGCTTTTAGCTCCACCATCTACTGGTAAGATACTGGTCAATCCAAGATTTTGGCCCAACGGCATGCTTGTAAAGGAGTTCGTTAACCTTCCCAGCTCTAAAAACTCCAAATCAAAAAACTTGGCAGTTAATTCAAAAAACTCGATGACATAAAATCTACATCATACCACTTATACTACCAGAACACAGGTGGTCTTCGCACAAAACTTAAAGATGTATTGCTGTTTTCCTCTTCTGGTCAGTATGACATCATCACATTCACTGAAACTTGGCTCACCGATAAACATCACAATGCGGAAATGTTCAACAGCCACCAATATTCCGTATTTCGGAAAAATCGTTGCTCTGATATAACCCAAAACGTGAGGGGAGGTGGAGTATTGGCTGCAATCCGAGCCTCATGGCATAGTCAAGAAATTGTATTGCCTGCACAAACTGCTGCTATTGATGTGGACCAAATAGCTGTTAGTATTAAATGTATTCCTGTCTCAGAAATCATTCTTGTTGTTAGTTATATTCCACCAGGAAGCCCCTTTTTATTATATAAAGCTCATATTGAAAATTGTTGCTTCATTTTAAACAACCTAAACGACAAACAACATGTAATTCTAATTGGTGATTTCAACTTACCTAATCTAATATGGACTTTTGATTACAATGAATCTAGGCTTATTCCATCAAATGTTAACTTAGATTATGAATATGAAGTTGTTGACACGCTTGCCCGGCTTGATCTTAAGCAGATAAATAGTTTTCATAATGAGTTTAATAATTTACTTGATTTAGTTTTCGCTGACTCAGAGCTTGACATTAGTGTTAGCAACTCCATAGTTCCTCTTTGTCGCAATACAATTTTTCATGTAGCACTTTCTATAAGATTACAATTTTGTGAATTTATTAAACCGTCTTCATCTGGATGTAATTTTAAGTATAACTACTCCAAAGCTAATTTTAATAGCATTTCAAATTATCTAAATAGCATTGAATGGTTAAATGTTTTTAGTAACCATAATTTAAATGATTCCTACAACCTTTTTATAGAAATCGTGAAAGTAGCAATCGATATGTTTACGCCGAAAGTAAAAGCCAAAACTGGCACCAAACCTGTTTGGTTTAATAAAAGGGTTATAAATCTTAATAATAGGAAAAATAAGATCTACAAACAGTTTCGGAAAAACAATAATGATCCTGAGCTTTATATCCAATACCGCCGACTCCAGGAGCAATTTAATGTTTTAAATAAGTTCCTGTATAGACAGTATGTTCGATCAGTCGAGTCAAAGTTAAGGAATAATAGCAAATGTTTTTGGAAGTACATCAAAAATAAAAAACAATCAATTGGTATTCCAAGAATTATGCGCCAAGATGACGAAACTTCTTCAGACCTATTAACAATTTGCAATATGTTTGCTAAGCACTTCCAATCGGTCTACACTTCCTCTGGATCTTCTTCTTTTAACGATAGTTCACTGTCAAGTAATTCATTAAATCTTGGCAAATTCGAATTTTCGTCTTCTGAAGTGGAATTAGCACTTTCTTTTTTAAAGACTGATACAAATCCTGGTGTTGATGGAATTCCGCCAATTATTCTTCGTAACTGTTCTTACGCGTTTGCTGTACCCCTCTGTTTAGTATTTAATCAATCCATTGAAAATGGGGACTTTCTCAAGGTCTGGAAAAATTCTTTAATTACACCAATTTTTAAATCTGGCTCCAGACATGATATCTCAAATTATCGCCCAATCTGCAAAATTCCAAGTATACCCAAGCTCTTCGAAAAATTAGTGTCTGATAAACTTGCACCTATCCTCAAGAACTACATCTCTCCTTTCCAGCATGGTTTTGTGGCTGGTAGATCAACTTCAACTAATCTCTCAATATTCTGTAATCACGTTTTAAACGGTTTGGAGAAAGGTTTTCAGTTTGATGTCATATATACTGACTTTTCCAAGGCCTTTGATCGTGTAAATCACGCCATCTTACTGCAGAAACTGGCAAGATTCGGATTTCATTCCAATCTGTTGAAGTGGGTTAGCTCATATCTTACGGAGCGTATTCAGTTTGTATGCTTAAACGACATTCGGTCAACACCGGTTCAAGTTACTTCAGGTGTACCTCAAGGTAGTCATCTTGGCCCCTTACTCTTCCTGTTATTTATTAACGATATTCCGGAAATGTTTCAGAATTCTCAATGTTTGATGTTTGCCGATGATTTGAAAATTTTTCGTCAAATAACATCGGTGTTAGATTGCAGACTTTTACAAGATGATCTTGATAGACTCTTGAATTGGTGCCATAACAATGACCTGCACTTAAATGTATCTAAATGTCAGAGCCTTACTTTTTGTCGTAATCTGTCCCCAATTCCTGTCTCGTATACGATTGGTGATGTTCCGTTATCCATTATACGATCAAAAAAAGATCTTGGGATTATGTTTGATCAAAAACTGAATTTTATTGAACATATTGAGTTTCTAGCTGCTAAAGCCAACTCAATGCTAGGATTTATATTGAGAAATTCAAAGGAATTTCAGGATCCTTATAGTCTCAAATGCCTCTTTTTTGCATTTGTTAGATCTCACCTCGAGTACTGCAGCATTGTCTGGAATCCATTTTATGAAGTTCATTCCATCAGAATTGAGAGGATCCAAAAGTGTTTGACTAGAGTTGCAGTAAGACGGCTTCGTTGGAATATTGAAATGCCTTCCTATGATACTAGGTGTAAACTACTGGGAATTTTACCTCTATCGACTCGTAGGAAATACTTATCTATAATGTTTGTGAGGGATTTAATTACCTGTCATATCGATTGCCCCTTTCTGTTATCTCAAATTGGTTTTTATGCTCCGTCAAGAGCACTCAGATATCGTCATGTATTTTATGTACCCTTTCATAGGGCTAACTATGGTTATAATGAACCTATATCTAGATGTCTACGAGAGGCTAATAATTACTGTGATTTATTAGAATTTCATCTTAGTAGGTATTCATTTAAAAGCTGTTTAATATTAGCATTAAGCAACTCTGGTGGTAGTTAATAGGTATTTATTTTTGTATTTTGTATTATGTAATCTAAAGAGAACAGTGAATGTTTACTCATTTGATGAATAAATAAATAAATAAATAAATAAATAAATAAATAAATAAACATGAGGATATCCAGTGCTTACTTATCGAGATAAATCTTCCATTCGAAAAGTTGATTTTAAGGTGGAATACTTAACAAATCTACTGAAATATTTATTTGATAAGTATGCCCTATTAAAAGATATATCCCTGACAATCGTTGTCGATGGCTCACCAGTAACATAAAAGATCTAATTAGCGAGCAAAATTGTTTATACAATGTTTACAAAACCAATAGACACTTATGCAACTGGGAACGATATAAAAGATGCCGTAACAAGGTCGTCAAAGCCATAAGAAATGCCAAAAAAGAATTCTATCTCAATCTATTAGATGCCTCTAAGAACTCAACTCATATTCTATGGAATAATTTAAAAAGACTAGGTGCGAACGGCAGAGCTAAGCCAGTAAATATTAATGATCTTGATTTTGCAAACAATCTAAATAAAAGCTTTGCCCTGTCGGACTCTAACAGCCTTGCTCACACTAGTGTCTATAGAAACTCAAATGGGAATTTCTCATTTGGCTGCGTTACAATGAATGAATGTTTTGTTTATTCAATACAATCAAATGCGATAGGTCTAGACAGCATATCACCAAAATTTATCAAATTAATACTTCCGTAATCATTCCGACTATCACTAATATTTATAACGACTGCCTAACGAAGTCTGTTTTTCCTACTGTCTGAAAGATGGCAAAAATGATACCCATTCTAAAATGTACATCGGATAATAATGATTTTTCGCACTACCGCCCGATTAGTATTTTACCTTTTTTGTCAAAGGGTCTGGAAAAATTGATGTTCAATCAGGTAAATTACTATTTGGAGTCGTTTAATTTATTGTCTCCCCTCCAGTCAGGTTTTCGCAAAAAGCACAGTTGTGTATCGGCAATATTGAAAGTACATGATGATATACGGATCGCAATGGATCAAGATAAAGTATCAATTTTGACATTGCTCGATTTCACCAACGCTTTTAATTCAGTAGATCATGAAATTTTACTTAGTAAATTGAGCCATAAATTTGGTTTTTCTTCAAGTGCCCTAAGTCTAATGAACAGCTTTCTGGATGGCCGTAAACAAACCATTGTAGTTGGATCCATTACGTCGGATTTTGTTGATCTGAAAAGGGGAGTTGCTCAGGGATCTATATTAGGTCCTCTGCTGCTCAGTATGTTTATTGACGACATAGTAGATGTAGTCAAATATTCCTCATACCATCTATACGCAGACGATTTACAGATCTATTTTTCATTCCCTTTGGGACTCATGGAAGATGCCGTCGTCAAAATTAATGAAGATTTATGCATTATACATGAATGGGCAATAGCTAACAACCTAACTTTGAACCCAAAGAAATCGCAAAGTATAATTATATATAAGGTATCTCTAGATGAATCCTATTTCCCAGAAGTTATTATGGATACACATGTCATTCCGTACAAGTCCAAAGTTAAAAATTTAGGTTTTATTTTCAACAAAAATCTAACATGGAATGAACATGTGAATAAAGTAATTGCTGGAATTTATGGTGGTCTTATGCGTCTCTGGAGAATATCAGCTTATATACCTAAGTCCACGCGGCTAACTTTGGTCAAAACTTTATTAGCACCAATTATAACATACTTTGCTAACTTTGGTCAAAACTTTATTAGCACCAATTATAACATACGGGGCCCCTTTGTATGCTGGAATGGACTCAATAAGCAGGCAAAAACTAAATGTAGCTTTCAACTCCTGTGTTCGATTTATACATTGCCTAAGAAGGTTTGATCATGTTTCTCATTTATCTAACTGCATTTTTGAAGTCCCAATCATGTCTGAGTTTGTTATAGAAATGTGCAAATTTATGTATAGGTTGTTACATTGTCGAACTCCGACTTATTTGTACGAGAAAATACAATTTTCTGCATCATTGAGAACGTTAAACTTAAACACATTAAGAAATTCAACATTACAAACACGTAGATCTTTCTTCCCTCTAAGTGCCAGGATCTGGAATATATTACCGACTCAAATTAAAATCATAAACAATTTAAATGACTTTGTCCGCTCTTTAAAGGACCACATTCAGAACCTTGTTGTAGCTATGCGTTTTCACTCCATTTTTGTAAACTGATTTTTATTTTTATTTTCTTTTTCATATTTCCCTTTTATAGTTTAAGATATTATCTTATAAATAACATTTGTATTATTTTGAATATGCTTGTATGTTAAGATACTACTTTTGAATTTGGCATGTACATTAATATATATATAATGAAATATTGTAAATTTTAATGCCATAAATGAGATGCCCATCTCAAGGCTATTGTTGAATAAAATAAAAATCCAAATACAAAAAAAATACAAATACAAACGTGCATCGGCATCTCTCCCTACCTTCTAACCAAAACTTCCTTAACGCCCGCGCTGTGTAGCTATTACGTTATAGGTACGGGTATTCAAAAATCCCTTTTTAAAAAAAATCCCTAGGTACACAGGAGTCCCCAACAATACTTACTCCATTTATCTGTAATTGAGCGGATAGAAGGAATCAATTCTTTCTTTTTCTTGTAAAAAAGATAGCTTACATTTTATGTCTAGATATTTAATTTTATTTTCCACTTCGAGTAATATTTCTGCAATATTTGCATCGCGTTTTTAAGATTGCCCTCAATATTGAGAGCAAATTCGTGGGATGAATATATTAACAGTATCCTCAGCAAAATTTTTCGCATCACAGTTCGTCAATCTGTGGAGATCAGATGCATAAATATTATATAAAATGGGACCGAGAACAGAACCTTGTGGGATACCTGAATCGGATATAATGCCTTCAAAAAATTTCTCGTAATAACTTACCTCTGGTGCCAAATGCGGGCGTTTACTGTTTTCCAAAATATACAATTTGTAATCAACAAGAACAAACAAATAAATCTTTACTCATGATAATTTTTAATATATTTCAATATTTTGCACCTCGATTACTGTTATTTTAAATAAGTTTTTCACTTAAACTAATGATCAAATATATTTTTACATGTACATTTTTATTATATATATGTATCTATTTATTGAAATAATTTTTTAGGAATTATATATTTTAAATCTTATTTAAAATTTCACTCACTAATATATTAATTACATTTATTAGACTTAATTTTAATAGTATTGCAAATTTACGTTCAAAATAACATCTATTAAAATCTGATAATTTTTTTAAAAAAAAACTTAGAGCCTGAATACACGTTCATTCCCATGAGCGTTATATTCAGCGAGACAGGTAGATTTTTCGTGGTTAGAAAAGAGAGGTGTTGATTTCATTGAAATTCCACTTTCAGGCTGGGCTCTCCTACTTCAGCAGGGATGCTATGAAAATCAAATTTGTGTGTGGCCAGAAAGTTCATGGGGATGATTGTCATGGTGATAACCGTGTATTCAGGCTCTTGGTTTGTCACCTCAAAAGTTTTACTGAGAAAACATATCGAATAATATTGGAAAAAGGATGATTGGCTTCGGTGGCATTTTTATTTAACAAAAATAACATTTCTTAGCATTTGAATATTTGGATAAACAAAGATTTTTTTTTATTTTTTTTTTTATTTTGGGTTGAATCAGCGAAGAAAACTTATGGCTATGAAAATGACAAAACGCAAGCGCCCAGAGGATGTACCACCGTTATCAAGACGACGGCGGAAGCTATACATATAGGACCAGAGTTGGTCCATTGCTTTGATACTGCAATCAGGTAAATCTAAGTCTACTGACTGAAATCTTTAACCTACAAAACTACATTTAGAAGTCGTTTGAATATTCTGAATGGGCCTATAGCGGTTGTGGATTGACTACAAGCTGAAATTGTAGGTCACTTCCACTTCACACCAGAAAATCGTTGGATAACCTAGGTTTTAGGCCCTGAATGGGCTGTTCCGAATGAGCTTCGAAGATAAGAGTTTTCTTGAACCGACTAATTGCAAATGAAGGTGTCCCCACGGCCAGCAAACGCAATCTCCTCATGTCGATTACACATTCCATTCTTCTCTTTGGATTCCAGATCTGGGGCCTGTAACACAAAACAACAAGCCTTTTTAAACAAGTTGATTTCAATATTGAATTGAGTTGAATTCCACTTGTTCAACAAGACTTGTTGTGTGGTGATATAAGCCCCAGGGCAGATGCACTTCGACAAGTGAATTACAGGAAGCAGATGGCAGCAGTGTAGAGGCGGGACCCCAAAAAGTGACTAGCTCGTATCGAATGGTTCCGGCAGCAGCCTCCTTGTGATTGCAGGCGTGACCCCTATCGACCTCCATGCGGCAGAGAAGAAATACGTACATGACAAAAAGGCGGAAATTGGTGTGGCAATTGCAGCACAGGACGCAAAAACAGCCCACAAAACAGCAGTGGCAAGAGCGTTGGAACTGGGAAAGTAGAGGACAATGGGCGGATCAAAAATATGGCGGAGTAGAACGCACGAAGTAAACTTTGCGATGGGATCTGGGAAAAAGTACCGGCTTCATAACTCCGAATAATTTCGCCGGGAAGACAAGCCTGATTTTTTTTTATAGAAACCATTCGCCGGAAAAAAAGATGGGACAAGACCGAAACAGAGAGAAAGCTCAATACGGTTCACAGACGGCTTAGGCTACAGACGACTTTAAAGACAGCATCCTCATATCTAGGTTAGGTTAGGTTAGGTTTATGTGGCTGTCTTCAGAAGCCGACACACTTAGACCAAATTAGGTCCATTGTGATACCACGTATGTATTAGCTACCTCAACTCTGTAGATGGGACTGGCCAACGCCACGCGGTTGTTCTCAAACGGTCCCCCATCATCGCGCCCAACGTCGTTTAATTGCGGTGATCTGACGAGAACCGATTAACTCGACGTGGTATGGTCGTTGGTTCATCCTCATACCTACAAAAGGCTCCATCCGTATGTAATACAAAAAGCGGTTCCAGGATGGTCGCGAGGCCGTAGCGGTGGGACACAACAAGCTGAGATGGCCTACCATTTCCTGGCACATTATGCATTCGCACTTATTTTCAAGTCCTACGGCTGACTTCATTAAACTGTAAGTCTTTTCACTAAAAAACATCCGATTTTCTATAATATTGGATTCTTGGAAACCCCTATTTTAAATTTAAAACCAAAATTCACGAATCGACAAATTTTAAGTCAATCAAAATACAATTTTATGAAGTTTTACTAACTGCAAACAAAAAGAGTGCCCTACATACCACCTTCTACTGACTTTAAGAATGGAAACAGTGAAAAAGTACAACAATCATTTAGGGTCTGTCTCACAATGTTAAAGTAAAGTTCTCAGTAGTTACCCAACACTTAAATTACTCACAAGTCAAATCCTTCCATTAGCGAATAGTGCGTTTCAAATTTATAAAATAATAGGCATTAACGGCCCATGCAGGGCCTAAAACCAAGCTTCTCCAAACATTTGCTTGTGCGAAGTGGAAGGAACATACAAATTTAAGCCGAATCCGAGCGGCAAATTTGAGAAGCTTCGCATGACAACACTTTTTTATGTTTGTCAGACGTTCGACAGTGGAAGTAACTCTAGATGTTATTTGGCTCCGGCGGGATTTGAACCTGAGACCTTTAGATTAGTAGTTCAACACACTAACCTCTGCGCCAAATCCATCCTTCTTATAAATTTATGTTTCATGTATCTTTTCATTAGTTGTTCAAGTTTTCCAGTTGTTAAGATTTTAATGAATGGAAACTTAGAATAAACAACGTCAATCTCATTCCAATTGTGATCGAAGCGTTTATTTTTGTTAAAAGTGTTTGAAGAATTTTTGAAAGAAGAGAAGTTTATAGTAACAATGTCACTAAAAGGAGAGAGAGAGGTGTGACTAGGGATGAGAACAATGTCTTATAAGAAGATCCCTTTTTTACCCTAGATGTTCAGAGAAGTTTTCCAAATATTTATTTTTTCCTTTCAAAAACAATTAATACTCGTACCACTTTTGAGAGAATTGAAATTGGAATCTAGGCAGGCATATAAAGGGTTTTTCAATAAGAGCGCTACAAAAGTTTTTTTTAAATAAAACAAAAACGGTTTTGGATATCAATGAAATTCTTTATTCCTGTGAAAGTACGTTCGATGCCATTATGTATGGAACTCGATTTCTTTTGCATGTCCACCACGGGCACGCTTGCAGAAGTCCAGAAGCTGAACACAATTTTCGACGGTTTTCAAGCATAAATCGGCCGATACTGCTGCAATTTCCTCGTTCGATATTCGTACGAAGTTCATCAATCGTCGCTGGCTTGTTGGCATAGACCATAAACTTGACATAGCCCTAGAGGAAATAGTCTAACGGCGTCAAATCGCACGACCGAGGCGGCCAAGCGACTGGACCGTTTCGTGAGATAACACGGTTTCCAAACTTGGATTCCAATAAATTGATTGTGGCATTCGCTGTGTGGCTTGTGGCGCCGTCCTGTTGGAACCACATGTCCTCCAAGTCCATATCATCCAATTGGGGCCACAACGACATCACAGAGATGCCCAACGCTTGAGAACGACGTGTGAGAGACACATTTGGGCTTTCTTCAACTGAAGCCTCAGCGGCAGCAATATTCTCGACACTACGGGCACTTCTTTGTCTCACTGGCACGGGAACATTTTGTACTGTGCTTGTGGATTCAAATTGTTCCACTAGACGCTCAATTGTTGATCTGCTAGGACGATTATGACGACCATAAATTGGACGTAGCGCTCTTAACGTTGAGGCCACTGACTCCGAATTTCGGTAGTAAATTTTAATAATTTCGACTCGTTGTTGGCTCGTATATCTTTCCATAATAAAATGGCAAACCTTACTGAAGAGAAATTCGGCGTCGTTTGCTGTCCCTGTCGCTCTACTTTTGTAGCGTCCCTGTTGAAAAACCCTTTATATATCATCTCTATAGGCCAAGCCATTGGGCAGAGGACGAAGAATTTGTGTATCAACTTTCAGTTTTAATAAAAAATCGCTGAACATATTCGTCGGTCCCTGTTTATAGTTTCCTGTGTCCATATTAAAATTTAAAAAAAAGGGAAAGGCTACAGGCCCGCTTGGGCGAACTGTTGGATACCCTATTCTTATTCCTATCCCTCATAAGTCGGCGTGACAAAAGTCTAAGTATGGTTGAATTGTTAAGAACACTCTAGATATTTTGTTATATAACATTTAAAAGATTTTATACAAAAAAAAACGCTCCCTAGCTCAAACTTGGGTGTTTCAATAAAATAGTTTTATTTAATTGTGGGCGTGTCAGTAGGCGGATTTAAAAAAAAATTAACACATGAGAATAAAGGGCCCCTAGAGAGTATATATTATACATTTCAGCTCCCTAGCTCAAACTTTGGATTTTCAAAAATTAATATACCCTTAGAATAGGGTATAAAAAAAATTATTTTATTTATTTGTGGGCGTGTCAGTGGGCGGATTTTGAAATTTTTTTTATCTCGAGCAGTTTTAGGAGTCATAGATCATATATAAAAAATTTCAGCTTTCTAGCTCAAAATTGGATTTTTTTCAAAATTTTGTTTTTTTTTTGAGTTTGTGGGCGTGTCTGTGTGCGGATTTTAAAAATTCGTAAACTTGATTATTTCGGGACCCTAGAGAGTATATGGTTAAAATTTCAGCTCTCTAGGTCCAGTTTAAAGGCCTAATTTTTGCCGACAGACGGACGGACGGACGGACGGACGGAAGGACATGGCTAGATCGACATTACTATCGATGCTGATCATAAATATAGTAACTTTTAGGGGTCTACGGGCAATATTAAGGTATGTTACAAACTATGCGTCAAAATTAATATACCCTTAGAATAGGGTATAAAAAAAGGGAAAGGCTACAGGCCCGCTTGGGCGAACTGTTGGATACCCTATTCTTATTCCTATCCTTCATTTAGCGGGTGTGAAAAAAATCAAAGTATGAGAGAATTGTTCAGAAGGATTTTCATTTAAAGGATTTTATGAAAATAAACAAAGTTTCTGTAAAAAAACGCCTACTGAAAGTGGGCATGGCAAAACGTTTTATATAAAGGAATTGTTCAAAACAAATTTAAATAAAGGGTCTTTAGCGACTTGATAACTTCAAACATTAGTGTGAACGCACCCTTCAACCGATTACCGAACTGTCAATGTCAAAGTGAAGTACACGAAGGAACAACGTTTACAATTAATTAAAATTTACTACCGAAATTCCGAGTCGGTGGTCGCAACTTTAACGCCAAAGTTTGGCCGTAATTCTCGTCCCAGCATACAAGCAATTCACAGTCCGGTGAACAAATTTTAGTCAGAATATTCGCTGGTTGGTGTTGCCGTGCCAGTGAGACTACGTTTTGCCCGAAGTGTGAATAATATTGGTGCCGTAGAGGCGTCCGTCGCAAACCAGCCAAATCAGTCAATTTCATGGCGTTCTCCAGAATCGGGCCTCTCCCAGACCACATTATGGCGAATCTTGCGTAAGGATCTTGGCCAACTCCCTTACAAGATCAAGCTGACTCAACAACTAAAGCCACTCATACGAAACGACGTGCGTCTCGAATCGGGCTCTGGACATGATGGAAGAAAATGAAGAATTTCATCGCATACTCATTTTCAGCGATGAGGCGCATTTTTGGTTAAATGGCTTCGTCAATAAGCAAAATATGTGTGACTGGACACAGTGAGACGCGGTGAGAACTGTCATGTGCTTCATGAAAAAGCACTTCGTTCTCAAAAAGTCACGGTTTGGTGCGGTCGTCGATGAAAATGACCGTCACGTTACGGTTAATGGTATTCGCTACAGAGTCATGTTGGAATGTTATTTCTTTGAGCAATTGCATAAATTAGACATCAGTGATATGTGGTTCTAACAAGACTGTGTCACAAGCCACACAGCAGGAACAACAATCGAGCTATTGAAGTCTCAGTTCGGTGTACGTTCTCTCGAGAAACGGACCCGTCCATTGGGCGCAGAGATCTCGCGATTTAACGCCTCTAGACTTTTTTTTATGGGGCTACATTAAATCATTGGTCTATGCCAACAAGCCGGCGACGTTAGAGAAGCTCAGAGCCAGAACGAGAAAAAGCGGCCGTATCGGTCGAAATATGCGTCCGAGTCATCGAAAATTGTGTTCACCGTATCGACCGCTGCATACGTTCCCGTGGTGGGCATATGAACGAAGTCAAATTCCGTTCATAAATGTTGTGATAGTAATTCAAGTAATTGAGATATCTCAAGTACATAGTTGGCATTTTATTTAAAAAAGAAGTTGTCAAGTCGTTAATGAAAGACCCCTTATAAATTCTATTAGCACAAATATTTTCTAGCCCTTGCAGCACAAAAGATCTTATAAATAGTTCGAAGTGCCTTTTCCAACGGCTTAGCGTCCTAGAAGTTTCAATAAAAAAAAAACCTTGTGAGACAGACCCTTAACCTCACAGTCAATTGACTGCATAAGTTCATTGCCCAATAAGAATATTCAAAATGGCTGCCTGTCAACGACTTTTAGTAAGTCAAAAGTTTTGCATAATAAGTTCTTGAATTCAATAAATAATGCAGTATTAAATGACGAGGTCTTGGACACCTCAGTTTTGGGATATTTTAAATGAGACTTAATGTAAAGCATTTCGAAGAATTAGAAGCAAATACATTGTCGGGCGCAGTGGCTCAATGGTTAGTGTGTCGGACTACCAATCGAAAAGTTTCAATTCCCGCCGGGGCCAAGTAACATCTTGAGTTTTTTTTCCACTGCCCCACCTCTTGCGAACGTCTGACAAACATCCAAGAGTATCAATTGTCTGTCATGAGAATCTTGTCAAATTTGCCGTTCGGATTCGGCGTAAAATTGTAGGTGCCTTCCAGTTCGCAAAGAAAGTGGTTGGAGAAGCTAGGTTTTAGGCCCTCTATGGGCCCGTTAATGCCTAATATTTATTTATTTATTTTTACATTCTGCAGGAAGGAACTATATACACAGCTTAATTAAGAGATTCTTTGAAAAAAAAATTAAATCATTATAATTTTTCCAGGGTTTGTATTTCGACAACTTGGTTCTGCCGACCTGTTTTTTAACCAAGTGTCCATCATCAGGGTATTCAAAGACTGCTAGTTTCATACAAAGAAAGAATTGCACTTACATATATTACCATATTACCCGTCTTAGGAAACTACCCCTGGTCTGGTAGCTGGAGTGGAGGAGGTCTTGAATGTTGCTTCTCATTTGATGAGTCATCACCATAATCTCGCTCATAGTCCTCGATGACATTGATCTCCTCGTCTGAATCTGATGATGATTCATTTCCATTCGGAGCAGCAGACATCGAAGCCGCGTACTGCTGGGCCAAACCGAAGGCAAAAGCTGCTGCGGAAGATGGATGTACCAATGACCGGAAGGCGCTATGTTCACCGCCCATTAATAATGGAACTGATGCTGTGAGTGATGATGCTTCCACTTTCTCGCTTATCGCTGGAGGATTGTGACTCTGTTGCATTGGCGATTGCTGGTGGTTGTTGAGTTCGTCCTTGTTGTGGCGAACTGCAGCAACTATCGCTGCGAGGGTTGATATTGTTTGTTGCTGGGGGTGACCAAGATATGGATGGTGATGTGTGGGAAGCTGCATTGAATCGGTGCTGTTTTTGTTGTTGTTGCTGCTGGATGTGATTATAGGGATGAAATCGTTGGTTGGATTGTTGGAGTGTTGGGCGCTCGACTCCAGTTGATCTCCAACTTTTGTGGCAAGTTGTCGCTGGGTTACTTTGGACTGTGGCGTTTCTCCGTTGTATTGTGGCAAGGAACTGTTGGCGTTTGGTGATGGCGTGGATGAAATGTGTTGCTGCCGTTGATGTGGGTGCAGATAGATGTTTGCTGTTGGTTTCTGGGCAGATGATGGCGTTGCTGGTACTGCAACGGGAGTTGACTGGTTTTTTGTTGGTGGTAGTGGTGGTGTTGCTCGCTGTTTCAATACATTCATACGCTGATGGCGTCGCCATTTCGCTCGTCTGTTGGAAAACCAAACCTAATTGATCAATGCGAAGAGATATTACGTTAGTTTGTAAAAAAAGTGACTTCTGGGGGTTTTGTTCGAGTCTTTTGCGGTGTGGTACTAAAGATGGTGTTAGAAGTTGAAGACAGAGATAGAGAAGTGAAATGAAAATAACAAATAATTATTATCCTGGTGATGCAGGCTTAGAGTGCTGTGAAAGAAGCATGAAAACATCTCAAGACTGACTAAACTTGAGTCTAATGGTGCAACATAGTTGTTTACGACAAATATAAGCAGTCTTGTCGCCGTCGATGAAGCCAGTTTAAGCGGACATGCGGACATGTTCGAGGAATAGTAGCCAATGCTTGTTCTTAAAGAACTTACAGTGATTTGGAAAATATTTAGAGTTTAAGTAACCTTAACGGTAGCTTTGTTTTAAAATCTTGATGACGTGATGCTGAGGCCAGAACAGGTTAAATAACAACGATCGGCAGACATTTTTTCTCAAATAGATTGAGACGGCTGTCTAACAATATCTTCCAATTGTTTTCCGTTTACAAAATCTGGTCCCTGAATCGCCAGAAGAAAGGTGCGACAGGCTCTGGAAGTGGAGTTTTTAAAATTCCAATTAAATGTCGAATGCCAAGGTTTTTTTCCATTTTGAATTCTATATTTAAGGCAGATCCTGAGGAGTCACATTGAAATTATAAATAAACGAAATTTTCTTCCATGGCCTTAGTTTAGGTATGGCTGCTGCATGAGGCATTCGTTTTTCCAACATCTTTGGTTTGACGTCGTTCGAAGACAGCAAGCGCTTAGGCCTTATGTTTCATATTACTTTTAGTAATATTGTAGTATGTGTTGGACCATTATGAAGGTGCCTGTCAAATCTGAGTCTGATGGTATTGGACAGAAGGTATTTCCATAAAATATGATATTAATTGGAAACACAGTACCAAGTAAGCTTAATTAGGATGTGTGACATTTATTTGAGGACCTTAAACCTTAAGTCACAATAAACGCATTGCAGCATTGTTTAATCTATGACCAGTCGGTGTAAGTTAACAAAATAAATACTAGGCATAAACGGTCCATATGGGGCCTAACCTGCTCCAACCATGAAAGGAAGGGACCTACAATTTTATGCCGACTCCGAACGGCGAATCTGAGAAGCTTCTCATGACAATTTATCCTCTTGGATGTTTGTTAGACTTTCGCAAGAGGTGGAAAAAAGCTTAAGGTCTTATTTGGCCTCAGCGTATATGTAACACGTTCAAATCAAGATCCGCTCCTAACTTCAGGCGTAATAATAGGAAAATAAGTGAGTAGAAAGAGCCTTGGAAGGTTTATCCATAAAAAGGTCCCGATTTACTCCTTCTCCGTTTGTTGCCTCTGCTTTGGATAAGAACATTTCCGACAAAGAGAAAGTGAAAAAAGAAGAAACCCATAATCAGGAAGGTGCAGCGAAATATTCACCTCTAGTGGGAAATAATTTCACTTTTTTTCTAAATTGTGAGTCGATTTTTTTCAAATTTTGTTTTAAGTGTGCGCGTACCCTGATAAACTGATTTGAGATGGAAAATAACTTCACAATATTTTCAATTTTTTTTTTTTTACTATTCTTCTTCAACACACTAAGAACATAATTTCAGGTAGAATTATTTCCTATTTGAAGTTATTTGCCTGCATCAACCAGGTATGCTCTTCGCGCGAATCTACATACGGCTGAGGTTAGGGAAAGCGTATTCTTTTTCTTCAAGTTGCAACCCACCTGAACTCTGGCTTCACTCAGAATAGTCCTTGATGCCAAGCGTTCTCTCGTACTAACGCAGGGATAATGGCTTTTATCAAACTCCCTCTCAAGCTCTTCCAACTGCTCTGGACTAAATGTGGTTCGATTGCGTCGAAATTTTGGTTGTTCGCCATCCAGAGAATCCGAATCTTCTCCTTCAATATCTGGAAATAAACAAAAAAAAAAAAAAAATGGTTAAGAATGGGTGCATCTAATGGAAAGTGATACAAATTGGCACGTCACGTAAGTCCGTGTAAACCTACAGTAAAAATCGGAAATAATGTCTCCCAGCAAAATATATAAATAAGCAGAAAATATAAGGCTCTTGGGAGACATTTGAAATGTAAATTTTGACTGTCTTAAAATTACCAATGCTTTCAGAACCACAGTCAGTAGACCGAAATGAGTTTACTTCATATAACATTGGTTGTCAGTGCATTCGCCCAAACAAGGCCGCATGAAGGGGACTGAGCTGACTACTCTTGAAGGTAGAATTCGCCCGGCGGCCCGGCGGCGTCTTGCATAGCGTTGACTGGATTCTACATGGCTCCAACAGTTTAACCTGTTATCTAGCATCACAACAAGGTTTCTGATGGCATCTTTGGACTTTATTTTGCTGGTTCCAACTTGAATTTTGATGTATTGTATAACTATTCGGCTGGTTATAAAGATGGCCTCTATTTTGTGGCCATTTGTTTGGCCATACCCAAGTAGCAGCGGTTTCCTAAGGTAATTATCCGACGGATCTCCACTAAAGTGACATTCGTGAAGTTGATGTTTACTCCAAGGTAGATGAACTCCTTAACTACCTCGAAGTTAATGCTATCAACAAGAACGTTTTCTCCTAGGCGGTGGGCAGATGTTTGTTTAATAGCATTCATTTAGTTTTGTTCTTATTTACTTCAAGACTAACCAATTTCGCCTGTTTTTCAATCAACGAAAAAGCCTCTAACATGGCACGCTGGCTGGGAGCGGCCGATGATGTCGATATCGCCCGCGTTTCCCAGAAATAGGACGGATCTATTGCCGAAATCCGGTGCAGATGTGGAATGATTCTGAAGAGTTGCTTCACGCGGTGTAATGTGCAGTTTACATTACACAGCGTGTTTTCAAGTGTCGCGCGGCATAACTGGATCAGTTTTGCCGGGATCCCATATTTGGCCATTGCCATGTAGAGCTCCTGACGATGAATTTTAAGTCAATGAAAAGATAGTGAGTCTCGACTTGAAATACGACGTAAAAGATAGCGCACCCCTTATTAACTTTAAAATTCCTTCGGTCAAATTAATAAACGCAAATTAAGGATGAATTATCTTTAATCAATGAATTAATTGAGAAATGTTAATAACAAACTTTTTTTTAAGTTAATTGACGTTGATAAACCTGCAATCAACTTATTCACCGAAGTAGGTAAATTAACGAGTAACTAAGTTGAAATGTAACTGACAGCATTTTTGACAACTGACTGTGTTTCTTTGAAACAAATGGATATTGGATGTGGTTTATTACTTAACGATTCCCAATTTCCAATCTATTTATTACTAAACGACAATTAGCTAATGCATGGACATGATTTTTTTAATAAATGAGCCGTGAATTTACTTTTAATCCTCATTGTAGTTAATTTGTGATTTAGAGGCAAATTAAGTAATTTTTATTAATTCGGCTGTACTTGCAGAGTCCAACATCTGACGCATACATTTTACGAAGTAATTTCCAATCAAATGTTGTCATCCTTGCCCTTCGTACTACAAATTTTAGAAATTCATATTCCCTTATTTACTGCAAATTGTTTAACCGACTCCCTGCAAAAATACGAAACATATGTTTGTAACAACTCTATTCCCTCTTTTGGAAAAAATAAAACTCGGGCTTCTTGATTTCGACCATATTGAAATTAATTTACCGTTATTTTCTGTAATTACGTTTTGTAGTTTGAACTGTCAGTGAATGATGTAATCGATCTTAACTTGTTTTTCTTTCTTTTGCTTTGGTATTCTTAACTTTTGATTGTTTTATACTTTTCTTCCTCTTAAGTTGTTTCACCTCACACTGAATTGTTTGCTTGGAATAATTTCTATTCATTTATTTTTGAAGTAAGAATGTCGTTAACTGTTCCCTTACTACTTGCTTTAGGTAATTGTATTGAAGTTTGGAAATCAATTATTATAAATATAGGTACACATAGTTTGTAAAAGAGAATAATGAATAATGGAATGCCCTCTTCTCTCGATACTCGTTTCTTACTGCCATAGTCTTGCGTTGCAGCGTTTGCAGATGCCCAGTTGTACATACGTACATAAAAATCAAAGTGACTATCGAATGAAAAATAGGGAGTAAAAAGCTCAGTGCATGAATAGTTGGGGGGGGGGGGGGCTGAAATCGTATCTTCGCATGCACTAATCTAGCATCATTGCATCTACCCTACATATTTCAAGTAGACCGAGACAAAACACTAAAACTAAATGCGCTTGAGAGTCCCTGAGAAAAAGCTTGTTAATGGCTGGTTAGTATACTCAGAATCCACAGGTCACGTGTTTTGTGGTCCTTGCAAATTATATGGAGGAACATCCGTATTTGCCAAATGTGGAGTTAATGACCGGACAAATTTTAACTTAATAACTGATCATGACAATTCTCCAGATCATCTTAAATGTTTGCGACAATATGTATGTAGATGTAGAGGTAAACTTTTACAACGACTGGATACCCAAATAATCAAACAATATAATGAAGAAATAACTTATTGGCGAAATGTATTACTACGGGTAGTAGAAACAATTAAGTTGTTAGCTTCTGGTGGGCTTCCATTTCACGGTCAAAATGAAATTATTGAATCCGCACTAAACGGAAATTTTCCTGGGTGTATTGAGCTTATATCTAAATTTGATCCTTTCATGGCTGAACATTTGGTGAGATTTCGACAAAACGGCAAAGGTTCTCCATCCTACTTTTCATCCTCTATAATCGATAAATTTATTTTACTTCTCGCTGACGAAGTTCGACTTTCGATTATAGGAGAAATAAAAAAAGCAAAATATTATTCGATTAGCATTGATTCTACTCCAGATATTTCACACACCGATCAGTTGACATTTATAATTCGTTTTATTTTGCCTGACGGAGAACCTGTAGAACGTTTTATCACATTTTTACCCAATTGCGGTCATAGGGGTGAAGACATGGAGAAGGCTGTTCTTGCGACAATTGATAAAACTTTGGAACTTGATATTAAAGACTGTCGTGGCCAAAGTTATGATAATGCTAGCAATGTGTCTGGTCAATACAAAGGTCTTCAGTCAAGAATTAAAGCTGTAAGTCAATTGGCTACTTTTGGTCCTTGTGCAGCCCATTTTCTACAACTCGTGGGATCGACTGCCACGGAAAGTAGTGACAAGTCAGCTGCTTTTTTTTTACACTGGAACAACAACTATATAATTTTTTTTCTGGATCTACAAGCAGATGGCAAATTTTGTTATCCAAATTGGATGAAAAATCGACGGTACTAAAAAATCTATCGAAAACTCGATGGAGTGCGCGAGCAGATGCAAGCAAAGCCTTATACAGTTCATACAAACAAGTTCTGGAAACATTAAACTCTATTTGCGAAGATGAAAATCAAAGTAAAGAGACCAAAATAGAAGCAAAAGGAATATGTATTAGAAAAAATTAAAACTCTAGAAATGACAATAATGTTCTGCTTTTGGAACTCTGTGCTCGTAAAGTTTCAAATCGTTAGTGCACATCTACAAGCAAGTTCTGTGGATTTATCTAATGTTGTTACTCTTTATGAGACATTACATGCTTATCTTGATACGTTACGTGACGAAAAAGAGTTCGAAAATTTTGAATCAGAGGCAATTTAGTATTTTTTAGTATTTTTAGTATTATTATTGAAATTAAACGACATTTACAAAAAGATTACAATTAAGTATCTATAAAGATGTAGATGTGACTAATGAAACATTAATTTTTAATTTAAATTTGATTTATACTTATAATTTTTTTTTTTTTTGTATAGAGTTTCTAATATTACTCCCAAGCCATAGTAATACGAGTATTAACGTTACTTGGAAAATCGTACATGCGTCTCTTTCTCACTTAAGATAAGAAAACAAAAACCACCTCCCTTTGAAAGCTTCATACTACAACTAGGTTATTCCTATCCAGTAGTTTTATTTAAACTGTTTAATACGCGTTTGGCAGGCAGCTTCCCAGTGGAGGCACCTGCTAATACCACCATAAGCACGCGGTTACATCTTATTGCGCTAATTTAAATGGTTTTATCCTTTGTAATCGGCGCACTAGGTTAGTATCGTCTCGAATTTTTAGCATGGTGTTATTGCAATGACCATGAAGGCGTGTCTGTTGTTTGCGGGAAAAATGTTTTATTTCATCTTCGACGGTAGCCATACTTAAGTCTCTGTGGATATCAGTGTTTCTGATAAACCATGGTGCATTTACTATTTTTCTTAGCACTTTGTTTTGAAAAGTTTGTAAAATGTTGATATTACTGGATTTGGTACAACCCCAAAGTTGTATACCGTATGTCCAAACTGGTTTTAGTACTTGCTTGTATAATAGCAGCTTGTTCTGCATGCTGAGTTTGGAAAATCTAACAAGCAGCCAGTGCATTTGTTTACATCGAATGGCGAGCTCTTCACGTTTCTTCTTGATGTGCGGTTTCCATTTTAATTTCGCATCGAGTGTCATTCCCAAATATTTTGCCTCGTTTGCGTACGGAATCCGTTAGAAATAAGTTGTGTACATTTCTATAAATAAAATGCACGTGCGTTAATTTGGCCTCTTTGAGAACAATACGCCAAGTCTTTGTCCAATCACAAATTTTGTCAATAGCACGTTGGAGTTTATATAGCTATATAGAGTAATATAGCTGTATAGTCTGCAAACGTGGCTTCTGTTGTGCCTTCTTCTTGCGGAATATCACTAGTGTATATTAGAAATAGGATCGGTCCAAGAACGTTTCCTTGGGGAACTCCTGCCGCGATTTCTTTAAATTCAGAGTAATCATTTCTGTGTTTTACACGAAAGAGTCTGTCTGATAAGTAACAAGTAAGGATATCAGATAACTGTTTCGGAAAAGCTTGTCTTAGCTTATATTTCAAGCCCGTATGCCATACTTTATCAAACGCCTGAGAGACGTCGAGAAAAACAATAGAACATATTTTTTTCTCCTCTAGAGCTTTTTCAATTACATTGGTTATTCCGTAAACCTGGTCGGTTGTAGAATGCTTAGTCCTGAATCCGAATTGGTGATCAGGTATTAATTCGATAATCGGATGTAGGCGCTTTAACAAAAGTTTTTCGAATACCCTCGACATTATCGGTAAGAGCGATATGGGCCTATATGATTTTTTGTCATTTAGTGGTTTATACCGGGCTTTGGAACCATTATAACTTCAGCTACCTTCCATTTTTGTGGAACGTACAATAACCTGAACGATGCATTTATAAGATAGGCAAACTTGATTAAAGCTTTCCTAGGTAACTCTTTAAGAACCTGTCCTGTGATTAAGTCATATCCAGGAGCTTTGCTTAATTTTAGTTTCTCTATTTCGAAGCGCAGTTCGGGTAGCGATACACTTTTTATTCTATAATTATGAGGTGCCACGGTTAGGACAAGAAATTCGAGCAACGCTTGGTTTAAATGTTTCTTCCAGATGTTCGGCAAATATTTCGGCTTTTTCCTTGTCACTCTTCGCCCATTCTCCATTGATTTTCCTGATGGGTGGCGCTTGCGTTTTTGGTTTTTTAATGCCTTTCATGGCTTTCCAGAGCGAGTAATTTGTACTTTTATCCGCAGTTAGGCTTCCAAGATATGTAGAAATTTCACGATTTTTAAAGTCTCGAATTTTTCTCTTAAGTTTACTACAAAGGTAGTTAAGAGTGGTTTTATCCTGTGGAGCTCGAGATTGTTGCCATCTTTTGAGCACTCTCCTTTTCTTCTTTAACTATTGAGTGATTTTCAACGGACATTTTATTTCGCAATTTGTTTTTCCAGGCTGAGCATTGTATGACGTTAATAAATTGATCGACTTCGTCTTCAAGTTCGTCGGGTGTTCGAAGAGACACTTTGATATCGATTTTACTTTCACAGTATTTTTCAAAGGATTCCCAATTTGTTTTCATGTTAGTTAGTCTGGGCGGACCTTCTTTTTTGCGTAGACAGCCGTTAATTGTCAAAATGACGAGTGAATGATCAGAAGAAAGATCGAAGCATTCCTCAACTACAATAGAGTTTCCCGACAACCCTTTCGAGATGAAGAAATGGATGAGGTCTGGTGTTTTTGCCGTATCCGAGGGCCAGTACGTCGGTTTACCTGAGGAATGAACGTCTACCCCCAATTCCATACCGGCTTCGTAAAGAACTCTACCTTTTACTGAAATGCATCTCGAGCCCCAGAAGGTATGTTTTGCGTTAAAGTCACCTCCGATGACGAAATTTCGTCCAAGTGAGTCAAAGATACTTATAAAATCGCTTCTTTCCATCGTTGCACGTGGGGGGTAATAGATAGCTGCAAAAACATATTTTATGTGTTTAATTTTTACGCTCACCGTGCATAATTGCAGTTTGTCAAGCTCAATTGTT
Organism: Portevinia maculata; assembly: GCA_949715645.1. Lineage (NCBI taxonomy): Eukaryota > Metazoa > Arthropoda > Insecta > Diptera > Syrphidae > Portevinia > Portevinia maculata. Next base: position 209,522,563 of record OX454527.1, on the reverse strand, counting down.
GCACTGATTGAGTGTTCAATGGTATTTTGATCAACATTTGATAGGCAATGTATCGTCGAATGTTTGTGCTGGAAATCAAACAAATATCAATATCATATTTATGAATGAATATCTCGAGCTCGTCCATCTTATGCAGAAGGCCGTTCGCATTCCATGTCACTAATTTAACTAAGTCTGTCATATTTATATTATTGCACGTGTGATTCGAAATTGATTTTCGAGCTTGTCGAGTTTTTTAAACATACGTTTATTAATTTGGCTCTGTTCTTCTAGCCTGGCAAGAATTGCAGAGAAAACTTGGGAGACTGGATCAGATGTTTTATTTGTTTGTTCGCGTTATTGCAACGCAGCTTCAGCGTATGTTTGTGGATCAGCGTTCGGCGACTTTTTTCTAAACAATTTTCCTTCTCTTGGTTGTTGTATTTTGACCATTTCTTTAGCCTTTATTCGTCCTTCATTGGTTTTATTGTTGCCCTTTTCAGGTTTGTTTTTGGTTTTATTTGCGATTGGTAGCGTAGTTTTCTTTATTTTGTTGCGCCTATTTTGAAGTTCTTTAGCTACTTCGCATCCGCGATAATTTGCCGGATGTTTTCCATTGCAATTTATGCATGTTGGTAGGTCTTGTCTACTTAGAGCGCATTTCTTCGATAAATGTTGCACATTTTACGCAACGCGGCTCTTTTTGGCAATATGTGTGCGTGTGATTGTAGCCTTGGCAACGCTTACACTGAGGAATCTGACGAGTCCTTTGGCGCATGGAACCCTGCGGTACTCTTGTCATCAAAGCTTTTGATTCTGAAAATGTTCTCCCAAGTACTACTCTTTAAGAACGCTTACACAAATAATCGTTTATCAGACGCACCAAGTACAACTTCAGTTTCTTACACAGACTGTCAAAGGCCCTAGAAAACTCAAAAAGCAAACAAATCACCGTTATATAGCCCAAGAGCCAAGACAAAGTAATCAGTACATCATTAAGTACTTCCGCCATAGCCGTAGAACAGCTGCGGCTAGCGCGAAATCCTGACTGTATTGAGGACAGCATTTCATTTCCCAGATAACCTGAGATCTGATAAGCAATAATATTTCAAAAATCTTTGACAATCAACGCAATATACTGATGGGACGGAAATCAGAGTTTTGAGAGGGCTGAGTCATTTTTTGGCATAGCATTTACCTTCCCCAACTTCCGACTTTTCGAAAAGTCGGCTCGAAGGACCAAATGTTAAATTCAAGATAAAATGCTGTGTTCTGAATTTTCCGTCCCGGGCCTCCGATCTTGGGGTGCCCCAAATCCTTAAATCTGTACTAATATTATAAAGAGGAAAGATTTGATTGTTAGTTTGTTTTGAATTGGGTCCGAAACTACTGGACCGATTTGAAAAATTGTTTTACCATTAGAAGCCGACATTATACCTGATGAACATAGCCTACTTTTTACCGCGGGAAAATGCTTCATCCACTGTCCGAAAGCGGAGATCTAAGCTGATATCTAAGAAAAGTTGTAACTCCCGAATGCTTTCTAGCTCCTAGCTTTGGAATGACTCATCCAAATGAAATAGAATTTTTTTAATTAAAGTTCAATTATCTACAAAGATTTTACGATATAAATCATCTTTGTAGGTTATCCTGAAGTTGAATAATAAGCATTAAACTATAAATTTTATACAATTCAAAAAAAGTAAAATGTTCGATTGAAGCTGATCGTTGGATTTTCCCAGCGTTGGGTGGAGGAAAATGTGTGTGTATGTGGCACAAATTTGTTTCTCTCTCTGTACCTTTTGTGCTGTGCGCTTTTTCTTTCTTTTTTTTTATGCACCTTTTGTAGTTTGAGTTGTTTTTTTTTGTGGCGCATGGGATTAAGAAAGATAGGGTATGAAATGTAATTAAGATTGAGAGGGAGTCACAATGAGAGTATATCCATATAATGAGAAGGGACACTCTCGACATTTTCTTTATCAGTTCTTATTAACAAGTATTTCGTTTTAAATTTGAGAAGTGGCAGACCGGCGAAGCAAGGCGAGCATGGTCAGCTAGTTTATAATAAAATGGGACTTCAGTGAATCGTTACCCTGTATATCGCTCATACTTCAATACTTCTTGACTATTTGCATCTCGGTTGCATCATGCGAGAGGAGTTTTTCGAAAATTAAACTAATTAAAAATTATTTCGAGCTACAATTGATCAAGACGACTGGTTAATCTAGCCGTGCTTTCAATAGAAAGAAAAATTTCCAAAGAAATCGATTTCACAGAAGTTACTGAGGAGTTCAGTAAATTGAAGGCACGAAAACACACACAAAAAAACTATCTTTGATGTATTTTATCTATTTTTTTTTTGTCCATATCCATAGGTATCTATTCCATGTTGTAGGTATGTATGTTTATTAATACATTGACTGCCACGTCATTCAAATAAGAATGACACTCATGTTTCCGTGGGGGCCACGTCATTCATATGTGTATGACGGTAACATTCCACTGCATGCCATGGCATTCAAAAATGAATGACACTTAGAATACACATTGCGCGCCAAGCCAATTTGAAAAAAAAATTGAAGCGGTAGGACGTGCAGACGACTGTCATTCATATATGAATGACTTGGCCCTGCATGAAATTTGTGATGCAATTTTACGTTATAGGTAATGCCATTCCTACATGTAAGTTATCGAATCGTCTTGCGGTTCGATAAAAAAAACACGAACACAGGTTTTAGTTGTGAACAGACTGATTATTTTTCATCCTATTTATCATAATTTGGTTACATTTTATTATTTGAAAATTCTCAGAAGGATAATTTTTGATATTTTACATTTTTGCTTGTCCTGAAATGGAAGGATACCCGTGACGTGAGGATCTTGTCCACCAAACATGCTTCAATATTAGTACCTAGACCTACGAGTAGAAACCAGAAGGTCCAACCATTGAAGTCAGCAACCACGACCAACACTGACCAGCCTTCCACCAAACTCAGGCAACATCCAAAGGACGTAAATATCGAAAGGTTACTACAAAACCACTTGCAGTGCTTTGATACAATGCAGGTAAGGCTGGCATTGATCTGTCTGATCAGATGGCCTCATACGCGACGACTCTCCGGAAAGGTGTAAAGCGGTATAGCGCTATAATAAGCTTGATGTAGAACTTCTGTTAGGAATTGCAATTGTTAACGCATGGGTCCCAAGGACCAACCCGGATGACAAAAAGTTGCGGAGAAAATGTTTCAATTGCTATGCGAAACTAAAGCAAGAACAACGACGTGAAGAACCCAGAAAACATTCAAAAATGGTATACACTTTCTGTAATGATTGTCCTGGGCAGCCACAAATGTGCCTTCCGTGCTTCAACACAGAGCACAAATAGTTTTTTATGTGAATTTAATTTATTTTATGTGAATAAAATGTATTTTCTAACTTTTTTTATTATAAACACTGGATTGTGATTTAAGTTTTTCGTACTGAAATAAAACTTTTCTTAAAATTAGTAAATTTTTTCATCGTCAATTTTAATCTTCAATAAAAACCACGTTTTCGCAGATTTGCCCTAACCAAGTGTACTACAATGATCACCAGAGGCCAGGCTTTTACATTTCTATTCAGTTTGTTCTGGCATGTAGCCGTCACACATATATGATTGTGTGACATTCAAATTTGAATGACGTCGCATGTAATGAAAATATATATCATTCCTTAGCAAACCAAATAAAAACACCTAAACATTTTTTTTGTTCACCTTTAGCTATTTTTCGAAAATTTGCTTGGCAGTCAATGTGTTAAGGCTTAATAATTTAATTATTTATTTATTTTATTTTATTTATTTCAAAATCGCTTACAGAGTAGGACAAAAGTCTTATAAATTTTTGAAAGCCTTTAAATTAATTGAAGAATTTGAGTTTAATGTATTTATTAAGCTATTTACAAAAAAAGCGAAAGCAAGCAATAAAAAAGAGAAAAAAGAAAAAGAGGAAAACAAAAATTGAATAAATAGATCGAGTTTATCAATGATTGCCAAATAGTTGAAAAGTAAACATTTAAATCTTCTTGTGCTCTTTACACTTCTTATACTTATGGGCAGGGAGTTCCAAAGGCGAATAACATGGACGAAGAATTGCCGCTCAGTAATAAGAAAATTGTATCGAGGTAGTATAAGAGCAAAAGACCTTGTTGAATGAGGGAAGTTCAGCTTACCGTGTAAATAATCAGGCTGTTTTGTTTGAATGATTTCATGTAGACAGGTAAGTGAGCGAAAGTTTAATAGATTGTCTAGACTACAGCCAGAAATGCGAACAGCAAAAGAGGAAACGTGGTCATAGCGACGGAGATTATAGACATAACGGGCAATGTTGTTAAATGCGACATTTAATTTGTGGTTGGTGGCAGAGTCCAAGTTGCAAAAAATTTCACATCCAACATAATGGGTAGTAGTAGCGTTTTGGCAAGAAGAAGTTTGGTTTTTATGGGGATGAAACTTCGAGTGACTTGGAGAACACGGAGACTACAATACACTTTACCGATTACTTTAGTTAGGTGGTCGTTCCATGTGAGGGAACGATTGAAAACTATTCCAAGGTTTCTAGCACTGCTAACATATTCGATTCTATCGTTTTCAAGATTCAGTGGTCTTAAGACTGATAAATCAAAGATTTTGCGATAGATGGGGAGAGCTGTTGATTTGACAGGGTTTAGGCACAGATGATTTCTCTTAGACCAGCGAGAAATGGAAGAAAGGTCCTCATTCATCAATGCAACGGCATCATTCTTTTCCCGAAACGGTCGACTTATCAGAAGCTGCACATCGTCAGCGTAAAGATGAATTATACAATGTTTGACAACTTTTGGGAGCTCATTTATGTAAAGTGAGAAGAGAATTGGGCCAAGAATTGATCCCTGTGGCACTCCATTCAAAACATTGACAAAGATCGATGATTGACCATTTGCCACCACGCATTGTTGCCTTCCGCTAAGGTACGAGAGAATCAACTTACAAGGCTCTATAGAAAACCCAAAGAAATTACGCAGTTTTTTACATAAAATTGAATGGTTAACAGTGTCAAAAGCCTTTGAGAAGTCTAAAAGCGTCAGAAGAGTAATGTGATCCTTGTCCATTGCGGTTCTTATTTCGTCAGTAACAAAAAGTAGGGCAGATTTGCAGCTGCGCTTAGGTCTAAAACCAGACTGGCAAGTGGTTAACAGGTTGTTAATCGATAGATATGATTGTATCTGCTTCAAAATGGATTTTTCAAACACCTTTGATAGAAACGGGTGGATAGCAATGGGTCGGAACTCCGTAGCAGTACCCGTTTGCTTTTTAAGAACGGGAATAATTTTAGCCTTCTTCCATTCTGAAGGAAACTCGGATGTAGTCAGGATACTATTGAATATTATAAGCTATAAAGCGCAGTATATGAGGAAGCAATAACTTAACGAACTTAGGTTCCATTAGGTCGAGGCCAGTAGCATTCGATTTGATAGATAATATTGCTTCAACTATGTCTTCTTCACGTATTCTTATAAAGCTCAGCGAACAGGTGTAGCAACGTCAAAGGATTGTGGCGTGGAGGTGAACTTTTTGTTGAGAGCATCACAATCGATGTTATCAGCAGACTTCATAGATTGTTTCCCAATACCGATTTCTCGCAGGTTTTTCCATAACTTTTTTCCAGAAACTAATGGACAAACTTTGTGTTCGTAGTAACGCCTTTTTGTTGTTCTGATCAATGCGACGACTTGATTACGAAGTCTACAATAAGATTTGTGGAAGTGCTCCAAATTGAACCGTCTCCATTGACTGTAAGCGGCATCTCGTTTCAACATTAGAGCAGAGATGTCGCCATTCAGCCAAGGTGGGGACGTATGCTTAATGAGACGGGTTTTTAAAGAAACATGGATGTCAAAAAGTTGATTGACGTTATGTCGTAAAAAACAAATTTGTTCGTTTACATTTTCCATGAGGTATATTGAGTTCCAGTCTATGCAATTAAGGTCGCGTACCAGTTCGGATGTGTTTAAATTTGTATAGTCTCTATATTGGAAACCCGACAAGCTATCTCCAGACTTACAAAAATTAAATCATGCTTGGAGAAACCGGGTGCCAGAAGCTGTGTGTAAAGCATAACCCTGCCAACATCGCTAGCAAGATAAAGGTCTAATAGTGAGCCAGACTCATTAGTAAAGTGATTAGGGGTGGAGTGGTTAACGGGGCTCAGATTGAGTGCCTTGAATAGGCTTAGAAAGTTTGCAGCCAAATGTTTATCCAGGAGATTGCAGTTGAAATCACCACACAGTAAAGTGTATGGGTAGCAGCAAGAAATCGACTCCAAAGTCGTAATCAAAGGTAACGTGCTGATCTGTTTATATGGCCTGTAGACTGATCCAACCAAGATATTTTCCGTGTTACAAATGATACTCGCAAAGACATATTCCAGAGGACAACCGTTATCGGATTTACATTCCAACCTACAACTAATCCACTCACGCACATAAAGAGCGGCGCCACCACCAGAAGTAAACTTCCTATCAGCTCGAAAAAGCTTGAAACCTTTCAAACTATAGAAAGCGTCACCTATGTCTGGCTGAAACCACGTTTCGGACACAGAAACGATGTCTATCTTAGACTCCACGAACAGGTATCTAAACTCCCCTAATTTATTGGTCAGACTTTGCGCGTTTAAATGACATATCTTTAATTAATTCGAATTAAAATTTCACTTGCCAGATTTTAACGAAATAAACATAAACACTTATTTCTACATACAAATGTGAACTGAATAAAAAGCTTGTAAAACTACTTTTTTTTAAAGCTGAGGGGCCTCATTCAGCTTTGCCGCCCGGGCCTCTGACGGGCTTAGTCCACCACTGGGGCTACAGTCCGCTTGGGCGAGCTGTCGGATGCCCTATTCTCATTCCTATCGCTCATAAGTGGGCGTGACGCGAAAGTCTAAGACTGGTTGAATTGTTAAGACCGCTCTGTATATTTTCTTATATAACATTCCAAGGATTTAATCGAAAAAAACAAAGCTTTTGTAAAAAAAACGCTCTCTAGCTCAAACTTTGACTTTTCAATAAAATTGTTTTATTTATTCGTGTGCGGATTTTAGAAATTTTATCTCCCGAGCAGTTTTAGGAGTCAAAGATCATATATAAAAAATGTTAGCTTTCTAGCTACAAATTAGATTTTTTCGACAAATTTGTTTTTTTGAGTTTGTGGGCGTGTCTGAGGGCGGATTTCAAAAATTCTTGAACTTGATTATTTCGGGCCCATAGAAAGTACCTATATGGTTAAACAAAATTTTTGCCGACAGACGGACTATGGCTAGACCGACTTTACTATCGATGCTGATCATAAATATAGTACCTACCTTTTAGGTGTCTACACGGGCAAGGTGACGTGAAATAAAACCAAACGAAATAAGGCCGAATTCCCAAAATTTGGCTTTATTTCGTTTTCCAAAGTGAAATTAAACCAAATTTTTAGTTTGGCTTTATTTCGTTACTGAAAACGAAACAGCACCAATTTGGCATTATTTCGTTTACATTATTTAACAAAACTGTGACCCCAAATTCGAAAAGTATTGAACATTTTTTTTACGAAGTTGTATTGTTCATGAAAAGCTATGCTGAGAATTTTGTCACTTTCACTGTCACCGTATTATGTCACTTTCGCAAAGCGTCATAAGGCCAAATCCGGGAAGTGACATAAAGCCAAATTTTCGAAACCGTACCTCGCACCTACTCCAAATCAAACAGTGACCCCAAGCAGGGGGGTTGCAGGGGGGCAGCATGGCCCCCCATAGACATTGTACTGTTTATGCAATCTACTTTCGATTTCGCAACTAATCCCATAAACAGTGCAATGTATATGGGGGGGCATGCTGCCCCCCTACAACCCCCTGCTTGGGGTCACTGTTTGATTTGGGGTAGGTGCGAGGGCAAATTGTTGAAAACAGGACCAAGCGAAAGTGTCATAAAGCCAAATTGGCCTTGTGACGCTTTTCCAATGTGTCATAATACCAAATGCTACAATTTGGCCTTATGTCACTTTCACAATGCGACATAAAGCCAAATTTCAAAATTTGGGCTTATGACGCTTGGGGTTATGTCACGGCACCGTTTTACCGTTAAGTCTCATAACATAATTGTAAGCAAACAAATCGATAATAGTTGCACATTTACGCACAACAAAGTGGTTTGGTCTTATTTCCATTAGTTTTTTGGTATAATTTCGTTTTGCATGACGAAATAAAGCCAAATTGGCTCTATTTCGCTTTCGAAAGCGAAATGATGCCAAATTTGGAATTTGGCCTTATTTCGTTTGGCTTTATTTCACGTCACCCACGGGCAATATTAAGGTGTGTTACAAACTTCGCGTCAAAATTAATATGCCCTAAGAATAGGGTAGGTGTACAAAAATGTTAAAATGGTGAAAAGAATCATTCGATGCCTTAAGTGAACAGCTGAATGGGGTATATTAAAGTAAGGTCTACTTTACCAATCTAATAACAAGGCCCTAAATGCAACACTCGAACGTTGATCCGCTAATCTTGAAATTAAAAAGATGAAGCCTTCGCTTGCTGGCCTGCAACCGGAAAGTGGTGTTTATATAAACGATCCTTGACCGAATACTTAATTGCCATGAGTCGAAGTTAAACATTCAAAAATGATCTACGATAATTTCTTCTAAAAAACATGTTTTTTTAAGAATGAATATTTTACTATCAGCTAACCCTTTGTTTAGTAAAAATGGAGCGACCTCAAAGACGATTCAATCGCCCATACTCAGGAGCATACTTCCAGTACTTCCAAAATCTCATTGCCGAATATTGTATAATATTTTTCAATATAATTTCCAAGGACATGATTCACAATCCACTTACCTATCATTCGATTCGCATCCGGCGAGTCCAATGTGCAATGACTTCCCGAACCGGGTGACAATGGCTGTCCAGTTGTGGTTGAACTCCCTGCACTGCTCGGCGATATGCCCGTCATATTGTTACCAGGTTGCCAGAGATGAACAGCGGCCACTGCAGCTGCTGCCGATGGCGACCATGGAAATCCCGGATAAGGATGCGCAGGATGTGGATACAGTCCATAGCCAGCAGCACGTGCAAATTCAGCAGCAGCCCTTTCAGCGGCGCGGTTCCGAAGAATGCGATTAATCGATGAAACTGATGGTGCAGTGGCATTTGTGCAGACACCTGAAATGGGAGGATGTGCGAGTAAGTAAGTAAAAAACGTAAATTACAGTGAAAGGAGCACATGATCGAGTGCGGCATTTGCTAGAGTTGTTGGTCTGCGCCCACAGAATGCGAAAGGAACAAGTTTCCAAATAATTAGTTGGTCATAGATACGCTTCGTCTTTGATGAAAATCACACAAATAAAAAGCACGCAACCACAACTGCGCAACTGGTATTCGATTTGTAACGGATAAGAGAAACTGCAATGACAAGAGAGAAATCGCACACACTCATGGGATGGAATGCCCCGAAGATGGCCAACCAGCTCGCACAAAATAACCGGCTTTGTAATATCTTTTTTTTCTTCTCCATTGTCACCTTGTCCATCATCATAATTGCTCGGCCATTGTGTCATATGGTTTTGATCAGCAGTTTCCACGAAAAAAAGAAACAAACAAAAGGAGGATAGTTGATGGAAAAAATACGAAGCGAGTTCCACTTGAAAAGCTTCAGAGTGGAAAATTAAAGACGCACCACGACAGTCCAGCTTGATGTCAATCAATCAAATTGCGAAGCAAACACGGCGCGCGAGATGGTCAGAGTCGATTAGTGATGGATATGAAAATGGACAAGGGAATTGCATAGTCGATCGATCTACTGCTGGAAAAAGAATACAGGGCTCTGGATATTCATAAGTGACGCGTGTATGGCAGTGGTCAGATCCTTATGCGGATGATCGCATTATGGAGTGTGAACTATGAAGTTGGCTGTCTCTGCTTAAGGTGCCGCATACACTGCGTCGACGTGAGGTGCATTTAATTCGGAGTATTCCCGTCCGCAATTGGCGTACGAATTGTTTGCTAGGTGAGATGACATGATTCTGGGGATGGACACCCAAATTGGCGGTTGGTTTTGTGGGCCACAGAAGTGTATATTTTATTTCACTGATTATCACTGTTTGTTCTGATTTTGGGCTTATGTCGCTTTCAAGACATAAGGTCCATAAATCCTTTGGCCGCAAATGCAGGCGCTCAGGGTAACAGTAGCTGGGCGTCCCCAGGTGTTAAATGCTCAAGGCGGCGCTATGCGACGTCGTGTTTAGTTATTAGAATATATTATTTTTATGAGTCGAAAAAGTGTCCATAGGTTAAGTTTTTGTGCGTCGAAGATGTGTCCTACCTTTAAACCGTTTAACCCGCGAAGCGGGCCACCCTGGTCATTTTTGTTAAAGCGTCATAGAGCCATATTCCAAATACATGGATTATGTCACGGCAACGGAACCCGCTTAAGAACGCTTTATCAAGGGTTCTCTGAAGAGCAGACATCTCGAATGTGGTTGCTTAATGGCAAATCCGTGGGGAATCGTGCTTTTCGATCTTACAGTGAGTTATCCAATCACCTTTAAGTATCCCATTAGTCAGTCCTACCTACATTTCTGCTTCAAGTAGATTCTCCCCGTCTACCCTAGTTCGGTTTTTAACAAATAGTTAAACTTAGTTCGGATCTTAGTCCTGTCTGCTTTTAGTTATTCAATTTGGCCTACTACTACGAGGGGCTGGGAAGAAGAGTGTATGGCTAATAGTGGTCGATTCCAATTCGAAGTTCCCCTTCGTGGCTAAGATGTCATAGAGTATATCACTGGCATATGGCCATACACGCGTTAAAGTCTTTTTTTTTGCATTGGAGGGTTTACCAAAGACTTTGGTTTCCAACGATTGGACATGGTTCGCACCCTGAAAGTGTGGGACTTTTTGCAGAAAAAAAGGTCAGATAGGCATCTGCCCCTTTCTACCAGAATCTAGTGACGTGGGAGAGCGAATGTTTCGCACGTAGACGTCTTTATCAAAAATACTGGAGGATTCATCTCAGAACGATCCATACTTCTGGCCACTTATCGCTCAATGGCAAATAGTATAGGTGCTTCGCCAGCAGAAGAGATACATGGTCGAATTCGTCGAACAATTTTAGTGGCATTGATTTCACACATACAGAACGAGACGGAATCCTGCGAGAATAGATCTAAGTTCTCGCCCCAATATCAGGGTTTCCTGGTGTTGTCCTACCGGATAAAGCATGTACCTCCTTCACTCAGAGGCAAGCAGTTGCAGGAGGCACCGAAACTAACTTAGATAACGAGAATAAAACCACATATAACAGACGAACGATAATGGAGAAGTCGATAGTAAGTTTTTTTCTTTCGATAACCGTTTGCCCAATCAAATTACAGAAGGAGACTTCAACGGCGCAGGGACATAAGTCCCGAAGACATAAGCCCCGAATTCATTTTTCGGGACTTATGACCCACTTATGTCCCGAATTGATTTCAGGACTTATAACCCACTTAAGTGGGACATAAGTCCCGAATTTTAATCGTTGAAAATGGGACACAAGTCCCGAATGAAACAAACAGTTGGAAATATTTTATATTTTATTAACGTTCATAAATTGATAGGTAAAATATAATTTTGTCACTTTCACTGTCACTGTAATATGTCACTTTCACAAAGCGTCATAAGGCCAAATCCGGAAAGTGACATAAAGCCAAATTGGCCTTGTGACGCTTTTCCAATGTGTCATAATACCAAATGCTAAAATTTGGCCTTATGTCACTTTCGCAATGCGACATAAGGCCAAATTTCAAAATTTGGGCTTATGACGCTTGGGGTTATGTCACGGCACCGTTTTACCGTTAAGTCTCATAACATAATTGTAAGCAAACAAATCGATAATAGTTGCACATTTGCGCACAACAAAGTGGTTTGGTCTTATTTCCATTAGTTTTTTGGTATTATTTCGTTTTGCATGACGAAATAAAGCCAAATTGGCTCTATTTCGCTTTCGAAAGCGAAATGATGCCAAATTTGGAATTTGGCCTTATTTCGTTTGGCTTTATTTTACGTCACCGATAACGAAACCGATTTGACAATTTGCTGTAGCATTTGGAGTGGTCTTCTTAGTTTCTCTCAGGCGTATATTTAGGAAATGTATAGTGGGACATAAGTCCCGAATTAATTTTTCGGGACTAATGTCCCACTTAAGTGGGTCATAAGGCCCTAATTGATTTCGGGACTTATGTCTTCGGGACTTATGTCCCTGCGCCGACTTCAACAACCATCAACCTCAATTTGCACAATTAACTCTTTGGTATTGGAGAGTACAGCTGCTGTAAGACCGGTGGATTTATTGACTCCATCACCTTTCTAATCACTTTAACAAATTCCCACAACAGGTTGGAATGCATTTGAATACGTATAGTTACACCTGGAAGGTCTGAGCGGCTACGCGCTTAACAAGTAAGATTTGGACCTTATACTAGATGCGAGAGAAGTTGTTGCATCAGCAACTTGTTTGAATCATTTGAATGTAAAATAATGACAATTTGCCATCGAATTATAAAACCGCATGTGGCTGTAATTTGTCTCGTGGTTATCCTGACACCTAATATGTACTTCCCTCCCGAAGGGTTTAGCATGTTCCTTGACTCACATAAATGTATTTATCTATTGAAGTTAACCATTGCCTTTTATTGGATTGCCGCTATCCACGAGCTCAGACCAACCAGCTTGAACAGGGGCACAACCATTTTCTAAATAGCCGCTCAGAGAAGGAGAAATGCTCGGGAAATCCGTTCTTCAAAGTTCATCAACAAAGCTCAAGGACTGCTTCTGGTGAATGTCGAAAAAATACAACACAGGTGGAGGCAGTATTGTGAAGAACAATTCAGAATGAACAATTTATTCGAAGATACTACTTTCCAAGAGCCGTTCCGAACAATGAAGAAGTACTCGGAATTACTGTCGAAGAAGTTGTTAAGGCGGTCAAAGACTCAAAAATCGAAAAGCGGTAGGGCCGGACGAGATACCCTCTGAGTTCTGTATTACCATGGGAGACATCGGTCCTTGATGACCCAAGATGCGTATCTCCAAACTGACGAGAGGTGATCCAATGCCTAGCCAGTGGAAGGCAAGTTATCTTGTTCCTCTGTACTAAGGAAAGTCCAGCCAACGGCCATACCACATCGAGTTAATCGGTTCTCGTCAGATCACCGTAATTAAACGACGTTGGACGCGGTTAGTACTTAGATGGGGGACCGTTTGAGAACAACCGCGTGTCGTTGGCCAGTCCCATTTGTAAAGTTGAGGTAGATAATACAAACGTGGTATCACAATGGATCTAAATTGGTCTAAGTGTGTCGGCTTGTGCCGACAGCCACCTAAACCTAACCTAACCTAAGGAAAGGCGATACGCCAGACCATTCAATCAACCTGATATCCCACACCTTGAATGACGTTGAGCGGGTATTAGATAACCGAATGCGGAAAATAATACGACTATCTGCAGACCAGTGCGGTTTGATCGCAGGTAAATCAACCACCGATGCAATCCAAAGTAGAGGGTCTGGATAGGTGGGAACCCTCATGTGGTTCATGAAACAGCAAAAAGTCACTCTTTGGTTCGGTTTTCATGCCGGTGGCGTCATTGGACCGTTTTTTTTCGTCGATGAAAATGACCGTCACGTTACGGTAAATGGTATTCGCTACAGAGGCATGTTGGAACGTTATTTCTTTGAGCAATTGCATGAATTGGACATCAGTGATATGTGGTTCCAACAAGACGGTGCCACAAGCCACACAGCGGGTGCAACAATCGAGCTATTGAAGTCTCAGTTCGGTGAACGTGTTATTTCGAGAAACGGACCCGTCCATTGGCCCCCGAGATCGTGTGATTTAACGCCTCTAGACTTTTTCGTTTGGCGCTACATTAAATCATTGGTCTATGCCAACAAGCCGGCGTCGTTAGAGGAGCTCAGAGCCAATATTGAACGAGAAATGGCGGCCGTATCGGTCGAAATCTGCGGCCGAGTCATCGAAAATTGGGTTCAACGTATCGACCGCTACATACGTTCCCGTGGTGGACATATGAACGAATTCGAATTCCATTCATAAATGTTTTGATAGTAATTCAAGCCAATACATTTTTTTAAGATATCTCAAGTAGTTTGCATTTTATTTAAAAAAGAAGTTGTCAAGTCGTTAATGACCCTTTATAAGGATCATGATGGAAACACATCGTGATTCCTTCAAGCATTTGCATATGGTCTTGATAAATTTTGAAAAGGACTTTGATAGACAACCAAGGGATCTGTTATGGGTGGTGCTAAGACGGCGAGGAGTGTACGAAATTTTACTCTTGTCTTTACTCCCTCTTACATGTCTATGATCTTTCGACATGTATGAGGGAGTAAAGGCAAGAGCCCCTTGGCTTTACCGAGGAGTTCGCAATCAAAGTCTGTGTACACCAGGGAAACGCCTTAATTCCCCCGATATTTATTAGAGTCCTTGATTTCAGCTTGAAGGACAAGTGACAGACTCCAGAGTAAAATATTATACCTACTAGGCATTAACGTTCCAGACAGGGCCCAAAACCTAGATTCTTCAAATATATGCTTGTACGAATTCGAAGAGACCTATAATTTAAAGCCGAATCCGAACGTCACATTTGAGAAGCTTCTCATGGCAATTCATTCTGTTGGATGTTATCAGACGTTCGCAAGAGGACTCCAAGATGCATCCGTTATTCTTTGCTAACGATGGAGCCGTCATTAGAGAGGATCAAACATCCCTGCAACGAGCACTTGATGTATCGTTGGGTGTTTTGGAGGATAAAAGGTATCGCATTAATCCGAAAAAATCAAAATACTTGTACTGCCCGCTCTCTAACCCACTCCCGATCTATTCCAGACATTATTATGAATGACAGAGGGGCTATCAACTGCGAAAAGTTCAAATATCTAGCATCTATGATCAATGGCGAAGCAACCTGTGATGACGATATTTAGCATCGCTTCAGCGTAGGGTGGATGAAGTGGCTGGAAAACTGTTCTGTTACCGAAGTGCCCCTAAGCAGAAAAAAAGCCCCTATACCGAGCTATGCGCTCGGCTTTCGCTTACGGTTCATAATGTTGGAAACGGTACAAAAATGATAAGGCCAAGTCAGAGGTAGCTAAGATGAATATGCTTTGCATGACATCAGGAGTGACAATGATTGTTCGAATAAGAAGTTCCAAGATCCGATGGAAAAAGGAGCCATCTTAGGTGGCTCAGTTTAGTTCAGTGCAGTCATGTTTAGAGGAGAGATCCAACGAACCCCGTCAACAAGGCAGTATCGATCAGCGTTCCTTATCAAATGAGAAATAGTGGCAGGCCTAAAAACTTCTGGATTGACCTCAGCGACGAAGTAATTCGAAATCGACAGGCCTGCCAATACTTTTCAACAGGCGGAACAATAGGGATGCATTGAAGTGAAAGGATTATTATCCACTTAGTCCGGATCATAACCTCCTCGTTAAAGAAGTATAGGGTATTTTTTTTATAGAGGTATACAACTTCTGATAGGGATAGCTATTTGATTTAGAGTGGTTGCGAGGTACGGTTCTTGAATTATCATAAAATGGGTGCAGGGAAATAACTTCACGGGCAATAACTTCACCTGGGCAATAACTTCACCTCGAGTGGGCAATAATTTCACTTTTTTTTTGTGAACTTAGTGCCCACTGATGGTGAGCAGTAACTCCACTTTTTAGTGGGAAATAAATTCTCTTAACATTTTATGATAATTCAAGAAACGTACCTCGCATCTACCCCAAATCAAACAGTGACCCCAAGCAGGGGGGTTGCAGGGGGGCAGCATGTCCCCCCATATGCATTGCACTGTTTATGGAATCTACTTGCGATTTCGCATGCTGCCCCCCTGCAACCCCCCTGCTTGGGGTCACTGTTTGATTTGGGGTAGGTGCAAGGGTCTTTAGTTATAATAGACAAATGAAATAACTTCACAAAATTTTGGGTGAAGTTATTGCTCACCATCAGTGGGCAATAACTTCACAAAAAAAAGTGAAGGTATTGCCCACTCGAGGTGAAGTTATTGCCCATGTGAAGTTATTGCCCGTGAAGTTATTTCCCTGCACCCATAAAATGTTAAGAGAATTTATTTCCCACAAAAAAGTGAAGATATTGCTATGGTGGGCAATAAGTTCACAAAAAAAAAGTGAAATTATTGCCCACTCGAGGTGAAGTTATTTCCCTGCACCGACCCCAAGCAGGGAGGTTGCAGGGGGGCAGCATGGTCCCCCAAGGCATTTTACTGTTTATGGAATCTACTTGGAATTTCGCAAGTAATCAAATAAACAGTGCAATGCATATGGGGGCTCATGCTACCCCCCTGCAACCCCCCTGCTTGGGGTCACTGTTTGATTTGGAGTGGGTGCAAGGGTCTTTATTTATAATAGACAAATTCTCAAATTATAGGTGGGAAATAAGTTCACAAAATTTACGGTGCAGTTATTGCTCACCTATGGTGGGCAATAATTTCACAAAAAAAGTTATTGCCCATGTGAAGTTATTTCCCTGCACCGTTTTTAAACATTAAATGCCACGAAATTTGTGAGCTAATAAAGCCTAAATTTGGTCATTCCATCAAATTTGTTGTGGTTTTTTTTTTTTTTTTTTTTTTTTTTAAGAAAGTTGTATATGCCTCTATAAAAAAAAACACCCTGTAGAAGAAGAAAAACCGCAAGGCGTTGTTCGTCAAATTGGATTCCAAATTGTTCATCCATCCAGCTCCTTAGTAACTGGGTTTATTTTCCAAAGCTATGAATACAAAAAAAAACTGGTACACCTACCGCACCTCACAATGCACAACCAACCCTAGAACGAAACCTATTTACTTCACATGCAAACAAATTCCATGATAAACATGCCTCATTAGTTGCCGAACGTCGTTAAATAAACCAAGCTACCACCGCCATTCCGTGCACTACCCACATCTACACCCGAACTTATTACTTTTACCTACCCCCAGCTTGACAGGCATGTCGCACACAATTAACCGAACATAAGTTCTCCTTTCAATTAAATTAAAACGCCCACCAAGGAAGCATTCCACAGCACAACATCCCGTTGATTGTTTTTATTTTTATTTTTCCTCCAGAAAAGGGAAAAACTTCTTTCGATTCCATCACGCTAGGAATAGGAGGAAGTAGCGATTGTGGTCACAAATCAAAACGCGAAAGTGGGTGGAGTACAGCAAATTAGATACGATTCCAAATGACAGTTGACAGTCCAATGTAAGCTTGCGTTTGAATGCCCTAAGAAGCACCCCAATCTGGCACATAGGACGGTTATAAAAGCAAACAAATAATATTTATATGCGGTATTTGTTTTCCAGTTTTATGCTGACCATATATATCAAAATGGAAAATGTCACACAAGAAGCTATCGCCAGGCTAACTCCAGATACAGTCAGGCGCACACACAACCTCCTAAGCCCACTGTGTATGGTGAAAATCAATTGTGGAAACTATTCGAGCAGCCATTATGGTTCTTCCCCCTTGAAGGAAACCGGCCCTGGCCGGGATTATGGAAGACAGACAATACTAGAATAAGTGTATGGAACCACATGATATCCGTCTAATGATTATTTGCAATTGTTGGCTTTGCCTGGGTAATTGTGCAGTTGCAGATACACTCCATTGAATTTATGAATGTTGATTATGATGATGAGAATGTGCGGGGGCTGGAGGGGGCCACAAATATTATTCTAATCTGCAATTGTGGTGCATGAAGGAGTGGCTAATGGAAATTAATGCACAACTGTTTGTTCTCTCAATTGAGCCAAGTACCATGTGTGTAATTAGAGGGGAAATGTGCGATTATCATAGGCAAGGTCTGGAAAACTAACTGCGGACAAATTAAACAGAAATTCATATCTAGTTGTTGGCATATCATTCATAATTAGAAGGTAGTTAGGGCGGTCAGACAATAGTCCTGAGAATTTCAAATTTGACGATTTGGTGATAAAAGGTACTCAAGCTGTGCAGACTATCCAAAAAACCAACTTCCGGGAAGAAATGTGTTGCACCTTATCTGCTTCGGAAGATGGAACTGGAAAACCGCGGACGATGCTAGATGCAACAACCGAACAAAAGGCAGTCACCACCGAGCCGAGGGTTTTAAGTCGACATGTATTTGTTTTTTTTTTGACGAATGTCAGGCGAATATGACGGGGAGGGAGAGAAGGAAGTTAGAAGTGCAACGGGCAGCACGATGATGCTGCAATTTGGCTAGTCAGCTAGTCGTTCAGTGGGGTCGTTCACAACCGCTGTCGACGGAACTAGTTATTGCTGAAAATTAAAAAAAAAAGGGAACTGGGCGCCACACAGCGTTTTAAAAGGAAGATTGCGAAACCTTTATTTGAGGTTTGAACAGTGGTGAAATAAAAGAAGAGTGTTATTTCCCTAATGGGGAATTCAACAATTTATTAGAGTTTAAACAAAATAACAAACGGTGGGCACTGGTTGGGGTTGAAAAATATCACAGAGCTGGGGAGCTCTCAAGATCGCTTTACGCCGTAGATGTTTACGGCGCGATTTAGTTTCTCCTGTGTTCGGCACGAACGAGAAGCCTGAACGCGAGGTTCTAACGATACGATAACGGTACGAGCAAACACTTATAGCAACAAAGCAAGAAATAATTAAAAAAAAGGAAATTGAGCCAAATTAAGTATTACTTACTTTAAACGTTACGTTAATATTGAATTTTGCGAATTTTGGGCCTGAGGACACCTTGGAACTACCTTACGGTTCCAGAATTAACGAGTAAACTGACCGTTTGAACGGATGTGGGGGGGAAGGGGTGCTGGCGCTAAGACCGGATAAAGGAGACGAAGTGAAAGCTAATCCGATCGAAATTTTCAACGACTACACGGCCTAAAATAATTAAATCTTTCCCACAATCACTCTACTTATCTGCTTATTTGTCCTCTCTATGGGGTGACTTCCTGTCAACGATACCAATGTCCTGGGGATGGGGGTTTGAAACTTTCCGCCGCAATCACTCTGATTTCTCCACAGGTATTCTATCTAACTTTTTTTTTCAACTTCGGATACTCGGCTGTTTTAACTTCACTATATTTCTTTCTTCTATTTCCACTTTTCCTGCTTTTAACACTAGCACGTTCTATCTCACAGGCAGGCAGCCAAGAATTGAGCACTGCCAGATTATCTCCAATCACACACACACACACACACATGCGGGCATACCGATCTGGGGCGAATTCAGCCATCTTTTATTTCTTCAGAGAGCTTTTACTCAGCTGGTTGTAATCAGGGCCCTATTGCACCAACCACTTTTCACTTTGCACTTTGCAACTTCCCAAAATAATAATTTCCTGCAAAGGAAAAGTGCAAAGTGTTTCACCAACAATGAAAAGTCCCCGACTTTGCACTTTGGAATATTTGATGTTTTTTTGCAAAGTCAAAAGTGTGGGCGTTTCACCAACTAAAAATGTAACTTTTCATTTTCAGTCGTAATTTGAAAAGTTGCAAAGTGAAACAATTTAAATATTTTCAACTTCTTTTCGTTGTTATGAAAAAATAAAAAATAAAATATATATATATATATTTATTATATATATATTAACTTCTCCAGGGAAGGGACCAACAATTGTACGCCGAATCCGAACGGCAAATTGATCTGAGAAGCTTGTCATGACAATTGATACTCTTGGATGTGTGTCAGACGTTCGCAAGAGGTGGGACAGTGGAAAAAACTCAAGATGTTACTTGGCCCCGGCGGGAATTGAACCGGGGACCTTTCGATTAGTAGTCCGATACACTACTTACTTTACTTTTAAATTCATTTTTATTAATTATTAGCTTATATCATGGTCCTGATCCAAGAGCCATGGATTGTTAACAACCTGGTTCGAGGACTCCGGACTCATGGATACAAATTGTTGTATGCAACTGACAAAGGTAAACCTAGAACTTGCATACTTGCAAAAAGTAGCTTAAATGTATTTTTACTCCCTAATTTCAGCGACCGTGATGCAACCGTCGCGTCGTGAGTCTAGAGACTGTTCGAGGCACCCATTGGATAGCCTCGGCTTATCTGGCCCATGACCACGTAGGGTCCTTGCCTGGTGTCAACCTAGAGGGACTGATCGCGGCAGCTGAACATCAAAAAACTGGTCTCATTATTGGATGTGATGCCAATGCGCACCATTCAGTATGGGGCAGTTCTGACATCAACGACAGAGGTGAGTCTCTTTTTGATTATATTCTTAATACTAATCTCATTGTGTGTAACACTGGTAGTGAACCTACCTTCATTACAAAAGATAGACAGGAGGTTCTAGATATAACTCTGGTCTCCGACTCAATCCATCAGGAAATTGTAAACTGGAAAGTCTCGGCGGAACACTCTTTTAGTGACCACCGTTACATTCAATTCAGCTTAGCCAATGACCCTCCCCGCCAGCCAGTTTTTAGAAATTATAGGAAAACTGACTGGCTCAAGTATAGAGAAGTGCTGAAAAGTTCAATGAAATCTGAACTCCTTAGTCCTCCCCGGAACACCATAGAGCTAGATAAGAAGGTCAGGGTACTCACCTTGGCCCTCAATAAGGCTCTGACCTCTGCCTGCCCGCTCACACGGCCTAGAGGCAAAAAGAAGCCGGTTTGGTGGACCCCAGCACTAGGACCTCTAAGAAGCAGTTGTAGAAAACTGTTCAACCAAGCCAAGTCCACAAAAGCTGAAACCGACTGGGCTTCATACAAAGCATCTCTCAATGCTTACAAAAAGGAACTGAGGAAAGCCAAACGCTCGTCTTGGAGACTCTTCTGTGGAAAAATAGAGGAATCTTCGGAGGCATCTAGGCTAAGAAAAATCCTCTCAACCAACCCAGGTATGCCCAGCTTTTTAAAAAAGGCGGACGGCTCCTGGACCACTTCCAGCGAAGAATCGCTTAATCTACTACTGGATACACATTTCCCAGGTAGCTCCCACGTTACTAGCAATATAAACCTGTCTAGGTCAATTGCACGTACGACTAACTTTAAAGGTCTGATTACTAGGGACAAACTGCTCTGGGCGATACACAGCTTCAAACCATACAAATCCGCGGGGCCAGATGGCATAATACCAGCTGAAATTCAAAACACCTCGGATATCATCTCGCCTTTGCTTGAGATAATCCTGAAAAGCTGTGTAAAAATGGCATACATTCCGCTGTTATGGAGAGAAGTAAAGGTCGTATTCATACCCAAAGCCGGTAAATGTTCCCATGTAAATCCTAAGGATCTCAGACCCATAAGCCTATCGTCATTCCTTCTAAAAACATTAGAA
The DNA here is from genome assembly GCA_949715645.1 of Portevinia maculata. Classification (NCBI taxonomy): domain Eukaryota; kingdom Metazoa; phylum Arthropoda; class Insecta; order Diptera; family Syrphidae; genus Portevinia; species Portevinia maculata. The sequence continues at coordinate 209,501,201 of OX454527.1, read as the reverse complement.
AGGTTAATTGATATCCATCTACGTACTAACATAGATACAAGACTTTTGTCTACGGCTCAACATGCATATTGCAAAGGCAAATCTGTTGAAACAGCCTTACATACGTTAGTACGCTCAATCGAATACTCCCTTCACCATAAGGAGTACACTATGGTTGCATTCCTGGATATTGAGGGTGCTTTTAATAACGCCAATACATCCGCGATCGCAAATGCACTGTCAGATCTAAAGGTGGATGACTCACTTGGTGAGCTTATTAATCTACTTCTCACAAGTCGGATTATAAACTCGAAACTGGGTATGACATCGGCCAGAAGATCTGTCAGTAGAGGTACGCCACAAGGTGGAGTCCTATCTCCCCTCCTTTGGAACTTAGTGGTGAACAAGCTGCTGATGTGCCTAGAAAAGGAGGGTTGCAGGGTGATTGCCTATGCAGATGACGTTGCAATTGCCGCCTCAGGGAAGCACCTAAACACCTTGAAAGAACTTCTCCAAAACGCTCTTAATAAGCTAACTACATGGGCAGATCGTTGTGGGTTGGGTGTTAACCCCCACAAAACCGAACTTGTTCTATTCACTAGGAAACATAAAGTTCCATACATTGATCCCCCCTCTATCAGGGGCACAAGTCTAGTCTTTTCAGACGAGGCAAAATACTTGGGTCTCATTCTGGATACAAAGCTTAGCTGGAAACCTAACATTCAGGAAAGAGTTCGTAAAGCTACAATAGCACTCTTCTCCTGCAAAAAAGCTATTGGTAACAAATGGGGGCTCCAACCCCGCATTACCAACTGGCTATACATCTCGGTAATTAGACCGATACTTATGTACGGGGTGGTTGTTTGGTGGACTGCCCTTGATAAAGCGATAAATCGCGATAAGCTAGGCAAAGTCCAACGTACAGCTTGTCTCTGCATGAGTGGTGCACTGCGCACTACCCCCTCTGCTGCAATGGACATTCTGTTTCACCTGACACCCCTGGACATCTTTAGCAAGCAAGTGGCTGCTAGTGCGGCTATCCGCCTCAAAACAACGTTTCAATGGTCCGAGAATGAAATCGGCCACGCTTCTATTCTGAAAAAATTTAGAATCCTCCCCAGTAACATAGATTACATCACCCCTCAGACCCTTTTTGACAAAAACTTCAAGGTCAAGATCCCTCCCAGAACATTCTGGGAAGGGCCACCCGTCGAAAATAAATCGATCCATTTTTATACTGATGGATCCAAAACCGACGAGGGGGTAGGAGGTGGTGTGTTCTCTGACAGGCTGAATCTCAGCCTCTCCTTTCGACTCCCTGATCACTGCAGTGTGTTCCAGGCAGAAATCTTGGCTATTAAAGAAGTCCTGTCGTGGCTGAAGAAGAACGTGATATCCGTTACGGATATCTGGATCTTCTCAGATAGTCAAGCTGCATTAAAATCCCTGGATTCTGGGTCCACAAACTCTATCGTAGTCCGTGACTGTCGGTCATCTCTAGTGGAGATGGCGAAGCATTTTAACATCCACCTATGCTGAGTGCTAGGACATACAGACATTCCAGGGAACTGTAGGGCGGATGAACTCGCCAGAAAAGGAACCACACTGCCCCTTTTACCTGATAAAGGTTCACTAGGCATCCCAATCGCTACATGCAAACTCATGTTTATGAGACAGACCATTGAGAACTGTAACCTTAGGTGGACAAGCGGCAACACTTGTCTAGCGACAAAGCAGATTTGGCCAAAGCTGGATCTGAAACGCTCTAAGTGTTTGATTTCTCTAAACAGACTTCACATTGGTGCTATAATTGGTGTGATCACCGGACACTGTCTCATAGGCAGACATGCAACAAGGCTTGGCGTCCATGCAAATGACTTCTGCAGAAGCTGTATGGACGAGGAGGAGGAGGAGACGGTTCTCCACCTTCTCTGCACGTGCCCTGCTCTTTCTCAAAGACGTAAACTCCATTTAGGATCCTTCTTTTACAATGATCTTAACGATCTCATTAACACCGACATAAAAAGTCTGTCAAGCTTCATCAGAAGCTCCAAATGGTTCAACGAGTAGGAGGATGATACATCCGTGTGGCATCACAATGGGCCTGTCACTGGCCTAAGTGTGTCGGTCTCGGCCGACAGCCACTACAACCTAACCTAACCTAACCTAGCTTATATCAACTTACATACTAGACAAAAATGATTAAATCTAACTTAAAATTAACAGGATACTTATTCTAGATTATTGATCCTTATGCGGACGCCCTAAACTTAACTCTATCTTATAATTATTGCCTTTCGGCCTAAAAACTATTTTACAAACTAATCTTACATATTATGTTTTCATCGAGAAAATTTTAAAGAAAACTCGGCATCTTTATCAAATTTTATATTTTTATATAAAAAAACAAATTAAAAACTACCTACTCTACTTACTTAAGCTACTTAACATATTCTAACTATAATTCTAACTATAATTATAATTAGGATTCTGATCACTCGTTGCATTACGAAACAAGTGATCAAAATCCCAATTGCTTTCCGAGCACCTGGCAGTCGTCAACGTGCACACGCGCCGCCGTGAGCTGACTGATGCCTTGCAGAACCAATCACCTCCCGGAAGCACCACCACAAGTTGGCGAGCCCGGCCTCTCCCAGAAACGCCCTAGCTAACTTAGTCTAACTTATAAACTAAGAGGATGTTACCTAAAGTAACGCACCGTCTTGGGAGGGCATGTTGACCCCTCCCCCCTCAAAAAGCCACCAAAATTCGGCGAATTGTTTTGCCGTGTCGAATTTATCCCTCTCCGCTATTGCGGTACTAAAACGGAGGAGCTCATGAGCATTATCGACGTCCTCGCCGCGTATGAGCCGCTTATCTCTCGCGCCGCGGTAGCGGTGGTATAATACCGGGATACCATCCCTCGTCTGTACCAGCCCTTTTGCATCAATATGGATAAATGCCTCCGGCGGGACAAAGCCAGACCGGAGCGTACTCTCTATGTACATTTCATTGGGGTAGTAAGCCCCAAAGATCAGGCTATTGTCGCTGGCCATCGCCCTTGCAACGTGTCTTCGAGTCACCTTAATAAGGAAATTGTCAATCCTATTCAAGTGAGCCCTATCGTATAGGACCTTGTTGGAATAGTATTTTATATAGTTGGATTCAGGCGTTCGGAACAACCGGAGACAGGTCCTAAGACATTGTCTCTCCAAAACCCGAATCTTTTCCATATAACTAGGCGCTATATTAAACCACAATGGACAACCATAAGCGATGATCGGCCTTATAAGGGCCACGTAGCAAATGACCTTCACTCTGGAGTCAAGTTGACTGCTATGAAACAGTCTCCTTGTCAGAGCATAAGCCTTCTTGGCCCCAGCAACACAAGCAACTATATGTCTATCGAAATATAGATACTGGTCAAGCCAGATACCTAGATATCTAACTACGCTTCTCACCGCCAATGGCTGCCCATTTTGTCCAATAATGGCCAATTTTTTCCAGTTTTTTCTGGTATCCCTAGAGGCCCCAGCCAATGGAGTTCTGAACAAGATTGTTTCCGTCTTCTGAAAGTTGATTTTCAACTTCCAGTCGTCGCAATATCGCTTAATTTGATCGAAGTCACGCTGCAAAAGGATATTAATGACCTCGATTTTAGGACCTGATCTGTATGCCACCAAATCATCGGCATACGCTATAGCATGTCTGAGTGAACCTACCAGATCACTCGTGTAAATGTTAAACAGGATCGGAGAATTGACCGCCCCCTGCTGTAAACCGTTTTTAATTTCAAAGACTCTGCTCGAAGTCACATTGCCACATTTGACAACGAACTTATTTCCCATAAGCATATTATAAATTACATATAGCAAAGGTTTGTGCATCCCCCGCCTGGTCAACTTGTAGAAAAGTCCCTCTAACCATACGGTGTCGAAAGCCTTCTCAAAATCAACCAGACAAGCACCCGTGCATTGGTTCTTGCATTTATTCCACTGAATGTCGGAAACCAGTTCCGACGCGGCATGAATAGTGTCATGCCTCGCCCTGAAACCAAACTGGTTGTCCGGAATTATGTTATTGTCCTCGACCCACTTTAACAGGGCTCTATTGACAACCTTTTCAAAGACCTTGCTAATATTCGGAAGCAAACTAATTGACCGCAGATTGGCAGGGTTCGTCCTATCTTTACCTTTTTTCGGGATAGGGTGTACCACAGCTACCTTCCAATGCGCCGGATAATGTGCATTATTCAGCGCATTGTTAAACAGCGTGGTGAAAATATCAACAGCCTCCAGAGGCAGGTGTCTCAATACGAGGCAGGTGTCCCCGTCGACTTTTTATTTTTTAGTGACTCGAAGATGCACAGAAGATCATCCTTCGACACGAACAAGTGCGATGCATCTCGGCCATTGGCGACAACTGCATTAGCATGGTTTTCATCAGTGAATACGGTGAATCCGTTATTCTCAGATCGCCAATTCTCAAGTTCGGTGCGTAGATAGAAGTGGCTCACCAGAGCCCTATTCTCAATGTCGTGGTTACGGCGAACAGGATTGTTCACCGTATACACGGCCTCGAAACAAGCGCCCAGCAAATCAACTTTCTCCTGTGGGTCCTCGACCACGAAAAAATCGTCGTTTGAAACGACACTTTCTGGGCTTATTCCAGCAGTCAGTACTGTCTGTCTGTTCTCTTCTGTCTGGGAGATTCGAACACAAGGAATATCATTGTGATCTTTCCTCCTGAACAACTTATTTATCTGTGGGAACATATTCGGACTACAGGTTTTAATAGCCCGAATTTTATTGCCCCAATACAGACTTACAGATTTTTTGTAATTTTCTTTTATCAGCTGTTTCAGGATTCGGATCTCTGAATTCAGCCTCCTTACCTCCGGGTCGTTGCGATCAGTAAATTGCCTGTACAGCCGTTTAAGCCTCGAGAGCAGTCTACTTTTCTGTCGGTATAGTGCGTCGATTGTAGGGTTTCGGTACTTTTCTGTCTGGTCGTCGTCGGAACGTCCTACCCGAGGAATAGTTCGTTCCATAGTTCGTTTGATGGCGTCGTTCATTTGCAATAAATGCCGATCAATGTCATCATTTGTCATGTTACTGTTTGTCGGTGGGTCGATCCCACTCGAACGTATATCTCGCTTTAACAATCTGGAGAAGCGCGACCATTGTGCCCTTCGATAATCGAATGAACACACTGCTTCGTACTCCTCCAGCAGCGTTTGCTCGTTCGGGATCCGTATTGCGGCGGCGAGTCCGTAGTGGCCACTATCGTACTCAAACGCACGCAAACAGTTCCGCGTATTTTGATCTATGTTCGTCAGTTGAAGTCTTGAGTCCGTTAAGGACAAGTCCAGGAAAGCACCGCTTCTTGGGAAAGAAGGGATATCCGTCGCGTACAACTCGAGTTTGTACTCAATCATATTGAGGCGCCACCAGTCGTGAAACTGGTTGCCCCTGGTTCCCCACGCCGCATGTTTGGCATTAATATCTCCGGCCAAGAAGTAATAATTCTCCTCCGAGTTCAGCTGCAGACTACGAAAAAGTGTCTCGAGCTCTATTATAAATTGGTTCGGTGGAGGTGCTGCAGGTGCGTAAAGCGACACCACATACATTCTCCTCCGGCTATGGAGAGGAATGCATATGATGCATGCTTCCAACAACTGGAACCTACGCACGTCCCCGCTATATATAACCCTATGGCGCAGGCCTTTTCGAATTAAGATTCCAACCCCACCTCCTTGAGTGGAGTGAGGCCGGTCTCTTCTTACTACATGATAGTTTTTGTATCCCAATTTGTGCTTCTGATTTAGCTTAGTTTCGCTAACCAAAAGCACATCCGGGTTTTCGGTTTTCAACAAGTTGGCAAGTGACGTTCTTTTCTCGATCCTGACTAGTGAATTAACATTCACAGCAAGGATCTTTAAGTTTCCCTCATCCAGCGTAGCCATTTGATTTATGGCACACCAGACCCTACAAACAACTCCGAATAGATAAAGTCAATTCGGGCCGCTTGTTCATTTAACTGTTTCTGGAACTTATCGATATTTCCATGCAGGGACAGAAGGATCGATTTCAAGTCCAGATCCACCTCTGGTGCCTTTTGGGCTGCCTTTGGCGGGTTTAATGTTATTTGGGCTTGACCCGGTCCAGCTGCCATTTGGGCAAAGGACACGTTGGGTGCCACAAAATTAGAGAACGAACGACTCTTTTGACGCCTATCGTCTTCAGGCTGCTGTTTGCGGGCCTGGACTCGCTTTTTCAGCTCCTGGTACTTTGGACAACCCCTGAAGTTGGCGGGATGCCCAGAGTTCCTGCAGAGGACACAAGAGAGGACACTCCGGTCTTCAACTCTGTCCTTACCAAGAGGACATTCACCATGTTTGTGGTCCTTATCGCACTTCACGCATCTAAACTGCATGTTGCAGTTAGCTGCGGCGTGCCCGAACCTTTGGCAGCGCATACATTGAAGTATGCGATCTGACCTCTTTATTTTCTCCCACCTTACAGCATGGTAGTACAGGAAGCGGATATTTCGCAGCCTGTCGATTTTGCTATCGGGAGTTAGCTGGACCAGGAAGAATGGTAAGTGACGGTTACCACCCCTTGCCACAGCCGAGGAAAACGGCTTGACCCCCACAAACTTGAGGTCGTCGCTTTCAAAGTTCTTTAGCTCTCTTTCGAGCTCCTCCGTTTTAATTAAGGGATCAATTCCCTTCAACACTACGGTCTTCAATTTTTGCTCCCTTGGGGTGTACGTGAAGTACTCAGTTTTGACCTCTCCCAAGGCGTCGCGCACCCTCTGGTACTCCTCTAATTTTTCACATATGATTATGTGCTTATTGGCAGAAAGCCTTTTTACATGAAAGTTTTTGGTAATCAGCCTACACAATCTGATACTATCACTTATTTCAAAATTACTTACATTGATAGGCGGGATTTTTACCTTCTTTGGCTGTTGCTTCTGCTGCGTCTCGGCTTGCTGCTGTTGCTGCTGTTGTTGTTGTCGTTGCTGCTGTTGTTGTTGCTGCTGTTGTTTTTGCTGCTCTTTCCGTTGATGCTGTTTCGCTTTATATTGCTGCTGAACTTGATCCCGCAGCACTTTTTGTTGTTGCTGTTGTTGCATTTTCTTCTGCCTCAACTGCTCACGCTTTTCAAGGAGCTCTTTTATGAGTTGGTCAAGCTCAGCCTCCTCATCATCTTCTTCTCCTTCCTCCATTTGGATGGCATTGTCATCTTCGACCGGTAGGTCTCTGAAGGAGTTTCCCTCTCCAACGTACCGGCCCGCTCCCACTTCAGCCTCGTAAGAGCTGGAGTTATCAGCCTCATCATCGGTTCCAGCAATCGATGATGCCTCACTAGGGCCTGCCAGATTTGCCCTTCTCTTGGCAGAGAGATTCGGCTTCGGATTAAGCTTCCGCCGCCTCTTCTCTACCTTCCGGAACTCCTCATTTACTGTAGCTACTGCTGACCCAGCTGTAGCGGTAGCTTTTACGGCTGCTTCCTTGGCATTATTTACAGCCTCTATTTTTGCTGTAACAAATGTTGTTGTTGTTTTTGTTGTTGCTGGAATTCCCTGTGAGAACACCCGTGTGGGCAACGGCCGGTCCGTTGTTATTATTGTTGCCATTTTAGGTATATTTGCCCTTGGCAAACACTTGGCTGCTGCTGCTGATGTTGCTGCTGCTACTGTTGTTGCTGCTGATGTTATTGTTGCTGCTACTGTTGTTGTTATTGTTGCTGCTGTTGTTTTTCTAGCTGGCACTCCAACACCCGTACGCGGGACCACCGATTTTCCGGGGTCCATCGCCACACCGTACGGCACTTTTTTTTGTTTTTTTTTATTTTTACTCTTCTTTTTACACTTTTTTATACTTTGTTTCTAATGTCACTATGAAAAATGTTTTCTTTCTTTTTTGTTTTTTTGTTCTTTTTTTTTAAATAAATTCAAAAAGGGAAGCGAACCTGAGCCTCCGGTGCCTGAGCCAGACACTCCGTCCACTAAAGTGGTAATGAAAATCTGACGATGACGAAATCTGACGCTAGATATTTCCAACTAGCCCCTACCGAGAGCATAAATGTTTACACATTAAAAAAACTGTATTTGGAGAGATTTTAAAACTACGATCCCGAGTCCGATACACTAACCATTGAGCCACTGCGCCCGTGTACACTTCTTGGCCAACTTTCGTTAACAGCGTAGAAGGACGACCACGAACTATCATTGCATTTAAAGCATGCTTTCCATGCCTGTTGACGAAATTTTCTTCATTTTCCCTGGGTGCATCGATGTTTATCATCGTCCCGTCAATACATCGCTCCTTGAGAAAAAAACCGTGAAGCTATTTCCGAAGAATTTTCTGGCCAGCAAATGGTGTTTGAAAGAGATTCATCAATGATTGCATCTGAAACTCGGTGTACTACTCTGCAGACTTTTGCTTTGTTTATTCCGTGCATGGATGCAACCATTGTATATAAACTCTATAGTAAAATCATCAACACGATTTCAAAAAGCTCAACCTCCACGAATTTGGAGACCAAAAGGATGGAGTGATTGCTTCTCAATTTAAGCATAAAATATTTGTATGAGCTTTGAATTAAGAAAAGAGAATCAAATAAACTGTTGGTTAGGAAACAGAGCGAAGAGTTTATTTGATCCTCTTTTCTTCGATAAGGTATTTCGTAAGGATTTCTGACAAAAATAAGAATTCTATCATTGTATGGAATTTTGTTATCTTGTACCTATATGGATATCTCGCATTTTCAACTGTCTGCCTCTGGTCGCGCCATATGATTTTCATTCGCATGGAAGTGTAAGTATTTATTTTTCTGTGTAACAGCGTAACAGCCGAATACTTTTTGGTAAATGGAATGTATCATGAGAGGCAGATGGTGTAAGGGGAAAGGGGCATTTTTCTACAGGATATTGAATAAAAGCTGATTTCGGTATTTTGGTATTTTCCATCAAACAAGGAATTATGAGTTTATGATTTTTTAGGGTTTTGCTATTTTCGCTGTATCTCGTCCAAAAATGCACCGATTTCTATCATTTCTTCAGTATTTGATTCGGAAATGTTCAATTTATTTGTATCAGCCGTTATTCAAAGAAATAGTTGTTGGATAGGTATATTTATCTATTAGGGAATCGATCACCTACAATAATCTTGAGTCAGGTCACTTTTCATTTTACAGTTTTTTTTTTGTTTATATACAATGATGCAACTCCGTGGAATTGCGCTCCATTTCCCATCCTACGTAGTGTACACAAAAATTGTTGCAAGGGACTTAATTTTTGATAAAACAAATTCTATATTTGTTTTTGTCAAGCGAAAACTGTTTGAAAATTATTTGTGATTTCAAAATTTATTCTTAATTTTAAATCTCTTACGTAACTATCACTATTCCCTCGTCTTCAAAAAGTCGTTCAAACCGATTCATTTTAATTTATTATTTAATAAACCCGAACTTAACACGACAAATGGCCAACCGCAAATGAAATTTTTTCTTTGCATATTATTGAAAAGCTTTGCAGAATTTGAAATGCAAAGTGCAAAGTTTTTTTGTTTGGTGAAACGAAATCAAAGAATTCTTTGCAAATTGGCAAAACTTTGCACTTTTTAGAAAAGTACTTTTCACTTTGCAGATTAGTGGTTGGTGAAACACAATTTGCAAAGAAGGAATTTTTGTTTTACTTTTAAAAAAAATAATTTCCTCTTTGCAAATTTTCGTTTGGTGAAACGAAATTTGCAAAGTTAAAGTGAAAAGTTGCAAAGTGCAAAGTGAAAAGTGGTTGGTGCAATAGGGCCCAGATGTCAGTTTTTCCTGCACACCTATTTTAAAATTGTTCTTTATGATTTTTTGAATTGTTTTCTCATTATCTTTAGTTAAAAGTCGCGTCCTTGCCGCCCTGTGATTTTTGGCGGGAGAAGTGCTGGTAGTATTAGAGCTGATTTCGCCCTCACATCTTGCCAATGTGATAGTTGTCAGAGGGAAGGGAATCACATCCAGCGCTCCAACACCTTCTCCTTCGGCTATGATCCACAACCATACCTGAGTCATTCACAATAATGTTCTCGCTCAGTTTGTTTGTAAAACCCTAGTGATTGCTTGAGTCTGCTTTTGTATCCCTGGAAAGACATACTAAGCCGCCCTAGAAGACAAAGAATAAGCATCCACTATATGCGCGATCCCTACTTATCGAGTGAGTTTTCGTACTGATTAGAGGGAGACTAAAGGAACCCAGGTTGTTTAGAAGGAGTCTAAAGGAATCCAGGTAGTTTTAAGCTGTCCTTTACACTTTACACTTAAATTAAGACACTGGTTTGTACAAAGAGTTTTCAAGCAACCAATAATTAAGTTAGGGTGGGCCGGAGCCTTAAGTTTGAAGATGATTGATCTCAGCGCCATGTAGGGTGGCGGAGCTTATGGTAGACTACAGGTAACATACCATTTCACCCTCCTGAATGCTCCAAGTACTTTTTATTTTGCCTTTTAACGCATTGTAGAATGCCGTCAACACTTTGTTCTTTCAATCACCGGGGAAGAACAGATCTAAACAAATTGTTCAATCTGGACAAAGAGAAATCATAATAAATGAAGTTGAGGATGCAGTGTAAAGGGTAAGAAAGGAGATCCGGTCGTACCTGAGGATGACGGAAAAATACTACACAGGTGGCAGCAGTATTGTAAAGGACTTCTAAATGAACAATTTCCTTGAATATATTTTCCGGGAGCCATTCCTAACAATGAAGAAGTACCCGACATTACTGTCGAAGAAGTTAGATAGGCGGTCAAAGACTGCAAAAAACGGAAACCAGTTGGGCCGGATGAGATACCCTCTCAGTTCTGGAAAAAGATGGGAGACATGGGGCCAAATTTCTCATGATTCCCATCTCCAAACTGATGAGAGGCGATCCAATGCCTACCCACTGGAGGGAAAGAAAAGGAGGACTTCTCAGGACCTGAACTAGTTATATGTCTCCCTGCGTCCTCGCTCAGTGCTTCCATTGAAGGTTTATTTATTTATTTATTTAAAAATCTCTGTATATTTGAGAATATAAAGAATTCTTATAATTCACATACAGGTTTTATCATGGTAATATTAAGACATCAAATGAATGTAGAGAGAAAATAAAAGCATGAGATAGATATTTTACAACTTGCACTTGCGGATATAATAAATTAAGAATAGAAAGAAATCGAAAAATTAACAATAGTTTAGAGCTGCAAAAAGAAGAGGGAGACAAAAATTAAATAAACATAGGGACGGGCTACAGTCCGCTTGGGCGAAGTGTTGGATACCCTATTCTTATTCCTATCCCTCATAAGTGGGCGTGACAAAAGTCTAAGTATGGTTGAATTGTTAAGAACGCTCTACATATTTTGTTATATAACATTTTAACATTTAAAGGATTTTATCGAAAAAAATGCAGCTTTTGTAAAAAAAAACGCTCCCTAGCTCAAACTTTGGATTTTCAAAAAAAAAAAATTTTAAATTGTCTGCGTGTCAGTAGGCGGATTTTGAAAATATTTACACATGAGCATAAAGGGCCCCTAGAGAGTATCTATATGTATAAAAATCAATCCATATTTGAGTTTGTTGCCGCTGTTTGGCCAAACGCGTTAACCGATTCCAATGAAATTTTCTTCCATGAAAGGTGACGTCTGTAAAAAGGATGTTTGGTATGTGCGATATCTGTATCTGCATCGGTGTGTAAATTATGGGCATTTGAGCGAGTACACATGCATATGTGCATATGCGTGTAAATTCCGATGCAGATACAGAGACCGCACATATAAAAAACCATCGTACAGACGTCACCTATTTTGTTATCCGAACACGCATATGAAAGAGGGAGACCAGACCAACGTTTCAAGCCTATTGTGGTGTTTGTGCGCACTTTCATTCTTGAGATATCGTGTGTTCAATGTTTTATTCAAATAACTCTTATTGATTTTTTTTGCATTTTTTTTTTGTGAATCGGACATCGGAAAGTTGCTTTTCCCGCATTGATAACAATCGGTGTGAAAGTGAATGAAAAGTGATTCTATCGAAGTTTTTTACTTTCGCTTTGTTGTTTGATTCGCATAAGTAAGCTGACATAGGCGCCTGCCAGACAAAAAGCACATACCCTAAGCGGAACAGGTTGAGCTCAAATCAATCAATCTTCGGTATTGGCCTGAGAGTGTTTCTGTGAAGTTTGGTCAAAATTGGTCTTCTTTTTTTAGGGCCAGCAACATAGGTACGCCAGATACCCGCTATAGACAATAATAAGGAAGTATACTCGAACAAATTGGCCAATAGAATTCTCGGGCACGGGCAAAGCCGGGCGGGTGCAGCTAGTATATTATAAAATTCAGCTCCCTAACTCAAATTTTGGATTTTCAAAAAAAATTTTAAATTGTGGGCGTGTCAGTAGACGGATTTTGAAAATATTTACACATGAGCATAAAGGGCCCCTAGAGAGTATATATTATAAATTTCAGCTCCCTAGCTCAAACTTTGGTTTTTCAATAAAATTGTTTTATTTAATTGTGGTCGTGTCAGTGGGCGGATTTTGAAAATTTTATATCCCGAGCAGTTTTAGGGGTCATAGATCATATATAAAAAATGTCTGCTTTCTAGCTCAAAATTCGATTTTTTCCAAAATTTTGTTTTTTTTTTTGAGTTTGTGGGCGGATTTCAAAAATTCGTAAACTTAATTATTTCGGGACCCTAAGAAGTATATGGTTAAAATTTCAGCTTTCTAGGCCCAGTTTAAAGGCCGACGGACGGACGTGGCTAGATCGACATTAGGTACTATCGATGCTGATCATAAATATAGTTACTTTTAGGGATCTACGGGCAATATTAAGGTATATTACAAACTATGCGTCAAAATTAATATACCCTTAGAATAGGGTATAAAAATACAAATATTTGATATTAACTAGATAGAGAAACTTCAATAAGTATTTCTGAAAGAAGCAAGATTGCCTTGAGGAGTTTCTTGAGCTCAACATTAGACCTGATAGCTATGCGTAATTGGTTGCATGAACTAGTGGCATGAACGAAAATTTGTCTGCGCGATGTTAAGCAGGTGTGCATAGGCGGTCGCGCACTGATATGTAACTAGTAGATCGATTTAATGTAATTTTGTTGTATAAGTACGGGGGCTGTTTTTTGTATATGACGTTAGCGAAAAAAGCACAACATTTATATTTAAGAAAGCTGTCAAGAGTGCAATCGAGAATTTGACGAGATTGCGAGGAAACATGATCGTATCTGCGGAGGTTAAAAACATACCGAGAAATAGAATTAAAAGCCACATTAAGTTTTCGGGATGAGATAGAGTCCATCTCAGAAAATATTTCACACCCATATGTAAACCTTGACCAATTTCATCTTTATATCTATTGGAAGAAAATGTCTACTAACAGAAAGGCCGCGTAGGGAAGTATATATTTTAGACACGATACTGTTTATATCATCATCCCAAGATAGTTTACTGCTGAATAGTATGCCTAAGTTGTTCACTTTGTAGACCAATTCTACTTGCGACCCATTCAAAAGAAGAGGTGGAAAGTCATCAATCAGAAGTTCTTGCTTAAAAATTGGGATTGCTTTTGTTTTGGCGGAGTTCAACATCAGTCTATTTTGCAGTGATTTGATTTTCGTGATTGCATCGCCGACACATCCAAGTGGGAAGCTGTAATAGGTTTGCACTTCATCGGCATATATATATGGAAATTACAATAAGACAAAACGGACGGTAGATCATTGAGGAACATGGAAAAAAGAAGGGGACCAAGAACTGATCCCTGAGGCACACCAATAATCACAGGACGGTAGGACGACAGTAGCCTATTATGAGAGACGGCTTGGATACGATTGGTAAGGTAAGATAGAATTAATTTATTGGACGAGTTGGAAAAATTAAACGAAGTTGCAGGTTTATTGATTGATTGATTGATTGATTTATATTTATTTAGCTAGTTTATCGCTATTTTTAACATTATTTTTAAACTAAATTACAAGTTAAATAGAAACTACCATTCAAAAATTATTTTTTACATACTCAATTACTAGTGACTTAAATTTATATAGATTATTTTCATACTTAATGTTATTGGGTAGATCATTGAACATTTTTAATCCCTTGTAAAATAACATATTTTTAGTTTTGTTGTTTCTATAAAATTGTAAATTGAAATTACTGTTAGTTCTAAGGCCGTACGGCTGGATATCTGCTCTAATTGATAATTTATTTTTTAGATATTTACGCAATAGATTATTTTTAATTTTAAAAATATAAACAAGGACTAACATTACATTTCTTTGGTTAACACTTAGCCATTTTAAAGTTTCTAGCATGTAGTTAATATGTGTATATCTATCACATTTTAAAATGCACCTCATTGCCTTATTCTGTAACTTTTGTAATTTGTCTTTGATACCTTCATTACATAACATTAAAATGGTTGGACAATATTCAAAATATGGACGTATTATAACATTGTATATTTGTATAGCTGTTAATACAGAAACATTTTTTCTGATTCTTCTTAAAAATCCTAGTTTGTTTGCAATATTGCTTATTACGTAGTCGAAGTGGGACTTAAAGCTAAGTTTATTGTCAATTTTTGCTCCTAAATATTTTATTTCCTCAACTACTTCAAAGTTTTCAAACTGTTCAGTGTTAGTAATAAAGTTTAAAAACATAACTTTGGTTTTCTTTTCGTTTAATTTTAATTTGTTCATCTCAAGAAATGCTTTAATATTTCTAACGTGTTCAGCTAATTTTAGTTTACATATATCAACATCTAAGTCCTTAACAAATAATAATCCATCGTCAGCAAATAATATAAGGTCACCATTTTTTACGCATTTTTGCATGTCATTTATGTATAGTAGGAACAGTAAAGGTTCTAGAATAGTCCCTTGTGGCACTCCCAGGTCAACGTCTATTGGCTCCGATACTTCATTATTAAATTTTACTTGTTGCTTTCGTCCAGTAAGATATGAGCTGAACCATTTATATTCCACGTCCCGTACGCCATAGGTCTCCAACTTCTGCAGTAAGATACTTCGATCAACCGTTTCAAAAGCTCTTTGAAGATCTAGGAACACTGCAGCGATGTTGTGTTTGTCATGCATTGTTTCTTTCCATTTGGCAATTACGAGATTTAATGCAGATTCACATAAGTGTTTTTTTTTCTGAAGCCAGATTGGTTTTCAGCAAAAATATTATTTTCTTCAAGAAAATTTTCAAATTGCATGTGTACCACTTTTTCTATTATTTTTTCAAATATTGAAAGCATATTAATTGGTCTATAGTCTTCACATTTAATGGAGTTTTTAATTTTTTGCACCGGGACAATTAAAGAAGTTTTCCATGTATTCGAAAATTCACCGCTACTAAGGGAGAAGTTAACTATTTTTAAAAGTATAGGGCCTACTAGCGTAAAGCAGTCTTTTATAATTTTTTTTATTAACATAGTTAAAATCACTTTTATTAGGGAGCATATTTATCACTTTCCATAGTTCACTTAAATTGTTTAAAAGCTTAAATTTAAAATTAACATGTATCCGGTCACATTCATTCACAAAAGGGATTATGGGTATTGCACTGTTTATATCTTTGACGCTATTTATAAAAAAGGTATTAAACTGATTAGCTATATAGCTATTTGTCATTTACGATAAGCTTTTGATTAAATTCAACCATTCTTGTTTTTGTACTGTCTTCCCTCAGGACAAGGGATTTTAACACTTTCCACATTGATTTCTGATTATCTGCACTGTCAATTTTGTTTTTAATATAATCAGATTTTGCTTTATTTAATGCACCCTTGTACTCATTTCTAATTGCACTGTAGCTATGCCAATCTTCATGTCGACCTGAGTATAAAGCTTTGAAATAACTGTTTATTTTACTTTGTTTCAGATGTCTTAGTGATTGGTTAAACCAATTGTTTCTAGTGTCATAGAATTACATAGAATCTCGGGGATAATAGAGTCAAAAGCTTTGGAGAAATCCAGCAACGTAATTATTGTTAATTTATTCTCATCTATAGATTTTCGGACATCATCAGATACCTTCAATAGCGCTGTAATACAGCTATGACCTGATCGAAAACCTGATTGAAGAGGACAAATTAGTTTGTTGGACTCAATGTGATGTTTTATTTGGCTACTAATTAGCGATTCAAAGACTTTTGACAAAAATGGGAGAACTGCGATTGGGCGGTATTCATTTCTCTTATCCCTTTTAGGAATTGGGATAATTTTGGCCATTTTCCATCGTTCAGCGTAGTTAGATGTAGTTATAATGTTGTTAAAAATATTGGTTATGTGGGATAGAAGAAAAAATTTTATGAAGTCGGGGTGTATTTTATCTAAGCCAGTGCATTTCGACTTAATAGAAAAAATCGCTTCCCCTACGGATATAGGATCTACCGCAGACAAAGAAAAGGCATCTTCCGAAGAATTTGAGGGAGAACTATTTATTTCACTATTTATTAAACTAGTACCTTCGTTCGTAAACTTAGCGTTTAGTTCTTCGATATTGATATCGTCTTTGAACCCGAGCGGCATTTTATTCAAACCAATCTGTCGTATTTGGTTCCATAAGAACTTTGATGACTTATTTGAATTGAATTGGTTTGAGTAGTGTTGATATTTGGCACGTCTTATTATCTCGGTTACCTGGTTTCTAAGAATTTTGAAACTGTTGTACATATCCGTGCACCCATACCTTTTCCACCGACGAAAGAAAGAGTCTCTTCGGGCCATAGTATTAAGGATGGAACTGGACATCCAGGGTTGGTCTCTATTTATTACACGACGGGTTAGCAATGGGATACATTTTTTTCAAAAAGATGTGGGAGGTAAGTATTCAAAACGCTAATTTGATCATTCATGTCAGGAGTCATATATATTGACAGCCAATTTAGATTGGAGCACTCATCGAAAAGACTTTGCAGATTTACATTACGGAAATCGAGGCATTCAATCAATTGATTTGATGTAGTGTCGACAAACAGATCTAAGATACAGAAAACAATATCATGGTTCGAAAACGCTGGAGCAGAGAGTAGTAATATAACAGACTTTGTTCACTGACAAGGACTACATCTAACAGAGATGGTTTCATATGAACACAATAGCTGATCGCATGACTCTCCAGGGTGCAGACCTAAGCTCCTTATCATTGTAGCGCCTTATCGTCTTTCAGTAAAAGTGGTGTGTCTTCCTGGTAGTACAATGGATTAGTATTGAGTCTGAGTGCTCCAGTGTAGAAAGTCTCGCACCACGACAAAAAAAAATTAATTTATTAAAACTGTATAGCACATTACACAAGGTCAACCATGAATTTCGTTCAACATTTCGCCGATTTCGATCCGGAATTACATTTAAGTACTCAGCAAAACCTTATTTCTATCGCATTATCTTCATCACATTAAGTTGATCTCATCAAGCTTGAAGCCCACCCTGAGCTACAATAAAACATGTGTCCTGGTACTTGTCCGTCAGTTGAAATCGCTTAATCTTGATCGCCATATCCACGAGAAATCAAATAACCGATCAAAAATCGGCCTGCAGACCCACGGCCAAACTCAATAAATCAGCTAACGCAATCGCGCACCCATCACAAGCGGTGGCTGATCATCAGCGAGAGAGACAAGCAGCTCCAACTATACTGCTCTGCTGCATCGCTAGAATAAATATACTCACTATTCTTCCGAAGTGAGATCCTTATCGCCAGCAAATATAATGCCAATCACTATCATTCAACTCCATGCAGATACTCCTTGGCGAAAGCCTCTGCGATGCGAATGAAGGAAGCAGCATCAGGAGCAGCAGCAGATGCAAAAAGCAAACCCACTGGGCACGCAATTGTCAAAGACGAGCGAGAATTTCTCTCCGCGAAAGACTGATTCCTTTTAATGTGACGATGATGACACAAATGAGATTACACCGAGCGAGACCACATAATGAGGTCTGGGAGATCAATCGATCCACAAGTCTATACAGCCAAAGAAGCTGCCACGACCGACGATGACTGTGGTGTTTTGCATATCAGCTATGTTGCGGTGTCCGGATGCCCATAAATTAACCAATCGATCTAAAATGGAACAACAATTTGATTGCCCAGGACAAAGTAAAGTCGTCGTCGCCGTCATCATGGTTTTAGTCATCCTCCATAGACTCAATTCAGCGAGCCAACTGGAAGTGCTGGTCGAGTGCATAAAACATCAAAGGGAAGACACGGGAACAACTGCACAGCAGCGCACAGGAAGAATTCATTCGATGGATAGCTGATTGGCGGACACGGCTCATTTTGGGGGCAGTAGAGCCTATGCCTTTGTTGACGAGATGAGAATCAGAGATATTGGCCAAACAATTCCCTCGGGGATGCAAGAGGAGAGGAAATTATTGTTGTCTTATGTCTTACCTTCGGAAATTAGCCGCTCACGTATTTCCCACGCGAAGATTGTCGGGTTTTCATGTTTGTAGTGTTCGATTTTCGATACCACCGCTGGGGTAGCTACCTTTGGCTTTGATCCACCGATTAGGCCAGGTGGTCGAAGTGTACCTGAAATGGACAAACAAAAATGAAAGTAAATAAAAAAAACGGAGGAGAGTTGAATTGCTTTCAAATGAATGGAAGTAAATAAATGCATCTCATTTTAGACAAGATAAACCTAGAGCCCCAGAATGCATGGCAGATACATACTGATTCTGCACTGTGCTTCGAAATCTTTTACGGGACAGTCGAACCTAAACATTTTGCATATTTCACATCGATGACATTATCTCGGACACGTTGGGCGAATGGACAAAAATGCCCGTGACCCCAGAGCACAGGTTCGAGACGTCAAGGAAGATCAAACCCCTATTTTGAAGACCTTGCTTTCGTGAAGGATGCCAGAGCATTTGGCCTATTCAACTGGAAGCATCGTGAGGGCATATACTTTCCAAGAGGCGTCTCTGTCACCCCAACAGCCAGCAATTGAATGAAATTTATTTATTTATTTCATCAACTGAAAACATCTACTGTTCCACTAGATTACTTAATACAATTTCAATACTTAAATTCTACCACCAAAGCCGAACGCCAAAATTAATTTAATTTTAAACGAGTCTCTACTTAAATCAAACTCGAATAGACTGCTTAGCTTATTGCATTCTTTAAGGCATCTGGTAATTGGTTCATTTCAACCGTAACTAACTCTATGATATGGAATATAAAACAATAAACGATTTCTAAGTACTCTTGATGGAGCATAAAAACCAATTAATGATAAAAGAAAAGCGCAATCGATATGGTTGTTTATTAAATCGCGAATAAACATAAGTGAAAAATATTGCCTACGCCTGAAAAGAGGTAAGATACCAAATAATTTGCATCTTGTCTCATACGAAGGCATTTCAATATTCCAGCGTAATTTACGCATGGCAACCCTACTTAAACGTTTTTGGATCTTCTCAATTCTATTGGAATGTACTTCATAACATGGATTCCATACTATACTACAGTATTCCAGATTAGACATGACAAATGCAAAGAATAGACATATGAGAGTAAGTGGATCTTGAAAGTCTTTAGAATTCCGCAATATAAAACCCAACATTAAATTGCCTTTAGCAACCAAGAAGTCAATATGCTGGCAGAAATTTAGTTTTTTGTCTAATATGACTCCTAGGTCTTTCTTTGAGGAGATAATGGACAATGGGGAATTATCGATCACGGACGTAAATGAAACTGGGGAGAGGTTACGACAAAAAGATAGGCTTTGACATTTGGAGACATTGAATCGAAGGTCATTGTTATGACACCACATAGAAAGTCTCTCAAGGTCTTCCTGCAAAAGAATGTTTCTCAGACTTAAGTCTCGGAACAATTTAAAATCGTCGGCAAACATTAAACATTGGGAATGCAGAAACAAATCACGAATTTCATTAATAAATAGGAGGAAAAGCAAAGGACCCAAATGACTTCCCTGAGGGACACCAGACGTTACATACGAAAGAACGTCCTTAATGCGAACATACTGAATACGATCTGTAAGATATGAGCGAATCCACTCAAGAAAATTGGAGTGAAATCCAAACTTGTTTAGTTTGGACATCAATGTATTGTGATTAACGCTGTCAAACGCCTTAGCAAATTCAGTATAAATCACATCACACTGTAACCCTTACTCAAGGTCATTCAAGACAGTGTGACAAAAGACTGAGAGACTTATAGTGGTAGATTTACCAGCCACAAATCCATGTTGAAACGGAGAGATAAATCTCTTTAAGAGAGGTGTAAGTTTCTCATAAATAAGTTTTTCAAATAACTTAGGTATGGTCCAAATTTTGCATATTGGACGATAATTAGTAATATCCCGCTTTGATCCAGATTTATAGATTGGTGTTATAAACGAGTTCTTCCAAACTTCCAAAAAATTACCAGTCTGCAGAGACAAGTTAAGCACTAAACATAAAGGCACGGAGAACGCATAAGAACACTTTTGAAGTAAAATTGGCGGGATGTCCTCGAAACCAGGATTTTTGTCTAGTTTTAATACTCGTACAGAAGGAGCAATTTGAACTTCGTGGATTGAACACTCTAGATTACCAACATTTAAATAATTACCTGACACTAAGCTATCACTTGAATTTATAGGTGGAATAATACCTCTTGAATATACAGACTAAAAGTGGTTACCAAACATATTACAAATAGTTAAAAGGTCGGAAGATGATACATCATTATGACGCATACAGTTAGGAATACCATTAGATTGTTTTTTGCTATTGATAAAGCTCCAAAAACGATTACTATTATTCTTTAAATTAGATTCTACAGCAAGAACATACTATCTGTAAAGAAACTTGTTTAAAACATCAAATTCTTTTTGTAGCCTCCGATAAACTAACAAAAGATCGGGATCATTGTTTCTTTTTCGGAACTGCTTATAGACTTTATTTTTTCTATTATTTAAATTCACGATTCTATTATTGAACCAAATAGGTTTAGCGCCCGATACATACAATCCTTACTTTAGGTGTAAACATATCGATTGCCACTTTAACGGTTTCAATAAATAAATTAAAAGAATTATTTAGATTGTCATTATTTAAAAGAGCTAACCAATCAATACGAGTACTATCTAAATAGTTCGAGATGCTATTGAAATTGGCTTTAGCATAGTTATACTTATAGATATTGACAGAAGGACTCGGTCGAAAATACTCGTACAATTTAAATTGCATAGATAAAGCTACATGAAAAACAGAATTAGGAAAAAGTGGAATCATAGAATTACTGATACTAATACTCAGCTCAGCATCTACAAAAACCAAATCTAGAACATTATTAAACTCATTGGCAAAATGATTTATCTGCCTAAGATCTAACTGGGCAAGCGTATCAACAACTTCACGATCATAATCTAAGTTTACGTTAAGAGGAAAAAGTATGGAGTCTTCGTAATCAAAAGACCAAATTAAATTAGGCAAGTTAAAGTCTCCAAGTAGGATGACATGCTGATGATCATCTAAATTATTTAAAATTAAAGGACAATTATGGATATGCGCTTTATATAATAAATAAGAACTGCTTGGTGGTATATAACTTACAATAAGAATAATTTCTTTACCCGAAATCAGTGGCGGACTAACCAGGGGGCGGAATGGGCGGCCCGCCCCAGGCCTCCGGTCTTGGGGGGCCCCAAATCCTTCAATTTATAATAAAATGGGACTTCAGTGAATCGTTACCCTGTATATCGCTCATACTTCAATACTTCTTGACCATTTGCATCTCGGTTGCATCATGCGAGAGAAGTTTTTCAAAACTTAAATTAATTAAAAATTATCTTCGATCTACAATGGATCAAGAGCGACTTGTTAATCTAGCCGTGCTTTCAATAGAAAGAAAAATTTCCAAAGAAATCGATTTCACAGGAGTTATTGAGGAGTTCAGTAAATTGAAGGCACGAAAACACATATAACACGTTACAAAAAATAAAAAAACTTTCTTTGATTAATTTTATCTATTTTTTTTTTTGTCGATCGATTCGTATTTTATTTTCCTCACCCATATCTATTCCATAGGTATGTATGTTTATTTAGCCTAAAGAATTTAATTCGAATTTAAATTTCACTTACCAGATTTTAACGAAATAAACATATGCACTTATTTATACATAAAAATGTGAACTGAATAAAAATCTTGTAAAACTATTTTTTTTAAAAGCTGGGGGGCCTCTGACGGGCTTAGTCCGCCACTGCACGGAATACATTTGATATTAACTGCTACTAGGTCCACATCAAGAGCTATTGGAGGTATAACTACTTCGTCACTGCGCAATGATTTCCGCACGGAAACTAATACTCCTCCGCCCCTTTCACAGTTGGTAAGAACGGGACAACGGTTTTTACTTCGTAGAGGTCCAGTGAACTAGGTCTCAGTAAAAACAATTGCATCATATTGACAAGATGAGGAGAATAGTAAGATATCACGCAATTTAGTTTGAAGACCACCAGTATTTTGGTAATAAAGGTTGAAGGTTGAGGGAGTTACGTCAGTGGTTCTCAGTTTTTTGGAAGGTTTTTTGGTTGAGCTTTCTTGATGTTAGGCCTGCTCACAAATTCCTTCACAAGCATATACTTCGGCCAAAAGCTTGGATTTATCAGTAAATTCCCAGTTGGTTGAGGCGATAACGGCTTTAAAGATGAGGACACCCGGCCTGGCAGGTTATCCGCTGTCAGGCAGTGGCATTTTATGTTACTGGTATCGATGCCTTTGCTAGCAATATAATCAATAATATCGCTACTTTTGGTACCCTATTCCAGCCGTGACAAAAATACCACAAAAGGCAGTGCTACTACTTTAAGAGAACAATTCATACCAGGAACTTCATCCAAAAGATGGCGTGATTTTTGCGCTTCCTTACTGGTAGAACGGTTATCCTTTCTAAATAAATCACTTCCACAGACAACCACTTCCCTATTAAGGATTTCACAGCTTCCTGACGGAGAAGAAGAGCCCTTTTCGTCCGAGGAACTTGAAGTAGAGGAACACCTTGCTGAACATCTGGATTCGGAGTGAAACAGTTTGATCTTTCGTCGACAATTCGATGGGTTTCACTCTGAGGATTCGGTCTTTGACCGTTAGGATGGATTTGAAGTTGAAGAACTGGTTGAACTAACGGTGGCATTCTAATTTTTGGCTGAATAGGTTGAGTCTCTGTAATTGGGTCAACTGTGAGATTGTTGCTCACCTTCTGAAGAATATTTTTGTATTATTGAATTCTTTGGTATTATCTGTATGTAGGGGTTGAGGACTTAACAAATTTAAGATAAGGTCGTTTGATTGAGGCAACTGTTGCAATAAATCCTTCTTAATGTTTGTAAAACTCGGCCGCATCCTTTGTGCATTCGCAGAATCAAAGTCAAAAGTCAATTGAATTTGTTTTTGTCGGGGTGCGAGACTTTATACACTGAAGCTCTCAGACACAATACTGGTCCATTGTATTACCAGGAAGACACACCACTTTTACTGTGTAAATTTACTCGTTTTCCTAAGAAAGACGAGTAGTCTTAAGGACTACTATATATATATATATTAAGGATAAGGACTCACCGCATTAGCACCAAATCCCTGCCACCTGATACGAGCAGAAGCAGGACAATCACAGACGAAATGTTCCGCAGTGTCATCACTTTCTCCACAGACTTCGCAGTTGGTGGTATCGCTTAGGGCTAGAACCTTAAGGTGTTTGCAAAAGCGTAATGGCCCATTAGAACGCCAGTAGTTTCGTAGCTTACCAGAAAAAAAATCGAGCGAGATAAGAAAAGTTACTTCGTGATTATCTAAGACACAGCAAGCGTGTGGACGTTCACACGATAGTATTGATAATCGAACATAGCGATATCTGTCGAAATACGTCATTGAAAAAATAGGCAAATTCATCAACTCAAAGTCACGATCATAAACTATATCCCGATGAACAGTTTGGTTTTAGCCGTGGTCATGGTACGTCCCATCAAGTTTTAAGATTGTGCAATATTGTTAAAATGAACCGTGCAATAGGAAGATCAATTGGTATGATCATACTAGATATTGAAAAAGCTTTTGTTTCTGTATGGCACAAAGGACTTATATACACAATGATAAACCTTAATTTCCCTTTGTTCCTGTGTAAAATCATCCAAAGTTTCGTAGCAAATAGTCGTGTATCAAAGGTAATAAACTTTCACACAGGTGTGCCCCAAGGCTCAGTTCTTCGGCCTGTACACATTCGACTTTCCTCTCCTCTTTCAATGTGAAGCAGCAATTTATACCGATGACACGGCTATAATTTCATCGCATGAGTTCAGTCTAAATATTGAGACGAATCTTAAAAATGCGAAGTGGAAAATAAAACTAAATGCTGAAAAAACACAAGCTATCTTTTTCACATGAAAAAGAAGACCTTGTTTTCTTCCAGCAAACCAACTGCTTGTCAATGGGTATTCAATTGCGGCGGAAGCCTTCTGTAAGATACTTGGGTGTACATATTGATTCAAAACTGACGTTTAAAGAACACACTACGCAAACACTTAACAAAATAAATATTGGCATAAAAATATTATATCCATTTATAAATAGGAAATCATCACTTTCAAATGAAAACTAAATATTAATTCACAAAACAATTTTTCAATCCATCTTATTGTACGGCTGCCCGGTTTGGGCTAATTGTGCTGAACGACACATTACAAAGTTGCAAATCGCACAGAATAAATTATTAAAACTGATGCTTAACATCTTATGGCATCACTCCACGCTAGATCTACATGCAAGAGCAAATGTTGAAATGATCTCCTTCCGAATACGCAAACTGATAGACACATTTAAGATCAGATGTGATATCCCTGACAATCCTTTTATTAATCAATTAAATATTAAATATCACTAACCTCACTGATATTAGCTAACGCAATATTCAACTTTTTGTTAATTTGTTTGTATGTTATCTATTTATCTCTTTATTACATTACTACGTATATTGTTTGTCAATTTGATATTATCTATTTATTTACTCAAATGTATCTCCTTTATCAATTCATTTATGTTTATTTGTTTATTTACTTATTTATTCATTTGTTCACTTATTTATTTATTTATTTATGCATTCATGTGTATTTTATTTATTATTATCTTTTTTTTGCCTCCTTAATTTGAGGTTTTTAGTCGTTGTTCTTCCTCAAAAAGAAACATTTTTCTAATTTAAGTTAATTTTAGTCACTTGTAAACTTTGTTCACTAGAAAGACATAAAGTTGTCATATCTCTGTATTTAAATTATCTGTATTTAAGTTAATATTTCAGTTTGTTATTTTTTCTTTCATATAAATCTCTATCACTTTCTTCTGGTTCAATTGATGAACAATTAATAACAATAATAATTTTTATTTTTTTTTATTAATTTTGGATTAAATATTATCTAAAAGTTTACTCAATTGTGCTTTTTTCTCCAATCCAATCCAATCCAAGTAGCAAATCCTCTTTTTTAAAATCCCGTCTTTTAAAATCCCGCTTGTTCAAAATCCCGATCAATTATAATCCCGGTTTTTAAAATCCCGCCAAATCCCGCTAATCCCGTTTCTTTACAAAACATTCGTAATGGAAGTAGACAAGTGTAGTACTCTCATAACTTTTGGTCTGTGTATGACAGTGCAAAAAAACCATTCCCGAGAACACAAAATAATGCTGAAGCGTGGCATCGCAGACTGAAAGTTTTTGTTGGACGAAAAAGTGCTGGCTTGTATAAACTCATTGCAGATTTTAAAAAAGGAAGAAATTGTGGTGCAAACTGAAATACAAAAATTACAAAATTGACAAGAAAAATTATATAAAAACATAGGGACGGGCTACAGTCCGCTTGGGCGAACTGTTGGATACCCTATTCTTATTCCTATCCCTCATAAGTGGGCGTGACAAAAGTCTAAGTATGGTTGAATTGTTAAGAACGCTCTACATATTTTGTTATATAACATTTAAAGGATTTTATCAAAAAAAAAAACGCTCCCTAGCTCAAACTTGGGTGTTTCAATAAAATTGTTTTATTTAATTGTGGGCGTGTCAGTAGGCGGATTAAAAAAAAAATAACACATGAGAATAAAGGGCCCCTAGAGAGTATATATTATAAATTTCAGCTCCCTAGCTCAAACTTTGAATTTTCAAAAAAAAAAAAAAAATTAATTGTGGGCGTGTCAGTGGGCGGATTTTGAAAATATTTACACATGAGCATAAAGGGCCCATAGAGAGTATATACTATAAATTTCAGCTCCCTAGCTGAAACTTTGGATTTTCAAAAATTAATATACCCTTAGAATAGGGTATAAAAAAATTATTTTATTTATTTGTGGGCGTGTCAGTGGGTGGATTTTGAAAATTTTTTATCCCGAGCAGTTTTAGGAGTCATAGATCATATATAAAAAATTTCAGCTTTCTAGCTCAAAATTCGATTTTTTCCAAAATTTGTTTTTTTTGAGTTTGTGGGCGTGTCTGTGGGCGGATTTCAAAAATTCGTAAACTTGATTATTTCGGGACCCTAGAGAGTATATGGTTAAAATTTCAGCTCTCTAGGTCCAGTTTAAAGGCCTAATTTTTGGCTACAGACGGACGGACGGACGGGCGGACGGACGGACGGACATGGCTAGATCGACATTACTATCGATGCTGATCATAAATATAGTAACTTTTAGGGGTCTACGGGCAATATTAAGGTATGTTACAAACTATGCGTCAAAATTAATATACCCTTAGAATAGGGTATAAAAACTAATGTTATAAAGTCACCCGCTGTAAAATTATCGAGAAATCGCATTGCTTATAATATAGGTACACTTGAATTAATAAAATTTTGTTAATGGTTTGAAGTTTTTTTTGTTCCCTTTTACAGAATATCATATAACATTTACGCACCTCCGTTCAAATAGTGTCATAACTCAAAAAAATTAGAAAATCCATTTATTGCACCATTACGTCCCCCATACTTCAAACTATTATCTCAAAAAGTGTTATATTCATTGTTCGAATATTTGTCCCTAGATGACACAAATATTTCATCGTAATGTAATGCAAAAGTAATGGCAGCCCAAACATTTGAAAGCCTTTTTCTCGAAAAAATGATTTTTTGACTTATGACACTATTTGAGCGAGGGTGCAAAGTAATTTACTTTATATTTTTTTTTTAAATTATTGAAGATTGTAATATTTATTACTTAAAAATTTATTTTGATATTATTTATTTCTTATTTTGTTACTTCCTCTAAAAATGATAAATGTTAAAATAAACTGCATTTCAAAAAAACACTCATTGCTTAATTTATTTTAATTTTCTTATTATCCCGCTTTTATAATCAAAAGTAGTTGCTTTATTTTAAAAAAATCGCGCGATTTTAAAAATAAAGCAACTACTTTTGATTGTAAAAGCGAGATAATAAGAAACGGGATTATAACAGGCGGGATTTTAAAAAGGAGTATTTTAAAAGAGGGATTTTAAGAATCGGGATTATAAAAAGCGGGATACCGTACCAAACCCGTGTCACACATTTGATTAATTTTTGCATACCTTCTTCTACTTTTTTTTGATAAAATCCTTTAAATGCTATATAACAGAATATGTACAGCGTTCTTAACAATTCAACCATACTTAGACTTTTGTCACGCCCACTTATGAGGGATAGGAATAAGAATAGGGTATCCAACAGTTCGCCCAAGCGGACTGTAGCCCGTCCCTATGTTTTCTAATTATCGTCCAGTACTTGGCACCATAAAGCAGGACTGGTAGGATTCAGGTCGATAGAGAATGCATTTTGTCCTCCGAGTGAAGAGTCGTAAACCCATTCATTCGGCCAAACCGAAGTAGCAGCGGTTTCTTAATAGACCAAGAGCCCGCAGTAAATTTTGGACGTGAGAGGCAACCGGATGAATTTTGCGTAAATATATAGCTCTTATGCCCATGATTGCAAATTGGGCCGTCTGGCAGCATGTAATGGCAGCTGAGGGGTGTAACGGCATATTAAAAATCCGTTCAAATGCAAAATAGGAACAATTGGTGCAACCACTTGAATTTGGTGGCAAATAATAGAGTACGAATACCTCAGTACAAACATATGTATCCAAGAGGTTTTAGGTGTCGCCAAAACCCTGCCAGACGCAAAGACAAAGACTTGGCGACAAGTGAAACGTCTTGGACTTCTGCAGTTTTGTTTGTGATGTTTCATTCTATATGCAGGAAAGATTTTGTGTGGTTGCGTCAATTTTTCAAGGTTGAGTTGCAAGTTTTTGTGTATAAATAGGGCATTTTCATGCGGATCTCGATCCTTTGAATTCGCCTGGCAAGGACTTGGCGACAAGTGAAACGCCTTGGACTTATATATTTGTTATCAAGGAATTTTTCTCTAAATTCTAAAACAAAAATTAAGTGGTTGCATCAATTATTCCAAATTGGCTTTTTGTCAATATTTTGACTTCGTCTGGCAAGCCTTTGGCGACATCCAAAAAACCTTGGACCATCATATTTGTATTCGTATTGTAATATCCTACGTTTTAGGAGAAATTGGTGCGGTTGCATTAATTATTCAAAAGTGGAATTTTTAATGCACTTCCGCCGCGTCTGGCAGGGTTTTGGCGACACCTAAAACGTCTTGAATACATATGTTTGTACTGAGGTATTCGTACTCTATTATTTGCCACCAAATTCAAGTGGTTGCACCAATTATTCCTATTTTGCATTTGAACGGATTTTTAATATGCCGTTACACCCCTCAGCTGCCATTACATGCTGCCAGACGGCCCAATTTGCAATCATGGGCATCAGAGCTATATATTTACGCAAAATTCATCCGGTTGCCTCTCACTTCTAAAATTTACTGCGGGCTCTTAGACTATAAGGTAATTCTCCGTCGGATCTCCACTAAGGTGTCATTTGTGGAGTTGATGTTTACTTCAAGATACGTGAACTCCTTATGATATACAAGGTGGCGCAAAAATAACCTTCCGATGTTTTTTGACTGTAATTTAAAAAAAAAATTAAAAACTTTGATTCTTCTTGTGGATTATTTTTATTTGGTCTTTTAATTTTTTTTACATCAAGTCGAGAATATGATGTCATGTAAATGGCCGCCGCCACAGTTGATTTTCATTTGAGCCCTTTTTATGGCATTTTCCATCACTTTGGCCAAAACTTCCGGCGATAGGTCCTCACATTGTTGACGGATATTGTCTTTAAGAGCTGCAAGAGTCTGAGGCTTGTTGACATAAACCCGCGACTTCAAAAACCCCACAAAAAGAAGTCTGGAGCGGTCAAATCAGGCGATCTTGCTGGCCAGTGCAAATCGCCAAAACGGGAGATTAGGCGCCCGGGAAATGCATCCTTCAACATATCGGTTGTGGCACGTGCAGTGTGTGCCGTTGCACCGTCCTGTTGGAACCACATGTTTTCCAATCCCAATTCATCAAGTTGCGGCAAAAAGAACTCGTTGATCATTGCTCTGTAGCGCTCACCATTCACTGATGACTCCTCCAGCGAAAACAGCACACTATACAGTGACTTTGAGCGGGTGTAATGGCTCTTCGTGGGTTACACGCGGATTTTCAGTGCCCCAGAAGCGTAAGTTTTGCTTATTTACGTACCCGCTAAGATGGAAATGGGCCTCATCACTCATGATTATTTTTGATGAAAAATCATCTTCCTCTTGGTGGTGATTAAGGATGGCTTGAGCGTATGTTAGACGCGATTGGCGGTCAGCAGCTAACAGCTGATGCACCGTCTGGACTTTGTACGGAAACATCTTCAAATCTTGTACCAAAATTCGCTGTAAAGACCGTCGACTGATACCCATTTGCGTGGCACGTCGTCTGGTCGATGTCGACGGCGCTTCCATGACATCTTCGGCTACAGCAGCAATATTCTCTGCAGAACGGCTACTCCGGGGTCTGCCACGCCTGGCAGCATCTCGTGTTGTGCCAGTCTCTTCGAGGCGAGCGGCTAAACGTCGCAGTGTTTCACCAGTAGGCGTTGGACGGGTAGGAAATCTGCGACGAAATTCACGTTGTGCCAAAGTCACCGACCGATTATTGCTCAAATAAATAGTCACCAATATTCCGCGTTCTGGAGCAGTGTAGCGTAACATTGTTTATTAACGTGTATTTCGCATGTGTTTACTACACAAATGTCAAAACAGAACTGACATTAGGGGCCAATCACAAAATTTATAGCATTTTCTGCTAGGAGGATTACTTTTGGGCCACCTTGTATATGCCTCGAATTTATTGCTATTAACAGTGAAGTTTCGTCCTAGGCGGTGAACAGATGTTTGTTAACAATAATAATAATAATTATTTAGGGTATATTACACTGCGATCTTTTGGTCTATTGTGTCCCCTGCTTGTACCTTGGAAAGGTTAATACCCTCTTTCAGAGCCCCCTCTAGATACACTTCTTTTATGAAGCGTATCGGGGTATTGCTCTGATTTATCCTTGGCAGATCACACTCCTTAGAACACAGCGTCCAGTCCAGTTTCCTTGATGAATCTGAGAATGTATTGTGGGTCCATGGTATGTGTGTCCTTGCCTCTTATTGTCTTGTATCTTGTTGCCTGCCCAAATATTTTATCCTTTTGTGGGCCAATGCCCCACAGGATTCCATTATATGGTCTAGAGTTTCGGCGGTTTCACTGCAGAATCTGCACAGCCCGTCATCTGATGTACCCAACCCATTTTTCTCTGGTGCTCCTTGAGTCTGCAGTGCCCAGTGGGGAGGCCTGTTAGGATTCTTAGGTTGTTTTTGTTAAGGCTGATACAAGCTTTGAATCTCTTTTGGTTGTAATTTCGTAAGAATTTCTTTGCTTGCCTCAGACCTTGGACGTTGAGAAAGGTTTTGGCCCTTGTTTCTTCCTCCAGTCTCCTGAACTCTTCACGTAGAGTGTGTTCTCCTATCCCGCAGAATAGTTCAGGATCTATGAAGGGTTCCTCTGCCAATTTTCTTGCCAGAGAGTCCGCTGCCTCATTGACTGTAATGCCAACGTGGCCAGGTACCCAGCAGATGGAAATTCTGTTGTTCTTGCCTAGTCTGCTCAGTCCGTGTAGGCATTCCCACACGAGTTTTCACTTGATGACGTAGGCGTGAAGGCCTTGTAGTTTTTCTCGAGGTTGATTCGAACGCACCTGTTTATGGCCAGGGGAGATAAACTGACGCCACGACGAAGGTCTTCCAATCTCCATTCGTTTCTTAGCTTATGACTGCAGCAACCAAATCTTGGCCGCAAAATTGTCCAAGCTTAGTCGCTGAGCGAAGGTTCGACACAGCAAGACAAGCCCTGGGCCTTTCAGACCGCTCGTCACAGAGTATCGTGGTGCCACGAACACCTCCAAGGCCACAGATTCGATTTTTCCATACCCATGGCTCCTGTATGGATGTTATGTGGCGTTTTGTACTTAACACGGAAAGCTTCTTGCTGATGAGAGCAGTAGAAGCCTTCGAATGTTGAAGGTTGATCTGAGTAAATATAATTACCGTCTTTTTCTTTGAGATAGGTGTTCCCGTGACAGGCAATTTCTGTCCACTGGTGCTGCAAGCATTGCTGGTTGCAGAAACTGTTTCACCCAGATTTTGTGCGCCGGGACCTCTATCAGCTGGAGGTGTTTCAGTGGAAGGGCGCGCAGAAGGTGCGTACGCAGTTGCAACGCTCGAAGCCTTCATCCTCCTTTTATTCCTGTTTGAGCTATCTTGGGGCAGCGTTGGTTTCAATCCGCTGGTGCGATTCAGTTGGGGTAACCTCTGCCAACCTGCATCTCTCAGCGCTTGCTAATTCAACTGATTCAGTTTCTTTGCGCAGCGCAATTGCCGCCTTCCTCTGTCTCGTGCCTATCTAATTTGTTGTCTCCTCCTCTTCGCCGCAACCATTACAACAATTAATCAATCTCGGATTTCCTTTTGAACAGCATTAAGTTCAACTAATCACAGATCACATTGACTGAAATCAGTTTCCGCACGACATAGATCAAGTAGTAATTTATTCGCACCTATCCTCCGCCTCACCGTCACACATGATCATCATCGTCGTGATCATGACGATCCAGTCAGTGTTGGCTACCTCCCCTCTAATCACGATGACGACGATGATAACGTTGTTCGTGGTGTGTAATTTTCTGCGATTGATTCCGCTTCTGTCCATTTATCACTGGGCCGACCTCCGGCAGCCATCCAACCTACTCCCAGTTCGAATAAATTTCACATAATTGTTTGGCACAAAATTTATGTAATTCACGCGATTAACTGCCATCCTGCCGGCCCCTCTCTCATTGTTTACCTTTCTAAATTTCACCCCAAAGCGTACAAATTTTTGCACAACAACGTTTCGCGTTTATATATCGGATTCGCATTCAAGTATCGCGCTCTTTGATTGTGTATCTACTCGCATCTACAACATTCTGTTGCGCTACTGCATCTCTAATGAGATGAGATAATAGTTCGAATGGTGGCACTGTTCACAGTGCAAGCAACAACCACCTGTCGGTCGCATCTACAAATCTACAGAATTAAATGCTTCCGGACAATTGTTCGGCGTACTAGATACAGTATCTGCGAGCTTGGCAGCTTCATAACTTTATTCAAATGAGCAATTGTTTCGAATGTTTGCACTGCTGACTGCTAGTGCGACTGGCGCTGCGGTCGTTTGTGTAGTAGATTGACGTTTGTCTGTCCGTTTGTCGGTCCGTCCATCTGGTTGAGTTGCGTTGTATAATTGCGTGTAATAGTCGCGGTACGGATACGTATAAGTAGATACCTGTAAGGCTGAAGTGAAGTGTGTCACTGATGGTGTGAAAATAATTTATACAAGCAGGGGTGCCATTTAAATGTTGTAAATTAGCTGCGAGCATTAATTTGATGCAATTCGCGGTGTAATGCGGCTAAAAATGCGCATTCGGCTCAGGGGTGTTCTCGCAATTGTTGTTGTTGGCAAGTTTATGTTCCTTAATAAGACTTGCATGATGAAAAATAAGAACAAATTAATTCATAGGGGAGATAACACTTAACTGCGCAATTAAGACTTAATTAGCAAATCGTGTTATGTGAATGAAACTAAATGGCTAGGGAGGCATGTGCAAAAAGATGCCTTGATAGGGTAAGGGAGGTAGGCACTCACGGAACTCTGGACATAAGCGATATTTTGACTTGATTTTAAAAAGTCTCTGAGTTGATTTATAAATTTGATTAATAAAATTTGGTCGAGCGCAGTGGCTCAGTGGTTAGTGTGTCGGACTACCGGGATATACTTTCGCGTGGGATCGGCCCGCCGACAAACAGTAATATGACAAGTGATGACATTGATCGGCATTTATTGCAAATGAACGACGCCATCAAATGAACGATTGAACGAGCTATTCCTCATGTATGACGTTCCGACGACGACCAGACAGAAAAGTACAGAAACCCTACAATCGACGAACTATACCGACAGAAACGTAGACTGATCTCGAGGCTTAAACGGCTGTACAGGCAATTTACTGACCGCAACGACCCGGAGGTAAGGATGCTGAAGTCAGAGATCCGAGTCCTAAAATAGCTGATTAAAGAAAATTACAGAAAATCTGTAAGTCTGTATTGGGGCAATAAAATTCGTTCTACCAAAATATGTAGTCCGAATATGTTCCCACAGATAAATAAGTTGTTCAGGAGGAAGAATCACAATGGCACTCCTTGTGTCCGAATCTCACAGGCGACAGAGAACAGACAGACAGTACTAACCGCTGGAATAAGTCCAGAAAGTTTCGCTTCAAACGAAGGTTTTTTTGTGGTCGATTACCCAAAGGAGAATGTGGATTTGCTAGGCGCTTGTTTCGGGGCCATGTTGGTGCAGGGAAATAAGTCCACGGGAGCTAAGTCCACTGAGGGACTTAGTTCCCATTAAGTTGGAAATAAAACCACTTTCGCGAAGTGGACTTAGTTCCCATGTAAGGTGGGAAATAAATTCCCAAAACTCTGAGTGGTTTTAGTTCCCTTTTAATGTGAAGTAAATTCTCACTGTCGACTAAGAACAAAATGAAATTAAAGAGTCAAGTAGGTACTTTGCAATTTTTATTAACAAAATAGAAATTAACTTCTAACTGAGACAGAGTAATATACACTGAGGGAAAAAATGAATTCTAAAATTAACTATGTTCTATTTGATTTTACGTTGAATAAAATTATCTGAAGCATATTTAATTTAACGTTGAAAACTATTTGATTTAAATAGGCAATGTTATTTTAAATATAGGCAACATAGATTCAAAGTAAAACGTAGTTACTTTTACATTGAAACCATTTTTTGTAATATTTAAAGTACTCTCAACGTTGTTTTAAAGTGCAAAATGCTAATATTTGTCAAAAATTAAGTTGGAAAGTGTCATTAACGTACTTTCAAAGTGCTGCATAGTTATTTTAAAAAGCGATCCACTTCAAAATGTTGCCTATTTACTTTTGTGTTGGGACGAGGGCGGGTCAATAAGTCCGTGACTTTTGGAATAAAACACAGATTTTTTGATAAAAAAAAAAAATTTATTTTTCAACGTAGTCTCCTCTATAAACTTTGTCCAACGCTTCTCCAATTTTGTTATCCCTTCCAAAAAAAATGATTTGTCGAGGTCCTCAAAATAGGCCTTTATTTGCGAGATGACTTCATCATTGGAGTCAAATCTTTTTCCACCAAGCCATTTCTTCAGGTTTGGGAACAAGAAGTAGTCGCTTGGAGCCAAATCTGAAGAATAGGGTGGATGAGGGAGCAATTCATAGCCCAATTCATGGTTTTTTGCCATGGCAACTGCACATGTGTGCACCCTTGCATTGTCTTGGTGGAAAAGAACTTTTTTCTTGGCCAAATGAGGTCGGTTTTTTTTCAAATCGTCATTGAATCGGTCCAATAAGTTGGCATAATATTCCCCATTGATTGTTCTTCCCTTTTGAAGGTAGTCAATGTGGATTATCCCGCGTGTATCCCAAAAAACAGTCGCCATAACTTTATTGGCTGACAAACCCACCTTGGCCTTCTTTGGCGCCGATTCACCCTTAGAAACCCACTGTTTTGACTGTTGTTTGATCTCTGGTGTGTTGTGATGGATCCATGTTTCGTCCACGGTTACAAAACGGTGCAAAAACTCCTCCATATTGCGATTAAATAATGCCAAACCTTCCTGTGAAGTTGTTACACAATTGCGTTTGTGGTCGACTGTGAGCAAATGCGGCACCCATCTTGCGGAAAGCTTTCTCATGCCCAAGTGATCATTCAAAATTGAAACCACTGAGCCATGCGAGATCCCTACGGCTTCCACAATCTCTCGCACTTTCAATCTTCGGTCGGCCAACACCATATCGTGAATTTTTTCGATTGTTTCGGGTGTAGAGACCTCAACTGGGCGTCGAGGACGTTCGGCATCTTCAGTGCTTGTACGGCCACAACGAAATTCAGTAAACCACTTTTTTACCATTGAAATCGATGGTGCAGAGTCCCCATAGTATTTTTCAAGCTTAGCCTTGGTCTCGGTAATGGTTTTTTTTCGCAAGAAATAATACTTAATAAGCACACGAAATTCACTTGTTTCCATTTTCTCCTCAAATTAGTGAGTAGTCTGATAAAAATAGCTGTCAAACACAAACTAACTGACGCAGCAAGTTTAAATTTTGTCAGGAGTCAACTGACAGATGCCTGTTGACAGGAGCAGTGTTGCCGTTTCAGTAAAGAGGTCAGAAATTCAAAAAGTCACGAAATTATTGACCCGCCCTCGTATTTAACGGTACAAATAGTACTAACATATATTTTTTCCCTACAATGTAACTTCAAATTTGGATCAATTGCACCAAACTTCTTTCCTATCCTTCTATTCTTTCAGTAAGTAGCACCCAAAAATAGGCAATGAATTGCTGGGAGCTACTTGCGCAAGAAACTAAATGCCTGCGCTGTGGTTTTACCATTATAAGGGTACTGTGTCACTACAGAAAAAAGGAATCCCTTTAGCACACGCAAATTATAAAAAAAAAAAAAAAAAAAATGTTGATTTAAGGTGTTGCATATTCAGTTTAAAGTGACAGCGATGTAGAATCAAAGTAGACCATGTTTATTTTTACTTTGATGTTACTCATTTTAATAACGATCAACGTAGATTAAAAGAAAAACGTGTTCATTCTTGTGAAAAGGGAAATACAGCTAAGTGTCGCGGTAGCAAGCTTAATCGTGTTTCGCTTGCAAAGTGCAAAGATGGAAAAAATTAGTTTCGTTGACGAAAATGGACAATTATTGGATATTTTTAATTTTAATCAATCGCAAGGCCTTCAGCTGCCCGAAGATGAAGAAAAATTAAAAGATTTGTTAATCAAATTTGAAAGAAAACCTTTTCCAATTGCTAAAATGTGAGTTTTGTGTGATTTAATTAAATTCTTTAGTAAATATTTGAAATAAAAATAAGTGCATTAAATCGTAGACTATATCTACAAAAAGAATGTATAAAGCTAAACATGTGTGGAGTGAATATTGTGCAACTTGAAAGTGAAAAAAATTATTGCTTTCAGGCTTACGTCATATTTACTCATTGGCCTCAGGGTAGAATCAAGTAAATACCTACAAAAAAAAACTAATAAAGCAATTAATAATAATCCACAAAACAATTTTTTTTCCACATTACTGATAGGAAAACCTATAATTATCAAAGAATTGCGCTTAGTTTTATAACTTTTTGTTTAACATATCTGTTTACCTAATTAAACAGAATTTTATTTCAGCTAATGACATAACATTCACAAGATTAATTTACTTGACAAACGAAGACATAACAAATACTATACCTAGTATCGGCCAAAGAGCAGAATTCAGAGCAAAATTATTTAAGTGGAGAAAAAAGGAGGTAAGAATTATTGACAAAAATTAAAATTATTAACGGATATGTATAAAATGCATTATAGTATCTAACTAAGGACGATTCGGGGTTTCTTGATTCAAATGTTCTGAATTGGTTAAAACACAACTTTAAACCAAATTCATTAGCAGCCACAGAGTCGACAAATTCACCGACAGCTTTAATTTCATATGAGGCTAAAATAGTAAGTAATAGACAAATTAATCATAAAAAAGGATTTTGCAAATAAATACAATGTACGAACTTACGTAGGATATTCCATCTTTAATTCATGGCTGCTCTAAAGGCAAACTTTTAATTGATTTTTACTCGTATGAAAACAAATCATATCTGCAAAATATACACAGGGACGAAATAATAAAAATTACTGTGGAAGAAGCAAACTGCAAGGACATTAATATAAGACCCTCGGACTACCCCGGTCTAGTTGATCAAATTATTTCAGTTTTCCCTTCTGAAATTGAAGTCAAGGTACATAATTATAAAATTCATTTGGAAAAATTGTTTGTTATATTTTTTTTCTTTTTAAGCATTATTACCAAGGCAGGGTAAAAAGAACCCAACAGGAAAGCTCTAATCGAAATACACAAACAGCAGGTCAAAACGGTTAAAATACGATTTGTTAAAATCAGAAGACAATACTTGGGACGACCCTAATGTTTGTTCAACAGAAATTGATGAATCTATTGCATTAGCCCTTAAAACTGCACTCAGCAGAGACATTGCAAGTTGGGATGTTGTTTGCGATAAATGGCAACAAAACTTTTAGTCTTCGCCAAAGAGACTTAAAAACATTGCCAAAAGAAGAATTTTTTAAAGCTTGGCCAAAATTATCAGATGCTAGGGTCGCTGATTTGGTACGTATAACACAAATGCATTTTTTTGTTTTTTAAACTTGAAGGGTACTGTTTTTAGATTAACATTAATTTCAAAATCGTATATCCTGATAAGAGTCATTTGCTTTTTAGTAAATGGAGTTTGTTTAAACAAGTTATTGAAAAGCATTATGAATCAAGTATTCATAATGATAGATACATTAGTAAATAAGATATTTTAGTAAATAAATTTAAGAATTTTATGTAATTATGTTTGTTGGAAATAAAATTTATGAATTCTGAATTGCTTTATTTTTTTATTTGAAAAAGATGTATTTACATTAATTTTAAATTTACCGACGAATTTATTCTACAAATATTTAGGAAGTTGTAAAATCAAACTTTAAATATACTACTTTTAAAGTTTAAAACATTTGGTTTTACCAGGATCTATGGTTGGATTAAATATGAAATGTGATATTTTCAAAGTCGAAAGCAGTAAGGTCTACGATGCAACATGGTTAGATTGAAGTTAAAAAATACTAATTCAAAATGGGTTCAGTTTAAATCAATACTTGAACGAAGTTAAATTACAGTTGAAACATTGTATATTCAAAATTGGGTATATTTGAAACTAAAATTCACTGTGATTAAATCAAAATGTATCCATAGTGATTTTAAAGTCGGACGCATTTGAATGTACGATGCTTCATTATCAAATTAAAGTTAGAGCAAAGTATTTTTAAAGTTGAATGCATTTTAATCTAAGATGCATTACGGTTGTATCAAAGTAGATAAACGTTGTTTTGAAGATAAATGAATTTGATTCAACGATGATTCAACCTCAAATCAAGGTAAAAACGTGGTTAAATCAAATTAGAAATACATTCGTTTTAAAAAGGGAAAGCATTTTAAATTAATGTCATATCACATTGATTTTAAAATGTTCGT